>CM062811.1:158585350-159798597 GCA_031772625.1 Pinus tabuliformis
ATCTCTCATCTCTCCCCATCTCTCCATATTTTTTTCATTAAACATTGTTTAATGAAAAATAATTCATTAAAGTTATCTCTTTTTTTTTTCTTTTAGTTTCTTTGCACTTTGTATTGATTTTTTGGGTTTTCTTCATTCTTTGGCCTCTTCATTTGTACTCTGAAACATAAACATTATTGAAATCCATATAAAAGAATCACCATCACTAGAATACATGCATATCTACCCATTGTATCTATTGGTTCTCTAGGAAATCCTTTCTCGTACATAGTTTATCAATGATTTTCCATCATATGTCTGCATACTTGTACTTGTTATCACCCCCCTCATCATTAATAATCATCTTATCCTAGGTTTCTTGGCTTGCATATAATCATAGTCTTGATGCCCTAGGAGGATGTGAGAACCTTAGAATGTTTATTTATCACTTGAAAGACATCTCACAAGATATTGCATAAAATATTTGGAGGAATATGACATGAAGTCCTACCCCTTCCTAAGATGGAAATAAATCAAATTGATATACTTATAAGTTAAGACAAAATTGTATAATTAATCTAATAAAATAACATCAGACAATATAATACGACACAAGCAAAATTTGAAACTAATTTATTAAACGAAAATTATGGAAATGAAAAGATTTTAATGTTCATTCTAAATAGTTGTTTTCATCCCATCCTTCTATAATCTAGGGGAGATAGAGTATGTTAAGTAAATTCATATAACCATTGCAACAAATTTATCATTACCTAGGATTTTACCTTTGTGCTTGGTAGTTAAAAAAAAAATGAAACATCAAACCTATCATAAGCATACTTTGGCACTTTTTCCATGACTTAAATGAGTCGTGTAATGAACTGATCATCATGAGGAAGAAGGGATAACAAACTCCATGGTTCCCTTATGTGAATGCATGCTTCTTCTATCCATAGATCAATCGAGCAAATATAATGATCCTTCTCTTTATAGGCATAATACCACTCATCATTATTGTTTATTAAATTAGAAAGAAAGGAAGATTGTAATGATGGCTCCAACAAGAACCTGCACAAAGACTATTGTTGTCCTTGGCTTACCCTAATCACATGCACACATAAACGATGAGATAATTGGTGTATACTTGATAAAAAAACAAAATATATTGGAACTCACAACTTACAATTAGTTGTTTTGGCAAAGGAGGCTAAGAGATAATGAAATATGTTTGAAATTAAAAATGTTGTGGCTTTCCCACTGATATAAGATTCATGTTCTTTTTGTTAAATGGATATTTATACCCATGGAACCATATATCAAAGGCATTTGTGACTAAAAAAGTATGTTATATCAGGGACATTGGAAATCCATTTTCTACACCTATACATATGTATGTTCCTATATGAGTTAATATGGTTGTTCATAATCATTGGAATAACTTAGTTTCTTATGCGGCCAAAATTCTAAAATTTTGAATCCCTTAGTGTTTGTGTCATATATAGTATCACCTATGAAGAAAGAATAGCTCAAATCCCATTTACATCTATCAACCTTGATGAATGCATCAATACTTTCCATTTATTTGTGGTCTCCATCCCCTTCAAGAGCATGCTTGATTACTGAATCCTCCTCTTCCAAATCACTAGGAGATGTGTCATGTAGATCAATTGCTTGGAAAGGACTAACTTGTGTTTTCATCTGCAAGAGGGAGGGTGCATTCTCGAATAGTCTCGACATCAAGGATCTCCTCATGTTCTTATTCTTTATTTTTTTTCTTATTACTAATAGAAGGATAAATAAATTCTTCATTATTTCTCCCTATCTCATAGTTTTCTTTTTCTTTATAAGCATGGTCAAAAATGTCTTCTTCTGCATCCACCATAGTTTTTCATTTTCAATATGATGAGACTCTTTACTATTATTATTTTCTTGAGAAGACATATTCAATTTTGTTGTCCTAGGGTCTTCTTCGTCAATGAACCATTCAATAATTTCAAGGTAAAGGAGTCATCCTTCTCTCTGACATGGGTATAGATGTGATAATGTCATGGTTTTTGTACTGACTGCTTCATTCTCAAGATGGATACCCATGATCTCTTTCCTTTTCTCTTCAATTAGATCATGTTTATCATTTGCCTCATTCATTTCTTTGAACCATTTCCAATAGGCCATCCATTCATCATTGTTTTCAAGGGAGGAAAGAGATGGTAGAACCTCATCTTGGAGATCTTCTTCTTCTTCACTTGAAAAACATTTTTCCCACACTAAGATCCTTTGATGCATTTGGATGAGGGTCACCTAAAATTTCTTGAATTTTATTTCCACAATAGCCATGGGATTTGGAACAACCTCTTTGATCATTTTTTATTCAGGTTTTCACATACAAAGCTCAGTATACCTCACTTTAACAAAATTTGATAAGAAATTGAGTGCATTCTCTCTTTCTTTCATTTATATAATGAGATCATTGGAGGGATGCTCATCCAATTTCATAACAAGTCATTGATCCTTTCTAGCATTTGTCCTTGTATGTCAATGAAAATATGAATAGCTTCAATCTCTTCATACCCATAGATCCACCACCTTTAAAATGTTTTGATGTATTGAGGGAATGGTTTTATCTCTTTTAGCGCAAAGTTGTAGTGCCATTTCCATGCTTCATATCTTTGCATTGCCCATGCAAAAGATTTCATTGAGTCATCTTCAAGTACAATGTTAGCATCAACAATATAATTTATAAAAGACTCTACGAAATATGAAGCTAACGATGGATTACCATTAAACTTATGGACTCGACTAGGCATACCAACTAGGGGAGAATGATGGTACCTCAGAATGCATGATAAATCCAAAGGAACAAATAAATAATCAAAAGATAATGTCTTATCATGATCCATACTCCATACATATTTGATGATAATTACTTAAGCTCAAAATCTACTTACCAATCTTAAATTACCATAATGTGGAGTCACCAATATTTACCTAAATTACCAAATTTTTTACCTTTGAGATTAGTTCCTCATGTTGTGTGTCTTTTCAAGTGGATTCATCATGTGAAACTTTGCAAGGTTAACAAGAATAATAATAATCTCACCAAGATGAAAAACAAAAACATTATTACCAATATGATTTCGTTGAATGCTTGATTAATTAACCTTTATCTCCACTAACAAAGCCAAAAAAATGTTACAATATAGATTAGCAGTCTTGTAAAGGTACAGAAAGACACTAAGGCAACTCCACATAGGACAAGTTCTCATTATCACCTTGAAATGAATCCCCACTCTTTAGGCCAACTCCTATAAAGTCACAACAAACTCCCCTACACAACTCCACCACAAAATCAATAGGTTGGTGCCAATGAAATCTTTCTTGGGTGACAGAGTCTAGCAGTTAATTTGAACAATTGTCAATCTAAAAATGATTTACTATTGCAGAAAAGCATAGACCAACAACCAAAACACTTAATAATTGAAATAATAAACCTTTGAAAAAGCACAAATTTGAGTGGGAACAACCCTTACCAACATTAGAACGAAAGGAATTTATCTACCTTTGGTATGAGTATGGAAAAGAAAAATTATCTTGTTGATTTAGACCCACAACCCTACAATTTTTTAGAAAACGTAGAAATCAATACGTTATAACCCATTTTGGGGCTTTCCACAAACCTTAAAATGTGTAAGAAACCTATGGATATGGGTTGAAAGTATTATTACCATGAAACATGAATTCAATGAGCCCACTAACACTTCAAAAGGATGAGTATTTCAAAATATATTCAAATATGGAATTTAAAAAGTTTTAGGGGTTAAATCCTCACTAGAGTAAAAAACAAGATTTTATTTATGCATATTTTTTATCTCAGCAAGTTTGGGGTTGATTATTCACTTTAAATAATTTTCAATGGGCTTCCAAAAGTGAGGAAAATGAAGGGGATTTCAGAGTTATACCTTTAGTTGCAAGATTAGCTTGAAAGGGCTTCACTTATCATGTGAAATGATGATTGTAATTTGTTATTACATACGTGCAAATCCCTTGGACAATGACATGTTTTGCTTGAAACTATCCTTCCATGCACACAATAAGTCACTATACCTTTCTTGGGAAAATTAGATAAATCAGTAAAGAAAAACCCAAGTGCCAAAATTAGCTAAATGATGGAAATTTTAGCTCAATCTAGTAAAATATGTTTTTTGTTGTATTTTCTATTTTTATTTATTTTAAATCAGAAATAAGCAAGGAATTTTGAAATTTGATGAAGTGAATATGATGTTTTCTTTGTGCCCTTCTAATTACGTCCTCTGGTGTCCAATTGTGATTACAACCCTCTCTAATTCAACCCTTTATTATTTGGACAAGGAGTGAGTTTGGAATGCTTGCACTAGTATCCACGACCCTTGTTTAAGAATGTTGTCTAGGCAATCCTCTCTGCGGACAGAGACGATCCCTCTAGCCCAATGAGTTGGACTAGCAACCTACGTGACAATCTACTAGACACTTTCCTAATTTACAATCGAAATAGGAGACGAGGAAGGTGGCCTACTTCATTCTGATGCTATAATATCCTCCTTTGTTGAAGACCTCAAATTGCTTGCACCACGGCTCGGTCCTACTGTTCACAACATTTAAATGTTTGCACAAGAGATCAAGACACAACAAAGCATGAAAGTACAAATAGCACAATCGACAGTAACCTACTTAACAGATCAAGGATCATTAAGATAAATGATGCCTTAAAATACAAATTTATGGAAAATGAACCACAGTTGTATATATTAATAGAATAAAGGAGGAAGCATACAAACAAGCCTTGATTTCAATAAGCTCTCCTTAATTGAATGTACAAGTCCAAGCTCAATCTCTCCAAGCACTCCTTCTCCAAGCCAAATGAGTAGCATGTAGGCACAATCTCAACGTAAGGGTGCAAATAGCAAAAGACCAACCATTTGGGAATGGGAGAGGATGAATATATAGGCAGGGAAAGGGTGTTAGGATAAGGCCCTCATCTCAAGGAGTTAGCTCATAGGGATAAGACCAAAAGGCCAAGTTGAGAGAACTCAACCTCATCCACACCGAACAACCTCCAGCTCATCGTTATGGAAGCCTCTAGATCACGAAGCTTCTTGTCCTCTTTGGGAAAATTTCCTTTTAGGGATCATCGCTGGTATCCAAGCCAAAAGCGTGATGGCATCATGGGGCTAGTATAGTGCAACTAGAAACCATCGTGATTTCCAGTTTCAAGGGGGCAATGATGCCAAAATTAGGGTTTTAGATCCATTTCCTTCATGGGAAGCTCAAGGCATTTTCAATCATTGTTTAAGGGAGGATTTGAGTTGCATATCTGGATGAGTACACTGCATGATGGTCATTTTTCGAGCACTGTGAGGCATATCATGGCGAAATGCAGGAGGTGTGACAAAATATTGTGTAACAGATGCCCCCTAAAGCATGAAGGCAGAACATAGAGTGATGATTGAGATGCTTTACGAGCTTTTGCAAGGACAAGAACCAACAATGTCAGGAGACCTACAAATCAAGGACACATATACATATACATATATGATATCAAAACATGAATCCACGGTATGGATGAAACCATATAAAAAATAAGGACTATGAGAAAGATCCATGGCATGGGCACAACCATTTGAATGAGAAGGATCATCTGTAGATCTAAGATCCAAGGTATGGATGCAGCCACCCGATACAGAAGGATCATCATAAATGTAAAGTCCCACGGTATGCTCACAACCATCTGTATAGAATAAACATCTGTACAACCATGAACAATACATAACTCCACGCAGCTTGAGTCACACCACATAAAACTTAGGGTATTGCACTCCATCCCAACCTAATCAAAGTACGAATTATAACATGAGAATGAATGTGTCGAAGTCGAACATGCTAGAAAACCACCTGATTACTGTCCAATGATGTGGACCGTTAACAGGCACAATAGAAACCACCAGTAATGAAAATGCCTTTCAAGGTACGATAGTACAATTTGTGAATGTGAAAATGATGCTGAAGTCGAACACTCGTGGAATCATCTGATCAAAGGTCAATGATGAAAACATGTCGTAAAATGTGAAGAAATTGGCATTAAGGCATGCAAGCTCTAAGGTACTGAAAGGGAGTCTCTAAGTCATCTTCCAAGATAATGAGCTAAAGTTGACAGGAGGAGGGCCATGATGATTCCCCAATAATCGACACGAAATGAGGAATAAAGTGGAATGAAATGAGTAGGATCCAAGACTGTAGCAAAGAGTCAAACATGTATAGGTAACAAAATGCAGATATGACTTCTCTTGAAAATATCGATGACATGACTCTGAAGTGTGGCAGCATTTGACTCAACACAGAACCATGGGTCATGATGACGAAATAGAATATTCATATGAGAGGAAAAATGGATCACTAAAACCCAGAAAGACAAGTGATAGAGTGAGGATATCCCAAACGCGACACGAGACGCAAATGAGTTTCATGTTCAAGAGCGACATGCTACCTATACAAGAGATGTTTCACTTTCACATTTTCCCCACTATTTCTAGTGAGTACCTCTTTATTTTTACACAAGCTTGAAGAGGATATCATATGCTTGTCATATAAGTTCACCCTTCGAACGAATCCATCCTAGTAAGTTTTATGAGTCTTAGGAAGTAGAAACTTGATCTCATCATGGTGACGATTCTTTCGTCGTAAAGTTTTAATGAGCCCGACGGAAGAATAACTCAACATATTTTTCATGTTTAAAGAGTTTGAAAAGAGACAAAAAAGAAAACTCCATCATGTCCCTTTTCGTAATTTGTCCCTCGAACCCGAAAAGGTAGAAAACAATATTCGAGAGAACCTCTTGACCATGTCGACCAAGGTGTACCTTTTTCGTAAATAGTCAATCTCAACCCGAAAAAGAGGTAAATGTATACTATGATGACGTCAATTCATTAAATTTAACGAGTTTGAAAAGACAAGTACTCAACAATATTTTCATTTTTCGAGAGTCGAAAAAGAGCTTAAAGATGACTCCTCCTGGAGAAATGAGTTGTATAAAAGGATAACAACTGGTTCCGATCATGATGGAACTGATCAAAACATGTAAAGGTCAAGAGGCTGGCTAATAAGACCACTCATCACAGATATTCCCCAGGCAAGGGTAAAACAACCAAGTGAAAGCATGTGATCGTCCAAAGAGATGGTGACGTTGGAATGAAAAAACCAAGGCTCATCTGGCAAAAATCAGCTGATAAAAACAGTAATCACGAGATGTAAAGTGGGAATGGTTTCATTTTTACACAAGATTTAAACATGGGAAACTATGCTTGATTATACTTGAAGATGGTTTCATTTTTTCACAAGCTTGAAACATGGGAAAAAACTATGCTTAGATTTGGTTTCATTTTTATGCAATATTGAAACAGAAACAAACTATGCTTGAATTTGGTTTCATTTTTACACAAGCTTGAAACAAAGATAAACTATGCTTGAGATGAGTTTGCATGCCCCCATAATAATGATTCAATTCGAGGTACATGCTCCCCATGTTTCATTTCATTCACCTAAGTATACTACAAGTTACTAACAGGTGCATGGAATGAAGGTTTGCTTACGAGATCAAGTGAAAGACTCGACTGGGATTTTAAGAGATCTAATCAAAGACTTGAATTGGAAGGGGATTTGTTTCATTTTTTAACGAGCTTGACACAAGACAAGGAAATATGCTCCATGGATCTTGTTTCATTTTTTAACAAGCTTGACACAAGACAAGGAACTCTACTCGATAGGCCTTTTACCACAACCCAAAAGAGGCCATGGATTCCAAGAGGTTCTCATCAGATGGGAGAACAACACTTTGGAAGGGACACATGTCCAGGGATCCAAATGAAAAATCGAGCTCCAATGCCCTAGTACATGGTGTACTACATCACCTACTATATCATCAGTAGATGTGGGCATGGAACAGGTGGCCATGTAATTAACCTGTGGCAGAGGTGATACTGCTTGCACATAAGAACCATTTAGGGATGATGGTTGAGTGGGAGTTGATTCAGGACCAATGAATGTAACCTGGTCAATAATCACAATGCTTCCTTCATGTGGGAAACACATCACTCGAAAGGGGGAAGAAACAAGGGCTCCCATGTCATAAACATAGTCATGGCCAAGGAGTAGATTAAAATCTAAAGGGCCTTGGACAACCATCACGTCTATATAGATAGTCTTTCCTCCCAAAGTATTAGGTAAATTAGGAAGGATCCCTAATGGTTGAATGGTTCCTCTGTTAAAAGCTAACGGATTCTGGGTGACGGGGACAAGTTGAGGAGAACCTAAAACTTGCCAAGAATTTGAGGACGGAATGATAACAGATGTGCCCTCGTCTATGATTGTGCTAGGTACGACCATATGGTAAGCTTGTACTGTAATCTGGAAAGGTACATAAGACGGAAGGTGATATCCTTCCAGTCGACTCCAATCAAAAGAAGTGACCAAACTACTTGGATGGGGTGTCGTAGGAACAGGAGAGCTACCCTTTTTCTCGATGGGAATAGGAGAAAACTCTCATGCACCTCAGAAACAGGAGGATTTACCTCCAGTTCATTCAAAACTGAAGAAACTAGAAGAACCCGAGCAGTACGAGGTTCACTCTCTACCGAAAAGGTACGGTTAAGTCAAGGTAGAACCAAGTCTACTGGTTTCTCAGCGAATGGTTGGTCCAGAATGGACTCACGAGACTCACTTTCAGAGAGGGTGGGTTGACCAAAGATGAATTTTGATCAATCACTGAATCAACTAGTGAAGGATCAAGGGAAAGCTTCCAATAACCGGCTGGAAGATGAGGCTGGGAAGAAGTAAGATTTTCCAACTCTTTGGAAGCTTCATTAATAAGAGGACAAAGGTGAATAGGATGGTTACCTTCACACAACTTATAGGGAATTTTGAATTTTCCCTTTTTCCCATGGACTTTACTAGTTGAAGGTTTATCACCAACATAATCACCAGAGGCTAATGACAAAGGTTGATGAGAAACTGTGGACCACACTTCTAAGACCTTGGGGATACCAGGGCAATTTCAAAGAAGATGGTCAACCTTACATAAAATGCAAGGGAATTTTACTTTCCGTGGCTGGTTGGAAGATTTATCTACATCAGTTTCATTCGTAGCAATGGTTTCTTGGTTGCCCCCTTACTTATTTTGCTTCTTCTTCCTCCTCCTCTTCTTCTTCTTCTTAGCTTTGTGGTAAATATAATCCAGACTTTCACCAGGCGAAGAGGAAGAACGAGGTGAAGAAATAGGAAAAGAAGGTGAGGGGCCAACTTTAGGATCAGCATGAGGTTGATGTTTTTCAAGTGGAGGAGAACTTGGTTGAAAAGCAGTTTCGACACTCGAAATCACCAACGTCGAAAATAACCAAATTGGCAGACCAATGGTCAATACAGGAAGGGCCAACATTGGCATATAAGGAGCACGAGTATTTCAAAAAGAAGGAAAAGGAATGGGATTCCCATTAGAGGGGTTTCCTTGACTGGTAGACTCAGTAAACGTTGCATCAGTATCAACCTAATATCTACTAAGGAGTATTTCCACAGGAAGGATGTCGTTCTGCGATCAATTAATTGAATTAATAACTTTAACAAAAATAAGTAAATAAGGGGTAATCTAGGCAAGAAGGTTTACTAAGTAACCGTGAACTATTATATACACCTTAGCTGAAACCAAGGACTTGATGTACGACGATTGATCTCCCCGAATGTTGTGTTTGGTGTATCACGTTTACAAGGCAGCTGACTTGGTTACCTGTGGCTAAAGGATAACAACCTAATGGGGTCTCCCAATATATACTCGACGATATGGGGAGCACAAGTCCGTGTTAGCGTTGTCTAATGCAGAACCATTTGATGAGAGTGTCCCTATATACTTATCATACTGAAGTGCCTCCGATATACCTGAAATTACTGGAGAACCTTCTATATACTTCCATACTGGGACGAGATTTCACCCCTAGGATACACTGCAAGCAGTTAATGAAAAATGTTATGTTTAAATATGTTGAAACACGTCTCTTGCCTAGACCTCTAGATATTTGTGTTAAATTCCAAATGCTCCTTAGGTTAATTGAGGTAAATTTTAACGTTTATCTTCAATTATGTTTTAGTTTTGGGCTCAAAATGATGTCACCTAAATTCCTAAGATGCAACTATATGAGAAAAGGAAAACTTTTCGTTTCAATGAAAGCTAGACTAATAAAGACAAGAAATTTCAATCAATAATGCATCAAACAAAATGCATCATGCAAAATGCCTTCCACTAACTTTCACTTTCGTCTTCTAAATGCAATTCCAAAAGTAAAAAATATTTTCACTTTTCACTATCCTAAATGCAACTTCTCGAAAGAAAAATGATTTTGACTTTACTAAGATGCATTTATATGAATCATGCTTTTCTTTTCATTTTGAATGATTTGATGCACCTAAAATAGTCTTTAGCTTTCAAAAACCAAAAAATGTGATCTATTTTCAATGATGAATCTCAAAATATAACTTTTCAATGCAACTAATCTAATGCATTTTCACGTAAATTAAATTTCGAAATACAAGCTAAAACAAATGCAAAACGATGTTTTCAATGATTTCCACATAAAACAACACTCAATCAATCAGAAAAATAAGCATCTCAACAACACCAACAAGCAGCAAGTGATAACCAATTGACTAGAAACCCTAGAACTCAATCAAATTTCACTTCAAATCCAATGAAACAAATTTTCCAAATTAATCAAGACAATCAATCAAAAACTGACAAATCCAAGCATACAAGATAGGAAAAGACCTTAGGGGCTAAGACACACTGGATTCTAAGGAAGAAACCTTAAAAATTCTCACATTCAAGGATCATCACTACTTTAGATAGAAAAATCCGTGATAATTAGGTTATCATCGCTTGCATAGTCAAAACCCACGATGGTCGAGGTCATCAACACTGCTTTGTATAGCAAAAGTAGTGATGATTTTTAGCGTGACCAAACAGTGAAGAATTTTTTTTTCATTGGGACTGTACAGGCAAAAATTCACGCTGCTAGTGTGACTATTAGAGCTAAACCCGCGATGGGCGAGGAATATGGGAAAAAAAAAAAATATTCCAAGAAACAATCCAGACTTAGCACTCTAAGGTGGTAATCAGTGATGGTATAAACCCATACTGATGTAGACAAGCAGAGAAATTGACGGTTGGTCTAACTAGTCAAAGGATCTGATTGAAGGAATGGATGGGAAGGGTTATAGCATCCCCAGCAGAATCGCCATTTTGTTTTCTAGGCAATCCTCTCTGCAGGCAGAGACTACCCCTCTAGCCCAATGAGTGGGACTAGCAACCTACGTGACAATCTACTAGACACTTTCCTAAGTTACAATCGAAATAGGAGACGAGGAAGATGGCCTACCTCGTTCTGATGCTATAATATCCTCCTTTATTGAAGACCTCGAATCACTTGCACCACGGGCTTGGTCCTACTGCTCACGCATTTAAATGCCTACACAAGAGATCAAGACACAACAAAGCATGCAAGTACAAATAGCATAATCAAAAGTAACCTACTTAACAGATCAAGGAGCATTAAGATAAATGATGCATTAACATACACATTTATGGAAAATGAACCAGCAGTTGTATATATTAATAGAATAAAGGAGGAAGCATACAACCAAGCCTTGATGTCAATAATCTCTCCTTGAGTGAATGTCCAATTCCAAGCTCAAGCTCTCCAAGCACTCCTTCTCCAAGCCAAATGAGTAGCATGTAGGCACAATCTTAGCATAAGGGTGAAAATAGCCAAAGACCAACCATTTGGGAATGGGAGAGGATGAATATATAGGCAGGGAAAGGGAGTTAAGATCTCTCCAAAGATAGGAGAAGGCCGTCATCTCAAGGATGTAGCTCATAGGGATAATACCAAAAGGCCAGGTTGAGAGAACTCAACCTCATCCACGCCGAACAACCTCCAGCTCATCATTCTGGAAGCCTCTAGATCATGAAGCTTCTTGTCCTCTTTGGGAAATTTTCCTTTTAGGGATCATTGCTGGTATCCAAGCCATAAGCACGTCGGCATCGCGAGGCTAGTATAGTGCAACTAGGGACCATCACGATTTCCAGTTTCAAGGGGGTGATGATGCCAAAATTAGGGTTTTAGATCCATTTCCTCCAAGGGAAGCTCAAGGCATTTTTCAATCATTGTTTAAGGGAGGATCTGAGCTGCATATCTGGATGAGTACACTGCATTATGGTCATGTTTCGGGCACTTCAGGGTATGTCACAACAAAATGCAGGAGGTGTGACAAAATATTGTGTATCAAAGACCCTCACTAGTGCAAAAATTCAACTAGGAGTGATTCCCTTTGTGGAATATCTTCATCCAATGGTTCAAATATGAAGCTAAGAGAGATCTTATCATTTAAGGAGAAAAACCAAATAAAGTTTTATCCAAAAATTAGATTTCAATAACTTCAGTTCAACAAGAAGAAGGTGAGGCCTATTTCCTAACCCTTCTACACCACATAACTATGTAGCCCATCAATGGATTGATCTGAAAATTTTGTGGAATATATGCAAAAACCTACAAAATATCTTATGAAAGTACAATAATTTTAAAAGAGCGAAGAAGAGAAATAATAGAAAAACCAACCCACAAATTGTACACAAGACATTACACCAAGGAAGTTCTTATTATGGCATTAATAATGAGACATTTTCATAACATATTTTTCAAGGAGGGAGAGCTCTAACTCTAAAGATGAGGCTCTCAACATCTAATCTTCTTTTGTTCCCTAAAAGGGTAACTTGTTATCTACAAAATACTTGGAGACTAAGTAAAAAAATAAATTTGTCTTTTACTTGCTTAAAACCCTCAAAGATGCAAGATGTGCCAACAAAGAGGGACTAAAATACAATAAAGGAGGGACACACGTGCTACAAATGGAGGATGATCCCCTTAGACTGAGCATAACTTCCTTTTGGATCATAATTTCTAAAAAATTCCATGTGGCATGGCAAGGATAATTTTTATTGATCAATCAGAGCCTTTTTTTACCAAGGACCCTGGGAACCTATGCATCGAGGTTCAAAAACTACCTTGGTACCCAAAAAGTTGGAAAAATGTGAGATGGAATTTTTTTATCAATTTGAGCCTTTTTTTTACCAAGGACCTCAAGAACCTGTGCATTGGGGTGTCCACAAACTACCTTAGGTACCCAAAATGTTGGACAATGTTAGATTTACATGGGGAGGAATTGTGCTAAGATGAAGACGTCAAGACCAAGGAATTCTTATAGACTCGATAAGAAACCATGTGGGAAAAAATAGGTGCACCGAGATTGAGAAAAAAAAGAAGGAAAATGTACAATAAGTGATACCCATTACAGGGATAAGCACTGAGTGTTCCTATAAATCATAAGTCCTAGTAGGCCCACCTCCATAATGTCTGCATATTTTCCTGGGACATATGAATGCTCATCAAGGCATGCAGTTAGCACCCATTTGGGAGATGTTAGTAGTGTCACTAAACCAAATACCACGAAGATGAAGCTAAGACGACTAGCTATGACCATCCACCATCCATTGTCAGGGATCTAAGGACACCATCACATAATTATCATCACAAAGAGGTTTACAAGGCTTTATATTTGCATTCCTTGGACTTAAAATGGTGATGCCAAGAATGAATCCATGCATATATGCCCTTCTCGAAAGAGTGGTAAAAAGTCCAATGTTATTCTGACCTTTAAAAAAAGATTATAGCTTATAGACTTTCTCAATTAAAGTGCACATTTTATATTTAAAATTTTCCTTTATTATATCTTTATTATTATTTTTTTATATGCTTAGAATTAAATAATAATTAAATTTATTGAATATAATAGAAATAAAATAATAATAATAATTAAAATAAAAAATAGAATTAAGATAAAACAATAGACATGTCTTTACATTTACTTCTACAATATATTATATTTATAAAATTAAAATATTATATTTAGATGATTTAGCTTTCAATAAATATAATATTGGAATTCTCTTTATAATATGTTCATCATGTTACAATAAAATCTAGTTGGCCTGGGAGAGGGAAACCCTACAAGGTATAAACTAGACAATGGGACAATAATGGGATAGAGGCCCAGTGTCACCTCATCCAAAACCCCTTGATCTTTACGAACTTTGACCGATGGGAGGAGTCTTGGTAAGAATGAGATCACTTTCAATATATATGCTAAGTATAAGGCACAAAGTGATCAAGCTAGAGCTCATTCAAGAGAGAAACTCAATAATGTTTCAAGACTTCAAAAGGAGCAAAACACTCTCAAAGAAAAGCTCTAGAAAACAAGGTTCGAGACCTAGGGTTTGGAGATGTTAGGTGAGAACAAGTGTTCACAAGGTCAAGGCCAAAGTGAAAGGGTTTATTACAACAATAATGAGTTATTTCAAGGCACATGAAACCCTCAAAAAATTCCTTAAGTTGAGAGAATGAAGACTAGGGTTTCCCTCTTAGGGAAAACACCTAGGGTAAGATATTTTATGGAAGAAATTTGAGTGGATTCCCACAAAATTGAGATAATTGGTGGAAAATCAATTCAAATTGATGTTTAGGTTCTCAAACTTTAAAAAATTGTTTTGCCTATAAATTCACACCAAGCCCTAGTTTCTTTCTATCCTTAAAAGAACCGAAATTTGGAGAGAGAAAAATGGATAAAATTTTAGAATGATCACCAAATACTTGGAATAGTTCCTTGTCCTTGGGTATATGGATTCATGGATGTCAAATATTGGTCAACCTTGCTTTTGAGGAACCTGAAAATTAATGCCTTAGCTTAATTTCCAAGTATTACCCACTCAAGGAATAATGGAGTTTGATGGGAAGAGATTCAAAGAGTTTCACCACTAGGATACTTCTTACAATGTCATGAATGAATAATTAATGCAATTATGTTCTAACCAAGGATTATAAGAAACCAGACTAATCACCAAACCAGTAGACCCCCAGACCGAGAACCGATCAAAACCAGACCAGAACCGATAAAAAATCTAGTCAACCAAAAAAACACATAAAATATTTAAATTTTAAAGAAAACCACGTGTATTCATGTGCATCCATATGAATCCAAACCATTTATACACAAATAAGAAAAAGTTATCATTTGTAGAGAATGTAAGGGTGAATATTACCAAAATAACACTGAGTGCAATCCATCTTTGAACAAAAAAACACATCAAAAAACATGACCTAGATGGACTCTAACATCCAAAACAAACCATCCTACAACAAATACCTACATATCATAAAAATATTTTCCTATATTGGGATCTCCATCATAAATATCACCCTCTAAGCATTAAAATAAGATAAAAAAATGCTTTCTATGTCAATTCAAGATTTTGTTTGAGTGATGGGTACATTTTTAGTAGGATCATGATAGAGGAGTTCAACAATCAATGCCACTAACATCAAGGTACATAGAGGGATTGGTGCTCTGGATTAAATCCTAGTTCAATACCTTCATACATGAAAAAATGCAATGGAAACATTGCAATCCCTCTAATCCTAAAATACTGGAAAAAAAAAAAAAAAAGTGGTGGATTTTGAGTGAGATCTAAAATTCTACTCTCTCCATATGAAATCCAATGAGGTCGGAACCACTCTCATGTTGATAAATATAGGGTGTAGATAGATTAGGAGATTTCTCTTACTTTTATAACTACATGTGATGTATTATTACTTAACTTGATTAGCTTATTCTTTCACTTGATTATTATTATGTTATTATCTTCAAACAACAACCAAAATATGAATATCAAATAGACAAGAGGACACCAAATGTAGACTCCAAGATAGGGACAAAACCTCTCCTCTTGAGAGGAAAATCCACAAGAATTATTCTCTTCTTATAGAACTTCAAATTACAAATTCTAAGACCTAAGACCCTTGTCAAAGACCCCTCCAAGACCAAACCAATATTCTCCTTCTTAGTGAACCTTTACAACTACTTTTATCTAGCAGCTTCCAATAATTTTGACCCAACAACTTCAACCTTCCAGTAGCTTTGATATTCCAACAACTTCAACCTTCCAAGAACTTTCATCTTCCAACAACTTCTAGCAACTTTGACCTTCCCCAACATTTCTTCTACAACTTCGACTTTCCAACAATATCTTCTGCAACTTCGACTTCCCAACAGTTTCTTCTGCAACTTTGAACTTTCTGCAGTAAAGTTGTGTTGTGAAGGCAAATCCCCTCTATGGAAAGAGGCAATCCCTCTAGCCTAATGAGTGGGTCTGGCAACAAACTAAACAAACTAACATACACTTTCCTAGCTTATGTTTGACAAATGCAAAGAGAAGGAGAAACCTACCTCGCTTTGATGCTAATCGCTCGATCCTTGGAGATGGCTTTGAATCGTTAACTCCAGGCCTCACTCTCTAATCATTCACATTCGAGTACCTGCAAGGAACATCAAAAAACTATGCAAGATACAAGAGCATATATGGCATAAATCAAACATAAACTACTTAATAGATCAAGGAGTATTAAGCTAATAGTATAAACATTTACACAATTATGGAAAGTGAACATCATATGTATATATTAATAAGCTAAAAAGGGAAGCATACAACCTATGCCTTGATGTTGGAGACCTCCTTTTGGTGGATTTCCAAGTTCCAACAAAGACTCTTCAAACACTCCATCTCCAAGCTAGAATGGGTAGCATGTAAGCATAATCTCGGCATAGGGATGAAGTAATCAATGACCAACCATTTGGGGACGGAAGGGAGTGAATTTATAGGAAGGAAGAGGGAGTTAGGGATCCGCAAAAGAGGGAGGAAGGTCCACATCTCAAGGGGAAAGCCCATGATGATAAGATCAAGGGGTCCAGATGGGAGAGCTCGACCATATCATCAACAACCCATATCCAGCTCAATGTTCTTGAAGGTTCTAGTGTACGAAGCTTCTCCTCCAGTTTGGGAAAACCTACCAGAAGAGGTTCAATGCAGGTTTTCCTATAAAACGCCGCATAGGTAGTGCTAGTGTATAATTGTGTAACTTTCCATCAGCATGGGTAGGTAGTGGAGAAAAATGCACTAATGCCAAAAATTGGGTTTTTAGGAAACCTTCTTCAGAATGAATTTAGGGTAGTTTTCCTTTTATTCTTCAGGGAGGCTTTGGTCTATATATCATGATGGATATGCTACAAAGTATTCAATGTTTTGGCACTTCAGGGTATGAACAGGAAGTGAACAAGAGGCGTGACAAAATATTGTGTAACAGATGGCCCCTAAAGCATGAAGGCAGAACAGGGAGTGATGGTTGAGATGCTTTACAAGTCAGTGCAAGGACGAGAACAACACCGTTAGGAGACCTGCAAATCAATCATATACACATACATATACATATATGACATCTCTGATGATCATGCCTAATGATACATGAATAGGCATCTAATAATACATGAATTTGCAATATGGATGCAGCCATCCGAATAGGAGGGATCATGTGCAAAGATCCTCGGTATGGTCGCAGCCATCCGAATAAAAAGGATCATGAATATGGACCCACAGTATGGTCACATCCATCCATCCATAGGAAACATGTGTACAATCATGAATGACTCATAACTCCACGCAACCTAGACTTTATCAGACAAAATCCAGGGTCTTGTGCTCAGTCCCGACCCGATTAATGTATGAATTCTAATAATGTGAATAGATGTGTTGAAGTCGAACATGATAGAAAACCACCTGATTACATTCAATAATCTAAATTGTTAACAAGCATGAGCGAAACCACCAATAATGACAATGGCTCTCAAGGTACAATCAACACAATCCATGAATGTGAATAATGAAGCTGAAGTCAAACACCCATGGAATCATCCAATTGAAAGGTCAATGATGTAAATTATGTCGTCGAATGTGAAGAACTTGCCATTGAGGCATGCAAGCTCCAAGGTACTAGAAGGGAGTTTCTAGATCATCTTCCCAGATAATGAGCTAAAGTTGATAGAAAGTGATTCATCAAAGGAGGGCCAAAATGAATCCCACATCATCGACACGAAACAAAAGGATGTAGTAGAGTAGATAAGTGTGATCCAAGATTGTGGCAGAAAGTCAGACAGTTTATAAGCAGTAAAGAACTGTAGATAGGACTTCTCTTGAACATATCAGCAACATGACTCCGGAGTTTGGAAGCATTTGACTCAACATAGGATTAGAGGTCATGATGATGAAATGGTATAATCAAATGAGAGGCAAAATGGATTCCCCAAACCCAGGAAGGCAAGTGACCAAGTGAGGATGTCCCAAAACCAACACGAGTAATAGATGAGTGTCATGTTCAAGAGTGACATGCTTCCTTTACAGAATACAAGAGATGATCACTTTCACTTTTTCCCCCAACATTTCTAGTGAGTACCCCATATATTTTTTATACCAAGATTGAAGTGGATAGCATATGCTTGCCATATAAGTTCACCCTTCGGATGAATCCATCCTCGTAAGTTTTACAAGTCCTAAGAAGGAGAAACTCGGTCTTGTCGTGGTGAATAGTCCTGTGTCATTTATGTTTTATGAGTTCGACGAAGGTAAAACTCGACATCTTTTTCATGTTTAGGGAGTTTGAAAAAGAAGCGAAAAAATAAAACTCCAAAGGTCCCTTTTCATAAATCGTCTCTTGAACCCGAAAAGGTAGAAAACAATATCCTAGAGAACCTATTAGCCATGTTCAACTAAGGTATTTCTTTTTCGTACAATAGTCTATCTCAGTCCGGAAAAGGGTTAAACTTGTACTGAGTAGACGTCTTTTCATTTATTTTTACGAGTTCAAAAAGAGAAGTAATCGGAAATAGTTTCATTTTTCAAGAGTTAGAAAAGAGTTTAAATATGAATCCACCTGGAGAAACGAGTGGTATAAAAGGATAGCAATTAGTTCCAGTGATGATGGAACTGCTCAAAACATGTAAAGGTCAAGAGGTTGGCTAATAAGACTACTCATTGCAGATGTTCCTTAGGCAAGGGTAAAACAACCAAGTGAAAGTGTATGATCGGAAAAAGATATGGTGACGATGGAATGAAAAAACCAAGGCTCATCTAGCAAAAACAAATTGATAAAAATAGAAATCATGAGAGGTAAAGTAAGAATGGTTTCATTTTTACACAAGCTTGAAACATAGGAAACTATGCTTGAGTATACTTGAAGATGGTTTCATTTTTTCACAATCTTGAAACATGAGAAAAACTATGCTTGGATTTGGTTTCATTTTTACACAAGCTTGAAACAAATATAAACTATGCTTGAGTTTGGCTTGCATGCCCCCGCATAATGACTCAACTCGAGGTACATGCCCCCCTAAGCTTCATTTCATTCACCGAAGTAGACTATTGGTTACTAACAGGTGGATGGAATGAAGGTTAACTTACGAGGTCAAGTGAAAGACTCGACTGGGACTTTAGGAGATCTAATCAAAGACTCGAATTGGAAATGGATTTGTTTCATTTTTTAACGATCTTGACACAGGAAAATAACCATGCTCATGGGGACCTATCTCATTTTTTAATGAGGTCAACATAGTAAAAGAATTATCCTCATGGGACCTATTTCATTTTTTAACAAGGTTGACATAGTAAAAGAACTATCCTCATGGGGACCTATTTCATTTTTTAATGAGGTTGACATAGTAAAGAACTATCCTCATGGTGACCCATGGACGATAAGAGACCATGGTTTCCAAGAGGTACTCATTAGATGGGAGAACGACATTCTAGAAGGGATACATGTCCAAGGATTCAAATGAAAAATTGGGCTCCAATGCCCCCAATACATGGTGTACTACATCACCTACTAAAGCATCAGTAGATGTGGGCATGGAACAGGTAGCCACATAATTAACCTGTGGCAGAGGGGATACTGCTTGCACATAAGAAACATTTAGGGATGATGTTTGATTGGGAGTTGATTTAGGACCAATGAATGTAAGTTGATCATGATGAAAACGTGTCCTTCATGCGGGAAACACATCACTCAAAACAGGGAAGAGACAAGAGCTCCCATGACGTAAACATAATCACAACCAAGGAGTAGATTAAAATCCAATGGGCCTTGGACAACCATCACGCCTATATAGACAATATTTCCTCCCAAAGTAATAGGCAACTTAGGAAGGATCCCTAATGGTTGACTGGTTCCTCTATTAAAAGATAACAAATTCTGGGTGATGGGGAAAAGTTGTGGCGAACTTAAAGCTTGCTAAGCAATTCAGGATATAATACTAACAGATGTGCCCTCATCTATGACCGTGCTCGGTACAACCATATGATAAGCCTGCACTATAATCTAGAAAGGCACATAAGATGGAAGATGATATTACCAGTTGACTCCAATCAAAAGAAGTGACTAAACTACTCGGAGGGGGTGTCGTAGGAATGTGAGAGCTACCCTCTTGCGCTATGGGAATAGGAGAATTTCTCTCATGCACCTTGGGAAATTGGGAAACGGAGGATTTCCCTCCAATTCATTCGAAACTGAAGACACTAGAATAACCTGAGTGGTATGAGGTTCACTCTCTACCTGAAGGTGGAGTTAGGTCTACCCTTTTCTCAACCAATGGTTGGTCGAGAACAGACTCACGAGACTCACTTTCAGAGAGAGTAGGGTTGACCAAAGATCACTTTTGACCAATCCTTAGATCAACTAGCCAAGGATCATGGGAAAGCTTTCGATAACCAGTAGGAAGACGAGGTTGGGAAGCAGTAAGGTTTTCCAACTCTTTGGAAACTTCATCCATAAGAGGACAAAGGTGAATGGAATGATTACCTTCACACAACTTACAGGGAAATTTGACTTTTCCCTTTTTCCATGAGCTTTACTATTACTAGTTGAGGATTTGTCACCAACATGAACTCCAGAGGTTGATGACAAAGGTCGATGTGAACCTATGGACCACACTTCTAAGATTTTGGGAATACTAGGACAATTCCGAAGAAGTTGGTCACCCTTACATAACATGCAAGGGAATTTTACTTTCTGGGGCTGGTTGGAAGATTTTTCTACATCAGTTGCATCCGTAGCAATGGCTGCTTGGTTGCTCCCTTTCTTATTTTGCTTCTTCTTCTTCTTCTTCTTAGCTTCCTAGTTACTAGAATCCAGACTTTCACAAGGTGAAGACGAAGAACGAGGTGAAGAATAGGTGAAGAAGGCGAGGGGTCAACTTTAGGATCAACATGAGGTTGATGTTGTTAAGGTGGAGGAGAACTTGGTTAAAAAGCAGTTTGGACACTTTGAATCACCGGGGTCGAAAATAACCAAACTGACAGATCAATGGTCAATCCAGGAAGGGACAACGTTGCCATATAAGGAGCACCAGTATTTCCAAAAGAAGGAAGAGGACTAGGATTCTAGTCAGAGGGGTTTCCTTGAATGGTAGATTCAGGAAATGTTGCCATCAGTATCAACCTAATATCTATTAAGGATTATTTTCACAGGAAGGATGTTGTTCCGTGGTTAATTAATTAATTTTAGAAATTAACAAAATAAAATAAAAGAGGGGTAAGCTAGGCAATAGGATTTACCAAGTATCCGTGAACCGCAATATACACCTTAGCTGAAACCAAGGACTTAACATACGACGACCAATCTCCCCAAATGTTGTGTTCGATGTATCACATTTACAAGGTGGTTGACTCGGTTACCTGTGGCTAAAGGATAACAACCTAGTGGGGTCTCCCAATATATATTCGATGGTATGGGGAGCACAAGTCCGTGTTAGCATTGTCTAATGCATAACCATTCAGTGAGAGCATTCCCATATACTTTCCATACTAGAGTGCCTCCGATATACTTTCGTATTGGAACAAGATTTCATCCCCGGGATACAATGCAGGAAGTTAACGACAGCTGCTAGGTTTATAGACGTCAGAACACGTCTCTAGCCTAAACCTCTAAATGTTTGGGTTAAGTTCCAAATGCTCCTGTTGACGATGCTGGACCCGCCAACATTTCAAGGGGATTTCCCCGGTAAGAAGTCCCAATCAGACCTCAGACCGTTTGGTGTAGGAGTCCCAACAGTGGGTCGTAAGGTAATACCTTGACTGCAATGTCGCATAGAGGCAAGTAAGATAACTATGTCAGTAGCAAGGGTGTGACTGATGCAGTGAGTCAAAGAAGTTGTATGAGAGGTTCTAACACATAAATGGTAGATGAGGGTAAAGGTGAGTTCCAGGTTGAAAGGAATCAATCCCAACTCAGCTAGGAACACACAACACAAAAGGACATGCACAGCTTCCAGCGGAACAATCCACATGGATGCGGCAGTCACAACATACAAGGTAAGATAATACATACAACACTCACGGATCAGTCTGAGACGAGTGCAACAGTTGTTACAACAAGGTTCATGTGAAAGATCTGTCTGGAGTCCGGCAGAGTAGTTGACACAGACGGGACAACGTTAACAACATATACAACACATTAACAACAAGATTCATATAATTGCATACAAATCAGTTCATACAAAAATACTAAGTTAAACAACATATATCATTAAGGAAACCAGAGCAGTAATACTACAATAACAACATATGCATGAAAATGTGTTGGCTCTTATTATATAAAGAAGTGTTAGTCACAATCATACAACACATCCATGTAAACCTACTAGCCCCAACAGTGGAACGTTACAGCCACATCCACCAGCTCCTCCAAAGAGATGAACTAGCTCTGTGCAGTGGAGAAGCCAAGGCGCATTACAATATTGTCCAAGATTTATCCAAGATAGTCTTATCAGAAGCTTGGCTGACCAAAAGCCTATACAATGTGTTATGAGGGACTATTTATAACAAAGGGTGGGGTAACCCTTGACATTCCCCTTTGTGATAGTTCAACTACCCTCATGACTCTTCACCTACTCCATGACTATTACATCCAACTGTTGACACTTGAATTACATTTGAAATGACTCAACATTATAATGCACATGTACTCATGTGAGACAACATGGCTTGAGAAAGCCTTGTAAGACATCACTAACACTTGGTCCGTTGTGGTGAGACCAAATCTTTGACATGCTTGTGATGGTGAAGTTGGTGAGCTGATGCTAAGCTTGGTCGTCCGTGATGTTGTGTATGCACCTCATGGTGACATCTTTCTAAAGCGAACTCTCACCTCTGTTGCAACTGGTGCATTGGTTAGACCCCTTTATCTAACTTGTCTGCTAACATGCGCATGGTATTCTTAGGTGCGGTTCAACCGGAAACACACATATGCATAGTGTTTGTGTTGATCTTCAAGTGTGTGCTGGTGGTCATGTGCATCAACTTGACGAAGTACATGTTCAGCTCCAGTTGGACTTGATTCTTATCTTCACCTTGGTGAGTGTGTTGAATGGGTTGGATTACATGCATGCGCACAATGACATGCATGTTGCTGAATCCCTTGCATGTGATAACCAACACTTCTCACCATGTCTGCTCTGTGTTAGTTGTTGGGATGGATTCTTAACTTATATGGGTGTAGTTTCATCCGTGAGTGAATGTTGCGCCCATTGTTGTTCATGTTCTTGTTGCAACTCATTCGTCTATCTGTGCAACTTCATGTTCTTCTTGTGTTGTTGCTTCAGCACATGCAACTCCTTCTTTGTTCTATCTTCTACCTTCACACGATCTTCATGTCGCAGCGTTACTTCATAGCCAGTGTCTCTAAAGTTGCTTTCATCATCAATGGGCCTGCTTGAGCTTGCAACCTTGTTCCGCCTCTATGTTGTCAACAACCCTCCTCTTGCATTCATTACATTTGGTATGTTGTCTTCAGTTATTGTTCATGATGCTGCTTGTTGTGATGTTGTTGTTGTCATATCTTGATGTCCTTGTCTACGAACAACTTGATATCTTTGTGGGTAGGCAAGTCCATGGACACTTGATTGATTGCATCCCCAAGTGTGATTTGAATGGTGTCTTCGTCTCTGCTCTCCTGGAAACCATTGTACCTATACTGCTAAGAGGAAAATGAGCACTTGGGATACCTGGAGACAGGGAAACACTCATGGCAAGGAATCTATCAGTCGAAAACCAAAATGAAAATGAGAATTGACTTGCAACATACCTCGATGCATGATCATGAAGGTTGCGCAATTTCAACCAGGAGGTCGGGAGACTGACTGCCAAGACTGCACAAGGCACAGTCTGGGTTTTTGGGAGACTGGCTGACTATTGGAACTGCACAATGCACAGTCTATTCTGGCTGCTGACTGTTGGGATTGCGTAATACGCAATTCTAGCTGGGAAGGACTGTTGGCCTAGGGATAGATTTGCGCAATTTCTTGGGCCAAGCAGCCACTGTCCTCCAAAAATGCGCAAAACAATCCTGGAGGCTAGTGCTGGGTAGGAATGCGCAAATCTAGAGAGGAAGGTGAGCCTTCCTTCCCCAGATTGCGCAATGCAGCCTTGGTGAAGGCAGAGTCCGGGCCAAGGTTGGCCCGACTCACCAACGGGAAACTGAAAGCAACTAAGATAGTAAATGCATGGCAACACTAAGTGATAGCAGAAGTGATTGACAGTGCATGCAAAACATGAATGAAAGATTCAACAAACAGATCAACATGCATGTGGGTGAGGCAGTTCGTTGGTTGGGCGAATGTCCGTGCAAAACAGTTTCATGCATGCGACAGCAGTGAGATAGCAACAAAAACTAAAACAAAGCTAGGACAAGCTAGTATATATGTAAATGACAGCAAGCATTCAAATAAATCAAGAAAACAATACTCCCACAAGAGAAAACACAAAAAGCGACAAAAATGCAGCACAAGGCATGGGAAGCAGGCTTACCCCAAAACAACTGAGCTAAATGTGCCGACTGCTCCTAGATGTGATGTGGGATGTCAGAGTTGCAAGGTTAATGTGAGGAATGAGCTCTGTAGTGTCTGGTTAAATGAGTTTTGATAACATCGAGGTTGTGACGCACATGCCACGAATCTAGGGGAAGCGACACTTGGTGGGAGGTTTCAGAATTGCTCCTTGCATGTAACCTCCAACTGCTAAACATAGATCCCTGAAACAAGGGATGCCTTTGCATGCTTCCTTGGGAGAAGCAGCCCATGCATGAAAATCTTTTTTGCTCAGTCCTAGAGGGAACTGGTCAACTCAGCTCCTCATGCAAGACATTGCTTGACTGTTGGAGAAAAAAGTGCATTTCTGGCTGGGAGTTGGGCTAGCTTCCCAAGAGATTTACACAAGTTTTGGGTAGAGAAGCTGATTGCTGCCTAGATTTGCGCAAATTCTGGGCTGAGCAACCTTGCTAGGGAAATTTGCGTAAATCCTACGAGGAGTGTTGGCAGGTAGGATTGTGCAATCCTCGAGCCCATCAGGCTGTCAGAGAGGATTGCACAATTTCTGGAGGGAAGGCTAGTTTCCCTCTAGAAATGTGTAATTTTCAAGGGGAAGTTGCTCAGCCTGTAGCTGGACCAAGTCCAGGTGAATAGCCTGTGAAGGAAATGTATCAAGCTGTGACCGATAGGCTGCCTTTGTGCAAGAAAGACACTGAAGCTTGTGAACTTGACGAAGCAAGGAAAGCTGTTGTGAAGGTTTGAAGGGAGGCTCCAAAATGAGGCTAAGTCAAGATTTTGAAGGGTGGTTGTATCCGCTATAACACTTGGCCACACACTTGTAGAAATCTAGCTCTCTGAATGGACCGTGTTCGTGAAAAGAAAGTCTAACACCTCCGGAAGTATTGTTCAGTTCTCATCTCCTCTTGGTTTCCACACTAGCCTTTCTCTTCTTTCACCTTATTCATTTTTCATTTTGAATTTTTTCACTTTCCTTTTTTCATTTTTAAACTATGCATAGCACTTATTCATTTCATAGGCGGAAGATGGATCCTGACTTATTGAGAGAAGAAGAGGTTGTTCCTACAGAGAAGTAGTTTATTATACCTCTGAAGTGCATGTTAATGTTTTCCCCCTCACCTTACTCTACTTCACTGAGTTGACAAGGGTTAACTCAAAAACAATCGACTAGAGTAGGTGACACTAGTTAGCACGCAAGCATTTTGTTTTTACCAAGGTTCACTTTGAACAATACATATTTACCTTCGACGTATCATGGAATAAAAGTAACAAGCTCATCATACAAAGGCAAGATGAAAGACAACCAAGTAGTGATAGTTGTACAAGCCCTCTTATACTTTACCCATCTTGCTTCAAGAGTCATACATGGTTTCATGCAAAACTAACCTATGTACGAAACAAGTGAAGGAACTAACAATCAACAAAGCAAAGCAAGAGCATAAGCAAAAATGAAAGCGAAGCAAGTAAACAAACAAGCAAACAAAGCACGTAAGCAAACAAGCATGCAAGCAAACAACTGAAAGTAAACATGACTCATAATCCTGCACTAACGGTACATGGGCCTGATCACGTGAAGTGATACTTCCAATGCAACCACCAACGCATTGGTAGACCCATGTTGGTGAAGGCTTGTTCCGCGAGTAACCCAGTTGTGCGAACTAGCAAGCAAGAAAGATATAATAATGAAGACAACCACACTTCGTGATTCAAAGTGCCCACGGGACATAAGTGAGTGCATGTGCATGACGGGCAATCCGCGAACTTATCATGGTGTTGTGTGACACTACGTGCAACTTTGAAGCATAAGCACACTCTTGACTGTGACATGTAGGCAAAGGAAAGAAACAAAAATAACTTGCGTTGCGCATGAGTGCTTGCAATGTAAGACTCCTCCAATGCATGAGCAATGGGATCATGTAGTTTGAGTGGAGGAAGTAAAATATGAGTGTTAGATTGATCTTGAGTGCATACAGATGAGTGATGAGGAGCCTTGAGTGTTTGAACAATTTCCTGATCAGAAGTGAAACCAACCTCAGGACAGTGAGGGCCTAACATAACCATCAGCTCAGGCTGAAGTGCCTCGATGGTCTGTGGGGTTTCGATTTCGTTGATAAATGGATCTTTGTAGACTAGTGGATTAGACGAATTAATAACGAGTGAATCAACATCGTGATTAGATGATGAGGTGAAGAGATCACGACAACCAAGATCAGAAAATTCAGGATGTTGGTCGGCATCCTCATGGTTTGATGAATCACACAGAGGGGTAGATGAGGAGGAAGGATGTTCACCCTCTGCGTTTCCGGAAAAAGCATATGAAAGATCAAGTGGATTTCCAATGAATGATTGGTCCTCTTCGTTGTTGGATGATTGGATAACATACGGTGCGTCCTGCGAAATATCAACAATGGGTGAATCCATGGATGAAGACACACATGCAAAATCATGGATGGCAGGTTCACCAATGATGTTAGGAAAGAACGGAGGGGGTTAGGATGGAAGGGATTCATCCTTCGCCAAGTGTTGATGCTCAAGCTTCCACTCATACTCTTCATGAATGACGGCGCATGTTGGTTGTGCAACATCAACTCCGTCAGTGGGTTGTTCCTCGTTCACAACAAGTGAAGAGTCCGGAATGAACGAACATAAGACAACATCATCTAGAGGAACACCCATGTGTGAAGATAAAGGTCGTAGACAAGAATGCATATGAGGACTCGAAGGACTCACAACCAATTTTGTGCGAAAATTGAGTGAAGTGATTTTGGGAGGGTGTGAAGGATGAATAGGTGTGTGAGCATGATCCTCAACATCATTGGGTAGTGGTGGAGCTGTTGAATAAGAGGAAGGCAGATAGTCAATTGAGATAGTGCTTCCACATGAGATTTCGCAGCTACTCAAACTTTCTCTTGGGACGAGCAAATTTCTTAAGTTAGTACTCGAACCGGTCCCAAAGATAAGCAAATTTCATCTCGCTCCTTGGAGATTTAAACTGCAAGTCACAGAAGCGCTGCCAAAAATAAATAACGAATTCATGCGGAGCCCTTCGTTGTTGTAACAGTTTCTGATCAAGATGGTCTGGATCAAAATGATATAACATGTCTTTAATAAGATCACAAAAGTGCTCACATGAGTGCACGATGTCAGCCGGTAGGCTGAGCACCCAACGAAATGGAGATTCATGAAGTGTGTATGCAAGCAGCAAACCGGCTTGTTCGTCGGAAAACTCTCTTCCTCATGAATCATGGAAAGAAAGTTAAGTAAGTTCTCAGGCTAGACCACTTCGCCTTCACCATCATATGTGTGAGTGGACAAGAGATCGAAAAGCTTCCCCGAGATGGAGACATCTTCACGATTTGAAAAACTCTGCAGGGGAAGAAGAGTGCAAGACTCCATGAAAGATATGAAAAGGTTCAAAACTGGATGAGAGGACACATCTTGTCATCAGGCCCTCCTTCTAGCGCCAGAAATGTTGACGGTGCTAGACCCGCCAACATGTCAAGGGGATCTCCCCGGTAAGAAGTCCCAATTAGACCTCAGACCATTTGGTGTAGGAGTCCCAATAGTGGGTCGTAAGGTAATGCCTTGACTGCGATGTCATAGAGAGGCAAGTAAGATAACTCTGTCAGTAGCAAGGGTGTGACTGATGCAGTAAGTCAAAGAAGGTGTATGAGAGATTCTAACACATAAAGGGGAGATGAGGGTGAAGGTGGGTTGTAGGTTAAAAGGGATCAGTCCCAACTCGACTAGAAACACACAAAACAAAAGGACATGCATAGCTTCCGGTGGAGCAGTCCACTCGGATGTGGCAGTCACAACATACAAGGTAATATAAAATGTACATCACTCACGGATCAGTCTAAGTCGAGTGCCACGGTTGTTATAGCAAGGTTCATGTGAAAGATCTGCCTGGTGTCCGGCAGAGCAGTCGACACAAATGAGACAACATTAATAACATATACAACACGTTAACAACAAGATTCATATAATTTCATACAAATCAGTTCATACACAACTGCGTAAGTTAAGCAACATATATCATTAAGGCAACTAGAGCATTCTAACTACAATAACAAGATATGCATGAAAATGTGTCATCTCTTATTATATAAAGAAGTGTAAGTCACAATCATACAATACATCCATGTAAACCTACTGCCCTAGCAGTGGAACGTTACATTCACATCTGCATGCTCCTCCAAAGAGATGAACTAGCTCTGTGCAGTAGAGAAGCCAAGGCGCGTTACAATATTGCCCAAGCTTTATCCAAGATAGTCTTATCAGAAGCTTGGTTGACCAAAAGCCTATACAATGAGTTATGAGGGACTATTTATAGCAAAGGGTGGGGTAACCCTTGACATTCCCCTTTGTGACAGTTCAACTACCCTCATGACTCTTCACCTACTTTATGACTGTTACATCCAACTGTTGACACTTGACTTACACTTGACATGACTCAACATTACAATGCACATCTACTCATGTGAGACAACATGGCTTGAGGAAGTCTTGCAAGACATCACTGACACTCGGTCCGCTGTGGTGAGACCAACTCTTTGATATGCTTGTGATGGTGAAGCTGGTGAGATGATTCCAAGCTTGGTCGTCCATGATGGTGTGTATGCACCTCATGGTGACACCTTGCTGAAGTGAACTCTGGTCCCTGTTGCGACCGGTGCATTGGTTCGACCCCTTCATCCAACTCGTTTGCTAACATGCACATGGTCTTCTTGGGTGCAACTGAACTGGCAACACACTAATGCATAGTGTCATTGCTGATTTTCAAGTGTGTGCTGGTGGTCATGTGCATCAACTTGCCGAAGTACATGTTCAGCTCCAGTTGGACTTTCTTCTTGTCTTGGCCTTGGTGAGTGTGTTGAATGGATTAGATTGCATGCGTGTGCACAATGGCATGCATGCTGTTGAATCCCTTGCATGCGATCACCAACACTACTCACCATGTCTGCTCTGTGTCAGCTACTGGGATGGATTCTTAACTTGTACGGGCACAGTTTCATCCGTGAGTGCATGTTGCACCCACTGTTGTTCCTGTTCCTGTTGCAACTCATTCGTCTGTCTGTGTAGCTTCATGTTCTTCCTGATTTGTTGCTTCAACACATGCAACTCCTTCTTTGTTCCATCTTCTACCTTTGCAAGATCTTCATGTCGCACTGTCACTTCATAGCTGGAGTCTCCAAAGTTGCTTTCATCATCAACGGACTTGCTTGAGCATACAACCTTGTTCCGTCTCCATGTTGTCAACAACGCTTCTCTTGCATTCATTGAATTTGGTATGTTGTCTTCAGTTGTTATTCATGATGTTTCTCGATGTGATGTTGTTGTTGTCATATCTTGATGTCCTTGTCTATGAACAACTTGATATCTTCATGGGTAGGCAAGTCTATGGACACTTGATCGACTGCATCCCCAAGTGTGCTCTAAATGGTGTCTTCATCTTTGCTCTCCTGGAAACCATTGTACCTGTATTGCTGAGAGGCAGATGAACACCTGGGATACCTAGAGACATGGCAACACTCATGGCAAGCAATATGTCAATCGAAAACCAAAATGAACATGAGAATTGACTGGCAACATACCTGGGTGCATGATCATGAAGGTTGCACAATTTCAGCCGAGAGGTCGGGAGATCGACTGCCAAGACTGCACAAGGCACATTCTGGGTTGTTGGGAGACTGCCTGACTATTGGAACTTTGCAATGCATAGTCCAGTCTAGCTATTGACTACTAGGATTGCGCAATGCACAATTCCATATGGGAAGGATTGTTGGCCTTGGGACAAATTTGCGCAATTTCTTGGGCCAAGCATCCATTATCCTCCAGAAATGTGTAAAATAGTCCTGGAGGCTAGTGCTGGGTAGGAATGCACAAATTTGGAGAGGAAGGTGACCCTTCCTTCCCCAAATTGTGCAATGTAGCCTTGGTGAAGGCAGAGTTCGGGCCACGATTGGCCCGACTCGCCGACGGGCAACTGAAAGAAACTAAGACAGTAAATGCATGGATACACTAAGTGATAGTAGAAGTGATTAATAGTGCATGCAAAACATGAATGAAAGATTCATCAAACAGTCAACATGCACGTGGGTGAGGCAGTTCACCGGTTGGGCGAAGGTCCGTGCTAGGACAAGATAGTATATATGTAAATGACAGCAAGCATTCAAAGAAATCAAGCAAAAAGTACTCCCACAAGTGAAAACACAAAAAGCGACAGAAATGCGGCACAAGGCATGGGAACCAAGCTTACCCCAAAACAATTAAGTTGAATTTGCCGACTACTCCTAGCTATGATGTGGGATGTCAGAGCTGCAAGGTTGATGTGAGGAATGAGCTTTGCAACGTCTAGTTGATGATTTTTGATAACATCGAGGTTGTGACGTGCATGCCACAAATCTAGGGTAAGCGACACTTGGTGGGAGGTTTCGGAATTGCTCCTTGCATGCAACCTCCAACTGTTAAACATAGATCCCTAAAATAAGGGATACCTTTGCATGTTGCCTTGGGAGAAGCAACCCATGCATGCAAGTCTTTTTTGCTTAGTCCTCGAGGGAACCGGTCAACTCAGCTGCACATGCAAGAGACTGCTCGACTGATGGAGAAAAATCCACATTTCTAGCTGGGAGCTGGGTTGGCTGCCTAGGAGATTTGTGCAATTTTTGGGTAGTGTAGCTAACTGTTGCCCAGATTTACGCAAATTCTGGGCTAAGTAGCCTTGCTGGGGAAATTTGTGCAAATCCTATTGGGAGTGTTGGCAGGTAGGATTGCGCAATCCTAGAGCCCAGCAGGTTGCCAGAGAGGATTGCACAATTTCTGGAGGGAAGGTTGGTTGCCCTCCAGAAATGCACAATTTTCAAGTGGAAGCTACTTAGCCTGCAGCTGGACCAAGTCTGGGTGAACAGTCTGTGAGGGGAATGGATCACGCTGTGACCGACTGGTTGCCTTTGTGCAAGAAAGACACTGAAGCTTGTGAACTTGACGAAGTAAGGCAAGCTACTATGAAGGTTCGAAGGGAGGCTCCAAAATGAGGCTAAGACAAAATTTTGGTGGGTGGTTGTAGCTGCTACAACGGCTCCTTAAGTTGATTGAGTAATTTTTTTATTTTTATTTTTAATTATGTTTCAATTTTGGGCTCAAAACGATGTCACATGAAAGCATAAGATGCAACAATATGATAAAAGGAAAAAAATTCACTTCAATGAAAGCTAAGCTAACAAGGGAAAAGGTTTCAATCAATAATGCATCAAACAGCATGCCTTCCACTAACTTTCACTTTAATAATGAATATGCAATCTATTGAAAGAAAAAAATGACTTTTACTTTACTAAGATGCACTTTACCTATATGATGTTCTCTTTGATTTTCAAATGCTCACATGCAACTAAGCTTCAACTAAAGCAAAAACGAAGATTTTGATTCAAAATACTCCTAATGCAAACAAGGCATCAATCAAAGTAACACCAAATTCAAAAGCACTCAATGAAAATGTATTTCACTTTCTCTTTCGAATAGATAAGAAAATATACTCATTTTAGTTTGTAAACCAAACAATGTAATCTATGCTTGATAAATGACAAAGATGGATTTCAAATGCAAGATGACCTAGTACAAATGAAAAACAACTTTGCACAAGACAAATTGAAACCAATGTAAATCAATGTTTCAAGTGATTTTACCAGATGAACAAACCTAATCATTCAGCAAACCAGAGACTCAAAGACACTCACAAGCGGAAAGTGACAATCAAATGACCTATAAACCCTAAAATCAATCCAATTGCACTCAAACACTTGAAAGTTCAAAGAAGTAATAATTTTCTAATAAAATGAGGTAATCAATCAAAACATCAACAAATCCAGTCATGCAGGACAAAACAAGACCTCAGGGCTCAAACACACTGGATTTTGACAAAGAAACCCTAGGTTTTTTTGCCAATCTCATGGATCGACGTGGATGTTAATGCCAAACTATCGTTGAACAGGGGATCAACATGGTTGTTTTAATAAAAATCGTGTTGGCAGCATGAGTGTTAGAGAAAAAAAATGTGTTGGGCGAGGAATAAGGAAAATAAAAAAAGAATTTCACAAACACTTCCAGACTGAGCACTCTAAGACAACAACCAGTGATTGTGCAGACCTATACAAACCCAAACTAACTGAGAACATGATGGTCGGTCAAACTGATCAAGAGATCAGTTGAGAAAGGAGGATGAAAAGGCTATAGCTTCCCCAGTGGAGTCGCCATTTTGTTGTGAAGGAAAATCCCCTTTGCGGACAGAGGTGATCCCTCTAGCCCAATGAGTGGGTCTAGCAACAAACTAAACAAACTAACATACACTTTCCTAGCTTATGTTTGACAAATGCAGAGAGAAGGAGAAACCTACCTTGCTCTGATGCTAATCACTCGATCCTTGGAGATGGCTTTGAATCATTCGCTTCAAGCATCACTCTCTGCGTTTTCTTCATATCTAAGTACCTGCAAGGAATATCAAAGAACTATGCAAGATACAAGAGCATATATGGCATACATCAAACATAAACTACTTAATAGATCAAGGAGTATTCAAGCTAATAGTATAAGCATTTACACAGTTATGAAAAGTGAACATCAGATGTATATATTAATAAGCTAAAAAGGGAAGCATACAACCTATGCCTTGATGTTGGAGACCTCCTTTTGGTGGATGTCCAAGTCCAAGTAAAGACTCTTCAACCACTCCTTCTCCAAGCTAGAATGGGTAGCATGTAAGCATAATCTCAGCATAGGTATGCAACAATCAATGACCAACCATTTGGGGATGGAATTGAGTGAATTTATAGGAAAGGAGAGGGAGTTAGGGATCCACAAAAGAGGGAGGAAGGTCCACATCTCAAGGGGAAATCCCATGATGATAATATCAAGGGGTCCAAATGGGCGAGCTCGACCATAGCAACAACAACCAATATCTAGCTTGGTGTTCTCGACGGTTGTAGTGTACAAAGCTTCTCTTCAAGTTTGGTAAAACCTGCCAGAAAAGGTTCAGAGCGAGTTTTCCTATAAAAACTTACACTGGATACGCTAGTGTATAACTATGCAACCTGCCATCAACATGGGTAGGAAGTGGAGAAAAATGCGTTGATGCCAAAATTTGGGTTTTCAGGCAACCTTCTTCAGAATGAATTTAGGGTTGTTTTCCTTTGATTCTTCAAGGAGGCTTTGGTTTGTATATCATGATGGATATGTTGCACAATAGTCAATATTTTAGCACTTCGGGGTATGAACAGGAAGTGAACAGGACGTGTCACAAAATAGTGTGTAACAAGTTTCCCTAATCTTCATACATGTGAGAAGAAGATAGAGAATAAACCCAAAACTCTGTCCTTCTTCCTTCTATCCTTTTTCGCTTTCCTTTCTTCTACCTCTTCTTCACTCAAATGATGAGGAATGAGTGAGATTCCATAGGAGGTCGAGTTCTCTCATATATATAGGCTTCTTAGGAGGTCTTGGTATAGTGTATGACACATGATGTAGAGAACCATATCCGTCACTCCCTCTCGACCATGGATGACCTAATCATTCTTATACAAGGAATATACCCAAGCTCCCTCTTACCTAGGGACTTGTTACCAACAACATCTATCTGCTCTTTGGTGGAGATCATGGTACTATCAATTGCTTACAAGGATCCTCTTTTTTCATCATGTCATGAACTTCATCTTCATCATCATGGAGCCTTTTTTATCATCACTTTATCATAGGGCATCGACCATATTCTCCATCACTTTCCCTTCAACGAATCATAGTGTTGAACCAATGATTATGTCATCCTTCTCTTCTTCAGAAAGTGATCTTCTAGTCCACATTTGGATTTCCTTCATACAACCACCTCTTCCAAGTCATGTTTCTTGTAGGATATTCCATCCAATCACATGAGTATTAGTTGTAGGTGACTTATACAACCTTCTTTCAATAGCCCTGTAACAAACCAACCTGATTCTTTCAAAAATCAAAATGAATAATAAATCAAAGTTACCTCTTTATGACGGCATTTTGTCATGACATCAACTTCTTTTAGCATCAACATCATGCACATGTATGAATCCATATCCAAGACATTCATTACCAAGGTTTTCTTTTCCCAACATACCTATCAAGGTCTTTATACCTTCTTCATGGAGATGTCATAGCTAATCCTTCTAGTTATCAGATGTTGATCACTTATCTAATCTTACGTGACTATAGATACATCTTTCACGAACTCTTCTTTCACCTTTTATTTACATATTACTTCCGCATGATCGTCTATACATATTTCCTTCATCATAGGAACCATGAATGCCGACCACCTCATATTCTCCATGAGGCCATATCACGTCAATATGTAGAAGAGTTCAAGGCATATTGTCTACATGTACATTTCTAAAGGAAAACTTTCTTCTTATTTTATCATTCTCATTATATAGAGAATTCTACCCATTATATCTACGACCATATAATGACATGAATTTATCTATCTATCAGATATATGCATACCTCTTCCTTGATGTGGCCATCTAGACTTCCTTCATGCAACTTCATTTCCTTGCTTGAAGATGAAAGTACTTTAACCAACTTGTCATGTTGCACATATTTGTCATCATACCATCATCCTTATAACTGTGGATCCCACACAAGGTGGAATGTAGACCATTTGCGAGACACTTGTCTCTTCTAAGTAGAGGTGAACCTTCTTAATGAAGATTCCAATGGAGGATCTTGATGATCCTCATTCTGCAAATGCTCCTTCCTAATGATGTTGATGTATGATGATTTCTTTAAATTTTATCTTGCTATATGACTTTATTCCAACCATATATACTACTACTTTGGTTGTCCTTATATGCTTCCAATGGAGATGCCATGAGCCACTTCCTTTCTATCAAGATGACTGCTACAACCATGTAGACTTTCTACTTTAGTTATCCTTCCATGATTCTATGATGATGTCATCTCTATCTTGCTATAATGCATCCTATTATACTTGTGATGCTTTTTGAAAATAACTAAGTGAAGGAGATTATCTCAGTCATAGTAGATATATTTCACTTCCTCCTTTGATTTCTTCTTTTTTGATTCTTCCACTTCTTCAATAACATGGGCTTCATTTCTATCTTTTCTTTTCTTGTTTTCCTTATTAAGTTTAGGACAATTCCTCTTAAATTTCCCATATTTATTACATTCATAACATTGGATGTTTGACATATCAAGCTTCTTCTTTTTTCGAGGATCAAACTTTCCTTTCTTTCTATCCATATTTGCATATCCTTGATTTTGTTCACTTGATCCAACACCACTATTTGCATTCGACCTATTTTCTTCACTATTACAGAATAACCAAAGTTCACTGATACTTGATACAAAGTTGCCCCATTCACCAGGCAATGCATTAAGCACAACGGTGGTGATTTCTCTATCGAACATTATTTCCCTTAACTCTTGTAGTTGATCTCTTATTCGTGACACCCTCATAAGATATGAGGATATCCCTTCTTCCTTTGATACCTTCATTTTGTATAATTCGGTTCTCAATGATATGACTTCTCCCAACTTCTCATAGATATCCTTTAATCTCTCCAACTTTGCTACATAAGGGATGAGGGAATCCTTGATTGATTCTATGAGGATTATTTGAGCCCTTATCTTTCATTTCATATACTTCAATAATTCTTGAGCTTTCTATTGATATGGTTTGGTGATGGAGCCCTTTACATATTCAATAAATTCATTCTCTATGAGAACCAAATCTATCCTCTTCTTCCATGAAAGGAAATTTGATGACCCAGATAGTTTGTTGCTTTCCTTGCCGAATGAAGCCAAGTTGATAGTAGATTTAGACATAAATATAAAGATACTTATTTGTCAAGTGAATATGCTCCTAGATGATGATATATTCAACTTGATGCTTTCTTGATGATCTTCTTCAAGGATGTTTGAGATGTGATCTTTTCTTCAATGTGAGGGAGATCACCTTGATTTCTTTGATGATGATGGAAATGCTTCTTCTTGCTTCCTTTGGATGTAGAAATGTAGAATATGGAGACTTCAAGATGCTTCAAATATGTATTCCTTCTTTATTTGAGTGGGGGTAGGGTCCCTGAGGTCTTCTTCTCCTAGTAATGATGTGATTCTTGAGATGAGTACTCCTCCTTGGTGCTTCTTAGTCCTCCTTAATGATTTCCTTATGCTCGGTCTTTATGTATCCTTCTTCAATGATGTGATCTTAAAACTGTCTCTTCTTCATGTTGTAGTCACCTTAGCTTTGATTCCATATTGAGAAATCTAGGGGGCAGTTAGATTAGGTGATTTCTCTTACTCTGATACTGCCTGTGATGTCTTTTTACTTAACTTAATTAGCTTCTTCTTTCACTTGATTATTATTATGTTCTTATCATCAAACAACTACCAAACTATGAATATCAAATAGACAAGAGGACATAAAATGTAGGGTGAAATCCAGGGCCAAAACCTCTCCTCTTGAGAGGAAAAACCACAAGAAATTCAAATGATGAATTCCAAGACCTAAGACCCTTGTCAAAGAACCCATACGACCAATTCAACCTTCTCCTTCTTGATGAACCTTTCCAGCTACTTTAATCTAGAATATTCCAACAACTTTGACCTTCCAACAACTTTGATCTTCCAACAACTTTGACCTTCCAGTGACTTCGATCTTCCAACAACTTCTAGCAACTTTGACCTTCCCTAAGAGTTTCTTCTGCACCTTTGACTTTCCAGCAACTTTGACTTCCCAGCAATTTCTTCTGCAACTTCGACTTAGCTGCAGTAAAGTTTCCCTAATCTTCGCACATGTGAGAAGAATATAGAGAATAAACCCAAAACTTCGTTCTTCTTCCTTCTATCCTTTTTAACTTGCCTTTCTTTTGCCTCTTCTTCACTTAGATGATGAGGAATGACTCAGAGTCCATAGGAGGTCGATTTCTCTCCTATATATATGCATCTTAGGAGGTTGAATTATTGTCCATGAGGCCAACTTGATCCTTCTTGTAGGCCGACTTGATTGATAAGGTCTTGGGGGGGTCTTTATGACACTTTTGACTATACGAAAATTTTCTTTACAAGTGTTGTAGCGGCTACAACCACCCTCCAAAATTTTGGATTGCACCCAATTTCGAAGCCTCCCTTGAGAGTTTCACTTGATGGCTGCACACACTCGGGTTCACTCTGTGAGCTTGTGTGAGTCTTCGAACCCACCTTGTTTGATCATTTCACCCAAGTTTTTTCATGTTGATGTCAAAGTCATGTTTGCAACCATGTTCTAGTTATACTCAAACTCTTTGCTTCGTGTGTACTTGTTTTGTTCGCTATGAAAACATATGTCGCACGCACACACGGAGTCACATTCACTGTCACGCAAGCGATGTCACGGTCAGCCAACGATCAATCACAAGTGTCACACTTATCGCTTACATCATTGGTCAGTCATGTTCAGCATGTGTGTCTAGATGGTTTCAATCGTCTCGTCATCAAGTCATGTAAGTGTGTGTTTGCAAGATCACGTACGCATCTTTCGCTCATTCACACACTTAGTAACTTTGTTGAAGTTCTGACGACTGTATTCCCCTCTGACAGCCGGACTATCACCCCGCCATCAAATTGATCGACTGTCACCCAAAACAGCACAGAAGCACCAAGCAAGCCATTTAAAGTTGCGTTGTCCGCAAGCAAATCAATCAACCTTCATGCTGGTAAACCACAGAGTTTGACCCGGCAGCCACCCTGAGACTGACTCTCCTAAAAAATTACGCAGAGACTGCAGACCTTGCCCACTCCGCTAACTGAGAAAATTGCGCAGACCAGCCAGAAAGACACCCAGTGCCCATCCTTGTCTCCCTCAGAAAATTGCACAGTTCTTCCAGCCCGCCCTCCTGACAGTTGACTAGCTGCTCACTCGAAAAATTCCGCAGTTTTCATGAGCAAGTCCTCTGCTGCCCAACAGTTCACTCAGCTTAAAAACTACGCAGAGGTGACCAGTAAGCCATCCCCAAAGCATCAGCGCAGTTTTTCCCACCAATAGCTCCCGACAACCGACTGACAGTTCCCTCCAGGAATTGCATAGTTTTTGCTGCCAAGCTCCAGCAGCTGACTACCAGTTCCCCTTAGGAATTGCGCATTTTTTGCTGCCAGTGACCCAGTAGCTGACTGCCAGTTCCCCTCAGGAATTGCGCATTTTGTACTGCAAGTGACCCAGCAGCTGACTTTCAGTTCCCCTCAGGAATTGCGCAGTTTTTGCTACCAAGCTCCCGCTACCCGCTCATTCCGGAATTTGCCCAAATTTTTCCTGCCTAGCCTTTCCGCAACCTGAACTATTCCTCTCAAAAACTGCGTAATTTTGTCCTCTAGCTAAGCTAGACCACGCGAATAGTCACTATCAATCTGGAATACCCATATTCATCACCTAGCGACTCCCGCGCAATTTTCATCATCATTTCCCAGAGCCTCCATCTCGCCTCGCAACCTTGTCACCTCTCCTGGTCACCTGCATCCGAAATGATCATGCATCATGGCAGACTAGGAGGTTTACGAATTTAATGTCATCTTGTCATGAGTGACTGTAGACAAAGGTACACAAACAAACATGGCGTGATGACGGATGGGATGAACAAAGGGATCACATCTAGAAGGACAGGTTCACCAATGGACGAATATACGATGCATGCAAAGAGGTGCTCACGAACGGATGATCATGCAAAGATCTGTTCGCGGATGGACGGACGAGAAAACATGCAAGATGTGTTCACGAATGGACAAACATGAACCTTTCGTGAATGGACGAACCTGTCAAGCTTACCAACATAAAAGCAAGGAGAAATGTGTGAATGCAACATCAAGCAAACTAATTACCATCGAAGACTCCGTGCACTTTGCCATGCGAAGGTGAAGTTGTGACACACAATGAGGACATCCATCACCCACCAGCACTACAGCTTGACATGCACACCAACAATAGCACGAATGTACCAACACTATCATGTCAAGTCGTGTCATGAGTCATGTCGTCCACATCTCTATTATGGGACATAATTTCAATCAATGTAATGTAATGTGGAAGTCCAAGAGACTTACTTGTTGTATGAAGAGTCATGTAAAGTCGAAAAGTCATGCAATTCAAATAGTCATGAGGGTGGTCGAACAACCACAAGGGTTGGTTTCACCCTTGGCTATAAATACCCCCTCATTTGTACATGCAGAGGACTTTTTCACCTCAGATCCTCCCACATAGCCTTGAGAGTCTGTAATCTTTTCTTGGAGGAGTAAGTAGTGGCTCCAATGCTCCGCACGCGGGGTTAGTGATGTATGGTGTAACGATGTGTCTTGGAACTTTCGCTTAATTTAGAAGCCTCCTAACATGCCAACAAACTTTCACACATGTATTGTAACTGTTGTAAAACTAATTTTTAACACTTGTTGTTAGGTCCCTATAATACTAGTGATTCCCCCATTACTATTGTAATTGTATCCCTTATTGTTATTGTTGTGCCCCTATTGTCCCCATATTGTTATTATTGTGCCCCATAGAATCCCTCTATTGTTATTTTTGTGCCTTTATATTATTATTGTTAGGTCGGCTTAGTTATATTGTGACCACTTAGACTCCTATATATAGAAAGGAGGTTTTGTCATTTGAATCATCCAAGAATTGTTCATTTGTGTAATGTAAAGGACATTTCCCCCTCGAAGAGGCTTATTTCTAAGGCGTTGATCTATCTTTTCTATATTTCTGTGAACCGGTTTCATAAAATTTGGTATCAGAGCTTTGGATTCTAGGGTTTCGTTGCTCCAAACAAGTCATCGTGGCATTTTCGCTATAACATTTTTTCCTATGACGTTTCAGAAGCTAAAAAAAACCATTTGAGAAGAAATCTCGCTGAAGCTTGGGTCTGAATTTCATATCTTGTCTCGCTATATTTGCGGAGATATGATTTGAGGAAGTTAGGGCTTTTGCAAGCTCCAGAATTTCATCTAAAAAAGGTCATCATAGAATTTGCGCTATAACTCTTTGGCTACAAAGTTTCAGAAGCTAAAAAAAAAACCCATTTGAGAAGAAATCAGTCTAAACCGTGGTTGCGAATTTTAGAACCAGTCTCGCTTTATTTTCAGAGTTATAATCTTAGGAAGTTAGGGTTTTTGGAGACCCCTGAATTACATTCCAAAGAGGTCACCTTCAGAAAATCATCATAACTTTCACTTTGAGCATCATATTGAATTTTTGTAAGAATTTACGGAAAGAGGATGGACTGTAGTTTTTTGGTAACATTTTCAGATTCTAAGGTTGAAACAGTGACCCGCAGCACGTCGTCCAAGTTAGCTCTACTGAACAAGTATATACTCAGGTCATCGTGGGAGATTTGGCATAACTCTTCATTGGAGAATCCAATCTTGATCAGACTTGCACAGTTAAAAATATTACTCAAAGGGTTATTGTAGGAAGAAATTTCAGACCTTGGATATCTTTTACTACAGAAATACATCAGATTCAATATCAAGCTCCTAAAAAGTGAAAAAAAGGGGTGTGTAGTTTTTATTTTTTATTTTTTGCATAAGCTTGGTTTGAAAAATTAGTTTGAAGGAATTCAAAGGGCATAGTGAAGAATTATTATCGGTAATTGATGCCCCGAAGAAAGAAAATGGAAACACCTAATAAGCAACCTGAAAGCTCTAGCATGACTCATGAAGAAGAGGAAGAAATGCAACATGATATATCAAAATTACAAGACCAAGTGCAACAAATGTCACTCGCACAAAAAGTAACAGAATCTAAGATGGATGGTTTAAAGAAAGACGTAGAAGCTAAGATGGATGGTTTAAAGAAAGGCATGGAAGCTAAGATGGATGGTTTAAAGAAAGGCATGAAAGCTAAGATGGATGGTTTAAAGAAAGGTGTAGAATCTAATATGAATGGCGTGGAAGCTAAGATGGAAGGCGTGGAAGCTAAGATGGACAATTTGAAGACAGATTTGAAGATAGGCATGGAAGATTTGAAGATAGATTTGAAGACAGATTTGACAAAGTTTCTACAAGAAATGCTTACTAATGGCGAAAGGGTAGTAAAGAAAACTCATGATGAGAACACAATAAATGTTAATCATGATTTCATAGACTCTAACGTTGGATCGAAGAACCACCATGTTCCAAAGATCGATATGAGGAAGTTTGATGGCGAGGATCCCGGAACATGGATATTACAAATGGAGCAATTTTTTGATCTCCATAATGTGCAAAACACACAAAAGGTACGCATTGCAACTTTATATTTGGAACCGAATCAATTTGTATGGTATCGATAGCTTTGCTCTCGTAAACAAATTTTCACTTTGGCTATTTTTATGGATGAAATGATAGCACATTATGAGGATACAAAAAGAAACACTTTTTTTAGCCAATTTATAAATCTCAAACAAAAGGGTTCAATGATGGAGCACATTGAGGACTTCCAAAAATTGAATATAAGGGTAAAAGATATTCCAGAGGAGCATAGGATTGATGTGTTCATAGGGACTTTAAAAGATAACATCTAACATGAGGTTCGCCTTTGGGAAACAGATTCATTGGAGAAGGCATTCAAGTTGGCAAGAAAAATGGAAAGCAAAATTATGGCAACAAGGAAGCCTATCACTCACAATCATAAAGATCGAAGTGTTACTGCCCCTAGCCATCCACAACCTACAAGGTTGACACCACAACAATTGGAAGAAAAAAGAGAAAAAGGGATTTGTTACAGTTGTGATAGAAAATACACTAAAGGTCATAAGTGTGTCGAGAAGAAATTATTTTACATAGATTGTGAAGAGGAGGAAGAAAATGAACAAGAAACGTCAAAAGAAAAGGATATACACCAAGAACGAACCTTTGAAAAAGAATAAATGAATCCAACCATATCTTGTAATGCATTGGCTGGAATTACCACTCCTCAAACTATCAAGATAGAAGGGCATATCAAGAAGAAAAAGTTAACAGTGTTGATTGATTCGGGGAGTACCCATAATTTTATTCATTGTAAGATAGCCAAGGAATTGAATTGCTTCCTATATCCAACACCGGAGTGTCAAGTGATGGTTGCAAGTGGAGGAACCATAAATTGCTCAGGAAAGTGCCATAATTTCAAGCTATCCATGGAAGAATGTGTATTGAATAGCCCAATGCTTTCCATTCCAATGGGTGGTATTGATGTTGTACTAAGAGTCCAATGGCTACAATCCTTGGGTACAATAGTTTTTAATTTTCAAGAACTTTTCATGAAATTCTCTTGAGAAGGAAAGCAAGTTGAATTAAGGGGTATCACAGGGAAACCAAGAAAGATAAACAGCTCTAACGGAATGACAAAGCTTCTAAAGAAAGAACAACAAGGCATAATTGCACAATTATGTTCACTAGAGGTTCCCACATCGAAAACATCCATTTCTCCAGATCTCCAAAACTTCATGGACAATCATTCCAAGGTATTTGAGACTCCCAAAGGCCTCCCACCTATTCGTGATCATGATCATGCTATTAATTTGATTCCAGGAAGTGTTCCTCCAAACATCAGGCCTTACAGATATCCCTATGTCCAAAAGAGTGAAATTGAACGTATGGTTGCAGAAATGCTAGAGGCTGGTATAATTCAACCTAGTCAAAGTTCTTTCTCTACTCTAGTAGTATTGGTTCACAAGAAGGATGGATCATGGCGCATGTGTCCAGATTATAGGGAGCTCAACAAGCTCACTATTAAAGATAAATTTCCCATTCCTATCATTGATGAATTATTGGATGAATTGCATGGATCAATTTACTTCACCAAGTTGGATCTTCGTTCAGGATATCATCAAATCAGAATGAAGACTGAAGACATTCCAAAAACAACATTTAGAACTCATGAGGGTCATTATGAATTTTTGGTCATGCCTTTTGGCCTTACTAATGCACCTTCAACATTTCAAGGTTTGATGAATTCCATTTTCAAACCCTTCCTTAGAAAATTTGTGTTAGTATTTTTTGATGATATACTAATCTATAGCAAGTCTTCGAAGGATCATGTCCAACATGTTGACATGGTGCTCAAACTATTGGAGGAGAAACAATTATATGCAAAAATCTCCAAATTTTTCTTTGGAGTACAAGAGGTGGAATATCTAGGTCATATTGTATCTCATGAAGGTGTTAAGGTAGACCCTAGCAAAATTAAAACCATTAAGGAATGGAAAATCCCCACATCCATAAAACATCTACGAGGATTTCTTGGGTTGACAGGGTATTATTGCAAGTTTGTTAAGAATTATGGGAGAATAGCAGCACCTCTAACAACATTATTGAATAAAGATGCATTTACATGGACTCCAGAAGCAACGAAGACCTTTGAACATCTTAAAGATGCAATGTGCCAAGCACCAGTCTTAGCTACACCAGACTTCACAAAAACCTTTATTGTGGAATGTGATGCCTTGAGAAATGGAATTGGTGTTGTTTTAATGCAAGAAGAAAGACCCATTGCTTTCGAAAGTCATCCAATCAAAGGAAAGTATTTACACAAAGCTATTTATGAGAAGGAAATGTTGTTAATACTACATGCACTTAAGAAATGGCGACCCTACCTAATGGGAAGAAACTTCAAGGTAAAAACAGATCATGATAGTCTTAAATACTTTTTAGAAAAAAGATTATCTTCAGAAGAGCAACAAAAATTGGTCACAAAGATGTTGGGTTATGACTTTGAAATCGTCTACAAAAAAGGGAAGCAAAATGTTGTGGCAGATGCACTCTCAAGAAAGGATAAGGATGTGGAAGCATTTCTTTATGCCATTTCTGTTATCCAATTAGATTGGATAAACGAATCAAGGGATGAATGGAAGAATGACGAGGAAGTGTGGGCACTCATTCAAAAGATACAACAAGATCCCAGTACATCTGATACATTTAGCTAGAAAAATGATTCGTTATGGTACAAGGATTGGTTATACCTATGTAAGAATTCCCAACTCAAACAAAAGATTCTTAGGGAATTGCACACCTCTCCCTTAGGAGGGCACTCAGGGTTTCTAAAAACCTACCACAGGGTTAAGGAGGATTTTTTTTGGGATGGCCTTAAATCGGATATTCAAAATTTTGTGGTGGAATGTTTGGTTTGCCAACAAAATAAAGCTGAAACAATTAAGATCCCAAGACTATTACATCCTTTATCCATTCCAATCCAATGTTGCGAGGAGGTTTCAATGGATTTTGTCACATGTTTACCTAAGTCCAAAGGAAAGAGTGTTATCATGGTGGTAATTGACAGACTTACCAAGTATGCACACTTTTGTGCATTATCTCATCCATTTAAAGCGAGTACATTTTCTACTGCATTTATGGAAACAATTCAAAAGCTACATGGAAACCCAAAGATTATTGTAAGTACAAAGATCCCATTTTCACTAGAAATTTTTGGACAAAATTATTTTCTTATCTTGGTACTCAGTTAGCTCATAGCTCATCTTATCATCCTCAATCTAATGGGCAAACTGAGATAGTAAACAAATGTTTGGAAGGATATCTTCGTTGCTTTGTATCTGATAAACAAACACAATGGGTCAAATGGTTGCCTCTAGCTGAATGGTGGTATAACACTTCCTTCCATACTACAACAAAAATGACCCCATTTATGGCACTTTATGGGTATCATCCACCATCCATCACGTCATATTTAAGAGAAAATTCTAAGGTTCAAGCAGTGGAAGATCATATCGAGCATCAACAACAAGTTATCCAAATCTTAAAGGATAACCTCACCTTAGTGTAGAATAGAATGAAATAGCAGGCAGATCAACATCGCAACGAAAGAAGTTTTCATGTAGGTGATTGGGTATTCCTATGGCTACAATGATATAACAAATGTCCCTCAAGCAAGCTAAGAAGGATAATAAATTATCACCAAAGTATTATGGTCCGTACAAGGTGTTGCAAAAGATAGGTACTATGGTGTACAAATTGGAGCTTCCTGCATCTTCCCGAGTGCACCTAGTTTTCCATGTTTCATGCTCAAAGAAGGTTATAGGTGACAAGCTTCCAGTTCAAACAATATTGCCAGAACTTGATGATGAAGAAAAAATCATATTGGAACCTAAAGAAGTCAAAGAAACAAGAACTCGACAGCTACGAAATCGATCAATTTCAGAGTATCTCATCAAGTGGAAGAACTTACCCATTGAAGATTCCACGTGGGAGGATGAGAATTTTATACAGAAGCATCCAAAACTACTCAAGCGTTGAGGACAACACTTTTTTGAAGGAGAGGGGCATGTTAGGTCCCTATAATACTAGTGATTCCCCCACTACTATTGTCATTGTATCCCTTATTGTTATTGTTGTGCCCTTATTGTCCCCATATTGTTATTATTGTGCCCCATAGAATCCCTCTATTGTTATTTCAGTGCCTTTATATTATTATTGTTAGGTTAGCTTGGTTATATTGTGACCCCTTAGACTCCTAGATATAGAAAGGAGGTTTTGTCATTTGAATCATCCAAGAATTTTTCATTTGTGTAATGTAAAGCAGGTTGCCCCCTCGAAGAGGCTTATTTCTAAGGCATTGATCTATCTTTTCTATATTGTTGTGAACTAGTTTCATACACTTATAATGCATGTTGCTTTAAGTTGTGTTTAACACTTGAACTAATTCACATTGTAATACACATATGTTAGTGAAAATGTGTTGTATATGTTGTTAACGTTGTCTCGCCTGTGTAGACTACTCTCCTAGACATCAGACATACCTTTCACATAAAACTTGCTATAACAACAGTTGTATTCGCACAACCTAATTTGTTGAGTGTTATACGTGTTATCTTCCCTTGGGTGTTGTGACTGCTGCATCCGTGTGGATTTTTCCACCGGAAGTTGTGCACATCCTGTTGTGTTGTATGTTCCTAGCAGAGTTGGAACTACTCCCAACTGACTTGGGACTCACTCCCACCCTCTCCCTTTACAGTGAAAGAACTATTGACACAAGAGACACTTACAATCAACAGGCACATGAACCTCACTTCTCGCAAGACAAATCATACCACTCTCTTGTGCTGACAAGCAAGAGTTGAGGCAAATATTTAAGATAATGGCAACCGGGCCATTGTATCGGACGGGACTCCCACACCAAACGGTGTGAGGGCTAGTTGGGACTTCATATTGGGGTGATCCCCTGAATGTTGGTGGGTCTAGCACCATCAACAACAAGATACAACATTCTCAAAGGGGTCTTACGTGTATGACAATGACTCTTTTGACTTCATAATTCTATGAAAAAACTAGAAGCACTAAATGGTTGCTTGACCTATAAATAAATTTATCTTGAGCATGAAATCCATGCCTCAAGAATGATAATAATAATTTTCTTCTCTCTTTAATATCAAATACATAATATCCCGATTACAATACGCATTATGAAGGCCAAACCTAGTTCCATATTTCAACATCTCAAACATCCTGAGTCATTTCATGGTAATGTTAAAATTTAAGTAAAATGATGAAAATGAAAGATAAAGGAGAATTTCATTTTTACTTTAAGAATTTAACATTACCATGAATTGCATAGCAATAATAGGGCCATAGACTTGAATATTAGGAACCTATTATGGGTTAGTGCCCAACTAAGACTAAAATTGAAAGAAAAAAAACAAAAATGGACCCTACTTATTGTGTTATATGCATCTTTATCGAACTGGTAGTGAACCAACCAATTTGATGAAAATGGTTGGTTCAGTACTAGAACTGGCTGGTTTGGTACCAAAGCAGCCAAAAATGATTCAATTAATCGGTCTGAACCAATTTTTGCCTCAAAACAGTTGGATCGAGCCGGTTCAGACCAATTCAGTTTGGTTTTGATAACACTACTTCTAACTAGCATTCAATAGATAATTATTAACAACTACGGCATAATTTAACATAGATTAGAAGTACTCGTTCTATATATTAGACAAGAAAAAAAAACATATTAAACAATATAGAACTTACAAGACAAGTTAGCAATAAATTCCATCCATTATGCCATGAATATCTCCAAAAGATGTCCAAAATTCAACATCAAATATCAAAATGCATCCAATCATCCAATAGTCCAAGAAAAGGACAAGTGCGAGTCTTTCTAAGGAGGCAAAAAAGTGAAGTGATCATGAGAGATCAAATGAATGATCTCTAATATATATGTGTCCTAATAAGCATATTTTAACCTACAAGCCCCTAAAGTCATAAAATAATGGGCAAGAAAAACCTCTAAGTCACAAGCTGACCTAGTAACCAATCTGCAAATGAAAATACATCTCAAAGGAAGCCGCCTATAGAGGCCACGCGTTGAGGCCTTCTTGTGTGAAATGGAGTGTAGAGGGTCTTTAAAATCATGATGGAGGGGATGGCTCCTTTGCCTTGGTGAAAATCATCCTGTGGACCCCCAAATATAGTTTGGGGCATAAACTAGGTCTCATGCATCTCCACGTGGCTAAATATATGTCTCTACTCTAAAGTTAAGGGCACTGAAGATGGTGTTATCCCTCCCATGTCTCAATGAACAAAATAAACCTCATATGGGCCTTGAATCAACTACCACATCATATATATATATATATATGCCAAGATGGCTGGGAGAAAATTAGTCCAAGTGCATCATCCCATGAAAAACACAGGGTAAAGTGTAGAAGTTGTGGGCACTGAAGATGCCCATGAATGTAAGTGATGATCTATGGATCTACTGGTACCCATGGCTTTCAACCCCTCACCTGTGGGTGTTAATATGATCCTATGGTTGAATTGGGCCCCAGTTAAGTTGCCCAAACCATAGCAAAACCAACTGCCAATCACAAAATATCCATTGTTGCAACTTATGACATCAGGTACAATTAATCATTTTTGCATCTGAATGAACCAAGCTTGCAAGTAATGGGCAATTCCAAAATTGGGGCCTTAGTCACATAACAATGTTACCTCCCTAGGTAGGAGTGGCTAAAATACGACCCTGTTAGGCATTTATAACCCTTAAAGGGAAGTGGCATGTCATTAATCCTCCCTTCAATCAATAGGTGTTATGTGAATAATGATGGGACATAACGGGAAAAAGGGGTCTCAAGGCCAAATTCCATGGTCAAAGGGGTAGAAATAATGAGAAATTCCACATATCAAACATACATATGTGAGAAGGGAGAAATTGTGGATGCACAAGTTACCTTGGCATTTGTTTTTCCACCCTTCTTAATTAATTTTTCCTTTTTCTTAATTTTCTTCATATTATTGCTCGAAGCTCTAGGACATGAGAGCATGTTTTGAATGATGTATAATAGTGTTTACCCCCCTTAGTGGTGGGGAAATCATCACCCACTAGGAGTTGGGGCATGTAAGGGTTCCTTTTTAATCATGTGATAAGGAAACATTTTCCTGAGGAACCAGGCGATGGCCATAATGATAAGGGGTAGAGCTCATGCTTGGCTTTTTCCCATGTGCTAATTTTAATGTCTCGTCCATCTTTTGCATTTTTTTTTATTTCTTGCTTATGACCATTATATGCTTTTTCTTTCTCTTTTAGTTGTATCAACCTCTTGGGACAATGTTTCAAGGCCCGACCTGGATATGTGGAAAGGGGAGGGAGTGTGCTGGATCCCAATGGACCCATGGACAAGTGGACCCAAAGAAGGAAGGTGAAATAAGGGCTCGTAATATACGAAGTGGAGTGATAAGTATGGAAAAGGGATATATGGAACATGTTATCTCAATCATGAATTCCTAAGTAGCGCCCCTTCCTACAGCTAAAATCCATTAGAGGGGATGTCGTTGGACTAAGATAAAAAATTAACCCCCCATTTAAGGTGAGGGAACAAGACCAAGACCCTTCTTTCTTCCAAGTTACCTCATAGTCCATGCCAAATGGCCAAAATACAAACAATAATAAGCACCCAAATACAAAATGAAAAAGTACCTTTTGACTAGAAGCACACCTTCCAACATGTGATCCTAACAAATGAGACAAGGGACATATGACTGATGTAGGTAGCAGAGATATGAATGGCATGTCACATCAACTACTATGTGGCTCTCAAGGGTTGCTGGCTGCCGGTTGGATGAGATGAATAGGAGAAAAGATTCTCCTAGGGGTCACCCACTTTTGGTGGGTAACACATCATTTTCAATTTAAGCTTATTTTTTAATCTTTATTTGTTGAATTCCTTATAGTGTATAACTAGTGCAACCATATAATTTTTTTTTTTATGTGAAGTGAATATTTGTATTGCCTTCCAAGCAAGATGTCACATAAGAGTGTTCGAGATTTTAGATTGGATTTTCATTAGGGAATCTCAACCATATCTAAAAATAAACTTATTTTAAGGAGGAAGAAGACAAAAAGCCTCCTAGAGACTCAAAATACAAAATAAATAGACCAAAAGTCATGCCTTGAAGGCCTTGATAGAGATACGAATAAACCAATAACTGATAAACTTAAAACATAACAAAAAGTTATAGGATAAGAGGAGGGATCCAAATTTGTTGTTGTGACCTGGATTAGGTCCTTTTTGCTGCCTGGTGAGCAACCACTGACAAGAGGGATGCTAAGGTGCTTCTCAATGTGCTCTAGCTGATGATCCAATTTTGTCATGTGTTGATGCAAGTGTTCCATGGAGAGGGGATCCTCCCAATTTTCGTGCCTGTCCAGTAAGACTTTTCCTAACAAATATTTTATGTGCCAATATAGGCCCACCACATACATATATTGATTGTATCATCCATGTGTGTGACCTACACTAGGAACCCAATCACACACATCTTCCAAAACCTCTATGTCTGAGAGAAGGTGTCCCCAGTTGACATTTTTTCTCTTGAACTGTGAGATATATACCTGAATAAGAGGCAAGGTGAGATCCCAGAGACATGTTGCTGAGCCTTCAACTCTGTGTCGAGCCTATGTGTTGCCTCGATTTCCACACTCCTGATAGTACACTACCCCCCACAGACACGAGCTCTCTAATGGGGCATGCTCGCTGTCCAAGGGGGAGGACTATGTCGAAGGGGGAGAGGGGTGTCATAAATTAGACAAGGGAGGACAGGGGTGAGGTGTCAATTTAAGAGTGTTCCTAAAGCAAACTCAATGGTGGAGGGTTGAAATTAGGAGAGGGCTTGGAAAGAATAAAGGTGACCAAGAAAGGATTGGACTAGAGAGAGGATACGTCTTACAAGATAGAGTGGTGAGAGAATGTGAGGTGCCAGTAAGGTTGTGAGGAAAATGAAACTAATGAGAAATAAACAAAACCCAAAACCTTAATAGAATTGAAGTTTGAAACCAAGCCACATAAAAGCTTAAGAGTAATAAGTAACTAAGAAGAGAGGATGGCCAACTTGCAATGAAGGATGACCAATCGGTTATCGAGATTGCTACCCACTTCATCAAACCTCTTAACCTAGGTCTGAAAATTTAGATATAGCTTTGTCCAAAAGCGATACTCAGTGGTGGACACAAATTGCGGTTAAGAGCTAAGAAAATAAAATGCCAAGGTCGTGGAAAAAATCTTGTTAACAAGTTGGCATTCCTTTCTGAGAAGCTCTCCAAGAATGTTGAGAAAGCCCGACCTTTGTAATACCAAGAGAGGAGCAATTTGTTTTGTGCATGCATATGATTGGGCAAGGTCGAGCTTGCTATTGAGGACCCAACTCCTTCACGAAAAATGCCTTTGAATTTTCATAGTCCCCAATTTAGCAACTTCAATTGTTATGCCTTATCGAAGAACCTTTTGTTTGATTTTTCCACAAGATGTTATGTGGGTGGTGACCATAACCTTGGCATTTAAACTCCTCATCAATGGTTGTAACATTTGACCATTTGTGTGAGGAAAATAGGTCAAGTGAGTAGGTGTGCAAATATTATGCCAGAATGAATGGACTTGTTGCAGGGTATCAGTTCAGGGTTGGTGATCCATATGTTGAACACCAGACAACATCATGAGGGCGTTCCCCATGTCATGATTGCAATTCATGTTTAAACAATTAAGAGGGCATGTTTCCACGTCGGTTGATCATGTGGCCAAGTGGGATGATGATAGCTTGGCCACCACCTTCTTGCATGTGAAACACCCCATCCAAGGAGCGCAACCATATAAGTTAAATTAAAAAAAAAAAAACAAGTAAGCTTCTTTCTATTAAAACGATACCAGATTACATAATATCAATTTTTTTTTCCAATCAAATTCAATAAATAATAGTTAAAATGATTGAAAATAATGAAAATAAAATAATAATAATAATTAAAATAACATATAAAATTAAGATACAAGAATGGATAAATCTTTATATTTACTTCTACAATAAATGATATTTATAAAATTAAAATATTATATTTAAATAAATTGGCTTTCAATAAATATAAGATCAACATTCTATTTACATATGTTCATCATCTTTAATTCAAGGTTATCTTTTTATTTTTTATATGTTGAACTTCTTATAATGTATAATTAGTGCAACCTTATAAACTAGAAATTGCACTAGATGTTGCAAAGGAAACACCCTAAGGTAGTAGCAAAGGAAAAAGTAGCATTAAGTTGTTACTCTTCCATGATGAAAGTGAAAGTGTCACCAGATTTTGCTAAAGAGTGTAAGTAGAATTTTGGATCTTAGTTAAAGAGGGGTGTCTCAAGAATTGCATCGTTGACATGACATGAGTATCCACAGTATCAGGTTCTCTCTTTTTGGTTATTTAGTGTAGTTGCCAAAGAATGCACTATAGAGGTGGAAAAGATCTATATCTTTAGAAATTATTGAGCAGAAGACCTTGATTTGGTATTTTGGTTAAACATACATATGTATTTTGTGAAAATTCAAGAAACCTAGAATCACTACTGCAACAATTGATTAAGTTCCTTCTATTTGTTAATTAATGAACAAATTATTAATTGTTTCCTAGAGTAAACACTGACACTAATACACTGCAGTATTCAGCAATTAAATTATAAGCAGAAACAAGAAATTGAACAAGAAAGAAATATACAAGACATCTACACATTTATTTTTGGATAAATGTCCCCGGAAAAACCCAACACGGGAAAACTGGTGCAGCAGCTGAGGGTTTGTATTATTAAGCAGTGGTTTTCTGAATACAATCTTTGAATGTATTACTAGCTACCCAATACAGAGAATTTGACCAGCAGAATATTAGTGAGAAATACCTCACACTATCATTGGAAATCCGACACTGATCCATTCCTTGGATGGTTGAACCCATGCTAGCTCTGCACAGCTACTGCGTCAGCCTACATAGTTCTGCATCAACCTATCTGGGGATCTGCGTAACCTCTTCTCGTATCTCCTGTTGTCTGGAGTTTCGTTCCTCTATCTCTCCAGTATCACACCCTGACTTCTGGCTCAGGAAATTGACTTCCTAGCTAAATTTCAGACTCTCTCTGAAGTTCTATGTTGCCTTTGCGTGAGCTTACACTACCCAACGTGGCCTCAACGCTGCCTCTTCTGGATCTCTCTCTGCCTCCTCTGCAATGTATTCCGGGATCAGGAAACTCTCCAACGGAACTATCCCTGCCCCTCACTATAAGAAATCACTGCGATCTTCTATCTAGCAACTGTTGTGCTACCCTCTCTGAGAAATTTGATCTCTTGATCTCTCTCTGATGTGTTCTCCAAGTTCCCCTCAAGCCTCTTCTTATATCTTTCTGTTGGACAATCAACGACCCAGATTAACTTCTAATCAATGGCTTAGATCATTTTGGCTTGATCCTCGTCTTCTTCTAGAAGTTTCACCCACAATTAGATTAATACCCTTTAATTATTTTAATTTCCTAAGTTTAGACTTAGGGTCCCATTAAAAATAATTAATTATTTTAATAAAACTTTCTTTGGGTGGAATTTCCCAAAACGATTTATGGGTATTGGAGAATGCATGTGTCTAAGCCTCCCTGCAAAATTTTGAGACTTAGAGTACATCTGATGCTACTAAAAATCAACACTCCCTCTTAGTGAGGAATGTGCTCTAGCAATGCACCCTGCTGAAGCATAACTATGTTCTATAACATCTCCTTCTGCGTTGTTGATGTCTGACATCCTGTCCACCAACTACTGTGCAAATGATGCATATGTATTGTTGCTGACCCTGCCAGTGTCAACACTGAATACATACTGCAACTCCCTCTCAATTCTGCATCCATGCTGTTGCTGGCACTGCCACTGCCAATATTGCATCTGCACTGCAACCTTCTCCAATTGTTGTTGCTACTGTATCAACAATGAAAAAACATCCCAAATTACTGAACAAGTGTTCACTATGATGCATCTCGTTGCTGGAGTCTGACAGTTGCTAGTCTCTACATTGACCCTCTGAAGCCTCTGTACTAGTGTTGACCTCTGATATGTGCCAACTGCATTGCTTCCAATTTTTCTCTGCGCTGCTCAGCCTTTGGCGCTCCTAGCCACTATAGCTGTCACTCTGACACTCCTCTGCACCAACTGAAACTGGTCCATCCTGTTACTTCTAATTTGGGATCCTGTAGCAAGGGATTGATCTGAGAGGTGGAATCTTCAAGGATCTTTCCCAACTGCAGTCCTCTCAAACTACAATTCTAAATATCCCCACCTCCCTCCTGGAGATGCCTGGGCTATCATGGTGAACTCTTGCTCAATCTTCACGACTACAACCTTCATATCATGCTTCTCATCCTTTTCCTTCTTCCTGAGAGGAAATTGTGTAGCGTAGTGATCAAATTCACCACACCTGAAGAATTTAATCTTTGAGGCGTCCTTCTTCTTTCTCCACTGCTCTTGTTGCCCCTTCAATGCAAGGCTTGCATTCTCTTCCTCCTCCTTGGGCCTTGACCCATTGCTGCTACTCCCATCAAGTTTACACTTGACAAGTCTCTCCTCAGCTCTTCCTACTTAAGAGATGCCCACATTCCATCCCAGTCTGGAAAATTCTCTTTGCCAAGGATGCTCTCGACAAAAACTTGCCACTCCTTAGAAACTGAATTCAGGGCCAATCTTACCATCTCATAAGCTTGAGGTGTTGACCCTATAGCTTCCAGCTCATCTCGGGTCTCCTGAAGCTTAGTAAAGAACAAATCAATGTGTTCCCCCTTCTGCATCTACATAGATCTCATCTTCTGCTCCAAGTACATCTTCCACTACTCAAAAGATCCCTGATATAGTGTTGACAAGGCATCCCACATCTCCTTGGCAATGTCTCTTCCAGCGATGTGACAGACTACATGAGCCTTCACTTTGTTAAGGATCATTCTCTTGGCCTTTTCCATTTCTCCCTTGTACTTCTTGAGTGGATCTGGATCCGTGGGCTCAGCTACCACGCTATCAACGTAGATCTTGAGAAAATGCTCATCTAGAAGGCACAACATTCTTGCCTTCCATATCACGTAGTTGGATGCCCCATCCAACATATCCTAATCTCTTAATCCACTGGTTGTCATCTCTGCCAATCGAAAAAGTCGAAATGACCTCCTCTCTCCTACTGCTACTCAACAAATAAGAATTTGAATTCCATGGCTAGGAATTCTCTGAGGAAGAAATTCCCTTAGGTGTCTCTTTTCTTCCTTCTGACGTCTTTCTGCCTAGAAACTGATCGAAGAAACTACGTCACACCAGGAACCCCTCTTCGCTGAAGCTATTGCTGCAATGCTCCCTCTGTCACTGACATATTTTGATCTGGAGATCCTACCTCTCTGTCGACTCACTCAAAGAGAGATTTACCACGAAAATCTACCCCTCCTGGCTTGAACTACATAATCCCTCTAGGGATTCGAATTGCTGCCGCTGCAGGAATTTCTAACTCCCTTCCTCCTTCAGCACTGGGCTCTTCTAGAACTGTTCTATTGTTTCACCTTCAGCTTCGATACCATGTGAAAAATTGAGAAACCCCGAATCACTACTGCAACAACTGATTAAGTTCCTTCTTTGTTGATTACTGAACAAATTATTTATTGTTTCCTACAGTAAACACCGAAACTAATACATTGCAGTCTTCAACAATTAAATTATAAGTGGAAACAAGAAACCGAACAAGAAATAAATACACAACACATCTAATGTTTATTTTTGGACAAATGTCCCCGGAAAAACCCAATGTAGGAAAACCAGTACAACAACTGAGAGTCTGTATTATTAAGCAATAATTTTCTGAATACAATCTTTGGATGCCTTACTGGATACCCAATATAGAGAATCTAGCTGGAAAAATATTAGTGAGAAATACCTCACACTATCACTGGCGATCCGACACTGATCCAGGCCGTGGATGGTTGACCCCACGCTGGCTCCGCATAGCTACTGCGTCAACATACGTAGTTCTACGTCAACCTCTCTACAAATCTACATTCCCAGATCTCCTGTTGTCTGGAGCTTCGTCCCTCTGTCTCTTTGGTCTCACACCCCGGCTTCTGGCTTAGGAAATCAACTTCCCAACTAAATTTCATACTCTCTTTGAAGCTCTGCAGTGCCTTTGTGTGAGCTTACGTTGCTCAATGTGGCCTTTACGCTGCCTCTTATGGATCTCTCTTTGCCTCCTCTGCTATGTATTCCCGGATCATGAAACTCTCCAACCGAAACTATCCATGCCCCTCACTGCAAGAAATCACTTCTAACAACTGTTGCGCTGCCCTCTCTAAGAAATTCGATCTCTTGATCTCTCTCTGATGTGTTCTCCAAGTGCCCCTCAAGCCTCTTCTTATATCTTTCTGTTGGACAATCAATGTCCTAGATTAACTTCTAATCAATGGCTTAGATCATTTTTTCTATATCCTCGTCTTCTTCTAGAAGTTTCACCCACAGTTAGATTAATACCCTTTATTTATTTTAATTTCCTAAGTTTAGACTTAGGGACCCATTAAAAATAATTAATTATTTTAATAAAACTGTCTCCGGGTGGACTTTCCCAAAATGATTTCTCAGTATTGGAGAATGCATGTGTCTAAGCCTCCCTGCAAATTTTGAGACTTAGCGCACATCCGATGCTACTAGAAATCAACATATTTGCACTGGGAACACTTGTTTGAAGTATTTTCCTACTTGAATGGTTAGAATTTATCCATGCCCTATTTGTATATGCCAACTTTATTAGGAATTCAAGATTTCTTGCAATTGATATAGCTCTCTTGGGTTTCATTTAGATCCATTTACATTGTCCCCCCAATTCAAACTCTAGGAAACATTTGTATTCTCTTTTTGATCAGTCTGTGGACCGGATCATAGTGACGTGCATCGAATGATTTTGGATAAATTATAAGAAGATCAAGTTGAAGCCAAAATATGAACCTTTTTAACTCAAGGATGTTCAAAATCTCAAATAATTACCATACTCTACCACGCGTATGGTAAATTTGAATAATGAAGATCAACACATTCAGTCTTTGAATCCTAGAAAGAACTGTGAGCCTAGACTAGGATACCAAAGCCCTTTTAATTAATGATATCAACAACCCACTAACAAGTGATTAAAGTTTCTTTGAAAATTCAAATGTGTGTCCAAATAAAAATCTTCATGAGTTCACTTTTAACTAATAAAGCTTTAACACAAAACAACCTTCAAAAAAGATACTAATTAGTTAGCTCATGCTCCTTGGTTGTAATTTTTTTTCAAAGCACTTCATGTAAAAATAAGGTACCTTCAAAATTGTTGAATGAATTTAAAGAGAAACACTTCTTTGAAAATTTTGATGAGATTTGTAAAGGTGGACTTGGGCTTCCAATTTGTACAGGTCAAGATTCCTTGGTTCTAATTTTCTTTTCAAATCACTTCATGAAAAAATAAATTTACCTTCAAAATTGTTGAATGAATTTAAAGAGAAACACTTCTTTGAAAATTTTGATGGCATTTGTAAAGGTGGACTTAGGCTTCCAATTTGTACAGGTCAAGATTATGAACCACTTCAATGTTCTAACAATATATAATTGACACAAATTTTAAGCTATCATTAGTACTTTGTCTATCCAAAGAGACTAAGCAGTCGTTGATTCATTTAATTGAATGATTAAGCTCCTTCGACTTTTCAACATTCCTACTAACGTTATTACAATGGATCGCTACAGTTCCTTATTCATACAACATTGTAATAGTAATTTTGATTGATAATATCAACTAATACAAATTTGGAAAACATAATCTCTCACATCCAACACTAAATAAGTTACAAGTTAAATTGCATCCCATATCAAAAGAATCACAGATTGACAAGCATGTGCGAAAGTTAATTTTTCAATGCAAGAGATACAAATTGATCAAGTAAAAACAACTCACTGTGAAGTTATATTGATTGATAAAGAAACATTATACAATTCGAGTCAAACTGTAATCCATTTTATACTCTTATCAGGTTTAATTAAAACAATAAAACATGTGATTATTAAAAAAAAAAACGTATCTTGAATCTCTGTAAAAGTTGTTGCTTTAATAAAAAATAAATTGCTGAAGAAAATATGTGCATTTTTATTGTTTTATTACTTTAGGTTTAATAATTTATTCAATAAGAGGAGAGCATATATTTATCCTTCATAGTTTCTCTAAAATAAGTTTCTTATACCAACATGGTTGCATCCACGTTGCCATTATCACTGGTCAATGATTCCACAATATCCTCAGAAATAGAAAATGATTTTTGCTCATCTCCCCATCGATACTTCATAAGTGGAAGCAATGTATTGTTGTTTCTGTTGCAAGACTAAAATGTATTGAAGTCGATGCTCTTAGACATGGATCTCTTCTGGCCAATCTTAGTAGAAGATCCACCCATTGTTTTTGTTTGTGTCGCTCTGTGATTCGTTTCTTATTTGTCTTTTGGCTTTACCTCTGTGAAATCCATGTGGCCGCTATCAGTTGTGAGCATCAGGGAGCTTAGAAACAATAAATCAGAATCTTCGATATCGCTCCATTGATGTTGACACATGACATCAGCCATGAATATACGGTGAGAAAACCAATGAGAGAATTACAGCTTCTTCGCTACCTCTAACGAGAGAATCACAGTTCCTTCGCTGCCTCTAAGATCAGGAGCTCTTCTTTCTCCCACTACTAAAACACCCAATCATAGATCCCACATATTCTGGTAGTCCAGGCTACTAGAAATTGTCTTCCCTTATAAATCTCAACGACTCAGATTCTATTTCCTGGAGTAAATTTTCTCTCTGCACAAAAGGCTTGCAGGAGCTAAGGCCCCCTTTCCTCCATTATGTTGGCTTCTTAGGCAAAAATTGCAGGAAATATGGACCTTTGAATAAGCTTAGAAAGAACACACATTCTAATCCCTCTTTTAAACCTTGCAACACCCCAAATTTGTACACCGGGAGTGTATCTATTACCAAATGCTCAATGCTCAAGTCCCTTAGTGGCAAGATCCCCCATAAGAAACCAACCAACCATGGATTGGGTGGCGATCGACCATGAATCCTCTGCATTATACTCCTCTGTTCTAGCCCACTCCACGCTGCCTGATATACACAATTAGGAGGAACGCAAGCGTGATTAGGGCCATTGGAATAACTAAAGTCCCACCGGAATTTAGTAACTGTCTAGATATGCCTGATGGAGGTACAACGATATTCACACAGAATAGAATAACTAAAGTTAGGTTTAGTAACCACCTAGATATGTCGAGTGATGGAGGTATCAATTTGACGGTAGAAGATAGTTCTATCGTCTAACATAGAGAATGGACAGCAGACAACGGCAGACATTGGTAGCTAGGGGAGTTGTTTTCAAAGGGAAACCCCTTATGGCATAGTTACATACTTTTTTTTATCAATTACAATTTTATTTTTTTTGGGAGAAATATCCATATACTAACAAAAAAACATAAAAAATGGCTTACTAAGATTTCAATATGCAAGAGACTATGCCACATAACTAAATTATAACTTTATTTTATATTTATGCGTAGTTTAACTTATAGACGAAATGACTTTTTTCAAGACCATTTTTCTGGTTAATTTTAATCAAAATCTGATAAAGATTTTTAAAAACTCGAGTTTAAATTGCTTAATCTGCATAATCCAAGTGCTCCACGAGTTTTCAAAGGTGTTGAATCCATTTATGCGCTCAAAAATATATTTTAAACAACAAAAAATCTTGAAATTGTATTGTCGGATTTTGGTGAATTCCGGTGAAAAAGGTTATTTCGTCTATAAGTTAGACTATATATATATATATAACCATCATAAGACCTTATTATGTAAGACTTCATTATACAAGACCTTATATATAATATTTTATTATGTAAAACTTCATTATGCAAGACACTATGCCACATAACTAAATTATAACTTTATTATATATACACACACACACACACACACATTTAACCATCAAAATTCACCCTTGCTTTACCATGAATATTCTTAACTTTAAATATTCTTTGTTATAATTAAAAGTAATGCCATAACGTAAGCTTTATTATAATAAGGGGCTAGACAACAAGGATTTGTATGCGTCTTTAAAGCAAGATATTTCTGCGTACTCTCAGCAAGGAGAAGTTCTTTTGTGGGAGATTTCAATGCTAAAACAACAAATCATCAAGCTAGTTTTCTTTGTTGCAAAGAGGATCACAATCCTATTTGGCTCATTGAAGAGGAGAATCCCTAATGGGTGAGGTGTTCAAAAGAAGACAAAGTTAGCAATCATTTTGGAGAGGAGTTGCTTACACTATGTGGTGCTTTTGACTTAATTATTTGCAATGGTCTAGATAGATGGAAAAGTTTTTGGAACTTCACTTGCAACACATACAACGGGGCAAGTGTCGTTGACTATGTGATTTGTTCACAAAACTTGATAGAAAAGATAGATGAAGTTAAGATTGGAGAGCATATTTGGGACTTAAAATCGCACCTTAACCCAATTTATATAAAGTTACCATTGTTAAAAGAAAGGCAACATAGGAGGAAAACCCAATGCTCTCGGCAATCACTAGCAAGGGGCAAAATTCTTCTAACACAAGAAAATTGTACTATCTTCAAGACAATGTTAGGGAGATTAACTCAGAAGGAGAAAATTGGTTTCAAATGCTTCAATAGGCATGAGTTAACAAATATAATTCAAAGTGCACTTGAGAAGTGCAAAAGAGCAAAAAAATATGAAATCATAATCAAATTGTTTTCCTGTAAATGCTTGGTTTGACAAGGAAGGCAAAATGTGAAGGAGAACCTTGAAAAAGGCAGGCAAGGAGAAGATGGATGTAAAAATATATAAGCAAATACTAAAAAGGAAAAAGTATGAGTTCATGCAAACAAGGTGAGAAGAGTTAATATATCTAAGCAAGAATAACCCAAAGTTTTTTTGGCAGGAAGTTTAACCAAGGAAGAAGCAAAATGAAAATAATATTACAACCAATCAATGGTTTGAATGTGCAAGACAATTCTATGAGAAAGAATGAGAGGCGGAGCCTCCCCCAAGGATCAACAGAACTACCAAGCTCTTCACGTTACAGGAGGTGGAGATTGGAATTAAGAAGCTGAAAACAGGTAAGGCAAAGGATTTGGTTGAACTTCAAGAAAAGTATCTAAAATGTGGAATGAACACTCTTTCACCGCACATCATGGAAATATTCAACAACATCATTCAGCAAGGATTCCCAAGAGACTGTACAACTAGCATATCAATACCCCTTTTAAAAGTGGAGACATTAATAACCTTCCAATTATAGAACCATTATGATCAATCCTCTGTTTGCAAAGCTTTTTGGCAGCATGGTAGAAACTAGAATTAGTAAGTCGGCAGGAGTAAAAGAAAAGAGGGAAAGAGGACAAGCAGGTTTTAGGACGAAACATTCTACAGTGGATCATGGTATCATGTTGAGACACATTGTTGAAAAGGTTTGGGAGGACAAAGAAGAAGTGTTTTGCTGCTTTGTTGACTTCAAAAAGGCATTTGACACAATCCCTAGAGATAAGTTGTGGCGTAGAATGGAAGAACTTGGAATTCCTTAGCATTATAGAGTTGTTGTCCATAGACTTTATGAAGAGGTGAAAGTCAAAATTAGAACCTCAGCGGGTATTTCAGAAAGATTTAGAAGTGACATTGGAGTCAAGCAAGGTTGCCCTCTATCCTCTATTATTTTTTGTTTATATATTGATAAATTGGAAGAGTGGCTAAATATGCAAGGTGGAGATGGTGTTCAGTTGGGGGAGTTTGTGATAAAGCTTCTTTTATATGCTGATGATCTTGTATTGATTTCTAAATCGGCCCATGGATTGTAGATGCACCTATATTCCCTTGAGCATTTTTGTAGAGAAATGGGGATGCAAGTCAATACTAGCAAGACCAAAATAATAATGTTATCTAATAAAAGGAAGAAGAGCCAACATATGTTCTTATTTGAAGGCAACATTCTTGAAGAAGTAAATGAGTACAAGTACCTCGGGATTGATTTCAACAACAAACTTAATTGGGAGGACTGTAAAAAGAAGGGAATTTTAGGAGGGTGGAAAACATTATATGCTCTTTAAAACATATGTAGAGAGGTAGAGTTATGGGATTGGAAAATGATTAAAGTGCTTTTTGGACTCCTAGTTTGTTCAATGATGCTATATGGCTGTGAATTGTGGGCTAGCGGCACCCCTATCTCAAAATGGAAACAAATTGGGAAAATCCAGAAACGCTAGATCATGAACAAGTTCAAAATAAAATGGTTGGTATCTTATGAGATAATGTTGAGTGAAACATGAGCAATTCCCATCAAAGCAATTGCTATGGTGCAACTCATAAGATATATAAAAAGAATTGAGAAAATGGGAGTAGGTAGATGGCCTAATGTTATCTTCAATGAAGGCATGAGTGAAAGAAAGAAAACATGGATGAGACAAAACTACACATGGATGTAAAAATGAAATATATACCTCAATGCCTATCCCACAAATAAAAAGGAGCTAAAGAATTTTGTTATGGAGAAGTTTAGTAAACAGGTATGGGGAAAAGAGTTGGGTAGAAAGAAGAAGTACTACATTGAGGAATTTAACCCTACGTGTGTTCTACAAAAAAAGAGTTCTTTGGAGCTAGCATTTCGTGGAGGGCAAAGGTTCTTATTGCTCAATTAAGAACCAACTCGCATCAACTTTGGTGTGAAACAGGACGGTGGAAAAGGCCTAAAGAAGCTTGGGAAGAACGGGTGTGTAAATTTTGCACGTTTGGGGCAGTGGAATCGGAAAAACGTTTTATTTTGGAATGTGATGCATTCAAAGACATTAGAGAAAGTTATGGGAATATGTTAGCATCAGTTTCTTGGCATTGTCTTTCCAACGAGGGGATTGTTGGAGGTTGGGCCAGCTCATCATCAATTGAATAAGAAAAGGATAGAATTACAAAAGGCGAAAAGCAGGGAACTCACAGTCCCATAAACTATTTTTAGTCTCGTGGATGTTAAAATATCATTTCAGTTCATTTTAATACCATAACATCAATTTCCTTTAAAATTTTAAAATTTAATTAAAAAGTAAAAAAATGCATAACTATCTTTCGAGATAAATTTTTAATCTTCATCTATAGCTGTTATTAAAAATATTTTAATACATTCTCCCCGATGGGGGTGAGGAACATAGAGGAGGATGTTCCCGAGGGAACGCGTGGGTGCCTATGGCAAGCACATGGCTACAGCATGGCAGGTTGACCTCACGACCCTCCCATATTACCTTGTGTGCGAGAGACAATAAATACCGATGTGGTAAACCTCAAGTCACATTAGGTCTTATGAAGGGTGGTGAGCACATTAACGTTATGGAGGGTGGCGGGGGTGTTCGATGGTCATTCTGCAGCGGAGAGAATTTTGGAGCCTGTGTGTGGAGTGTTGGGAGAAGAGGAGGGTGTTGCAGAGGTGCTCTAGGTCGGCCGAAGGGTCGGCATTGATGTAGAAGGTTCCACCCTTGCTGGTGGGTGTGGGTAGTTGTTAATAGCCGAATTGGGCTTGGCAAAAGCAAGTATGCAAGGAACATGGTGTATGTGTGTTTGACAGTGGTGGTATGCTATGGCTTCTGGTTTGTTTAGTGTGGGTTCAGTCCAGGTTGGTTGCGAATTTGCCTTTGGTGGAGCGGGGTTATTGAAGTGCACCTCCCCAACCAGTTCACAGCATCTTGGGCTGTGGGGTGGTTCCATTGGCGAGCTTGTCGTGGGTTTTGGTTTGCTGGAATTGTGAGGGGTCACTTCAGGGGGGGTGTATGTTGTTGGTTCAAGGTGGGAAATAACTTTGTAAGTTGTGGGTGCCCGACGCCGGAGGGAGAGGAGGTTCAGTCGAAGTTGGTGGTCTTGATCCCTGCGTGGATTGTTTGGGAGCTATTGGAAGGGTGGTCTTCATCTCACTTAGGTGGTGTTGGGGTTTCAAGCATGCAGCCAGTTCCTCGCTCAGGGTAGTCCTCAGCCCCAGTGCCACCTAATTCGGGCAAGTTAGGTATGGCTAAGTCCCAACCTCGACTCGAGCTAGTGTTTGGCAGTGATGGAGGGAGTCTCGAAGGTCTAAGTGTAGAGGGTCTGAGTCGTGCAACTTCAAGAGGCAAAGGTGGTGGCTTGTCGGAACGTTCTGGACGTGTGGGGTCAACAACTCAAGGTCGTAGATGCAGAGGCTCAGCGGGGTGATCCAGGTGGATGTTGGTGGCCACCCACCTATCCCATTTGGACCCCCACAACTGTCTCTTTCAGTCTTTTCAGTTTCCTAACTTGTATCACAGTTTACTATTTTTAGCAGTTTTTTGGGTCCTGAACTTCCGGAGCCGTTTTGAGGCCCTAAACGAAGTTTTTTTGGGAATCTGGGGCAAGTGGTAGTACTCGGATAGATCTTTCTAATGAGCTATCGTACGCGTCAAACGGAGATCGTATGCCAAAGTTACGACCCCGGGAAATTGATGTACCAATTTACCCAAACGGGGCCCACAATTTGGCGTTTCATCTTCTAGGGTTAGGTTTTGGGATGTGGAGGGTTTTCTATTGTTTCTCAACAATAAATAGGCCTTCGAGCCTCATTGTAACACAGTTCGGAACAGTTCAGAGGCATGTAGCCACCACATCTCTTCTCAGAGATAAGCTACCATCGCCCTAGCTGGTTTATTTCCATTTCTGGTTGTAAGCATATTTCAGTATTTTCCATTAATGAAATGAAGTATTATTTCCACTGCATATCTATGTTTATGGTTATCTCTGTGTTTTATTGCGTTCCTGTTTAAATCTAGATCAGTGGTATCAGAGCGGTCTGCTTTTTCTCTGTTTTTCTTTGCATGTCCCCAACGAGGTCAGGATATAAGGAGTTAGGGCTTGAACTGGTCGAACCTTTGCAAGACCAGCCTCGCAAATCCCGACAGCCTCCCATGGCGGATGAGAAGAAAGATGAGGGGGCAGGAGATCCTATCAAAATCTTGCTTGAAGAAGCGCTCGAGCGACAAAGGAACGCGATGATGGATAGCTTTGCGCAGATCCTTCAGCGGCTACCCAGAGGTGACGCATCAGCTTCCAACAGCGACTCTGGAAACGCCACACCGTTTAAGGTACAAGTTAATTTTGAAATCCCCATCTTCGAGGGTCAAATAGACGCAGATGCCGTAGATAAATGGTTAAATCTGCTAGATGGGTATTTTTCTGTTCACGAATTTTCAAGTCAGGAGAAGATTGTTTTCGCTCTTCTCAAAGCAGCCCCTCACGTCAAGGACTGGTGGGAAACCTACTGCGAGCAGAAGGATGAAAGTACAGGCTCACTATTTTCAGCCGCACCCACTTGGAATGACTTCCGAGATGCCATCAAGGAGCAGTACTATCTTGTCGGAAGCTATGAGGACAAATACATCAAATGGACCACACTGCGGCAGGGACGAGACCAAGATGTGCTGGAGTTCACAAACATTTTTCATACCCTTCGCACACAGTTGGGTATTAAAGATTCTAGGCTGCATCTAGTACTCAAATACCGCGGCTGCCTACACAGATACATCCAGGAAGAGATGGGGTTCTTGAACATCTCCTCACTCGGCACAGCATACCGCTACGCTGTCAAAATCGAGCAAAAGTTCAAACAGAAGAAGCGAGACTTTGGATCTACAAATCCGAAGCCCAAAGGACAAAGCCAAGGCGGGGTGACCCAAGACAACCCGTCGAAGCCGCAAGAAAAGAACAACACCACGAAGCCGAAGAAGGACACAGGAAAGTGGTGTGAGTTCCACAAGAGTCCCACTCATAACACAAGTGAGTTTCGGACCAAGCAGTCGTTGGTGGCCGAGTTGAAGGCTTCCGAATCAGATGCACGTTCTGACCCTGAGCTAGAACCTGACAAGGGGAATGGCAAGGGAAGCAGATCATTGATGCGGATCCCAGTGCCACTGTTGCCACTGCCAAGATCCAGAAGAATGAACCTGCAGATCCAGAAGAGGGGGACCGTCTTTTCCACTCACAGATGTGGGTGAAGGGTTCGCCGCTGCAATTCATTGTCGACAGTGGCAGCCAAAAGAACCTCATTTCAGCAGAGATCGTGAAGCAGTTGGGCCTACTGACTACACCGCACCCACAACCGTACAGTATCGGGTGGCTTCACGAAGGACGAGATCTGAAAGTTCACCAGCAGTGTCGCCTTCCCTACAACATCAAACCCTTCACAGACGAGGTATTGTGTGATGTTACACCTCTGGATGTTTGTGATGTATTATTAGGCCAGCCATACTTGTGGAGGTGACATGCTGTGTATGAGTCAAGGCCTCGCGCTATCATTATTTCTTTGGGTGATTCATTATACAGGATACCGGAGGTAGCCCCACCTACCGCCACCTCTTTGATCACTGCTAAGAAAGGCAGCAAGCTCATCTCCCAGACCAGGAAATTCATCTGTCTGGCTCACTCCCAAAGTAAGGGGAAGATCGTTGCTACATCCATGACCCCCGCAAAGGGTTCCTCCACGCAGCAGCAGCAGCAAAGGGATACAGTCATGATAGAACATAGGAACAACTTCTCCTCACCCACAGGGTTTCCACACAAGTTTCAGGTGGGCGACAAAGTTTGGTTACATCTGTAGAGAGAGCGTCTTACCAGAACCCATCAGAAACTCAGACCACTTCGACATGGTCCTTACACCAGTACCAAGGCTACGGTCAACAATGCTTCGAAGCACAAAATTCCTCCATTCCTTGGCTTGCACCGAGTGTTCAATGTGGATCGTCGTCGACCATGCTTCCCACCATTTCTGGACACATCAGAGATTGCAGAACAGCTCACCAGAGACCCAGATCAGCAGAAGCTTCCTCATCTCAGGGATGAACTCAACACAATGGAGACCATTGCTTCCTAAGGGGGGGGGGGGAAATGATCCAGGTGGATGTTGGTGGCCACCCACCTATCCCATTTGGACCCCCACAACTGTCTCTTTCAGTCTTTTCAGTTTCCTAACTTGTATCACAGTTTACTATTTTTAGCAGTTTTTCGGGTCCTAAACTTCCGGAGCCGTTTTGAGGCCCTAAACGACGTTTTTTTAGGAATCTGGGGAAACATGATTCCATGGACCCATGTTGCCTCCCAAAGTGGTAGTACTTGGATAGATCTTTCTAACGAGCTATCGTACGCGTCAAACGGAGATTGTATGCCAAAGTTACAACCCCGGGAAATTGATGTACCAATTTACCCAAACGGGGCCCACAATTTGGCGTTTCATCTTCTAGGGTTAGGTTTTGGGATGTGAAGGGTTTTCCATTGTTTCTGAACAATAAATAGGCATTCGAGCCTCATTGTAACACAGTTCGGAACAGTTCAGAGGCATGTAGCCGCCACATCTCTTCTCAGAGATAAGCTACCATCGCCCTAGCTGGTTATAAGCATATTTCAATATTTTCCATTAATGAAATGAAGTATTATTTCCGCTGCATATCTATGTTTATGGTTATCTCTGTGTTTTATTGCGTTCCTGTTTAAATTCAGATCACGGGGAGTCAGGGTTGCCTTGCTCCATCTTTTCTGCAGTGAGGGGGTTATGTTCATCGTGGTGGTTCTAGGCGTCGTGTGCTGGTCCGTCGAGGTGGCCGCGATCAGCGACAAGGTTGTTGCATGGAGCACTTCTAAGATGTGGTTCAGTCAATTCTGGATTGTCTAGAGAATTCAGAGCAGGTTAGACAGGAGGAGCATGCCAAATTGATAACAACTCTGAACAAAATGCATTATTTCCAATGTCATACCCGGGAGTGTGTTGTGGTGGTCTGGCGCGGCTAGAATTTGCTATCAGAGAAGGTCGAGAAACTGGAGGCCTGGATGACCCATTTCGAGGAGCATGTCCAATGCTCCTTTCGTCCTCTGCCACCTCCTAGTACAACTCCGAACAACCCAACCTCCATCACCTCTGATGACTAGCATGGATACATGTTCTTTATATGTTCTGTCTGTTTACTGGAGCCTATGGCCTTTAAAACAGTGGACGATGTCTATCTTTGTTTTTTGGTTTCATTGTCATATGCTTTCGGCAGTAGTCAACAAACCTGGCCAGAGTGAGACTACCTGTGTTTTTCCTCTGACGTATTTCCTTTTGAAACTATGAATAAAAATATAATACATATATTCTATAAAAATTAAATTCTATCATCTACCTAATAATTATTAATTAAAACTAACAAACACATTGATATAATAATTCACTATAATATTTAAAATTACATTTTCTATTTTTAATCTTTACCTATTAAATTCCACCCATTTAAATATTTAATAAAAAATAAATTAATATCCACATACATGGTGTTTAAACATCCTAGACAAAACTAGGTTAATGGAGTTAGTCACTAAACTTCCATGTTTACAACGAAAATTGATCGCCTACAACCACAGCAACCCCACCAATTCATAACGCCCGTCGCTACAAACGTTTGTGATTGTTGGAGTTTTAAGTAAATTTATTCCGCGACTCGACTTAGAATGAGAAAAAGATTATACATATTTCACTGAACACATTTAATTAAATGCCCAAACGTGAGGAGATAGACACTTACCACGTGTTTGACAAACAAGCAAGAAGAGCCTCACGTTTCTTGAATGTATTACAACCTCAGACATCAGCTTCCGATGGAAATCATGAGCTGAACTCTGAATAATTTTGTCGTTAAGGTAATATTCAATATAGAGAGTGTCTACGTGTACGTAATTATCTATCTGTGAATGAGTAGAACAACTTATTTATATGCAGAATAAAGGGCAGGCTGTGCAGGTTCATCCATAGACCAGTTGAGGTGGAAAGAAGGGAAATCAATTGGAATTGAAGGTGACATGGCCATGCCTATGCTTGCCTTTTAAAAGAATCAATCCCTCGTTGTACTTAAACTTGGTGAGTACGGCGAAGAATAAGCTATTAAGTTGCCATGCAGGCTGTTGGAACACTCGTTATGGGTCTGCACCAAGGTCCAATCAACACCTGCATTTCAAGTCCTGCAGGTAGTCTTCCACAATTCAATGTCTTTGTTTAGCTTCGCATTATCTACGCCATCGCTTAATTTCCTTTTATTTTTCGCGAGGCAATGAGAGGACAGATGCAATTGAAGCCAAGGAATTAATGTTATTCTCTATCTCTGCTAGGGATGATCATGCCCATGGCCCAAAGGTATTCAATTATGTTATGAGTTTGTTGTGAACTATATCTTCTCCTTTCCTCTCCTGCCCACCAGTGCTGGTGTTGGCGTCTGAATGGGCTGGCTGGGCTGGGCTCAACTTTATCGATATATTGGCGACTTCTCAGTGCCCATGTGACTTGCAGCTTTCCTGCTAATTATATTTTTTCCGAAAATGTTAGCCTTTTCAACTTCTGATTGCAAACTCGCTTCCCTCTCACTCTGCAATACAATTAAGCAATATAATTAAGCATTTAGGAGTCGTCTATTTTGGAATAGGCTTTCAAAATTTCCATTTAAAAAAAATACAAAAAATTATGGATTTTCCACATTTAATAATCTGATAATATGAAATCGAACCCTCCAGCAAATTTTGGACCTGTCTTGGTACTAGATCTCACTATGCTTTGACCTGTCATCACGGTCATAACCTACACTTGATCAACCAATCCTGCAAGTAGTTTCTGAAGACATACTGCTTCTCAACTCGCTAACCAAGCTGCAATATACTTGGCATTTGTAGTACTGAGTGCGGCAGATGTCTGCTTCCTGCTCATCCAATAAATCATAATGGAGCCCAGACTGAAGCAATATTCTGATGAACTTTGTACTCTCTGCCCAATTTGAAGTTGTGTGTCCATGCAACTGTACTTCACTGTTTGAGACATATCTCAAACCATAATTGGTTGTGCCATAACAGACTGTACCATGTTGGTATTTCAACACACCTTGAGCCACATGCCTGGGCTCAACCATAATTTGATCAGCGACTTTTCAGTTACCCTAACAGAGTGTTCTTTCTGAAACAGATCCTGTTGTGGCAATCTTCGCTGCTTCCTCTGCTATTGAAGCTTTCTAGTTACTGTAGCATATTAGCTATCTAGCCTGAAAATCTCAATGACAGTCCATCATCCCAAAAATCTTTGAGGGATATCAATATTATGCTTCAAGGAGGTAATGCATCAAATCTAGGTCCTTCATATCGAACTCAAAGGTCAACTCCCTCTAAAGCTAAAAAATGCTCCTTGGCTGCTCCCTCTGATACGAGTCCTTCTGCTTCCGTCATAAACAAATCATATAGGATCAACCTTGATCCATCAATCCAAGTCTGAGGTACAATCTTCTATTTGCAAGCAGGAGACTCCTTCATGACCCTCAAAGCCTTGAGGTGGTTCCATGTACACTTCTTCCTCAATTTCTGTCAACTGGAGCAAATGTCTTTTCATGATCATCTCCCTCATTTTGGGATAACCCTCTAGTCTCAAATCTCGCTCTATGTTGCCATCTGCTGCACGCTAAATCTTGTAGATCTATTTGGAAGTCACCACTGACTTCCCTTTGGCACAATCAAGGTATACTTCAAACTTGTTGATTTGCCTGCTCCTATTGAGCTCAGATCTCATCTAGTACAATATCTCTCAACACAAATCACCGATTCTGGGAGAGTCCTCTTGTCACAAGTTTTGCTTTGTTCTTCCACTACTTCCACCTATTGCTAGATCATTTGCAGCGTTCACTATGTACCTGCAATCCTCACTAGGAGGTCATGGAAGAAAAATTATAACCAAGTAAAGATACAAAGACAAGAGACTAACTAATGGTAAAACAATAACAACAATAATCAAGGAAGAGAGATATAAGTTACTTATCTTTTGAGGATTATAGGGAAATGTCATCTTCCTCTTGATCTTAGCTTGGTTTTCTTATTTCAGCGGAAGCATTAATCTAGGTTCATCTCTAGGGTTTTATCCACAAACCCTAGGGCCTTCTAGTCTGCTAGGGTTTAAAAACCCTAGAATTTTCATTTACATCTTTTGAAGGTCCACTAGACTTTGTCATCTGCAAAAACTCTTTTCCATATTCAGATGTTCAACATATATGATGAAATTCATCATGTCATCAACCAAAGGATGTTCCATCTCAATCTAAATAAAATGTGTCAAGATCGGGGATTTTCCAATGAGTTGTCTTCATTAAGAAAAATATGACAAACCCACAACATACTTGGTTATTGCTTCATTACTAGAAATCATATTCTAGCAACCATGTATTCTCAGCTAAACATTGATTTTGATCCTTTTAATCCAAGTATCTTGTACTTCATCATAATAAGAACACTTCTAGTTCTGCAAGTGACTCATTTTTCTCAAGATGACTTCAGTCTCCAATCCTGAAGAGGAACTCGGCCTCTTCTTCATTGTAAGCTTATCATGTCAAAAGTGAAGGTAGTATCTAATGAACTTGCTTCATCAAGGTGTGCTTTCTTCAAGACTTGTCTAGGGTTTACCTATTAGATATTCCAAAAGTGTTTTAATTCTTCTCAGCTCCCTCTGTTTCTGGAGCATCTTTCTTGATTCCAATCAATTTGATCATTTTTAAAGTCTGCAACTTCAAGTTAGTACTTATGCTGATGAACACATATCTTACAATATGATGCAACTTGGGTTCAAACAATGACATTAATACAAATGATCTCTTTCAGGTCTTCAAGAGTTTTACAAAACCCTAAGTTTATCAACTCTTTAAGAATGTGAGAGTTCCTTTAGGCTTATGACAACATATTCAGATCAACCTTCTTTTAGAAAATGTCTTGACACTATTCTTGGTTATGCCTATAGATGGCATCTTGAACAGGATTCAACACAGTCCTTGGAGGTTGTTCAAACAAGTCGAAACGAAAGTCCTTGTCTAGGCTCTAATTTGGTTTCATACAGTCTCATACTCACTCTTAAATATTTCCAAGGCAACATATTACTTTCTGCAATCACAAAAGGTATCCCTCTACACAGGCTTGTACACAAACTTCAACGTAACATTACCTTGTCTTACCTCAATATAAGATCATTAAATTTTTGTACAAATTTCTCCTTGCTGAAGCTGATATGGATAGGACACCATAAGAGGATACAAATGTGATATGGAGATTCATGCATTTGTATTGAAGATTTCATCACATTTATAATGATGAACAAATAAGTCCAAGCGAATGAGTAATGATCCTTTGACAAAATATTGCAAGATTTCCATAAAACTTGTTCCATAAACAATCTTCAATTGAAATCGTTATTCACACGTATTGTCTCAAGCAAGAATTTTAGCAATATAGTTTATGAATACAAGGCATCAATCAGATGACTTACAAGAGTGACTTGTATACTTAATCCTCCTTTTATCAGACTTCACATGGAAAGACTATTTCACTGGAGTTTGGTCCTTTCTCAATCCTTCTTAACTTGCCAGTCTTTTGACTGAGATACTTTGGATTCCTTTTGACTAAGGCATTGAGAAACTTCTTCAATTTATTTTGTGGCCTAGATCTAAGATCCTTCGGTCCTCTACTAAGGTTCTGAGATGTAGCTGGAGAGCAGTTCCCAAGAGGCCGAAGATCCAAAGTCAAACTCAGAGAAATTCCCTTCTGGGTTTTTTCTGAGTTTTGTCCAAGGAGACTAAGGCTAAAAGGGCATAATTTTCTGGGGAGTTTTTGGGCATTTTTCAACAGGCCAAATTCAACAGATCAACAATTTACTGGGACAACGTAGAGCATAGTAGAGCTAGTAGAGCAGCAACTAAACAACCATCTTTCCAGCTATTCTACCACTTGGGTTTGGTCCATCTTGTCCTTGAGACAAGCCCAGGTGCACTACTCCATTTATATATTGTACTCATGCTCTCATATTTCATAATATATGGCTCAACAATTCCAGTATTACAGTGTTTCGTGGGTGTTTGCTAAATGTTTTTAATTTTCCACTGTTGCACTGTTTGTTTAATCGGTTTATCACTTAAATTCCTATTTAGGAACATTACATCGAAAATCACTTGACCGTTTGCTCAAGCTGCTTAACTGAGTCAACTAGCTGCTTAGCCACGAATCTCTCAAGCGGGAGATTCAACCTTACCTTCAAGGGATTTCAAGTGCCACCCTAGGAAGGCAGTTTCATAGCATCTTGAGGAGCACCAGGGAGTATCCATATCCAACACATTCAGCCACCATCCAGTAGTGCATATTTCTGGGACAGCAGAGAAGGGAACATGCAATTGTGCACAGAGCTTCATTGGGCCAACACTAGCCAGAGGAACCGGGAGAGTTCAAGGACATTAGGATATCAACACTTGGGAGGAGTTTTGGAGCAGGTGGGTGCAACAAACAGGTAGTTCGAAACCCAGCCTTGGAGGATAGTGCAGAGGGCCAGTCTGGGCATCACGTGGGTCTTGAGAGAAAGAGCCACATCACCAGAATCACAGTTTGGGAGGAAGGAAATTCATAGGAGGTCTCATCCCAGTGATTTGTAGTTTTGGAGAGCTTTCCCAGCTTCATTTAGGCAGGTCGAGTTTGCTAGTTTCAGAGAAGACGGGCTCCTTGGGGGTCGAATTTCAAAAGTCTGAACTAGGCCCAACCCTTCCTGGGTTTTGGTGGGTTTTGCTGCAGATCTGGGAGCTGAAGTTTTATAATTTTTTGCGCACGGGAAGCAGTGATTCCAGCCATTTTGTTCCAACAGATAGCGTAGTTTTTGGGCAACGCAAATAAGTTCTAGTGCAACAGTTGGGCAGCCTTCAGATCAACATTTTCTCACCTGGGTTTTGTCATGCTTGTCCTTAGAGACAAGCCCAAGTGAACCATTCCATTCACTGTTGTATTTGCCCTTGATGATTTAATAAAATGGCTCGGCAGTTCTCTATTTCTAGCGTTTTCATGGGTGTCTGATGTGTATTTCGCATTTCTAATTGTTGGAGGCAGAATATTACATACAGGAGGCAGAAGTACCAAAGCAGAGAAAGAGAACTGGAGATTACTCCAGACATGGAGGATAGGGGGAAGGCAGTAGTAGCAGTGGAAGACATGGGAGAGCCCAAGAGCAGGGAGGAGATGGCTTTTGACAACCTCTTGAAGGATTTGAATGATCTAGCAAAGGGGCAGAAGGAGATGCTAGAGGAGATTAAAATGCAGAACCGGGAGAGAACCACCCCTAGGGGATTCTTATTTGGGGAAACTTTTGGGGCCTCTCAACAATTTGATCACCCTTCACCTACAGCACAACCTCCATCAGCGAGTGGGCCAACTCGAGCCACACTGCCCTCTTTCGTGCCTGTGGCACAGGTTGAACCAACAGGGACTGAAGACCCTTCACAGATGGGAGAACACTTTAGAATGATAGTCCATGGGTGCAGACTTCAGGGAAGCACTCTCTTTCAGAGATTTCTGCAAGCTCAAGTAGAATGAGAAGAGTAAGGGTCATGGAGTACAGGGCATGCAAAGCTATGAATTGCAGAGGACAATAGGGAGGATGTACTTCCCTACATTCGATGGCACTGCCAAGTGCACTGCTCGGGCCTGGGTTGAGAAGATGGACACGTATTTCCAGCTTAACCGGATGACAGAGCTGGAAGCCATCAAGATGGCCACGCTGCACATGGAGGGGGAAGCCCACGACTGGTGGTTTCATGGCTTGGCCACCTTGGGGCATGCCAATGTGGCTTCATATGAGGATTTCACTAGGAGGGTGGTGGAGCGCTTTGACTATGAAAATTTGTTGCAATAATTGATTTATTTCTCCTACTTATTTATAATAAGTTATTCACTAAAGCTTCAGTAAATACCAAAATAAATTCAGTTGCAGACTTCACAAATTAGAAATTGAAAATTAAGAGGCAAGAGAAACATCAGCATATGAACAATCACATTGACACACTTGTTTTTGGACAATCGTACCCGGAAAAACCCAACGTGGTAAAACCGGTGCAAGAGATCTGAGGATTCTTATTATTGGCAGAAATATCTGAATACAATTTGGATGCCCTAGAGAAAAATGACAATCCACTTAGAGAAGATAATTGAGAATTCTCTCACACTAATTCTGGAGATTTTGCTCTATCCCTAGCCCATTATGCAGTCCCTACGTGATTTTTGCATGTAGGCTCCCTTTGATTGCGTTAGCCTGGATTGCTGCTACTGAACTTTGCTCATCCCCAACACTTCTGCGTCAACCTCCTCCAAATTCTGCATTGACCCTCTGCGTCAATCTCCTTCAGCTGCTGCGTTGTCCCTTCTTGGACCAACGCTGACTCTAATTTCCCTCTCAGTGTATTCACTGGAACATAAATCATTTCCTTCTAGTGTTGCCTTTGATCCTCTCTGCTTGATCATTGGTTTAAATTCCTTAGCAAACCCTGCCCTAGGAAAACCAAACTGACTGATCAACTCTCTGTGTGTTTTCAAGTGAACCCCAAGCCTCCATCTTTTAATTTTCCTGTTGAGTCTTCAATGGCCGAGATTAAGTCTCTAATCAACGGCTAAGATTAAAACATGACTTGATCTACCTTCTAGATCATTCTCACCCATAGTTTGATTAATACCCATTAATATTTTAATTTCCCTAAGTTTAGACTTAAGAACCCCATTAAAAATAATTATTATTTTAATAAAATACAATCTAGGTGGAATTTCACCAAGCGGTTTTTGGGTTATTTAGAACTCATGTGCCTTAGCCTCTCCACCAATTTTCAAGGCCAGATCGCTTCTGATGCTACCAAAAACTAACACTCCCTCTTAGCGAGGAAAGTGCTCTAGCAACAATGTTCACTTGCATGCTGCTCTGTTTTTGAAGCACTTCCTTTCTGCACTGTTGTTGCCACCAACACTGTGCTACTGTTGCTACTATACTGCTGCCCATGACACTGCTATCGTCATTGTTGCACCTGTACGACAACTCCCTCTCAAATGCTGCATCATTCTATTGAAAGGGATTTTCCAACATACCCATTTGTTCCTGAAATTGAACAAACTCTTCTCTTCCTAGAGCCTTGGTAAGTATGTCTACCACCTGATTTCCTATGGGAGTGTATTCCAACTATACCGCTCCACGCTGAACATAGTCTCTGATAAAGTGACACCAAATATCGATGTGTTTGGAGCGATCATGAAATACTGGATTTTTAGAGAGCTTGATACAACTCTAATTATCACAGAAGATCCTTGTCGCTTCCATCCTTCTCTTGAATAGATTTACAAGCAGTTTCCTGAGCCATATAGCTTCACATGTTGCTTTTCTAGTTGCCATGTACTCAACTTCAACAGAGCTCAGAGCTACAAACTTCTGCTTCTTACTGCACCGGAGGTCATCCCAGATCCAATACCGAAGCAATACCCAGTGGTACTTTTCCTGTCTACTGAACTTCCTGCCCAATCTGCATCAGTGAATCCACTCAATTCGATATCATTGCCCTTGGTGTACCTTAATCCAAAATTGACTGTTCCCCGCACATATTTGAGAATGTGCTTTGCTGCTGCCCAGTGCGCCCTTTTTGGTTCCACCATGAATTGACTAAGGGTGTTGACAACATAACACAAGTCTAGCCTGGTGTTGACCAGATACATAAGTGACCCAATGAGTTGTTTGTATAAGGTGGGGTCCACTTCCTTGTCTCTCGAAGCATCTATTTTTGTTGAAGTTTCTAAGTTTACTTAGTTAGAAACCCTCCATGCACTTTATCTGATTTATTCTTACCTACTTTTTATTTTCTTTAACAAGTTATTTACAATGTAAATACTGAAAATAAACACTAGTGCATGCTCAACATATTACAGATCAGAAACTAAAGGAAACAAAAACAATCACACCATATGACACCATTATTTTTGCATTGATGTCCTTGGAAAAACTCAATGTGGGAAAACCGGTGCAGTTATTTGGGTTTTCTTATTAAGCAATATCAGAGTACAATCGGGGTGCCGAAACTAGCCTACCCAACAGAGAATTTCCTTGGCAGTAATACCTCTTAGTTTCTGACAAATCTCCTAGCTGAAACCCCGGATAAACCTTCCAGCAGCTATTCAGCACAAATCTGCCCCAAAAACCCCAGTGTCAACCTCTCTCTGGACTACGTCAGCCCCTCTCTGCCCAGCGCTGGCCCTACGTCACCCCAGATGGGTCTGCTTTAGCCCTAGGAGGCCCTTCATCAGTCCTCTGGCCCTCTGCGTCAGCAACGTTGGCCTCTTTGAGGCTCTGCGCAGCTCCCGACTGCCTCTGCGTGGCCCTGCGTGAGCCCTGGATGGCTCTGCGTCACTCTCCCCGGCTACTGCGCTGCTCTCCCGGCACTATCTCTGCCTCTCTATCTCTTTGTACTCAAATGCCCCTTAGCTACATCTCCCGATCACTAATTCTATCTCTCTTAGCAAACCCCGCTCTAGAGAATAGAATGACTGATCACTCTGGTGTATTCTCCAAGTGACCCTCAAACCTCCTCTTATACTTTTCCTATTGACATATCAACGGTCGAGATTAAGTCCCTAATCAACAGCTAAGATTAGATCTGGCTTGATCCATGTCTTTTGGACCATTCTAACACAGTTTCATATTAATACACATTAATATTTTATTTTCCCTAAGTTTAGACTTAGGGACTCCATTAAAAATATTAATTATTTTAATATCTCCTGAACTGTTTAGAATTTGCCCAAACCCTTTTTGGGTATTGGAGATCTTATGTGCCCCAACCTCTCCACCAAATTTCGTGGCTAGAGCACATCCGATGCTACCCCAAATCAACAATTTTCTTCCAATTGGTAATCATCGACATCGCCATAGGTCAACAATCCTGCATTCTGAATCTTTTTAGAATTTCTGATGCATATCTTCCTTGGCCAAGGAAGATCTGACCATCCTACTGCCAAACTTCCAATCCCAGAAAATAGTGCATTAGCCCCAAATCCTTCATATCAAACTCATTTTTCAGGTTCTTCTTACAATCCTCTATGAGTCTAGATGATCCTGTCAAAAATAGATCATCCACATACAATACCAAGATTAACGGCTCACCTTCTACCAACAGATAATAAAGATTGGGATCAGCATTGCTCTTGATGAATCCCAACTGCTGTAAGTAGCTATCAATTCGACAATACCAGGTGCTTGTTTTAGCCCATACAAGGCTTTCTTCAACCTGCACACATGAGTTCTCTTTTCATGTGTTTCGAAACCTTCTAGTTGTTCGATATGTACCTCTTCTTCTATCACCCCATTCAAGAACACTGTCTTGACATACATTTGGTGAATCTCCCATCCCATCTGAGCTGCAAGGGATATAATGGATCTAATAGAGGTATACCGAGCTACTGGGGCAAAGGTTTCCTCATAGTCTATTCCTTCCTTTTGTGCATATCCTTTTGTGACAAACCTAGCCTTGTACTTGTCTACGCTGCCATCTGCAACATACTTGATCTTGTAGATCCATCTTGAACCTACAACTAATCTATTCTTTGGTCTTGGTACAATTTCCCAGACATCATTTGTCATGATAGAACTGTACTCTTCTACCATGGCATCCACCCATACCTGGTGTTGTATGGCTTCTTGAAAACTAGAGGGTTCTTCGACCTGAGCTACCAATGCTTGGTACCTATCAGGTTGTCTACGCTGCCTTTTCTCGGCTCTAGGAGCTCCAACGAATTCCTCTGCGTCCCTCAGAGTCTGTCGTACTTCTCGGCTAGTTCTTCCATTGGTGGTGGGAGGTTCCATCTATTCCTCTTCCTGTTGTTGTACCTGCTGTGACACTCCTGGCTCCTCTTCTCTTGAGGAGATGCTAGTACTGGTTACTGTGCTTGAAGTTTGAATCAGACCCTTGTCTTCTTGTCAGATTTGATGCCTGTTGCTGGACAAGAGGAGCATCCTCATCCTGTTCTTCAAACGCCATCTCACGAGATTTCCTGAAGGCTCTATCTTCCATGAACTTTGCATCTCGTCTTACTAAAATCTCCCTACTACTTGGAATGTAGATCCGATACACCTTTGAAGTCTCGCTGTAACCTACCAAATACCAACTTCGACAGTCTGCTCTAACTTACTCCGCTGCTCTTGTGGAATATGGCACTAATCTACACTTCCAAATATCCTAGGGTGACTTACTTCTGGCTTCTTTCCTGTGAAAACTCCCTCTGGTGTCTTCTTTGCTAAAGCCCTGTGAGGAGTCCTGTTTTGAATGTGTACAGTTGGGCTGCATGCTTCTGCCCATAAAAACTTGGGTAGATTATGATCATATAGCATCACCTTTGCTACTCCAATAATAGTTTTGTTCTTCCTTTCTGCAACTCCATTCTATTCTGGATTATAGGGTGCTGTCCATTCTCTTCGAATCCATTCTTTTGCACAAAAATCAATGAAGTTCTTATCCATGTATTCTCTGCCATTGTCTGAGCGCAATATCTTGATCTTCCTTCCTGTCTGGTTTTCCACTAGAGCCTTAAATGCTTTAAACCTGATCAAAGACCTCATCCTTGGTTCTTAAAAAATAGATCCAAGTTTTCCTGGAATGGTCATCTATGAAGCCACTGCTGGCCCTTGTAGACATCGGATCGCAAATGTCTGAGTGTATTAACCCCAATACACTCTTAGCTCTTTTGTTGCTTCTGGAATATGCTGCTTTGGCATACTTGCCTAGCACACAACCTCTGCATGTGTCATCATGCTTGGTAGTAAGTACTGGAACCCCCGTAACAGTCTCCTTGAGCATCCGTAACGCCCCATGATGTAAGTGACCCATCCACCTATGCCACAACTCATTTAATTTTTTTCCCCATCGACATTACTGCTTATCAATGCCATTGGAGACTTGAGTTGCAAATTGTATAATTTGTTGCTTCGAGTTCTAATTTGGCCCTCTTTTTCCACTTTGGATGCTTGACATATACTCTATTACCAATGAAGTATACATCATATCCCTTATCTTGTAATTGAGAGACAGAAATCAAATTCATTCCCATACTTGGCACATGCAGTACATTCGTGGCCCGAAGACTATCTCCTGCTGCTATCTGGAATATAATGGTTATGTTAGTGTCAGTGTTTGCATACTGCCATCAGTGATCAAAACTCCTCTTTTCATATTCATATTAGGGTCTTGCTCAAATTTTTTTGTCATTCCACCTAGGTCCTCATTCAAAAATTTACTCACCGATGGTAGCCCTAGTCAAAAAACATCACTCTCCCTTAAATTTCATTACTTGCTGGCACATTGTCATACCTTGCTGAATGTACATCAGTCATGAGGTCAAAGTCATCATGTCATCATATCAGTCATGACACCATCAATTCTGGTCAGTCAAGGTTACCATTAGGTCCTAGGGTTTTCAAGGTCCAATAAAACACCATTTCCATTGCATAATGTCAACAAGTCTCATAGTGATCAAATAACATCTCTTCACTATCTGAGGATGATTTGTAAACAGAAAATCTTGTTTCAGCATGTAATTTTGATTTCAAATGCCAATTTTTTATATTTTCAATATGTAATTTTATGTTATTCAATTTGTAATAAGTTCATGACTCCCAAGCTACCAACTTAGAGTTCCACATGCCAAGCATCAAAATGTCAAATTCAAATGACAACTAGACTGGAAGAGCTTTCCAATGAGCTATTATGAGCTCAATTTGGAGTTGAGGAAGACCTCCAAAAGTTTCCTGCAAGAGCACATTGCATTTTTGCATTTTTTGACTAGTCTTGGGAGAATTGATTTTTGAGGGGTTATACTTTATCATTTTCAGTGCTTGACAGGTCCATTGTGTAGCCAAGAGAGATATCTTTCTAACGAGCTATAATGAGCTCAATTTGGACTTCGGGAAGGCATTCAAAAGTTTATTTGAAGTATGCATTGCGCGCCTGTTCATTGTGTTGCACACCTGTGTTATGCGCTGCGCACCTGGCAGAAGGAGGGCGCACTTGTTCATTGCGCTGCGCACCTGCCTGAATTGCTCACCAAGCTTCAAAACAGAACGCCATCACTCTAAACTTTCAGCAAAGCCTTGTTTCATCATCTTGCAAGTGAGTATGACAAATTTCTTGCCTCCTTGCACTTCTAAACAATGATATCATGGTGTTTTAATGTTCTATGCAAAATTTGGTGTCTTCTTTGCTATAAACTCTAGTTTCATTCCTAATGCTCAAATATACTTCCTAAGACTTTCACAACCCTTCCTACATATCTAAAAACCCTATCCCTACCCTTACACTACCATTCCCTTTCCCCAAAGCCCTTTATCCCCTAAACCCTAAGACCTAGGTAATTCAATTTCCTAGGCTCCCATATCCCTATACCTGTAATAAAATTCCTATTCCCAAATCCCACAACATTTCTACTCCCTATCACCTCCCTCAATTTGATAATCCCTTCCCCCATCTCCCTAATTTTTTCCATCCCATTCCACACTCCCTAAACGTACATTTCACTCCCAATTCATCTCCCTAGGGTTTTAGACACCATGGCAGAAGAAGAGAACATAAATTACAGTGAGGAGGAAGATAGATTGGAGGAGGAAGATAGACAACAGAGAATGACATACAAAGGAGGATGGCAAAACACTATGCCAAGAGAAACAAGATTGCAAGGTCAAAACTTAAGAAAGGCCAATGCAAAAATTGAAACCCTAAAAATGCAAAAAGAGGAAGGGAGGCTTGATATCCTTGCTGAAGCCTCACTCCATGCCTAACCCTCATCATTATTCATCACTCAACAAATTTTGACAAGTTTTGCTGCATTTTGGAAATTTTGTGCATTTCAAGACAGTTTTGTGACAACTAGAATGCGAGGCACGCAACGCGCTTTTGTTTGAGGCACTTTTTGGCCAAATGAAGACCACCAGTAGATGCAAAATGATGAATACATTCCAGAAAACAACTTTTCTAGGCTTGGTTTGCACAACTGGCAGGTGAAAAGGTGAAAAAAAACACAAAAAATCAATGTTCTGCCTCCTTTTTCACCTTGGCGCTGCGCGCTGAGCAGTCTTGGGAGAAACACTTTTTGAAGGGTCAAACCAAGTCTATTCTACAAACTAAAGACATATCTGGAAAGTAGACATGATAAGCTTTCCAATGAGCTATCCTGCACTCAATTTGGACACCGAGAAGGCACTCAAAACTTGGCTGCAACATGTAGAGCACACCTGGCAAAGAGATGGCACGCCTGGCACAAAAATGGCACATTTGACAAATGTCTGATATTTTTCAAATTTTCACTGCATTTTTTACTTCTATCTTGGGAAATGATGATTTCACTTATGTAATTGATGAAGTAAATGTAATTATCATGTTTTTACTGTTACCTATATAGAAATTTCTGTTTTCCCACCCCGGTTTTCAGTTTCACCTTAGTTCTCCCATGTAGTTAAATTCCCTTTCCCATAACCATACATTTAACAAGCTGAAAAAAATAAATATTGCTGAAAACACAAATTCTGGAAATTTTACGGAACACTGGAAATTGCAGAAATAAAAATCAGCAGTAATAAACAGCCATTAAAACACATTTAAACACTGAGATTTTTGGTCAATGTGACCCTAGAAAAACCCCCTACAACTCTCGGGGAAAACCAGTTTGAGAGCTCTTCTTTATTTCTGAAAATGCATTTTTCACAGTGAGAAATATTCAACAAAAAATCAGCAAGCAAATTTACAACTTATCTCTTTTCCCATGCCTCACAGCAAACTGGAAATTACAGCAAACAGGACAGCAATAAATGTTGTACGGCCTCCTCGATTTTCGTGCCCACTTTCAGCATTAAATGCTGCTGTACGGCCAGCATTAAATGCGCTGTACGGACTGCAATAAATGCGCTGTACGACCTGCAATAAATGCGTTGTACGGCCCTCATTTTGCGTGCAGAAAAATCAGCAAACTGCTCCTCGATTTTTGTGCAAACCACTCCTCGAAAATCGTGCCAAAATCTGCCTTTCACTGTGTGCTGAACTAGCTGTACAAATCTGCTCAACTGCTGCCTTGGAATGTGTGCCAAGCTGCTGTCTCCTTCTCCTCCCTGCTCAGAAATCTCTCTTGCTCTCTTGCTTTCCTTCTCCCAATCTGCTCATGAAAGAATGAATGACCTTTTCCTCTTTAATCTAATCCCAAGTGACTTTTGGGTGATCCAAGTGACTTTTGGGTGATCCCTAAATCCAATGGCTGAAATAGATTGAGATCTAAGGCTGAGATTAAATGCTCATTTAAATCTCACTTTTTATTTTTTAATTAACCCCACTTTAATAAAGACCCACTTAGTCATTTATTTCCAAAGTCACTTTTCCTTTCTAATTTTTCATTGACTTTATAAAAGTCACTTTAAAATTAGACTTAGTAACTTTATCACATAAAGTCATTTCTAAATTAGATTTAACTTTATAAAAAAAATTACAAAGTCACTTTAGGAGAAAAATTAAATTCTTTTGGACACTTTTCCCTAGGCCAAAGATCAAAGCCTTAGGGAACCACCTGTCATCTGGTATCAAATTTCAACACTCCCTCTTACCGAGGAAGGTGTTCCTCACCACACCCATCTTGTCTCTGAAGTAGACATGCTTGCCCCGTGGTAAGGCTTTGGTAAGAATATCTGCAACCTGCTCATCAGTGGAAATATACTCAAGCTTCACAGCTCCCTTCTGAACATAGCCTCTGATGAAATGATATCTGATCCCGATATGCTTTGACCTGTCATGAAATACTGGATTCTCCGTGAGTTTAATGCAACTCTGATTAACACAGTAAATCACTGAAGGTCTCAACGGCTGACCAATTAAGCCAAACAACATCTTGCGAAGCCAGATAGCCTCACAACTAGCTAGACTAGCTGCCATATACTCTGCTTCTGCTGAACTCAGTGCTACTGACGGTTGCTTCCGGCTGAACCATGACACTACTGCTGAACCCAACCCAAAACAACACCCTGAAGTGCTCTTCCTATCAGAAGCACAACCTGCCCAATTAGAATCAGTGTATCCTGCCAATCTCACTCCATCTCCCTGCCTGTTGTCCAGACCATAATCCACTGTCCCCTGCAAGTACCGCAAAATGTGTTTTGCAGCCACCCATTGAACCTTCCTAGGCTCACACATAAATTGACTCATCGTGTTGACTACAAAACAGATATCTGGTCTAGTGTTGACCAAATACATCAAGGAACCAATCAGCTGCCTGTACAATGTGGGATCCACCAACTCAGAATCTGAAGCATGAAGCTTCTTCCAGTTGGTGATCATCGATGTCGACATGGGTCTACAATCCTCCATGTGGAATCTGCTAAGGATGTCCACAATATACTTCCCCTGCCCCAGGAAGAAATGCCCCTCCTCCTGCCACACCTCCAAGCCCAAAAAGTAATGCATCAAGCCAATGTCCTTCATCTCAAACTCCGTCGCAAGATCTCTCTTGCAGTGCTCTATGAGTCTCTCTGCACCTGTAATGACCGAGTCATCCACATACAACACCAGAATGAGAGGCTCCTCACCAATCACAATAAAGTAAAGGTTCGGATTTGCCTCACTCTTTGTGAAACCCATCCCCTGCAAATATGTATCTATCCTGGAGTACCAAGCTTTGGGAGCTTGCTTCAGGGCATAAAGGGCCTTCTTCAGTCTGCACACATGGGACTCCTTCCCATGCACCTCAAAGCCCTGTGGCTGCTCAATGTACACCTCCTCCTGTATAAAGCCATTGAGAAATGCGGTCTTCACATCCATCTGGTGGATCTTCCAACCCATCTCTGCTGCTATCGATATAATGGAGCGGATCGAAGTATATCGAGCCACGGGAGCGAAGGTCTCCTCATAATCAACTCCCTCTACCTGGGAGAACCCTCTAGCCACAAACCTTGCTTTGAATTTCTCAATGCTGCCATCTGTAGCATGATTTACCTTGTAAAGCCATCTGGAAGTAACCACGGATTTGCCCTCAGGCCTCGACACCACCTCCCAAACATCATTCTTCATGATAGAAGAATACTCCTTCTGCATGGCCTCTCTCCAGACCTGCTGGCTAGCTGCCTCCTCATAGCTAGAAGGCTCAGAGTCAAGGATGCTGGTAACCATCGCCATATAGCTACAAAACCTCTCAGGTGGTCTACTCTCTCTGACTGGCCTCTTCGGCTCAGCAACAGATGTGGCATCTCTCAAGGTGTCCTGAAGCCACTTGGGCTTTCTCTTCCCTGAGCATGCTTCTCCCATAGGAGAATGAAACTCCTCCTCCTCATCACCATCTGTAGCCTGAACTCCTGACTGTCTGTCTGATGTCCTCCTGCCTGCACCTGAACCTGTAGAAGCTGAGGTACCATGTGAACTGTCCATCAGTGGACTCCCTAGTGAACTGCTCTGTGAACTGCTCGGCATGCTGCCCGGAGCACCACCCCTCTGGTTCGGCAAGCCATTGCTCACTGACGGACCTGACATCCTCATAGATGTACCTCCTGATCCCTGCCCACTGGATCCCTGCGACTGACTCAACTGCTGCTGAGGGTCTGGCTGATCCAGATACTCTAACTCCCGTGACCTCTTGAAGGCCCTGTCCTCCTCGAACTTCACATCCCGTCTGACAACAACTCTCCTCTGTGCAGGAATGTAAATCTGAAAGGCCTTTGAGGTCTCACTGTAGCCCACAAAGATACCCTTCTCTGCGGTGGGCTGTAGTTTGGTCCTCTTCTCCTTGGGTATATAGGAGTATGTAATGCATCCAAAGATATGAAGATGACCAATATCAGGCTTCTTCCCAGAGAAAGCCTCCTCCGGAGTCATGTGCCCCAAGGCACGATGCAGACTCTTGTTCTGCAAGTAAACAACTGTGTTGCAGACCTCTGCCCACAAGAACAATGGCAACCCCTGATCATGTAACATGACTTTGGCAGCCCCTATGATGGATCTGTTCTTCCTCTCTGCAACCCCGTTCTACTGGGGGTTGTAAGGAACAGTGAACTCCCTCCTAATGCCTGCCTCCGCACAATAGTCAACAAACTCTCCAAGGGTGTACTCTCCTCCATTGTCCGACCTCAGGGACTTGATCTTTCGACCTGTCTGTGTCTCCACAAGAGCTCTAAACTCCTGAAACCACTTGAAGACCTCACTCTTGGTCTTCAAAAAATAAATCCAGGTCCACCTGGAGTGATCATCAATGAATAAAACATAGTACTCATATCCACTCAAGGAAACATGAGACATCCGACCGCTCACATCGGAATGAATCAAATCAAGTATCCCAGTCGCTCTGCTGTCACTGCTGGGAAAAGGGGATTTGGCAAACTTCCCCATCGCACAACCTTTGCAAATATCAAAGTGATCAGTACTGAAATCTGGCACACCTGTAGTGATCTCCTGCAATGTCCTCAAGGCTCCATGATACATATGTCCCATCCTGCGGTGCCAAATATCACACAGCTCAGAACTGCTAGCTCTGCTGTCGGTACTACTGCTCAATGCCAAAAGGGGCTGGAATGCAAACTTGTACACCTTTGCATGGCGTACACCTATCACTCTAGCTGAATCAGCTAGAGTGCCCCTGGGATACATCAACACCTGTCCTCCCCTGAACAGTACCTCATATCCTCTGTCCTCCAAAGCTGAGATGGATATGAGGTTCTTCCTCATCCCTGGCACATAAAGAACATCTGACACTTTCAAGGGAGGTTTGGACTCCCTCTGAAATGTCAGTGTCCCCACCCCGACTGCTCTAACAACTCTGTCATCACCGAGTACTACCTCTATATCAGTGCCACTCTCTGAAAGCTCTGAGAAGTACTCACGGACTCCTGTCATGTGACGTGAAGCCCCACTGTCCACATACCAGATACCTGAAGATGCTCTGCTAATCGAGGGAAAAACATGCTCCCTTTGAACCTGTGTAGCAGGGGATCCTGCACTAGAGGACTCACACGTAGTGAACGCAAACTCTCGGTCAAAACGACCTGCAAAGTCCTCAATCTCTGCTGAAGCTGCCACGTCCTGGTTCTTCCCCTTCTTTTTCTTCTTTTTCGGACACACATCTGCATAATGTCCCATCTTTTGACAATTCCAACACTTCACCTTGGAATAGTCCTTCTGTGTGTTACCCTATTTACCTTTACCTTTGCCTTTGCCCCCACCACTGCTTGTGGAAGCCTGCTTCTTCCCTTTGCCTTTCTTGCCTCCTGCCACCAGTGCTACATCCTCATCCTGCTCAACTGGCTTGGCTGCCCCAAGCTGACCTTTCCTGATCTCTGTCTGAATGCAATCATCCCAAAACCTCTCCCATGTGGGAAGGGTCTCACGTGCACAAACCCCATCAGCAAAGTTCAACCATGAACGGGGGAGGCCATTCACTGCAATCCGCACCAACTCAGTGGGTGGAATGGCCTCTCTAATCGCTGCCAACTCATCTCTCACATTAGTAATCTTTGTGAGATATCCAGCTGCACTATCATTACCCATCTTAATGTTCTTCAGCTTCTCCTTCAGGACCATCTTCCGGTTCTCATTAGTACTCTGGTAGAGATTGGACAATGCTGTCCACATCTCATGGGCATTGCTCTTTCCTCTCACATGAGGAATGCAATGGTCTTTGATTCCGTCTAGAATCAGCCTCTTACCTTTGTTGTTCTTTTTATTATAAGCTGTCAACCGAGTAGCATCAGTAGGCACAACAACATGGTTCTGTGTGGTATGCACCATGATATCCCAGACTTCTGCCTCCTCAAAGATACTCTGCATTCTCTCCTTACAAATGCTGTAATTTGTATGCCCATCCAGCCTATCCTCCACCCTCAATCTCAATGACATCCTGCTGTCCTAAAACTGAAAAATAGCACTGCTGTAGTAAAGATAAAACTGCTGTTTATGAAAAAATCAGCTTGCTGAAATTTTCTGAGTGAAAAATCAGCAGCTGTAATTTTTCTTTTCGCTGTCCCAAACTGCCCTTCAGCACTCAAGCTCTGATACCATGTAGAAATTTCTGTTTTTCCACCCCGGTTTTCAGTTTCACCTTAGTTCTCCCATGTAGTTAAATGCCCTTTCCCATAACCATACATTTAACAAGCTGAAAAAAATAAATATTGCTGAAAACACAAATTCTGGAAATTTTACAGAACGCCGGAAATTGCAGAAATAAAAATCAGCAGTAATAAACAACCATTAAAACACATTTAAACACTGAGATTTTTGGTCAATGTGACCCTGGAAAAACCCCCTACAGCTCTCGGGGAAAACCAGTTTGAGAGCTCTTCTTTATTTCTGAAAATGCCTTTTTCACAGTGAGAAATATTCAACAAAAAATCAGCAAGCAAATTTACAACTTATCTCTTTTCCCATGCCTCACAGCAAACTGGAAATTACAGCAAACAGGACAACAATAAATTCTGTACGGCCTCTTCGATTTTCGTGCCCACTTTCAGCGTTAAATGCCGCTGTACAGCCAACATTAAATGCGCTGTACGGACTGCAATAAATGCGCTGTACGACCTGCAATAAATGCGCTGTACGGCCCTCGTTTTGCGTGCAGAAAAATCAGCAAACTGCTCGATTTTTGTGCAAACCACTCCTCGAAAATCGTGCCAAAATCTGCCTTTCACTGTGTGCTGAACCAGCTGTACAAATCTGCTCAACTGCTGCCTTGGAATGTGTGCCAAGCTGCTGTCTCCTTCTCCTCCCTGCTCAGAAATCTCTCTTGCTCTCTTGCTCTCCTTCTCCCAATCTGCTCATGAAAGAATGAATGACCTTTTCCTCCTTTAATCTAACCCCAAGTGACTTTTGGGTGATCCCTAAATCCAATGGCTGAAATAGATTGAGATCTAAGGCTGAGATTAAATGCTCATTTAAATCTCACTTTTTATTTTTTAATTCACCCCACTTTAATAAAGACCCACTTAGTCATTTATTTCCAAAGTCACTTTTCCTTTCTAATTTTTCATTGACTTTATAAAAGTCACTTTAAAATTAGACTTAGTAACTTTATCACTTAAAGTCACTTTTAAATTAGATTTAACTTTATAAAAAAAATTACAAAGTCACTTTAGGAGAAAAATTAAATTCTTTTGGACACTTTTCCCTAGGCCAAAGATCAAAGCCTTAGGGAACCACCTGTCCTTTGGTACCAAATTTCAACAACCTAGGGTAAATACATTAGGTAAATGGACTCAATGAGGTGTAATGAATCAATTTCATTGTAATTAGGGATGAGTCACTTTGACCACCATATACTCTAGCTATCAGTTCAGATTTTTGTGGATCTTTTCCTCAATTGAGGGATTCGACCCCCGAGGATGGGAGAGTTTGTTTGAGGTCTATATCTTGTACTTTTTGACTCATTACACAGGGGGAATCAGTTGGATGTTGGCATATTGATCAGAGACTCTATTGTAATCATTTTGGCAGGAACTTAATAAAGTGTTGCAGCTATTTCTTTGGGATACCTGTGGTATGGTTTTCTAGCATTGTTTTTTCTTCAGTTTCATTTGTATGAATGTATTGTTGGTCCATATTCCATTTCATGTCTATTGTATGATCTCTTTCAAGTTGATAAACATAATTCATCTCACATGCTCTGTTTTGGGGAAGTTTTCATTTTTCTTCAGTTTAGGAAGAATTCATCTTTCACGCTCTTCCTAGCTCCTCACTTGTCTGAATCATCCCATCCCAAGAAACCCTAATGTGCTAGCCTACCTACCTACCTTGCCCCATTGAATGGACTGTAACCCTAATCTTATTTGCCCTGACCTAGCCTCTTTGACCTAATATCCTCATCCAGCAAAAACCCAATCAAATCAAATCAAAACAACCTCTGCACTCATAACTAGCCTAAAACCCTAATTCATCCAGCCCTCTTGGCTGTGATTTTGTGGAGAGAGCCCTCTCCGACTTGGTAGGGCTAGATACCAAGTCAAAAGGTTGGTCTGCGGTTACCTCAGCTGGACTCTTCCTCAGCCTCGGAGATCCGGAGGAGTGATAACAGGTTCTTTTTCCTACTGGGGTGCATTTCGTCCTGTTACCCACTGTGATTTGGAAGTTCATCTTTTCCTCCTGATAGCTCGAGAAATATTCTCGTTCTCTAGTCATATGAGCTGAAGCCCCGCTATCAATGTACCAATCCTCGGCTGATGTAGAACTTGATAAGCAAGCAAACTCCTCTTCCAACCTGGAAGCTAATTCATAAATATTTTGATCCCTATTTTTCTCCATGCCCTTTTTCTTTGCTTCCATCTTGCTTGAACCTCGTTCGGATACCATGTGAAAATTTGCTGCAATAATTGATTTATTTCTCCTACTTATTTATAATAAGTTATTCACCAAAGCTTCAGTAAATACCAAAATAAATTCAGTTGCAGACTTCACAAATTAGGAACTAAAAATTAAGAGGCAAGAGAAACATCAGCATATGAACAATCACATTGACGCACTTGTTTTTGGACAATCATCTCCAGAAAAACCCAATGTGGGAAAACCGGTGCAACAAATCTGAGGATTCTTATTATTGGCAGTAAATTTTTGAATACAATTTAGATGCCGTAGAGAAAAACGACAATCCACTCAGAGAAGATAAATGAGAATTCCCTCACACCGATTCTGGAGATTTTGCTCTGTCCCCAGCGCATTGTGTAACCACTGCGTGAGCCCACACAGGCTCTGCGTGATTTCTGCGTGGAGGCTTCCTCTGACTACGTCAACCTAGACTGCTGCTGCTGAGAAATCGAGATTTCTCCTGCCAATCATCCACTGTGATTCCCAGCACTGAACTCTGCTCATCACCAGCACTTCTACGTCAACCTCCTCCAGATTCTGCGCTGACCCTCTGCGTCAATCTCCTTCAGCTGCTGCGCTGTCTGTTCTTGGACCAACGCTGACTCTAGTATCCTTCTCTGTGTATTCACTGGAACTAGAAATCACTTCCTTCTAGTGCTGCCTTTGATCCTCTTTGCTTAATGACTGGTTCGAATTCCTTAGCAAACCTTACCCTAGGAAAATCAGACTGATTGATCAACTCTCTGTGTGTCTTCAAGTGAACCCCAATCCTCCATCTTATACTTTTCCTGTTGAGTCTTCAATGGCCGAGATTAACTCTCTAATTAACGGTTAAGATTAAAACATGACTTGATCTGCCTTCTAGATCATTCTCACCCATATTTTGATTAATACCCATTAATATTTTAATTTCCCTAAGTTTAGACTTAGGAACCCCATTAAAAATATTAACTATTTTAATAAAATACAATCCGGGTGGAATTTAACCAAACAGTTTCTGCGTTCTTTAGAACTCATGTGCCTTAGCCTCTCCACCAATTTTCAAGGCCAGAGCACTTCCGATGCTACCAAAAACTAACATTGACCAGTGGGATCAGAAGCCTCATTTTAGGGAGTTAACTCAATTTCGCCAAACACGCAACCCAGAGTAGTACATCTCAGAGTTTTTGAGAGTTTCAGTGTTGGTGCCAGACCTATCAGATGCTTGTAGGGTATACATCTTCATAGAGGGCTTACTTGAGCCCTTGCGTGGACTGGTGAAGTCACGCAGACCCTCCACGCTACAGGAAGCAGTTATGTGCACCAGAGATTTGCAGGGGGTCATCCCCAAGACACGAGCACCCTTTCCTGCACGGACCCCTTTTCCTCAGAAGGGGCATGACACTAGACCCCCACCTCAGAGAACCACCCAGGGACGGGGACAGCTGGATGATGAGACATGAAAGGACCTTAGGAGGAGGAAGTTGTGCTTTACTTGTCGGGAGCCCTGGGCACCAGGTCATTGGTGCACTGCTGGCAAAGCACATTACATTGAGGTCTTTTCAGATAGTGACCAAGAGGTGGAGTAGGAGTTTTGTATGGGAGACAGTGAGAGTCCGACAGAGAGGGGACCACCACCACCACCTCCACAAGGAGGGGCATCCTTTGCCCCATGCGGAGGAGTCCTTGCTTCTTTATGCGGGGTCACCAAATTTCTGGCATTAAGGATTAGAGGCACTATACAGGTGCAACAGTTGTTGATCTTAGTTGACAGTGGGGCTACCCACAACTTCATAGATGCCTAGTTGGTTCAGAGGAGGGGCCTCACCACGACCGAGTTTGAGGGCTTTTCAGTCTTGGTACCAGGTGACTGTACCATGCAATGCACTCGGTATGTGCCCGCTTTGACAGTAGTTATGGGGAACTACTCTATGACGAACCATTTCTTTGTGGTCGATGTACTAGACACCAACGTGGTGATGGGTGTCTAGTGGTTGTACTTCCTTGGGCGAGTTACTATTGATTGGAAGAAACTGGAGATGGAGTTCATTGGCCCAGATGGCAAATCAGTGGTCCTTAGAGGCATGCATTCATACCCACCCCAGACAGTCTCAGCTCGTGTGGAAAAAGTCTGCAAAAAATCGGGATTAAATCCTAAAATTGTGATTTTTTCATCAAAACGGTTTTCATCCTCCGATTTTTGCAGACTTTTTCAGAAATGAAAAAATTGTGATTTATTCGTTTTATGCCCGATTTTATTGGGAGTCGACCCAAAAAGTCGGCCGTCCTCCCAGGCCGCAGATAAAGAGGCCTAAAAGGCCGAAAATGATATCATGTTCTTCTGTTTTTTCTCCCATTCGGCACTGTGGAGATTCATAGTTGTTTGCCATTGCCCTAGAGGAGAATATTTGTGAGTTTTGTGGTGGGGATTTGGATATTTGTCCACTACTCATCGTGAGAGATTCAAAGTGCCGAATCGCTGCTGCCAAGTATGTATTTTAATTTCTCTCTTAGTTTTTTTTACACAAATGGCTTCTTAAATCTTTCTATACTTCTCTAAAATTCTATTAGTTTGTTTATATCTTATTTTTGCCTAGAATTTTGAAAGGGAAACATTGTTTAGAATCTAGATTGAAGCAAAACTTCAACTTTCAAGAATAAAATGACAAAAATTCAAACCCTTGTTTACTGAATTTGAGTGTTTTCAAGTGACTGAGAAGAGGCATTTAAAATCTAAAATCAACTATTGCATTTGTGTTTGCTTCTTATGTGATGGGAAATTTTTAATTTGTTTCAAAAAAAAATTGTGCCCAGGTTTAAATTCAAGTTCAAAGTTTAAAACAAAATGCCAAGGCTTTTGGACGCTATGTGGGAATATGGTGAACCTGATACTATACACGAACCTGGGGGGATCAATAGAATGTATTTGACTTTCAAGTTGTGTGGCAGCCTATGTCAAGAGGTATCAACAGATTAAAATTCCATTTGGGGCAAATTTCGAGGCAAAATGTTGACCTTTGCCCAAATACAACTCCAGAAATCATCTGACGGGCCATTCAATCATTGATGGATAAAGAGGAGGGAAAAGACACTAGGACAGCACTAAAATTCCAACTTGTAGGGCTCTCAAGAGTGGGGGGAATTGAGAGTGGCAGTGCTTCTTCAGCATCACCTTCCTGACCTATATGTCCCAACCCCTCATCCATCTCATCTTTTTTTGTTCCTAGAACCACACCTGGTGCACAACCTGGCATCAAATCAGCACTTAAAAAAATCAAATCAGAACTTAAAAGAAAGGAAAAGGCAGAAGCTGATAGGTTGGTCAGTAAGTGTCTTCTATGGAGTGATGTTCCTTTCAACATTGCCAAGACAAACCCATTCTACCAGCTTATGTTTGATGTTGTTGTTGTCGTTGACCCAGGGTACAAAGCCCCCACCTTTGCAGAATTGAGCGGGCCTCTTCTTCAAGATGAAAAGACTGATTGCGCTTCTAGATTGGAGGAGTTTAGGGCATCATGGGATCAAACTGGATGCACAGTCATGTCAGATGGTTGGACTAACCAGAAGGGTAGGACCCTTCTTAACTTCTTAGTTAGTTGTCCCAAGGGAACAATGTTTATGAAATATATTGATGCATCTACACACATTAAAGATGCACGTACATTATGTGAGTTGTTGGACCTCTTCATTTAGGAAGTAGGCCCAAGCAATGTTGTCCAAGTCATATAGGACAACGATGCAAATTATGTTGTAGCTGGCACACTGATTATGGAGAGGTATCCTAACTTGTTTTGGACACCTTGTGTTGCTCATTGCATTGACTTGATGTTGGAGGATATAGGTAAGATTCCTATTGTGAGGGATATTGTTGAATCAGCCAGGACTCAGGAGCATAACAAAATTTATATATAATCATGCATCTGTGCTTAGCTTGATGAGAAAATTCACCAAAAACAAAGAGTTGGTGCGTCTTGCCATTACACGATTTGCCACTACTCTCATATCTCTTCAGTCTCTATTGAATTCTATGTGGGATCTAAAAAGCATGTTTCTTTCACTGGATTGGCGTGCTTTATCTATTAGCCACAAACCACAGAGAGAGGGCATATGAAGACTAGTTTCATATGATCAGAGCTTTTGGGCAAGAGTAGAGGAGGTGTGTGCCATTTCAGAACCTTTGGTAAGGGTTCTTCGGTTGGTTGATGGAGACAAGCCCGCAATGGGCTACTTGTATGAGGCCATGGATAGGGACAAAAATGCCATTCGTGCTTATTATGAAGATAAGGGAGACGAGGGGTTAGAGAAATAACAGGCCATATGGAGAGTGATTGATGAGCGATGGAACAATGCCCTCCATCGCCCCATTCATGCTGCAGGTATCTACCTTAGCCCCGCATTTGCTTACGCCTGTGGTTTCAGATTTGATGCCGAGGTGATGGATGGATTCTTCACTTGTGTTGAGAGGATGGTGTCATCTGAGCAAGAACGTGAAGATATTTATAAAGAAATGGAGGTATATAGAATGGGAGGTGGCACATTTGGTTTTACCATGGCTATTAAGAATAGGACGACCAAAATGCTAGGTAAGCTTCAGTTTGTTTCAAACTTTCAAGTTTAGAGTTTCAATGTTTTTTTTATGTTTCTCATTTTTCTTTTAACTTGTAGATGCTTGGTGGAAAAGATATGGTGCCAGAGTACTCCATCTCCAAAAGCTTGCCATTCGAGTGCTCAACCAAACATGCAGTTCCTCTGGGTGTGAGCGCAACTGGAGTGTATTTGACAAAATACACAACAAAAAGCGCAACAGGTAAAAAAATTTCAAATTAAATTTTTTGAATTCATTTGATTATTTTTAATATTTAAATTTTCTAAGTACTAATTTACAATCTATGACCCTAATACAGATTGGAGTCCCAACGCCTCAATGACATGGTCTACGTCTACTACAATCTTCGATTGTGGGTGAGACAACTTCACACACCTACTGATGTGGAAGCCATCTCATTGGGCAATATTGATACCACCGCTACATGGAGGGTCGAGACCAGTGTTGTTAAAAGCGCGCGTTTTTGACTGAGCCAATTAAAACCCGCGTTTTATACCAAAAAAGCGCCGGTTTTTTTATACTGCTTTTTTCCGAAAAAAGCGCGCTTTTTTCGAAAAAAGCACGCTTTAAACCGAAAAAAGCGTCGAGGGCGCGGGCAGCGGGGTTATAACAATGAAAATTGATTTTTTATTTGTCATTTCTGACTGTCGCCGCGTGGAGGAGGAGGAGAAGCCTTGAGGAGAAGAGCTGAAGGGTTTGGGTCCACTTTGGGAGCGAATCCAAGTGTTTTTAGGAGAAATCCAAGACAAGATCACCAATTTGTCCATAAAAACGGTATGTAGATTAATTTTTTTTTGTTTTCCTTCTTTAAAAACTTTGTTTTTCATTGTTTTTGGTTGGGAAAGTTGGAAACTTCATATGGGCACCATTTTCCTTTTGTTTTCATTGTTTTTAAAGAATTTTTTGTAATTTTTCATTGATTTGGGATGGGTAACTTGGTATGACTATGGGAACCAATTTTTTATTTTATTTTTTCATTTTTTTTAAACATTATTTATCTTTTTTCATTGTTTTTTGGCATTTGCCATTTGGTTGGGTAACTTGGGTTTGGAAATTGGGATTTTGTAAATTTGTAACTTGTAATTTTGTAAATGCTAAATTGTAATTTGTAATCCTAAATTCCTATTTCCTAATCCTTATTTTTCCATAGGTTTGCAAATTCAAAATTCAAAAACAAACATGCCAAGGAAATTGGATCCTTTCTGGGAATATGGTGAACCTTTTGCTCCGAATGATAGACAAAACTTGTATTGCAAGTTGTGTGGAAAGGAGATACGCGGGGGGGTGTACAGGTTGAAGTATCACCTTGCACAAATCCCTGGACGTGATGTGGGGCCCTGTATAAATACAAATCCTGAACTTATCCAAAGAGCCATGAGAGCATTGGGAGAATTAGAGCACACTAGAGAGGCCAAAGAAGAACTTAAAAGGCAACTAAAAAGGTCAGCTGAAGGAAGTGGGCCAAGTGGCACTGGTTCTACTGCAGCGTCAGTCAATCCGGTAGCTGCATCATCATTTTTTGTTCCTCGAACCACACCTGGTTCACAACCAACTATCGGTTCAATGCTAAAAAGAACTGAAAAAGAACAAGCTGATAGGTTGATGGCAAAATTTCTCCTCTGGAGTGATATTCCTTTCAGCATTGTAAGGAATAATCCATTTTTCCAACCTGCTGTTGATGCTATTGCCAGTGTTGGCCCGGGGTACAAAATCCCTTCTTATCATGATTTCAGAGGCCGGATTCTTCAAGATGAAAAGCGTGACTGCACCCAAAGATTGGAGGATTTTAGGGCATCATGGGCACAAACAGGATGCACTGTTATGTCAGATGGTTGGACTGATTAAAAGGGGAGAACCCTTATAAACTTCTTGGTTAGTTGTCCCAAGGGGACTATGTTTATCAAATCTATTGATGCAACTCATCAAATCAAAGATGCAAGAACTTTATGTGATTTGCTGGATGTGTTTATTTTGGAGGTGGGTGTAGAAAATGTTGTCCAAGTCATAACGGACAATGCTGCAAATTATGTTGCTGCTGGTAGAATGCTTATGGACAGGCATCCTACTTTATTTTGGACACCTTGTGCTGCCCATTGTATTGATTTGATGTTAGAGGACATAGGGAAAATTCCCTTTGTCAAAGATATTGTTGACTCATCAAAAAGCATCACAAAATTTATTTACAATCATACATCTGTGCTTAGCTTGATGAGAAAATGCACCAACAACAAAGAGTTGGTGCGCCCCGCCATTACATGGTTTGCGACGAGTTTCATATCTCTTCAATCCCTCTTGAATTCTATGTGGGATTTGAAGAGAATGTTTCTTTCAGAGGAGTGGCGTGCTTCGTCAATGAGCCGCAAACCAGAAGGAGAGGCCGTATGCAGACTAGTTTCATACCAGGAAGACTTCTGGGCGGGAGTGCAGGAGGTGTGCGCCGTTACTGAACCTTTGGTAAAGGTTCTTCGGTTGGTTGATGGTGAGAAGCCCGCAATGGGCTATTTGTATGAAGCCATGGACAGGGCCAAAGAAGCCATTCGGTCCTACTATGATGATAAGGGAGATGATGGGTTTCAGAAACAACTCCTTCTATCGGAAGTGATTGATGAGCGATGGAACAACACACTCCATCGTCCCATTCATGCTGCTGGGCTTTTCCTGAACCCTGCATTTTCTTATGCATGTGGGTTTGATTTTGATGTTGAGATCATGGATGGATTATTATCCTGTGTCCAGAAGATGGTGAGATCTCCAGAACAACGTATAGAGATCTCTAAACAAATTGAGACATATAAGATGTCAGGTGGCACATTTGGCTTTGAGATGGCTGTCACTGATAGGACGATTAAAATGCCAGGTATTTTTTAGTTTGTACTTTGTAACTTTGTTTCAAATTTCATTGTCTCTTTAAATTCCATTTTTTTCTTATGTTTATTTAAAATTTTATTTGTAATTTTGTTGTAGACGCATGGTGGAAGATGTATGGTGGCAGAGTACCCCTTTTGCAAAAGCTTGCCGTACGCATCCTCAGCCAAACATGCAGCTCCTCAGGATGTGAGCGCAATTGGAGTGTATTTGAAAAAATACACAACAAGAAGCGCAATAGGTTAACACTTAAAAATTTAAAATATTGCAAATTTCCAAATAAATTTTTGAATTCATTAAACAATATTTTTTTTATAATATTAATTATTAATTATTATTTCATGAACTTTGTACAGGTTGGAGTCCCATAGACTTAATGACATGGTCTATGTCTACTACAATCTTCGATTGTGGGTGAGGCAACTAGAGAGGACACCTGATATGGATGCCATCTCATTGGATGGGATTGACACCACTGCTGAATGGAGGGTTGAGACCGAGAGGCCTCTCATGGATCCCACTGATGATTGGTTAGTGCAGGATGAGGGGGAGGAGGAGGGGGAGGAGGAGGAGGAGGAGGAGCAGGAGCAGGAGGAGGAGCAGGTGGAGGAGGAGCAGGAGGAGGAGGTGACACCGCCTACCCGGGCTACCACTACCACCAGTAGAGGACGTGGTCTCCGTCTACCTCCTGTAGCTGCTACTACTAGTTCTTCAGCTTCTAGAGCACGTCAGACTCCACTGCCATTTCCACCAGCACAGGCACCAGCTTCTACATCTAGAGGGAAAGAGAAAGCTGTGACATTTTCTCGCAAGAGGGGCAGAGGAAATCAATAGGATTAGACTTTCATTTTATTGTATATGACATTATGACATGATGAGATACATTATCATATTTTTTGTTGATATTTTGAGGCTGAGTTGGGACTCAGGACTTACTATTCAGGACATGATTCAATGTTATGTGTGATTTTAGCGCTAGAAATGATATTAAACATCTTATATATTAGTTTTTTTATCATATTTATGTGTCAATGTATTTATTTTATGTTGTAGATGGTTTAGATATTAAAAAAATTGAAAAAAAATGAAAAAAAATGAATATTTTTGTGCCAAACGCTTTTTTCTGCTTTTTTCCCGCTTTTGCCGATTTTTTCCGCTTTATTCCCGGCGCCGATTTAATCCCGCTCGCGCTTTTAACAACATTGGTCGAGACTGAGAGGCCGATCATGGACTCGATCCCAGATTGGTTAGGTGTGGATCTAGAGGAGGTAGCAGTTGCAGGGGAGGGAGAGCCAGAGGTAGAGGAGGAGGAGCAACATCAGGGTTAGGAGGCAGAGCTGGTTGAGGATGATGAGGAGGAGGTGACACCATCTAGGATGGGCAGCAGCAGCATAGGACAGAGGCCACCTCTTCCATTGGCTTCTAGAGGACGACTGACTCCATTTGTATTTCCAGGGGCTGGGCCTTCTTCCTCTAGAGGAAAAGGAAAAGCCATTCCATATTCCCGTAAAAGGGGAAGAGGATCTTAGTGACTAATTACTTTATGACTTTTAGATGACTCATGATATACATTTATTATATTTTTTGTTGATATTTTGACTCTTGAGAGTTGAGACTCAGACAAGACTCGAGATTCAGGAGTTGATTCACTATTTTGATATGTGATGTAGAACTAGACTTCATATACATATTATATATTAGCTTTCTTTACAAGTTTATGTGGAAATGCATTTATTTGATGTTGTTGATATTCTAGATGAAAAAAAATAAAAAATAGAATGAATATTTTTGTGTTTTTTTAATTTTGCCGACTTTTTCAAAAAACTCCCGACTTTAACGAGTTTTTCAACTTTTGGACCCTTGCCGAATTAATCTTGAATTCGACTTTTTCCACATTGGTCTCAGCGCATAGGATGGAGGTAGATTTGCAACATGGGGACATAGCATGGGTAGTGGAGCTGAGGGTTTCAGAGGTTGGAGGGCAGGCCCAGCCACCACCTCCAGACATACAGGCCTTGTTGGGCAGGTACTCAGTGGTATTTGGAGATATCCCACTAGGGCAACCACTAGATAGGGGATTCAAGCACACCCTCAAGTTGGAGCCGAGTGTACATGCGGTGATCAATACCCCTTATAGGTATCCTAAGGCCTATAAGGATGAGATTGAGAGGGCCATCAAGGAACTGTTGGCATTGGGCCATATCAGGCTGAGTTCCAGTCCTTTTGCTTCTTCAGTGGTGTTGGTGAAGAAGGATGGAATTTTGCGCATGTGCATTAACTACCAGGCTCTCAACAGGAAGACACTGAAAACTGGTACCCAATTCCCCACATCGATGAGTTGATGGATGAGCTTAGAGGAGCCAAATACTTCTCTAAGATAGATCTACCTTCGGGGTACCACTAGATCAGGGTGAGGGATCAGGACATCCCCAAGACAACTTTTCAGTGCCCCTATGGCACTTTGAGTTCTTGGTCATGCCATTTGGGTTGACCAACGCCCCGACTACCTTTCAATCTTGTATGAACCATGTGTTTCGGAGGCAGTTGAGGAGGTTTGTGTTGGTTTTCTTCGACGACATCTTGATTTACAACAGGACTTGGGAGGAGCATCTCCAACACTTGGAGGAGGTGCTGCGTATTTTGGAGGAGCAACAGTTCTATGCCAAGTTGTCCAAGTGTGAGTTTGGCCTGACCAAGATGCTCTACTTGGGGCATATCATTGGCGCAGATGGGGTGAAGGTCCATGAGGAGAAGATACGAGCTATCCGTGATTGGCCAGTACCCAGAGATGTGACAACGTTGAGGGGCTTCTTGGGCATCTGCACCTATTATCAGAAGTTCGTGAAGGGATTTTTGCAGTTGGTAGCTCCCCTCACAGATTTGACCAAGAGAGGGGCTTTCACATGACCAGATGGGGCACATGCCTCTTTTGATCGCCTCAAGGAGGTGATGAGTAATTGTCTAGTTTTGGCACTTCCAGACTTCTCCCAGCCCTTCACTGTGGAGTGTGATGCATCTGGGGAGGGAGTCGGAGCAGTACTATCCCAGGATGGGCATCCCTTTGCTTTCGAGAGTCGGAAGCTCTTACCCCATGAGAGGTCATATTCTATATATGACAAGGAGACACTGTCCATTATGCATGCCTTGGCCAAGTTTCGACAGTATTTGGTGGGAACAGGTTTCAGGTGAATACTGATCACAACAATCTTCGTCACTTCATGGGGCAGCAGGGCCTCAACGACAGACAATAGAGATGGGTCAGCAAGGTACATGCCTATGATTTCGACATAGAGTACATGCCTATGATTTCGACATAGAGTATGTGCGGTGGAAACACAACGTGGTGGCTAATGCCCTATCCCGGAGACCCGAAGACCCACAGGGCTATCACTTATGAACATCTGCCATGATTGGAAGGCCCAGTTATTGGTGGAGTATTATAAGGATAGGAGGGCATGCGAGATTCTAGAGGGTACCCACACAGATGAGCGCTACTAGGTGATGGACGAGGTCATCTACTATAAGGGGCACATATTTTTGGTTCCCAACTTGCAGATGAGGGAGACAATGCTCCAGGCAGCACATGACTCGCCATTGTCAAGGCACCAGGGGTTCAGGAAAATGTACATGGTAGTCAAGGATCGCTTCACATGGAAGGGCCTTAAGGGGGACGTGTTGAGGCACGTACAGGAGTGTGAGGCATGTCAGAGGAACAAAGGGGAGTTTATTCATCCTGCAGGATTACTACAGCCGCTCCCCATCCTCGAGGGGAAATGGGAGAGTATTTCCATGGACTTAATCATGGGGCTCCCCACAATACAAGGCAAGGATTTCATATATGTAGTGGTCGACCGGTTGACCAAGTATGCCCACTTTTTCGCCATCCCTACCAGATATTCGGCTTCACAAGTTGCATAGTTGTTCTTTAGGGAGATCTTCTGGTTACACGGGCTTCCTAAGAACATCGTAGGTGACAGGGATAACAGGTTTATGGGAGGCTTTTGGCAGGAGATCTTCAAGTTGGTTGGTACCGATCTCACCCCTAGCACGAGTTACCACCCCCAAACAGATGGCCAGACTGAGTGAGTTAATCAGTGGCTGGAGGGGTACCTGAGGAACTACGTGACTGGGTAGTAGAGGGCTTGGATTTGGTGGCTGCATTTGGGCGAGTATTGCTACAACACCACCCATCACATGTCCATCGGTATGACTCCTTTCTGTGCCTTGTATGGTTATGATGCATTATCTTTTGCTGATGTTGTTTTTGGAGATAGTCGGGCCCCAAAGGCCAAATATTGGATCCAAGAGAGCCAAGACATCCTCAAGGCTCTCAAGGATAACTTAGTGACAACGCAGAACCAACAGAAGGTGTACGCAAATTGACACCGAATCAGAGACATTTCGAGGAGGGGGATTTGGTGTACCTCTGGTTACAACTATATAAGTAGTCCACACTGAATCAGAAGGGGGCCGAGAAGCTACAACCCCATTTTTATGGGCCATACAAGGTAGTCAGGTGAGTTGGGGAGGTGGCCTACGAGCTGGAGCTACCTCCGGGGAGCAGGATTCACAACATATTCCATGTCTCATGCCTTAAAAAGGTGTTGGGACAACAGGTGACAACAACAGTAGAGTTACCTCTGTTGGATGATGAGGGCCATCTGGTTTTGGAGCCTGAGGCCATTTTGGAGAGGCGGGAGAGGAAGCTGAGGAGCAGGACCATCAGGGAGTTCTTGGTACGCTGGAAGAACTTGCCGGATGAGGATGCCACCTGGGAGGGTGAGCACATTCTGGAGCACCCAACTCTGAAGTTGCTTGAGGGAAAGCAACATTTGGAAGGGGAGGACTGTCATGTCCCTTCCCAAAAGAATTTGTAACAGGTTTTGTCTCTCCACAATTTTGTACAAATTTTGCTAAAGAAAAAGTTCCCAAGCAATTTTGACTTAGGAACTTAGGAGAAATACGGCCAAATTATTTTGCTAGTGGAAGGTGGGGCCACCCACGTGGGAAAGTGTATTGGGCAATTCGAATTGCCTTGGAGGGAATTCGTATGGTTGTTGGAGGGGCCCACATGAGGCAAAGGGAGGCCCACGAAGTCATAAGGAGGAAGAGCTCCTCACTTGGGGATCATTCATTCTTGCATATCGAAAATCACTTGATTGTTTGCTCGAGCTGCTTAGCCGAGTCAACTAGCTGCTTAGCCACGAATCTCTCAAGCGGGAGATTCAACCTTACCTTTGGGGGACTTCGAGTGCCACCCTAGGAAGGCAGTTTCATAGCATCTTGAGGAGCACCAGGGAGTATCCATAGCCAACACATTCAGCCACCATCCAGTAGTGCGTATTTCTGGGCCAACAGAGAAGGGAACACGCAGTTGTGGACAGAGCTTCATTGGGCCAACACTAGCTGGAGGAACCAGGAGAGTTGAAGGACATTAGGAGATCAACACTTGGGAGGAGTTTTGGAGCAGGTGGGTGCAACAAATAGGCAGTTTGAAACCCAGCCTTGGAGGACAGTGTAGAGGGCCAGTCTGGGCGTCACGTTGGTCTTGAGAGAAAGAGCCACAACACTGGTATCATAGTTGGGGAGGAAGGAAATTCATAGGAGGTCTCATCCTAGTGATTTGGAGTAATTTTGGAGAGCTTTCCTAGCTTCATTCAGGCAGGCCGAGTTTTCCAGTTTCAGCAGAGGACAGGTTCCTTGTGTTGATTTGGGGTAGCATCGGATGTGCTCTAGCCACGAAAATTGGTGGAGAGGCTAAAGCACATGAAATCTCCAATACCCAGAAATGGTTTGGGAAGATTCTAAACTGTTTGGGAGATATTAAAATAATTAATATTTTTAATGGAGTCCTTAAGTCTAAACTTAGGGAAAATAAAATATTAATGTGAATTAATATAAAACTGTGTTAGAATGGTCCAAAAGTCATGGATCAAGCCACATCTAATCTTAGCCATTGATTAGGGACTTAATCTCGGCCGTTGATTTGTCAATGAGAAAAGTATAAGAGGAGGCTTCAGGGTCACTTGGAGAACACACCAAGAGATCAAGATTTCGACTTTCTGGGGCTGGGTTTGCTGAGAAAGTTGAGAGAGTGATCAGAGTTGCAGCTGAGGAGCAGTGAATACAAAAGCAGAGAAGTAGAGATAGCACTCGGAGGATCAGCGCAGTAGCCGGAGAGAGGGACGCAGAACCAGCCAAGGGTTCACACAGAGCCATCCAGGGCTCACGTAGAGGCAGCCAGGCGCTGCGCAATGCCTCAAAGGGCCAGCGTGAGTGACGCATAGGGCCAAAAGATTGACGCAGTGCCTCCAGAGGCTGACGCAGGCCAAGCCAAAGTGACGCTGGGCTAACGCTTGGCCAAAGAGAGCTGACGCAGTCCCTAGAGGCTGACGTTGGGGTTTCGTGGGGTAGATTGGAGCTGTGAAGCTGTTGGAGTGATTCTTCGGGCTTTTAGCCAGAATATCTGCTTCCGAGTAGAGAGGTACTATTGTCGAGATTTTTCTCTGTTGGGTGAGCCAAATTTGGCACCTAGATTGTATTCCGAAACTGCTTAATAAATCAAACCCTCAGATAGCTGCACCGGTTTTCCCGCATTGGGTTTTTCCGGGGACATTAGTCCAAAAACAATGGTGTCACTTGTGTGCTTGTTTCTGTTTCCTTCAGTTGATGATCTGTAATGTGTTGAGCATGTACTTGTAGTTATTTCTAGCGTTTACATGGTAAATAACTTGTTAATTAACAGAACAAGTAGGTAGGAATAAATCAGTAAAGTACATGAAGGGTTTCTAATTGGTTAGACTTAGAAATTCCAACACCTTGGGGGTCGAATTTCAGAAGTCTGAATTAGGCCAAACCCTTCCTGGGTTTTGGTGGGTTTTTGTTGAGGATCTGGGAGCTGAAGTTTTATAATTTTCTGAGCACGGGAAGCAATGATTCCAACCATTTTGTTCCAGCAGAGAGCGTAGTTTCTGTGCAGCGCAGATCAGTTCTAGTGCATTAGTTGGGTAACCTTCAGATCAGCATTTGCTCACCTGGGTTTTGTCACGCTTGTCCTTAGAGACAAGCCCGGGTGCACCATTCCATTCACCGTTGTATTTTCCCTTGATGATTTAATAAAATGGCTGAACAATTCTCTATTTCCAACGTTTTCATGGGTGTCTGATGTGTATTTCGCATTTTTGATTGCTGGATTGTTTGCTTGCTTTGTTTATCACTTAATTTCCTATTTAGGAACATTAAATTTAGCCTTCTTTTGGAGTGTTCCTCGAGCTTCATTGTCTAGGACTTTTAGGGCTAGAGACAGAACAAACCCTAGAGTATAATATCTTCTTCTCCAAGGTTTCTCTTTCACCATAGCTTTGAAACCATGTTGATTTTTTATAGGTATTCTAAACTGATAATTACATTTTATGATTTCTTAGGTTAATATTTTCTTGCATTCATATTTATCATAAAGTAATTACATAGAAGATCTCAACAATAGAAATAAAATGCAAGTAGGATCTGTAGCCACACAATCTAGTAGGGGTCCTAAGAGGGGTACCTAAGGGATAACTACTAGACCAAATGACAACAATGGAACAAAGACCCACTATCACCTTGGTTAGTGTCCCCTTCTCTTTATGAACTTTCTTTGATGGGAGGAGTCCTGATATGAGGGAAATCACCAATAATGATAGGAATAATGAAAAGGTATGACGTGATGTCCAAGGCCCATTCAAAGGAGAGGCTCAAATAAGGTCTCAAATGCTTCAAGAGAAGCTAAGGGCTCTCCAAGAAAGATCTATGATGAAGACCAAGACCTGGGGTTAAGGATATTCAATAATGACAAGAATGCCTAAGGTCAAGGCTCCAAAGATGATTAGGACCTCTCAACAACCTTTGCATGATGATTATATGCCTTTAAATAAGCTTTTTCTATTCTTGAGAAACCTAGAATGGGAACACACGATACTTGGGGTTTATGAATAACCCTGGGAAGAGACCCTCCAAGGAGTTCACTAGGTCAAGGTAGTGTAGGGAAAGGGTTTATAATGATTTATTCCACTGAATAGTATGTGGAAAAACCTTCAAGAAGACCTTTCACTATGACGTTCAAGATGGGCATCCAAAGTCTGAGATAGGGCTTGAGTTTTCTCACAAACCGACTGTGGGAATTGTTCCAAAACAGGAGGATCACTAACGGAGACACCAACGTAGAAGTCTATCCAAACGAAATGAAAAGATCACTCCCCTAATCCAATTCGCATGGAGCCCTAGCTACGTCGTCTAGGAGAGAGGCTGAAATTTTAGGAGGAGAAAAAGAGAGGTAAAAGAAGGGTGACCACCAAATTTTCTTGGACTAGTGCCTTACCCTTGGGCTATGGAGTCTATGTGATTTGAAATCCAGACTCTATCTCGAATTCCCGAAAAATCACCTCCCAATAATTTCCCTGCAAGCCCTAGATTTCCACCCTACTTTTAGGGGACCAAAATTTAGAAGGAGAAAATTATGGAGAGAAAGAGATTTGATCACCAAGTGGCTAGGACCAATTCCTTGTCCTTTGGGCCTATTGAGTCCTAGATGCTTTAGATCAGCCAAAATCGTTATTAAGGAGGTCAAGAATTGATGCTCTAGATACCAACCCTCAACAATTTCCAACTCAAGAATTATGGAGTTTTATGAAGACAAACAATATTTCCTCCACTAGGAACATTCATCATTTGCCATACAATGAATAACATATGCAATTGTCAACCAAATAGCTTTCAAAATTATCTTCAATAAATTAGGGCATAATAGCATTAACCTAGTTGTAGCAATTCCATACATTAGACATATTTCAAGAGAAAAAATTCAATACAAAGCACATACAAGATGACAATATGATATATCCATCCACAATCCAAGAGATAGATCCAAAGAAGATCAATATTTCAACTCCAAATATCAAAATGCATCCAAGAACATCCAATAGCCAAAGAAAAAGTGTGAATTTGCTAAGAAGGTCGAAATTCCCAAGTGTGATGATGATGTCTGATACAAATGAGGGTTACTTTATTTACATGAGCCTCTAAGTGTTAGAATGAACTCTAGCTCCATCACCTCGTAGCTTCAAACTTAGAATATCTATCATAGGTGATCATAATCATATCGGGACTCCTCCCATCGATGAAAGTCCATAAAGAGCAGGGGACTTTGGTTGTGGTGACAATGGGTCATTGTCCCATTGTTAGCACTTAAGTCTAGCTCTTCATCCTATAGGTTTTCCCTCCTTAGGGCCCGCTATGTTTTGTGGTAACAGGATCATAAAGAGACAACCAAACAAGAGACACAATAATTTACCCTGGGAAAACCCACATGGGGGAAACGCAACAATCTTTTCCTCAAAGAAATTATTAAGTTCAACAAAGATGCATCTAATTCTTCTAGTAAAATACAAAGTCAAACTGACTAGCAATATAGTCTTGGTCAAACCTGGTCAACTAGCCCTCATGTCAAGTCACCAATCTACCTAATAAACTCAGATTGATCTAATTTGCCTAAGCTGAAATTCGGCCTCCTTCTATGCCTAGAAATTCGGTCCTGCTGCTACTAGAAATTAGGACCTCTACACGGAAACTACTACCCATAAAAATCACACATGCAAAGTTGTTGGAAGAGAGAGAAACAACACGTGCGAGGTCAAAGAGATAGAGAGAAGAAGCTTGAGATGATTTCATCCTTCTTTGTCCTTGTTTTCTTTTTCCTTCACTTGGATGTAGAGAAGATATCTTGCATGTGTGAGATTGAATCGCTGCCTTGAGGAGGAGGAAAAATGCCTTATATATAGACTTCTGTGAGGCTGAATGGTTGTCTCTTCCAACTGGGCCAACTTGACATTAGGAGAACTGACATGACCTTATTTGGAGCCCAAAAGTTCAAATTTAAGAATTCAAAATTTTTCTTTTGAAAATGACATGAAGAACATGTCTTATATTTTTCATTATATATATTTCAAGGGATAAAATATGAAATATGAAGACCGACCATAGCTACAAAATTCAACACTAGGATCATAGGATTTGAAATCAAATGTAGTGATCCGATCATCTTCAAAATGATAAAAATTCAATGAATACAATCCACTTAGAGGAGGTGAACTCCTTTTACAATGAATCCAATACAAAAAACAAGATGATATGATTCTACAACTAGGCATCCTTGGTATATATATAGGAGACAAAGAGTACAATTATAATAAATGGGTACAACATAAGGTTCTGGTAAACATAATTACATAACAATAGAAATGTAATAACTCAATATATGTGGCTTAATTAGGGGTTTTATGTGCTTAACAAGTTGCATCATAAATTTATTTCTTTAGAGTTAGTTGACTAGCCTTTGAGATTGAAAGAAAATCTAAATGGGGGACACAATGTTATTATGAGACTACTTGCATTAAACTGAGTGTGTAGGATGATGTATGCAACAAAGTTACTCATTAACAAGAAACCATATTCAAGCATACAAACAAATGAATGAACCTGAGTTTTCCACAATGTTGAACCCTTCAGTGCTTTGAATGGTGGTATAATCATGATTAAGCCAATCACAATTCTGCTACATTTCAGAGCATGCACCAATTTCATATAATAGTGTGTAACTTGTCTTTTACTTTATTTATATTGTTGAGCTATTGCAAAATTTATCCCAGTATTTATTGACATTATCTCCTATTTTATTCCTGTCCTAATTTCAAGAATCATTTCTTGTTATTAGATATTTTCTTGGTTGAGTTTTGTTTACGTTGCCATTTTCTTTTTGTCATTTTCATTTTTACAATATTCCTCATAATTGGATGGTTGGATACCTCCCAAGCTTCATCTTTTTGGGCAAGGCATGTTTCCATAGCTTGCTTAAGAAATGGTTCCAATCATAAAAATATTTGATGATGTCAATTTTGGCTTAAACAGTGGAGGAAGCTATTTCAACACTGATGATTGATTAGCCCAAGATATTTGTGCCAAAAAGATGGATTCAATGAAGATGATATTTATGCATTTGGAATCTATTTTTGGACTGTTACCCACCATTTTGTGGGTGATATCCCTAGGAGAATTTTTTTCTCCAAGATGGTCCTTAGTCAATAACCAACAACCCCTTGCAGCCACTAGCTAGCTCATTGTGCCATTTCTCTGCCACCTGAGCCAGTCATGTGGTCCCTCTCCCATCTACCGTGATCATATGTTTGAAGGTGGGCCTCCTGAACATAAAGGTATGCCTTGTCTTTTGGAAATTGGGTAGTGTAGTTTGCTTATCATGGACACTTCTGGGCATGGATTAATGGTGGAATTCAGCGGAAAGAACGGGCTAGGTCTATGCTCTTGTCCCCTAGACCCCTTTTAAGTATTAACCTTGGATTCTAGTCCCGTGGGATCTCTTTTATTGACCATTTGGCTCTAGAGATGGTATTTCTTAGGAAACATCGATTTTGGTTGCGTGGTCTCGCTCCCTTTTCCACTTATATTACCCCCTTTCCACTCATTATTACCCCACTCATCATTTCTCCCACATGGGTGCACCAATGTTTTAAAACTCCAACTCCGACTCGGAAACGGTCGAGGGTCGACTTCGACTCCGACTCCGACTCGGCCGGTTTGATTTCAATGACTTGGTCGTTGTAAAAAATACATTAAATATTTATTTTTTTATAGAAAAAACATAATTTTAAAGATTTTCATTCATGTTTCCAAACACAAAGCTTTAGAATATAGATACAAGACAACATATGAACAAAGTAGGCTCATGAATATATCCATATATCAAAATGTCACCCAGTGCACTGTCCAATACATACATGATGATGATATAGAGATCAAAACAAAAACACATAACCAAGGAGGCTAGAAATGACTTTTACAACAAAAGTAAACTATGAAACATCACTAGTCACCACTGACTAGTACTATTGGCTATTGCTAGAGGAGCCAACATCATTTGGCTCAACCTCTGAATCAGAGTCAGACAGGGAAACCCATGGCTGATCCTCATCATCACCTCCAACTGCAACTGTAGTAGTGGTAGCACTAGTAGGTTGTGCAGAAGCTGCACGTTGAGATAGACGAGATATGCGCTTCCATCATGGCTGAGCAGAGGAAGTGCCTGCAACTGGAGGACTTGGGGCTGGTACAAGTGGATCTGCATTCAACTGAACATTTTGTTCAAGTGATGCCACCGCCTGTAAATCCAAATCAAGATCCTCATCAAAATCAAACTCTGCTGGATGACTCTCCACTACCCAATCTGATGTTGGATCAATATCTTCCAACACAATGGGATTTGAATCAGGTTTTTTGTTCAACAATTGGTTGCGTCTGAGCCGGAGGTTGTATTGGACATAGACTAAATCATTTAACCATTTTTTATCCAAATGGTTTCTCTTCTTCGTGTGAATTCTCTCAAAGACAGACCAATTGCACTCACACCCAGTAGCACTGCAAGTTTGACTCAAAATACGAATTGCAAACTTTTGCAATTGAGGACAATTGCTACCAAAAGCCTCCCACCATTATGTTGCAAAAAAAATAGTAGTGTAATGAGATAGGTCAAGTTTCAAGTTTCAACAAATTATATCCAACTTTCAAATTATAAACAATTTAACAAAATAAGTATTAAGTGTTGGAATTTCTAAGTCTAATTGTTAGAAATCCTTCCTGTACTTTCTGATTTATTTCTTCCTACTTGTTCTGTTAATTAACAAGTTATTTACCATGTAAATACTGAAAATAAATACAAGTATAGTCTCAACACATACAGATCATCAACTGAAGGAAAAACAAGCACAAGTGACATTGTTATTTTTGGACTAATGTCCCCGGAAAAACCCAATGCGGGAAAACCGATGCAACTATCTGAGGGTTTTATTATTAAGCAGTTTCAGAATACAATCTGGGTGCCAAAAATGGCTCACCCAATAGAGAATGCCCTCGACAGTAGTACCTCTCAATTGGAGAGATATTAGCCCCAATTTGCCCCACGAAATCTCCCAGCGTCATCTTTTACGGTCTGCATGAGCCTCTTTGGCCTAGTGTCAGCCTATTTGGCCTAACGTCAACCTTTGGAGCCTCTACGTCTCTTACGCTGGCCCTCCTCAGGCTTTGCGTAGCTCCTGGCTGCCTTTGCGTGGCCTCTGGCTACCTCTGCGTGGCCTCTAGCTGGCTTTGCGTCAACCCTCCCCCCGCTTCTGCGCTGATGCTCCCGATACTATCTCTGCCTCTCTGCTACTGTATTCACTGCCCCTTAACTCCAACTCTGATCACTCCTTCGATTTCCTCAGCAAGCCCTGCGCTAGGAAATCGAATTCTTGATCAACTTGGTGTGTTCTCCAAGTGACCCTCAAGCCTCCTCTTATACTTTTCTCGTTGAAATTTCAATGACTGAGATTAAGTCCATAATCAATGGCTAAGATTAGATCTGGCTTGATCTATGACTTTTGTTCCATTCTAACTCAGTTTTATATTAATTCACATTAATATTTTATTTTCCCTAACTTTAGACTTAGGGACTCCATTAAAAATATTAATTATTTTAATATCTTCCAAACTGGTTAGATTCTGCCCAAACCATTTCTAGGTATTGGAGATCTCATGTGCTTTAGCCTCTCCACCAATTTTCGTGGCTAGAGCACATCCGATGCTACCCCAAATCAACACTCCCTCTTAGCAAGGACTGTGCTCTAGTAATACTCCTCACTGAGCATCACCCTGATCATCCAGCATCGGTCCCTGTGCTGATGCTAGGCCTGCTGCCCAACATCCTTTGCACTGCTGCATCATGTACTGCTACCCATGGCCCTGCCACTGCCACTACTGCATATGTACAGAAACTCCCTCTGCATCCGTGCTGCTGCCCATGGCCCTGCCACTGCCACTATTGCATCTACACTGCAACCCCTCTCATCATGTTGCATCATGCTACCCATAGCACTGCCACTGCTAATTGCTGCATTACAACTCAGTTATTGAGAAGTAAGTAACTGATCTCCCAACTCTGACATCTCCGTCAGGCTAGAAACACTCCTGACGCTGATGCTATCTCTGTCACTGACAAGTGCTCCCTCTCTGACCTTTGTGTTGCTACAACAACTCCGTGCATCTCGCACTGCTGCCTCGCGCTGTCCTGGGACTCTTGCACTATAGCTCCCTTTGTTGCTCCATCCACATTCGTCTCTATCAACATTCGCCAGTCCTACTACTCCTATTCGGGGCTCCCGTAGCAAGGTATAATCCAACAGGTTGGGTACCTCGAGGATCCTGCCCCTCATCGCCTATAGTTCATCTGAATACAGCTCGATGTCTCCCTACTTCCTCTCAAGTGGCGTATGAGCACTCATGGCACAATCATCATCTGTCTCCACGTCTTTCTCCGCCCTTGCTGGCGCAGCCTTGGTCTCAGAAGCCTCTTCCTTGCTCTTATTTCTCAGACACTGGCTCGCATAGTGACCCAGTTCCCCACAGTGGAAGCATTTGACCTTGGAGAGGTTCTTTTTCTTCTATTTCTCCTGCTTTCCCTCAGATGCTAGAGCAACATCCTCTTCTTCATCCTTCTTGATTCCGACCCCCTTGCCGCTGCTTCCCGCCTTGGTTAGCCTTATGATCTCTTCTTGACGAAGAGCCACCCACAATTCCTCCCAATCTAGAAGGGTCGACCTGCCCAGTATGCTTTGGACAAATATCTCCCAATCCTCTGAGACTGTGTTCAATGCGGTCCTCACCATCAACTCCTCATCCGGCGTGGCCCCTATGGAAGTCCGCTGATCTTGGATCTCCTTCAATCGACCGAGGAAGGTGTTTATTTGTTCTCCCTTTTGCATCTGGTATGACCGCAGCTAATTTTCTAGTAGCATCTTCCTCTGCACGGAAGTATGCTGATACAATTTCGTCAGGGCCTCCCACATCGCATTTGCCGTGTCCTTTTCGGCAATATGTGGTACTACATGGTCCTTGACCCCGTCAAGGATGATGCTCTTGGCCCTCGCCATTGCCTCCTGGTACTTTTCGTTCTCAGCCGGGTCAACTGGGATCGCTATCATGTTCAAGGCGAAGTGCTTGAGACGATTCCTATCTAGAACGGACAAGATCCTGGCCTTCCAGACTACGAAGTTTGAGGCTCCGTCCAGTCTGTCCTGATCTCTTACCCCATTCACTGCCATTTCGCTGCTCCTCTTTCGACTCTTCCGAGTCTCTCTACTTCCCTCCTGGAAGTTCTCGGTGTGACTCCCTCTGAGCCTCGATTTCCCTCTTGGAAACCCCTCTGCCAATGTCGAGATGCCCCCACTACGATCGTTAGTGTAGCTGCACCACTGATCCAGATTTCTTGGCTAGAAATCCTCGGCAGCAAGTCCCTCCTCCTTGGTCTTGCCCTGTTAGGTACTGTTCTGACCACAGTACCCCACCAGCAACTTACCCACAGCCTCCTATGCCCCAATAAACTGAAGGTTAGAGCCTCTAGGCTTTGCGCAATCCCGACACCAGCAAAATCTGCACCTCCTAGCCACGGGCGTCAATCCTTCCTCATTGAGAAAGATGACAGGGCACTGCGTAGGTTAGGTCTGCTCCTCTTTGCCACTGCGCTGATCCTCTTCCCGGCTCGAACTGATGATGCAAGCACTGCGTCACCCCTTCCTTGCTGTTTTTTCGCTAGGGACAACTTTTGTCACTCGGGACATCTGTTTCTATTGCTGTTGCTCTGCTCGGCTGATGCCCTCAGTTATCCTGTGATCTGCAACCACGCTTTGATACCATGTTGGAATTTCTAATTGTTAGAAATCATTCCTGTACTTTCTGATTTATTTCTTCCTACTTGTTCTGTTAATTAACAAGTTATTTACCATGTAAATACTGAAAATAAATACAAGTACAGTCTCAACACATACAGATCATCAACTGAAGGAAAAACAAGCACACAAGTGACACCGTTATTTTTGGACTAATGTCCCTGGAAAAACCCAATGCAGGAAAATCGGTGCAGCTATCTGAGGGTTTTATTATTAAGCAGTTTCAAAATACAATTTGGGTGCTAGAAATGGCTCACCCAACAGAGAATGCCCTCGACAGTAGTACCTCTCAGTCGGAGACAGATATCAGCCCCAATCCACCCCATGAAATCTCCCAGCGTCAGCGTCGAGGGTCTGCATCAGCCTCTTTGGCCCAGTGTTAGCCTTTGGAGCCTCTGCGTCTCCCACGTTGGCCCTCCTCAGGCTCTGCACACCTCCTGGCTGCCTCTGCGTGGCCTCTGGTTGCTTCTGCCTCTGGTTGCTTCTGCGGGGCCTCTAGCTAGTTGTGCGTCAACCCTCTCCCGACTTCTGCGTTGATGCTTCTAATACTATCTCTGCCTCTCTGCTACTATATTCACTGCCCCTCAGCTGCAACTCTGATCACTCCTTTGATTTCCTCAGCAAGCCCTACCCTAGAAAATTGAATTCTTGATCAACTTGGTGTGTTCTCTAAGTGACCCTGAAGCCTCCTCTTATACTTTTCTTGTTGACATTCCAACGACCGAGATTAAATCCCTAATCAACGGCTAAGATTTTATCTGGCTTGATCCATGACTTTTGGACCATTCTAACTCAGTTTTATATTAATTCACATTAATATTTTATTTTCCCTAAGTTTAGACTTAGGGACTCCATTAAAAATATTAATTATTTTAATATCTCCCAAACTGGTTAGATTCTGCCCAAACCATTTCTAGGTATTGGAGATCTCATGTGCTTTAGCCTCTCCACCAATTTTCGTGGCTAGAGCAGATCCGATGCTACCCCAAATCAACACTCCCTCTTAGCAAGGATTGTGCTCTAGTAATACTCCTCACTGAGCATCACCCTGATCATTTGGCATCGGTCCCTATGCTGATGCTAGGCCTGATGTCCAACATCCTCTGCACTGCTGCATCATGTACTGCTACCCATGGCCCTGCCACTGCCACTGCTACATCTGTACAGCAACTCCCTTTGCATCCGTGTTGTTGCCCATGGCCCTGCCACTACCATTGTTGCATTTGCACTGCAACCCCTCTCATCATGCTGCATCATGCTGCCCATAGCACTGCCACTGTTAACTGCTGCACTGCAACTCAGTTACTGAGAAGTAAGTAACTGATCTCCCAACTCTGACATCTCTGTCAGGCTAGAAACACTCCCGATGCTGAAGCTCCCTCTGTCACTGACAAGTGCTCCCTCTTTGACCTCTGCGCTGCTGCAACAACTCTGTGCATCTTGCACTGCTGCCTCACGTTGTCTTGGGACTCCTGCACTATAGCTCCCTTTGTCGCTCCATCCGCATCCGTCTCTACCGACATTCGCCAGTCCTACTACTCCTCTTCGGGGCTCCCGTAGCAAGGTATAATCCAAGAGGTTGGGTACCTCGAGGATCCTGCCCCTCATCGCCTGTAGTCCGTCTAACTATAGCTCGATGTCTCCCCACTTCCTCTCAAGTGGCGTATGAGCACTCATGGCACAGTCATCATCTGTCTCCACTTCTTTCTCCGCCCTTGCTGGCGCAACCTTGGTCTCAGAAGCCTCTCCCTTGCTCTTCTTCCTCGGACACTGGCTTGCATAGTGACCCAATTCCCCACAGTGGAAGCATTTGACCTTGGAGAGGTTCTTCTTCTTCTGTTTCTCCTGCTTTCTTTTAGATGCTAGGGCAACATCCTCCTCTTCCTCCTTCTTGATTCTAACCCCCTTGTCATTGCTTCCCGCCTTGGTTAGCCTTCTGATCTCTTCTTGACGAAGAGCCGCCCATAGTTCCTCCCAATCTGGAAGGGTCAACCTGCCCAGTATGCTCTGGACAAATACCTCCCAATCCTCTAAGACTGCGTTCAATGCGGTCCTCACCATCATCTCCTCATCCGGCGTGGCCCCTATGGAAGTTCGCTAATCCCAGATCTCCTTCAATCGACAGAGGAAGGTGTCTATCTGTTCTCCCTTCTACATCTGATATGACTGCAGCTGATATTCTAGTAGCATCTTCCTCTGCACAGAAGTATGTTGATACAATTTTGTCAGGGCCTCCCACCTCGCATTGCCGTGTCCTTTTCAACAATATGTGGTACTACATGGTCCTTGACCCCGTCAAGGATGATGCTCTTGCCCCTCGTCATTGCCTCCTGGTACTTTTCGTTTTCAGCCGGGTCAACTGGGATCACTATCGTGTTCAAGGCGAAGTGCTTGAGACGATTCCTGTCTAGAACAGACAAGATCCTGGCCTTCCAAACTACGAAGTTTGAGGCTCCGTCTAGTCTGTCTTGATCTCTTACCCCATTCACTGCCATTTCGCTGCTCCGCTTTTGACTCTTCCGAGTCTCTCTACTTCCCTCATGGAAGTTCTCGGTGTGACTCCCTTTGAGCCTTGATTTCCCTCTTAGAAACCCCTCTGCCAATGTCAAGATGCCCCCACTCCAATCATTAGTGCAGCTGCACCACTGATCTAGATTTCTTGGCTAGAAATCCTCGACAACAACTCCCTCCTCCTTGGTCTTGCCCTGTTAGGCACTGTTTTGACCACAATACCCCACCAACTTCACTCCGCAACTTACCCACAGCGTCCTATGCCCTAGCAAACTGAAGGTTAGAGCCTCTAGGCTTTGCGCAATCCCGACACCAGCAAAATCTGCACCTCTTGGCCACGGGCGTCAATCCTTCCTCACTGAGAAAGATGATCGGGCACTGCGTAGGTCAGGTCTGCTCCTCTCTACCACTGCGCTGATCCTCTTCCCGGCTCGAACTGATGACGTAGGCACTGCGTCACCCCTTCCTTGTTGCTTTTCCGCTAGGAACAACTTCTGTCACTCGGGACAACTATTTCTGCTGCTGCTGCTCTGCTCGGCTGATGCCCTCAGTTATCCTGTGATCTGCAACCACGCTCTGATACCATGTTGGAATTTCTAAGTCTAACTGTTAGAAATCCTTCCTGTACTTTCTGATTTATTTCTTCCTACTTGTTCTGTTAATTAACAAGTTATTTACCATGTAAATACTGAAAATAAATACAAGTACAGTCTCAACACATACAAATCATCAACTGAAGGAAAAACAAGCACACAAGTGACACTGTTATTTTTGGACTAATGTCCACAAAAACCCAATGCGGAAAAATTGGTGCAGCTATCTAAGGGTTTTATTATTAAGCAGTTTCAGAATACAATTTGGGTGCTAGAAATGGCTCACCCAACAGAGAATGCCCTCAACAGTAGTACCTCTTAGTCAAAGACAGATATCAGCCCCAATCTGCCCCACGAAATCTCCCAGCGTCAGCCTCTAGGGTCTGCATCAGCCTCTCTGGCCTAGCGTCAACCTTTGGAGCCTCTGCGTCTCCCACACTGGCCCTCCTCAAGCTCTACGCAACTCCTGGCTGCCTCTACGTGGCCTCTGGCTACCTCTGCATGGCCTCTAGCTGGCTTTGCATCAATCCCCTCCCGACTTCTGCGCTGATGCTCCTGATACTATCTCTGCCTCTCTGCTACTGTATTCACTACCCCTCAGCTGCAACTCTGATCACTCCTTCGATTTCCTCAGCAAGCCTTGCCCTAGAAAATTGAATTCTTGATCAACTCGGTGTGTTCTCCAAGTGACCCTCAAGCTTCCTCTTATACTTTTCTCGTTGACATTTAAACAACTGAGATTAAGTCCCTAATTAACTGCTAAGATTAGATCTGGCTTGATCCATGGCTTTTGGACCATTCTAACTCAGTTTTATATTAATTCACATTAATATTTTATTTTCCCTAAGTTTAGACTTAGGGACTCCATTAAAAATATTAAATATTTTAATATCTCCCAAAGTGGTTAGATTCTGCCCAAACCATTTTTGGGTATTGGAGATCTCATGTGCTTTAGTCTCTCCACCAATTTTCGTGGCTAGAGCACATCCGATGCTACCCCAAATCAACATTAAGAATTTGAAAATTGGAATTTTTGTTTACTTGGCTCATCTGCTTCCCTTGCAATCTTTGCTAGGTTTTTCCCAAAGGTACCTGTGGCTTTGTTGAAGGTTGTGATCTGTTGGTGTATCTCCAGCTGATCACACTCCAATGGGATCATGCGATCAATGCAGTCAATCAATCCATCTCTAACCTCCCCACTCAAAGCTCCTGCCGCCTGAGCTTTATAAAGATATCGTGGGTTCAAAAAATTCCCAGCTTTATGTATAGGGCAATGGAGTTGATTGTTCCATCTTTCCTCAATGATTGTCCAAATGGGACCATACTTAGCCACTTTATTCTTGTATGCCCTCTTTATTTTCTCCTTTTCTTGATCCATAGCCTCATAAATGAAGCCCATAGCCAATCTTTTCCCATCCACCAACAGCAACACCTTAACTAGTGGCTCAACAACCTTCACAATCTCTGCTGCCTTTCTCCAAAATATTTCTTCAATAACTTTCTTTTTCAATTCTTTGCCTTCTTGTTTGTTAGACCACTGGCTTTGATCCATTCATCACTGGAAAATATCTTTTGCAAGTTTCTATGTTGTGAAAGCATAGATTGCAATGTCAAAAAATGAGTTGCAAATCTAGTGATGGCAGGCTTAATAATATCCCTACCCCCTGTGTGTCCATTGTCTCTTCATTAGACTCAAAATCCATGAATGGTTGTAGATAAAAATTTTTATGCTTTTGGCATGATCTACAATGTTTTTGACCCAATCTAATTTGCCAATATCCTCAAGCATGAGGTCTATGCAATGTGCAGCACATGGGGTCCAAAAGATGGTTTTGTGTTTTTCCTCTAACAGTTTACTAGCAAGAACATAGTTAGAGGCATTATTTGTGATGACTTGAACAACATTAGCCACCCCCACCTCCTCAACAATCTCATCCAATAGCTGAAACAACAATTGCCCATCTTTCACCTTATCAGATGGATCAACTGATTTTAGAAACATGGTTCCCTGTGGGCAGAAGATAAGAAAGTTTATGATGGTACGGTTCCTTTGATTAGTGCATCCATCAGACATGATGGTACAACCTGTTCTTTCCCATAAGTCTTTGAAATCTTTCAAATACTCATTAATGGAGGAAATTTCTTTCTACAAATGGTACCCCGTTATCTCATGCATAGTAGGGCCTTTGAAGCCTTTTCCAGCAGCAAATATGGCATCAAACGTAGGCTCATAATATGGTGAACGGGAAGCATTGAAGGGGATATCAGCATCATACCACCATCTACATATGTAATCACAAGCAATCTCCTTCAATTCTTTCTTCCAATGGTCATCTAAAGTTTGATGCAAAGTTCTACTAGCTTTAGGACCATGTGCATCTGATGGAGAGGAGGGTGTGACAGTGAAATAACTTTTGATATTCATATCACCCTTATTTTTCATTTTTCCCTTACCCTTTTCTTGATTAGACTCCAAAGAGGGAGGAACATAGTGGAAGGGGTTGGATGCATCAGTACAAGGGATAGAAGAAGAACCCTCAAAATCAAAATGGGGGTTGGTAGCCATCATTTTTTGTATACTCCTCTTCCTCCCAATTTCAGCCTCTATTTCTTTTTGCCTAGCTTTTTCTTCTTTAATCTTCTCAAAGTTATTTAACAACTCCTTCCTAATCTCCCCAATTTGTGGTGATTCACATGGAGTAATTTGGCCTCTAATCCCTACCAATTGTTGTTTCAACCTATTAATGACCCCAGGACCATCCTTAATTTTTCTATGGCAAAATTTGCAATGCATTTGACTATCAACCATTTCAACATATGCCCAAGCAACATCTTTCACTCTAGGTGCCATTTTTTGACTTGGAAATGAAAGGAAAAATTCTGAAAATGAAAACAAAAAAATAGCATTGCTTCAATGTTCATTTCTTTCACAAAAAACAGTCTTTTCAATTTCCAGATTTGCACAAAAAAATAAATAAGCAAAAACAGATTTTTAGAAGTGAAAAAAAATACCTCTAGGCACAAACTACCTCCTCAAAGTTGCTCCAACAAACCAACTCCTCAATGTTGCTCCAATGGCTGCCCAAGAAGCTCCTCACTCCTGCTCCAATGCTTGCCCAAGACTCCTCACTGCTGCTTCAAAAACAAACTCCACAACTCTTCACAAATTCTCACTCAAATGCAATGAGATGGTTGTGAGGAAATGAGAGGGGTTGGGTAGGTTTTATAGGGTTTGGGAGAGGAAAATGGACCCCAAAGAACCCAAAGGCATATAAGAATGGACGTTGGGGTCCCCAAAAAACCAAAAATAAAAAAAATTGCTTTTTGGTTGCGCCCACCGAGCCGGTTGGTTGTTACTGAACCGAATTGGCCGGTTCGGTAACAACCCGGCCAGCTGAACCGTGCTGGCCAATGAGTCGACTCGGTCATGCTTTGAATCGGTCTAACTCGGCCGTTTCGGAGTCGGTTCGGCCGAATCGTAAAACGTTGGGGTGCACATAGGGTTAGCTTGCCCCTACCCATTGCCCACACCTTGGTTCATGGCCTGGAATGAAGGCCGAAGGTCGATGCAACTAAAAATAAAGATAAAAGTATGTATGGCCACATTCAACAGGAAAATGTACCACAAAATGCAAAAGATGGTCGAGACAAACACATTTAGCACGTGGGCAAAAGCCAATACATGAGCTCTACCCCATCATCATGGCCATCACCCTGGCCATCACCCTTGTTCCTACAAGTTCTACGAGCCTCCTTCATCGTATAGGACCCATGATTGTACCAACCCCTGGTGGGCAATGAACCGCCCCACCTTAAAAGGGGGATATTCACTGCTATATCTTATACATCATGCTCTTACCCCTTTAGCCCTGAGTAGTTAATCAAAGAAAATCATAGAAAGGCAAAAGGCATATAAAGAAGGGTGAAAAAATCAAGGCCGGGACACCTCATGTACCACAATTGCTCATTCCTAGACATTATAAACTCAAGTATGGGCTTCCCTCTTATTAGCTACCCTTGTACCCTAGCATGTGACCTAGGGCTGCCCTTTCTCATCCCTTATTTCATTCACCTATTTTTCACGTGCCACCACCTTTTGAAGGATGTACCTTGAGTATATTATTCCCTTTAGAAGTAGAAACCACCTAATAGGATTATTGGTTAACCCCATTGGGAGTTTAGGAGACATTGGCACATCCCAATGCCCATTATGGAAGAGCAAGCCATGAAATCTCCACTTGTGGTCCATGATTGGTAAGCTCATTTACTCGTTTTCTCTAATGACTTGTACTGGAAGGCTAGGGAAAACATTGGATCTTATGCAAGATTACAGATGGTCTTCACCTTGGATTTGGTCTCCCTATACGGGGTCCTAATCCTCCAAAGGGCTACATTGGCACATGTAAGGCGTGCATTGAGAGCCATGGGCCTCCACAGTAGCAGATAACACTCCATGGATCCCCACAGCTATTTATAGACTGCTCGTGGTTCACTTATTGGACGAGGAAGATGCACCTGATTCATCATGCCCAGCTGGCCCCAGATTTGCACCATACACTTGGCAGATGATTCAGTACTTGCATGATGATGTGGCATCACCTACACCATCATCTTAGCCCTTGCAGGCGATCTACAGGCATCTTCGATTTGTTTGGAGACCCATGAGGACACTTGTGTGCCCCCACATGTCATTTGGAGCACCACATGTTATTACAAGTGGCCACCCCCTTTTCCACTACTTTTGAGGGTCCTACTCTTCATTATGGCACCCATGGACCTCGTTAGGCCTCTTAGAGGGCCCTACGACATGCATAGATTATTATTTGACCTCTTGAGAGGTTTATTCTTTCATTTATGAGCTAGTTTGGTGGGCTTGTCACCAAAAGTTGAATTATTAAAACATTATTTTATTTTTGGGGCTTATGTAGGCCAAGGAGGCTAATTCGAACTCCTAATTTGTGTATAAATACAAGTGAGATGAGTTCATTTGCTCATCATCACTTTGGATTGGATCTCTTCTCTCTCTTGAGAATTTCGCACTTTTTCTAGAGGATGAATTGGAGCTTTATGGATGAATTTTGATGTGTGGATATTGGTCTATCTTATCTTGGAGCTTCTCTTTTGTCAATTGTGGATGGTTGGATATACTCTGTTACATGTAAGTACATGCTTTTAATGTTATTCTTGTTTACTTTGTCATATACATTAGACTGGGATTTTCGCTATTCTAGGGCTAATCGCTGCATGCATTTACTGCTTAAAATTGTGGAATTTTGTCTCTATTATAGCATCTCTCAATGTATGGGCCATGTAATATGAATGAAATCTCCTAGGGGTAATTCTATAAAATAATTCGACCTTGATAAGCCATCTCCTTTGCACATCGAAGTATAAAAGTTGCAAGATTGCTTCTCCTTGACCTAGAAGGCTAGCGAAGTGATCTTGAGGCCTCCTTGACCAAGAATCAAGAATCGTACTCATTATTTCATCATAGACTCCATTCTCCCAAGAATAAGGCGCTAATCTACCAAAAGGTGTTCACCAAAAAAATCACATCCTTTCCCCTTCATTTAGGTCTAACCAAGTTGGGGTACCTAGGGCATCAATTTCCTGACAAGCTAGCCCTCCAAAAAGTTTGATCTCCTAGGGTCTCCTATGCTAGTGTTTTCTCAAGGTCTCCTCCAATTTTGAAGCCATTCCGATGGTGGAGTTGGGAGAAAAGCCAAGCCCTAGATTTGGGATCAAACTTTTCCCTAACATCCTCAAAGGCTAGTACCTTATTGGATTAATTCAAACCTTTAAGTGGATATTCTTTCTTTGATCCATTTCCATACCTTGTCCAGGGACATCATCGGTTGCTATACTCTTCTCCCCTACCCTAGACTGGTTCCACTTGGTCCCGTTCCTTTGAAAAGACAATTCTTCAAGAACCATCCAGGATACCAATTTCAACAAGGATTTTAGGGATTGGGAAATTCCTTCACAAGTCATATCCCATAAACCTAACCCTTAAATCCTCCCTTCCTTTCCCTAGAAGACATTGTACCTTGCTTAGAAAGCAAGCAAGCTCTATCCTTCTAACTCTTCCGGGAAAGGGATTATTTGGGTCACTCCACATCCTTTCATTGACTTATCCTTCATTGGTGACTCCATAATATACCGGGTCTCCTCCCATCGGTGAAAGTCCGTAAATAGAAGGGAGCCTTAGCTGAGGTGACAGTGGGCTAAGTCTCCATTTGTTGCCCTTGGTCTAGCATTTGCCCTTTAGGGATCCCCCTTAGGTCCCCTGCTAGTTTGAGCGGTAACATGGACCAAAGAAATGGTTCTTCAAATTAGTAATTTGATCTTTGACATTGGAATTTCCAGTTTCATCCACTCTTCAAGAAGAAGCAAAAGCATTTTGTAGGCATTTATGAGATTCTTATCGAGTGTCTATTTAGTAAGTTCAAACATGTGGTGTAATAACATATAGTGTATTTTAGCATAAATAAGAAAGAAATAAAGAAATTATATCAATTCCCACTAGTGACCAAAGATAGGTCAATGGGACTTTAAATATACAAAATGTATTAATAGTCAAATGAGGAGTGCTTAGGGCATCTTCTTTGTAGAAAAAAGAAAACATAAATGTGAAATAGGTATAAAACTTAAAAATGAGGGTGAAATCTCAAACATGAAGTAAAAAAACACCCCTGCAAGGAAATACAGAGAGAGAAAACATGGTGATAATGGAGAGAGCAACATTACAATGTTAAGGATTACTCCTAAGAAATTAATTCATAATACAATTTTCCCTTCCAAAGTTAACTAACTGTCAATTGATTAATATTTTATAATGCAAATTCTTTCACTTTTTGATGTAGTGACAATTTCTTTTTTGTATTTTAGTAAATACTCTCATAATGAGTAATTTTGACTGGTGTAGTTATATGCATTTTCCTCACTGCTTCATGAAGTGAAAAGTGGGCATTTTATCAATGGGTTCACTGTAATGATTTTTTTTTCTACTACGTAATCCATGCTTATGTAAGTCATCTCTTCAATTCTAGTAAAATATTGTTGTGTTTTAGACAAACAGGACATGTTTTAGAGTCTTCTGCTCCATACTTACATATCTTCAAGTCATGAGGTCAACATCTCAAAGTGATTTGTAAATAACCACAGGGTATCAAATTGAGCGGGTTGCTCAAATTCATTGGGGAAAAATCAAGCAAAATAATAAATGGATACTAGTATCCGGGTCATCTTCATGCTGCAAAAGTTCCAGGATAAGAGTAGCAAAAGAATGGACAACAATAGATTTTCTAGCTACTTCTCATAATCTTAGTGACACTTTGGGAAAGAAGGTGATAAATTTGAATTCGAACCATGGGAGATCTGACAAATGGGTTAGAAAATGTTTCAGAGGTTTATGGTCTATACCAAGGGTTTCAGGGAAACCTGACTGTTTCCTCTCCTTCAAATCCAGTAATGTGGATCGGACAAAGGTTAGAAAAAGGAAGCTTGATGTTTCCTGTAACATAAAGTCTCAGCATTCCAGAAGTGTTGAAGTAGGTGATGGGAAATTTGATTCTCCTGTGGATATCACAAAGGATGTAGCTACACATCAGATCAAGTTATCGAAATTGGGTGGTGATTCTATGAACTTCAACAACGTATTAGATACTGTTTCACAGGAGGATATAGAAAAGGGAACTTCATGGTGGCAGGAGATTCCAAAACGCTGGGTGATAGTGGGACTTTGTTTCTTTGCTTTTCTTCTGTGCAACATGGATCGTGTAAGTTTTCTGCCCTAATCCCTGTTAAACAATCTGTCAAAATGTCTTCGCTTATACCAGTTTGCAATAGCTCTTTTGAGAAGTTCCTCTTTTCAGGTTTTCTGTTCAATGTCTGTTGAACCATATCTTAGACCATATTCAAAGGAATTTGAACTATAGTCAGCCAAGCCTTGGTGCTGATCAAAGTAAAGATTCATAGTCTATTGTTTTCATTCATATCGATGTTATTTATTTTTTATGAAAATGCTGTGACTTGGCAACTGAGCAAGTTACTTCAGTCTTGACACTAGATTGAATCTGCTTTCTGGCGGACTGCATTATTCATTTATTAAAGTTATTACACAGGAGCTACGGCAGTCAGAATCAGTAGCAGTCAAAACTAGAACTATGCTATCGATGAATTTTGTTAGAAGCTTGAATTGAGTCATGTAATATAGCATTAGCTATAGAGACATAAACCTTTGCTATACTTCATAGGCCAAAACCGCCCCCAAAAAAAATATAGTGCAACCAAGATGGATGGTAAGAATTTAAAAATCAGCTTATGAGACTCTAGAAGCACCAAAGGAATCCTTTTCAAGACAATGATACATTCCAACTTACCTGCACGGAATACAGGTAAATTTGATCAACCCTAAGCATCATAGATTCTCAATATGGGGATCTTAATATAACCGATATGCAGTGGAGGTTGATGCCAAAGATACAGGTGAAATGCTACAATTTAACTTCATAATGGTAGCTGCTGTTTCTTTCCCTGATAAGATCTTCGATAAGAATTTCTATCAATTACCATCGATAAGCAAGACTGTGGTCTATGCCCTCTCATCCATGATTATGCAGCCTGAAATATTCTCTACCAAATCTTAGGTGAATGACAATTGTGGATCAGGATTCTTGATGCAGATCTAAATTTGCAAGTCTGCATGGTTTCCTTTATGAGGCTTCATTTGTTTATGTTTCTCCTTTTTTTCCTTTTTTTGTAGATACTAAAGGTACATCCTTGATTGTATATACCAATCTATAATGTTTCAGTTCCACTAACCACCTTTTAGTCATCTGTGGAAATTGCTATAACATCTTTAGTTTTCTTGGACTTACTAGCTTTATTTTATTAGTTTTGGTAGAGTTCTTGCCAGAAAGGGAATACAAGAAAGAAATGACTAAACAAATATATTATTCCTTTTTACTTTACTATCCAAGCATGTTTTCTTCTAATACATAATCATCTTTTTGACATTTCTAACAGTCAGAGTCCAGGTTCAGGAGCTTTTGAACCAAAGAAACAATTAGGGTCAGTAGTGAGAATCAATCCAGACTTGGTTTCCTTGGACTGTGATTGAGAGTCGTCATTAAGATTTCATTACAATTTAAGTCCATGGAAGTATGTGTTAACGAGAACCATGACCAATACTATAAAAGTAATCTTTGTATGCATAATAAATCAATGTCAGTCCTGCAAGAACTTACGAATGTGTCTTGCTTTATTCTTTGGTACATTCTCTCCAAATGACATTGTTTATGTAACCATTGTGAAACCCATTGTCCTTATTTTTATATTGGTCAGGAATCTGAGGACAGAACTTATCACCAATAGATTGGACTCGAATTCAAAGAGTATGGCTTCTTGTCTTTTCCTAGATCATATGTTGTAATGAGAGTCTTCTGAATGTGGTATTTGGCATTCATCATTTAGCCCTTGAGAGTAAGTTGCAAATCTACTTTGTAAGAACACAAACCGTGAAGGGAGACTAAGGATCAATACTTATCTCTCTGCTCCTAATAAAAACTAGCCACTCAATTCTTTTCCACATGCCTTGTTGGTATATTATTCACTCTTCCTCGTACCAAATGATAAGGATATATGTTGAATTCTAGTTTTCATCTCAGTTTTCTTTGTGTGCACCTTGTTGCTGCACAAACTAGCAGGCTTTGTAAATAGGAAAAATCTAGAGGGCACAACAACACTTGGGACAGAGGCCCACTATGACCACAGCCTAAGCCCCCTACTCTTCTCGAAGTTTTACCGACAGGAGGAGTCCTAGTATGGCTCACTTGTGATAGAAATGTATCTATGGTAAGCGTGAAGTGTGGGAAGGTGGTGTGAGGCCCTAAATTAGGAATTTAACAGGGTGTAACCAGAATTAATGCTCATAATATCTGAATTTATCAATTTGATTATTGAGTACCTACTTGGGGTTTCTGTGGTTGAAGATGCTTCGGATTTTCCATAGCTCTCGCTCTTGGTCCCGTTACTAAATGATCAAAAGCTCCCTGCCAAACTGAGCACAATCTCAGTACTAGCTCCAAAGTACTTCAAATTCGAGGTACTCTGGCCCCCGTGCCCAAAATTTCAAGAACAATGAAAGCCCAATTCCCTCTGTAGTGACTTTGTTAGAAATTCCTCCTCTCTGTAAAAACCCCCCTTCACTTTCTGTCATCTTCGATTTCCTTATATCAATAATTCTTTCACCGCCTCCTCTTCCACCGTCTCAGTATCCCGATTTAAAAAGGGTTTTCTGGTTCAGTTGGTCACAGGTGGAGCGAACTCTCGTGTCTAGGGTGCTCTTTATGAAATTTAGAGGCGGTCAGGAGATTGATGGTGAATATAATATCTATTTTATTTAAGTGGCATTTTAATCCTATTAATATTCACTATTTAATATTCGTACTTAATACTTTATATCAAGTACATACATCACTACCTTTAAGTTATTGTAGTAATATAAGTTACTACTTTTATTAAATTTAAACAATTAATAAATTTATATGATTAATAAATGAATTTGTTTGGATTTAAATTATTAAGTTGTTTATGTTATTTGCCCATTTGAACATATATATATATATATATATTTCAATTTCCTTTTAATTTGCATCATTCATTGTATGTATTAGTTATATATTATGATGATGGTATACATATCAAGTACTCCAATATATATATAATTAGTTAGCATGTATACTAGTGCAGTGCCTGCAATGCATGCATATGTAGCTATCATATGCATGCCTCGTATGCATGCTAATATTTTTATGCTCCCTTGAGACTAGAGATGGGTTATTATAGGTGGCTCATTCAATGGAAAGGTTCAATGAATGTGCGAGCTTTGGGAGAAGCTAGTAAGACTTTCCACGAAAAACCCCTTGAAAAGAAGGCTACACGAGACCTAGGGTTGAGATATTTAGTGAGATATGAGTTCATCCAAGGTCAAGGTAGACAAGAGAAAAGGCGATTAATGATTTACTCCAACGAGTACTAAAGCAAATGCCTTCAAGAAATCCCCAAGTTGAAGGATTAGCTTCTAGGGTTCCCTCTTGGTGTGATAGCTAGGGCATCAAATTTATGGAGATTCCACCATAGGAAATTCACCAAAACTTGAGGATCACTACAGGAGACACCAAGGAAGAGTTTTATCCAGACGGAATTCAAAATCGTCCTCGTTTAACGGATTTCACACCAAGCCCTAGAGAGGCCTCCTTATCCTTAAAGGGATGAGGGAAAGAGGTGAGAGAGAAATGATTTACACGTATAATGTGATCACCAAGGATTTAAGATCAATGCCTAACCCTTTGGGAGAATTGGAGTCAAGGATGACCTTAATATGGCAACTCGCTTTTCAAGGAAACTTAGAGGCAACTTTGCTAGCCCTAATGGAGGCAGCTACATGACACTTCTAGATATTTATACTTCAATGGAAATTGTAAATGGAGTTTCAAGGATGCATATGCAACAAATCCCCTAGGAACATTCATTCATTCATTATCTATGAGTAACACATGCAAAATTTCCCAATAGTTTCAATGTTTAGACAATATTTCATGAATTAGAGCACATTAATAACCATGAGACAATATTCGATCCATTATAGATGAATCAAAATCAGAAATATATCATTAAATATCACTTACAAGACAATGAAGAATATATCAATCCATCACAATGCCAAAAAGAACCTCCAAGAGAAATAGGGAATTTATCCAAACATCAAAATTCATCCAAATTATCCAGATTGCTCCACAAATTGCAGGTCAAAAATCTCTAATGAGCTAGCCATCATCTCTAATGAGATGATGGATATAATGAGACTAGGTCTAATCTATTTATACATGAGCTATGATTTCAAAAATGAAAAGACAAATCCCCTCCAATGCCCAAAATGTCTCATAACCCACCCATGCTTACAAGCCAACCATGATAGCTCAAAAATTAAGTCAAATAAGCCTTCTTAAGCCCATGCAAGTCTGACGTGGAGGTCTAGAAGGGTAGTGTTGAGGCCTCATGTTCTAAGGCTGAGAGCGAGGGCCTAAAAAATGATGAATAAGAGGGGGATGCCCTTTGAATGTTGCAAAACATCTCCAAACCCCTATTTGGGCTTTGTGGGCTCCAAATGGGTCTCCAAGTGGTTCATAATCAAGTCGATGCTCCATTAATAGGGCTAGAAGATGACGCATTCCCTCCCGTGTCTCCCTAGGAAAGACATAACCTCCTCTTGGCCTTGGATCAACTACCAAGTGTCAGGTGCAATGTGTGGTCGGTTGGGCAACGTGGTCCAAGTGCATCATCATCTTTGTATAACTGGGGCATGAGCAAGCAAGTGGTGTTGCTGAAGAAGCCCATGGTGTGGCAGTCAATGCTCTGCAAGGCTAGAGGCCATTGCTGTCAACAGTCACCCTATAAATGCTATTGTGATCCTTTGGAGGGATTGGATCCCATATAGGGAGGCCAAGTCCAAGATGCAAACCCACCTGCAATCCTGTATAAGATCCAATGCGTCTCCTCACCTTCCAATACAATGATTCATTAGTGTAATTGAGTAAATAAACTTGCTAACCAAGAGAAGAAGTGGACACTTCATAGTGGCTTTCCCTTCCAAATTTGGGCTTTGAACATGTACAGGTGTTACCTTCCTTGACAAGAGAGGTTAATGAAGGACCCTATTAGGTGGTTTCAACCTCTAAGGGAATGACATGTCCAATGTACATCCATAAAGTGGTAGGTGTCATGTGAAATATTGATGGAATGGAGAAGGGGCTGTAAAGCCATAACTGTGCAATTTTAAACAGACAATGTAAAGCCTTAACTGTGCAATTTTAACCAGACAGTAACTGGAATTTAAAATTTGCAAGAGAATACCTGGAATTCGGTTGACCGTTGAAGGTGTTTTGGACAGTTGTTGTTCCCACTATTGCAGTTACCAAACCGCCCTTTTCCTTCCAGCCTATCTAGGGTCTACCTATATGTTCCCCATATCCAGAAGACAAGTCTTCTGGCCCCCGTGCCCAAAACCCCAAGAAAAAATAAGCTCAATTTCCCTCACTATTTGTGGCTCTGTTAGAAATTCATGTCTCTGTAAAACTCACAAAATCCTCCCCTGTTATGGTCTCCTCCACTCCCTTATATGCTCAACTCCACGGTCTCCCAACCTCCTTGTTGTCGGCCTACTCCATCCATTGTTTCCCCATTTCTTTTAATTGTCAGCCCCAATCTTCTTGACCCTTCTTTTCCTTTTGGATAGGGGTGGTTTAATTGAAATGAATCCTTGAAATGGTTCATTTATTTAGTTCAAGATTTAATAATATTTTATTAAATTTAATTTCCAATTTAATTAAACTGATTTATTTGTAGATTTAAAACAAATTGATTTATTTTAATATTTAAATAAATAATTTTATTTACTTTAATTAAATAAGTTAATTTATATTTCATTATCTTTATCATATATATATATAGATATGTTTTTTATTTAAAGGATTAATCATATATATATAGGTATATAAGGGTGGTACACATATCAAGGGCCCCACTCAATATATTTATTATAATCTGGTGAGTTAGGAATTTACTTTGATAAACGATTCATTAACCTAAACTTACACATTTTCTAATATTAGCTAGTATGTATACTAGTGCAATGCTTGCAGTTCATGCATATGTCGCTATCATATGGATTCCCCATATGCATGCTAATATTCACATTCTGTTTGTAATTGTAGGTGGGTTATTATAGGGGCAAAGGGGAGGCTCCAAGCCACATGCCATGGTACAAGGGTAGCTATGATGAAGGAGGCCCACACCTTGGGTGTATGAATGTAAGGAGGGAGAAATCGTGGTACATGAAATACATCAGAATTTGTTTTTCCACCCTTCTTCATTTGCCTTTTTCCTTTTATTGATTTTTCTTCATTTTATTGCTCAGGGCTCAAAGGGATGAGAGCATGATGTGTAAGATGTAGCAGTGATTACCCCCTTAAGGTGGGGTGGTTCATTGCCCACCAAGGGTTGGGACATTCATGGGTTCCTTAATGATGCAAGGGGCACACGTAGAGCTCATGCTTGGCTTTTACCCATGTGCTAAATATTATTGTCTTGGCCATCTTTTACATTTTGTCGTACATTTCCTATTGTATATGGCCATATTATGATTTTATCTTTCTTTTTAGTTGCATCAACCTCTGGGGCATCATTCTAGACCCGACCGAAGGTGTGGACAAAGGGAGGGGGACGCTAACACCTTGTGGACCCAATGGACAAATGTGGACCCAGATGGGGAAAATGTGAAAAGGGCTTGTAATGAGTAGAGGGAAGTGAGATATATGGTATCAGGAAGTGGGACCACGCAACCAAAATCAGGGTTTCCCATGTAGTGCCACTCCTAAAGCTAGTAGCCAATAAAGGAGATCCCATAGGATTAGGATACAAGATTAACTGCCCCAGTTGAGGTAAGGGAACAAGGGCACAGTCATGTTGATTTGGGGTAGCATCGGATGTGCTATAAGCCTCAAATTTTGCAGGGAGGCTTGGGCATAGGTATTCCAAAGAACCCAGAAAGTGTTTTGGGAAATTCCAAACAAAAGTGATTTTATTAAAATAATTAATATTTTTAATGGGGTTCCTAAGTCTAAACTTAGGAAAATTAAAATATTAATGGGTATCAATCTAATCACGGGTGAAACTTCTAGAAAAAGCCATGGATCAAGTCAAATCAATCTCAGCCTTTGATTATGTTTTAATCGAGGCCGTTGGTTGCCCAATAGGAAGATAAAAGAAGGGACTTGAGGGTCATTTGGAAAACACAAAGAGATTGAGAAAATCGATTTTCTATAGTGAGAAGTTCTCAGGAGGAAAATCGATTAAGGAGATCTTGCAGCAGAGGGGTAGTGAGAATCCGGGAGAAGGAATTTCCGGAGAGTACGAGGTAGAGGGAGAACAAAAAGACGTCCAGAGGAAGGCTGATGCTGGCCCACACAGTGTTGATGCAGAGGCAGTGCAGTCCTTGAGGGGAAGTCGAGTTCCTGTTGAGGGAAGTCGAAATTCAGTTGCCGGAAGCCAGGGTGTGAGTCTGGGAGGCAGAAAGTCGATTTCTCAGCCAACAGAGGATCCAGAGGAGAGGCAATGTAATACCCAGGAGGGGTGACGTAGAAACTGCCCAGGGTGACGTAGTTCTACGCAGAGGCCATGTAGAGGGTGACGCAGTTCTACGCAGAGGCCATGTAGAGGGTGACGCAGTTCTACGCAGAGGCCATGTAGAGGGTGACGCAGAGCCTCCAGAGAAACAGGATCAATCACTGATTCTCCAGTGACAGGGTGAGATCATTTCAAATTGTACTCAGAATTTTCTCTTGCATAATAATAAACCTTAAGAGCTATTGCATCGGTTTTCCTGCATTGGGTTTTTCTGGGTATTATTTGTCCAAAAATAACTGTAATATTCCTAACCCAGAATATTCCTCAAACGCCAGCAAAAACCCCAACCAAATATATGCAAAGGATATAATAACCCAGAAGTGATAAAATAACGGTGGAACAGCATATAATAATGTAAACCGGAAATATAAGCAGATACACAAGAAATGCAGCGAGAAATGCTAAGCCATTTTACTATACTGAGAAATAAAATGAGTACAAGATGTGATTAGATAGATGGCACCTTGACTTGCACAAGGCAAGTGAAGAAATACTCTCAGAATGACAAGAATGGCCTCTCTGCATGGATGTTGCTGCTATGTTGCTGTTGCTGCTAGAAAACAAATGATGATTTGGGGCTGCTCCCCCCCTCGGAAAAAGATGAAACTCTAGATTCGGGCTCTACTCAAGAAACCTAGAAAAACCCAGGAAGTTTTCCTGGAATGGCCAACCCCTTAAAAACACCCTCTTGGGGTTCTTCGCAGTTCCCTAATGCCCTGCGCTGCCACTGAAGAAAACCCCTCTAAACTCTGCCTGAAACACTGCCTGAAATCCTGCCAAAAATCCTCCAATGAGACAAGAGCTGGACCCCTGCTCAATCTCCCAGCATAACTCCACCTGTAAAACCCCAATCCAGCACTACAACCAGAAAGAACTGTGTCCCTCTCCAAGTGCTGCGCAGTCCTCCAAAATGCTGATGAAACTGCTGCTGAAATGCTGATAGAATTACTGTTGAAATACCGATGGAAATACCTTGCCCGAGCAGGCACTCGAAGTCCCTCGGGGCTAAGGGTGAGATCTCCGAACGGAGACACTCATGCACTAAACAGTGCTGCAGACCAACTAAACAGCCAGCGTGCTCAGAAGTCGAAACGACTAGTTCAAAATGCACATAGCTGAATGATCCAAAATGAGGGGGCTCCTCTCTATTTTATAGCCTCTGCCTCTCACAATCCCTAGGCTCACCTCCTCCTGCATGATTCCCCTCTTGCCATGTGTTCTTCCCTCCTGCGCAGTCCCTCCATGTGTCTGCGTGGGCCCCATTTTTGTGTCCCCCTTTGGCCCCCTTGGCTCCTCCTTAAGTCACAACGTTGTGCTACTAGGAAGTGACTTTTTATTCTTAAAGTGAGTTATGTCCCCCGTCCTCACTTTTTTTTATTTATGAATAACTATAGAAGGCAAAAATTGGGCAAAATTGAATATTTCAATTAGCCACGGCTAATTAGGAATATTACAGTCTCCCCCGGCAAAATGTTGTTTGTCCTCAAGCAACTGAAGTGATGGATGCTGCAAAATCTTCTCACTCTCCCAAGTGGCATCCTCATCCATCACATTCTTCCACCTCACCAAGAATTCCCGGACCGTCCTGCTCCGTAGTTGCCTCTCCCTGGTATCAATGATGGCCTCCAGCTGCAACACCAAATGCCCCTCGTCATCCATGGGTGGTAGCTCATCTGTCACTGTCACCTGCTGCCCCAATGCCTTTTTCAGGCATGATACATGAAAACGTTATGAATCTTGCTACCTTGGGGCAGCTCCAACTCATATGCAACCTGTCCAACCATGCGTATCACCCTGTACGGCCCATAAAAGCGGGGCTTAAGCTTCTCAGCCCCCTTCTGTTTTAGTGACGACTGTCGGTATGGCTGTAACCATAGGTAGACCATGTCCCCTACCTCGAACTGTCTCTCCACTAGCCATGTTATCCTTGAGAGCTCGGAGAATATCCCCACTCTCTTGGATCCATATCTTGGCTCTGGGAGCCTTGCTATCACAAAACATAACGTCAGCAAAAGATAAAGGATGATACCCATATAAAGCATAGAATGGTGACATACCAATGGACATGTGATGTGAAGTATTGTAGCAGTACTCCCCTAGATGCAGCCACTTCAACCATGCTCGCTGCTGCCCACTGACATAGTTACGCAAGTAGCCCTCCAGCCTCTTGTTAACTATCTCTGTCTGCCCATCCGTCTATGGATGATAACTAGTACTCGGTGTCAACTCCGTCCCCACCAACCGAAAAAGCTCCTGCCAAAACCCGCCCATGAAACGGTTGTTCCTATCACTGACGATGGTCTTAGGAAGACCATGTAGCCTGAAGATCTCTCTGAAGAACAGCTCGACCACCTGCGCTGCTGTATACTGTGCGGATATGGCAAAAAATGTGCGTACTTCGTCAGTCGATCAACGACGACAAAGATGCAATCCTTTCCTTGTACCATGGGCAACCCTGTGATGAAGTCCATCAAAATACTCTCCCATTTCCCCTCCGGAATGGGAAGAGGTTGCAATAATCCCGCGGGATGGCTCCTCTCTCCCTTGTTCCTCTGGCAAACATCGCACTCCCTGATATGCTGGAGTACATCCTCCTTGAGGCCCTTCCATGAGAACCTCTCTCTAATGGCCCTGTAGGTTTTGGTAAAACCCTGATGGCCTGCCAATGGTGAATCATGTGATGCCTAGAGTATCTTCTTCTTGAGCTGAGACCCCTCAGTCCAGAAGATCGTAATAGATGATCTCATCGATCACCCTGTACCTGTCATCTGCCATCTGCCCATCCAGAACCTCACACCACAAAAGAAGCAAAAGGACTCGTGCTCAGTCGAATGTGCCCAAGAGCCAGCAACTCCTGGATAGCCCGCTCAATCTCGTCCCGATAGGCCTTGGGGTGCCTATAGCGGGTGGTGATCACTGCCTAGATGCCCTGCTCAGGCTCGATAGTGTGCTCAAACCCCCGATCCGATGGCTGTCCTGGTGGAATCTCTCCAAACACTATGGCATACCGATCAAGGATGGACTGGATCTCTGGATGTACCGTCTGCCCTATAGTCCCTGCCTCTGATGCACGCAACTCCACTGCCCACTCTATGTCTCCCTTCTAGAAGATTGCCTCCATCCGATGAGCCGACACAGTCTGAGGTGGATATGTGTGTTGTCCCCGTATCTTCTCATGCCTCCCTGTCTTCTCATCATCCCACTCCATCTCTAGGGTCTTCCAATCCATCGTGACCTTCCCTAGAGTAATAAGCCACTGAACACCCAGTATCATGTTGGTGTTTGGAATATCGACCACGAAAAAGTGGTCAGTCAATGTGTAGGTGCCCATCGTCACTGAAAGCTCTGGGAAATAACGAGCACACGTCATGGTCTGATCTCCTAGGACCAATACTGAAAACCTATTGAAGCTCTTTGTCGGTATACCTCTCCGCTCAACCATCTGGGCATCAATGAAGTTGTGCGTCACCCCACTGTCCACCAAAACTGATACTCGCTAGCCACATACTGTCCCCTGTACGCATAGCGTCAGATATTTGGGTACTCCTCGCAATGTTGCAAGGGCCCCTTCGGTAGGTGCAAATGATGCACCTCCTGCTGCTGGTGGTGGAGGTGGTAAAGGTCCTTGTATGGCATGGCTATCTCCTGCCTCCCCATCATCCTCGTCATCCTCTTCTCCACTGCTCTCGGAGAAGACCTCAATAAAATGTGCTTTACTAGCAGCACATCTATGTCCCGGTGCCCACGGCTCCTGACATGTGAAGCACAACCGCTTCTTCTTCAGCTCCCTCCTAGCATCATCATCAAGCTGTACTCGTCCTGGATTCCCCTTTGGAGGTGGAATCCTCACGTCCTTCCCCTTAGACTGGAAAGTCTGTCTCTGGGGGTAAGGTGTCTGGGTCCTGGGTAAGACATCCTGTAAGTCCCGGGTCCTGTTGATAGCGTCCTGGAGTGTGGCTGGTCTAGTGGATCGGACTAGACCCCGAAGTGGCTTTGCTAACCCCTCAACATACATATAGACCCTCTGTGCCGTGGATAGGTCTAGCACCATCATGGAGACCCTCAAGAAATCTGCAATGTAGGTCTCTGGGCTCCCTGTCTGTTTGAGCCTCGTCAGCTCAACGAAATGTTGCTCTGGATCCCTCCGATCAAATTGCTCCATCAGTCTCCTGGTAAACTCGGCATATGTCATCATTGTGGAGTGCCCCAGTGTAACCATCCCATGAAACCACCAATCCTGGGCCTGGCCATCCAAATGCAATGTTGCCACCTTGATGGCCTCTGCCTCCGGCATCTGGTTAAGCTGGAAATAAATGTCCAGCTTCTCCACCCAAGACTTTGCCAAACTGTTTGATGACCCATCAAACGTAGGCAAGTGGAATCTACTCGCTGCACAGTGGGTGTCGCCATCATGGTAATGCTGGTACCCTCCGTGATGGTTGCGAGGTCTGCTATCCCGCTGGAGCTGAACAAAATCTCTGAATGAGAGGGCTTCCCTGAACTCTTGCCCATAGGCCTGGTACTCTGCAAAATAATCGCCCATATGTCCGGGCTCTGCCTCCTGCTGGGCTATGGCCCCCGTGTCTGCTCCTAAGAAAGTGGGCATGGTAGAGCGTGTAGGGGCATGTGAGGCCACCTGCTGCGCAGTATCACACTGCTCTGGCAAGTGATGGGATGCACCTGATCCCTCACCAATCTGAAAAACTCGTGGGCTCTCACGCTGTCTGGCCTCAACTGCCGTGAATCTCTGCCCCATCACCTTAATCTGCGTCGACAAATCCTGCACTAATTTGAGGAACATATCCGCAAATCTCTTCCCGTCCTCGTCGGCCATCTGTTCTGCGTCTATCACAGGCTCCACCTGTTCTGCGTCCACCACCAGAACACAGTCTCCCTCCCCATAGGTATTCTCCAACCTACGCCCAGTGTCTCTGTACCTCCTACCTCTGTAACAAATTTAGGGTTTTACCCCTAATGTCATAGATTGCTAGCTCCATAGGCTGAGCCAGATCTATGATCTGATACCACTGTAATATTCCTAACCCAAAATATTCCTCAAACCCCAGCAAAAACCCCAACCACATATATGCAAATGATATAATAACCCAGAAGTGATAAAATAACGGTGGAACAACATATAATAATGTAAATCGGAAATATAAGCAGATACACAAGAAATGCAGCGAGAAATGCTAAGCCATTTTATTATACTCAGTAATAAAATGAGTACAAGAGGTGATTAGACAGATGGCACCTCGACTTGCACAAGGCAAGTGAAGAAATACTCTCAGAATGACAAGAATGGCCTCTCTGCATGGATGCTGTTGTTGCTGCTAGAAAACAAATGATGATTTGGGGCTGCTCCCCCCCTTCGAAAAAAGCTGAAACTCTGGATTCGGGCTCTACTCAAGAAACCCAGGAAGCTTTCCTGGAATGGCCAACCCCCGAAAAACACCCTCTTGGGGTTCTGCGTAGTTCCTCAATGCCCTTCGCTGCCACTGAAGAAAACCCCTCTAAACTCTACGTGAAACACTGCTTGAAATCCTGCCAAAAATCCTCCAATGAGACAAGAGTTGGACCCCTGCTCAATCTCCCAGCATAACTCCACCTACAAAACCCCAATCCAGCACTACAACCAAAAAGAACTGCGTCCCTCTCCAAGTGCTGCGCAGTCCTCCAAAATGTTGATGAAACTGCTGCTGAAATGTTGATAAAACTACTGTTGAAATACCGATGGAAATACCTTGCCCGAGCAGGCACTCGAAGTCCCCCGGGGCTAAGGGTGAGATCTCCGAATGGAGACACTCAATGCACTAAACAGTGCTGTAGACCATCTAAACAACCAACGTGCTGAGAAGTCGAAACAACTAGCTCAAAATGCACATAACTGAATGATCCAAAATGAGGGGGCTCCTCTCTATTTTATAGCCTCTGCCTCTCACAATCCCTAGGCTCACCTCCTCCTGCGTGATTCCCCTCTTGCCATGTGCTCTTCCCTCCTCCGCAGTCCCTCCATGTGTCTGCGTGGGCCCCATTTCTGCGTCCCCCTTTGGCCCCCTTGGCTCCTCCTTAAGTCACAATGTTGTGCTACTAGGAAGTGACTTTTTATTCTTAAAGTCAATTATGTCCCCCGTCCTCACTTTTTTTATTTATAAATAACTATAGAAGGTAAAAATTGGGCAAAATCGAATATTCCAATTAGCCATGGCTAATTAGGAATATTACAATAACTGTGTCCTATGCGTTGCATTGTTCTTTCTTGCTCAGTATTTTGTTTCCGCAAATATATTAATTAAGTGAAGGCTGCAGATGTATTTACTTCAAAATTTACCGTAGAAGACAATAAATAACTTGTATGATTTAATCAAGTAGGAGAAGTAACATCAGTTTGCTGCAGTAGGGATTCCAGTGTAGGAATTTTCACATGGTATCAGAGGTGGTGCAGGTGAGACAAGAAGAGTAGAACCAGAAATCCCAGTGTAGAGCAGAAGGGGAAATCGAAAAGCTGTAGGAGGCAGCAAGTCAAAATCCTAGAGGGTTTGCGTAGTTCCTGCCAGAGGGTTGAAAATCCAAGGGAGTCTCTCTCTGAGTGAGTTGACGGAGAGAAAGAGCTTCCAGTTCGATTTTTGCAGTGGTAGAGGGAGCAGCGCTGAGCCTCAGCGTGAGGAGCAGCTGGTGGATGCAGATTTTTCAGTAGGCAACTTTGCTGGGCTGAAAAAGACATCAGAAGAAAGAAGCAGCAGAGCATAGTGAGGGAATACTTCCTCAGTGATTTCTTGTCGAGGAAATCAACATTTCTCAATTGTTGAGCAACAAAGGAGCAGCAGCTTACCAACTCCATCAAGGAGTGTGTAAGTCAGCCCAGGAGCTACGTAGTAGGGAGAAAGAGGGAGCAGTTCGACAGTTTTCGGAGGAGATGGCAACCAGTGGCTTGAGGGATTAGGAAAAGTTGGGCGGGGCTTCCAACTATGCTATCTGGAAGGCTAGGATGACCTTCCTGCTAGATGAGCATGCCCTCGAGATGTACATTGATAATGTGGTGGCTGAACCTGCGATGTTGTAATGTCCCAAATCAATTTTTTTTGGAACATGCAATTCATATAAAACTATCATGCATTTATCAGAAGATTGCCATGTAAAAATAAGCAAATAAAGCACTGCAATCCCACAACACGATGAACAGGAAAATGCCAGCTTTATTATATTAAATGAACTGGGGTTTACATTATCATACAACCCATATAGCTGAGATAATTTGACCTCAAACAGATCTACAATAATGCTGAAATCGACCTCCAAAAGAAACTGAAAAACAATACACTGCAACCTGTGAACCCTGAATGGATTCACCAAGGGAGGAGATGGTTGCTCGCCCACTCTCACTGAATCACCTGAGGGTTTCTGTCCTAGGGCTACTGCTGAAGTAGAGTACTGGGTTCTCAAACCTCTACACAAGAAACAATATCAAATCCAAGATGTCTCCAAATGATCTCCTCCTCCCCTTTTATAGATCTGATGGATAGATCTCCAAGCCTCCAAAAGCATCTTATTTTATTATTTTATTATTATTCTAGAAGCTCCTCCATTGACTTTATCTTAATTGACCTTTAATTTTATTTTATTTCACTTAAGTCACTTTTGGCCCTTTTTCTCCAATTAATTAATTTTCCTTAATTAAATGACTAATTAAAGTTATTTTTAACTAAGGAAAATGGAAAATCGCCCACCATACTCTCTTCGTCCACTGGAAGTCTCTTCTCAGCATCCCATCTTGTAGATCTTCTCGTTTTGGTTCCAACGAGCTATTACGCTGAGGTGTTTTGTCAATTAATCTCCCCGGAATTCCACCTCAAGCATAATTAATTAAGTTATGCCGATAATAACCCCGTTTTACGGGAATTATCAGAAAGTCACGGAACCAAAAACAAGATGTGCGAAACTGCTCATAATGATGAATATGTCGAGCGAATGCCATTGGAACCCATAAAAACTCCTCAAAACTCCATCGGAATCCCTGATGACATAAACTTGCTCCACTGACCTGGCCATCCCCTGCCTTGGAAATCCACCTTGGCTGTACTATGAAGAAGAATAAAAATGGGGACATTACAGTCCTCCCGCCCCAAGATTTCTTGCCCTCAAGCAATCCAAATCTGTGGACCAATCTGGTGGCCCAACACAATTGAGACCCAATGCCCGGATCCCATACAAACCACTGGTCCACGTCATGCCTCCAAGCTATCGAAACATGACTGGATCCTCCAATACTTGGATCCCATGTCCATCTCTAACTCAACCTACTACTAGTAGATCCACCTGGATCCCAATGCCACCAAGAAGGAGCATCAATGCTCCATGGCTCTTATTGTGCTATAGCTTCGACTGTGAATGTTGCCCCACCAACTGTATACCAGCTCATCACCTCCCTCCAATCCAACCTCAGGCATAGGCCAAGGTCATCCCCACTCTGCTGATGCAGGGCTAATGCTATGGAAACACTGGTGAATTGTTGGTCCACCTCCCACTGCTCACTGAAGCATATAGTAACCTCCTCATCTAAGTGCCCCTGCTGTATTGTGCCCCGAACTAAGGTTGATACTCCATCAAAAGGATAACAACTTATGATCTCCCGCCAATCTAATGTATGGACACGTGTGCAAGGGATACGTCTGCTATGTTGAAATTAGTCCATGCTCAACTCCTGAGGCTCTACCCAGTCAATCAAAACATGTCCGAGAAATTTTGCCTTCCTCCCTCTAGTGGGAAGAAGTGGGCACATTGTGCTGCAAGCCCTATCTATATACTCCTGGAGAGGGCTGCTCCCTGAAAGTCCTGCAGCTCTGCCAGCTGTCTGTGCATCTACCTGCACCTCATTAGTGGGTCGGCCCAAAGATGGATGTACCACCATCTCCAACAGCTCTTGCCATCTACTAGCCTCCTGCAAAACTACCCTATCAATCATCTCCTGGGGGAAAGTGTCTGCAAATACTGCCTCCCTGGAGGTTGCCTACACATCTGTCTGCTCCTCATCAATGGCTGGCCCCAAAGGTGTCTGCTCATCCTCCATCATGGGCTCAACATGAGCCACTAGTTGACTCTCCAACACTGGCTCATCCCGCACACTGTGCATATCATCCTCCTCATGTCCTTGCACCTCTGAGTGATCTTCATGCTGGGCCACCACCAATGGCTCATTTCTCAAATCTTCCTGAGTGTCTTCTCTTGGGCTTTCTTTATGCATGGAATCAAATTGTTGCTCACCATCTACAATCATCAAACATAGAGGCATAGGTAGGTTGCTATCACACAACTGTTCATGCTCCTCAAAGGTGTTTTCATGCAAGTTAAATCATTTTACATGCAGCTCCTGCTCAAACATGGGCCCTTCATTTCTTTGTTGACTTGAGTTTTTTGTCATTCCTCGCTCTTCTTTAGTTTTTGCTTCTTCGTCAGTTTTACATGTGTGATCTGGTGTCCATGCTCCTTGACATGTGAAGCAGATATGCTCTCTCCTCATTTGATTGAGATTGCTTCTGCTTTGGTTCGTCATCCTTCCCAAATCTGAACCCTCCCATAAATATTCTCATAAAATTTCTCCTGGCGATCGGGTCAAGCACTAAGGGCTACACACTGCCTTAGTGACTCATCCATGGGCCAATAAATTTTGAAATTTCAAGTTCCCTTTACTGCTATTGCAAAGGGCCAACAAAATAACCCAAATAATTAATTTGCACTGCCCAAATGTTGTTGCTGTTGAAGATGAACTAGCGTTTTTGCCTTCAATACTACAAAAATTCTAAAAATTTAGCCTAAGGCTCCTCACACCAAACCCATAAAAACCCAGAAATGGTTTAGCTTAAATCCAAGCCAAGATCAAGTTCACCAAGTGGTGTGAATTACCCAATTCACTGATAAAATGAAATGATGAAGGAGCATTGATTTACAACCTGCATACTACCTGGAAAATTCTGAAATTTTAACCACGAACTCTTCTCATAAAACCCAGAAAAACCCAGAAAAAATTTCGGTAGATTCCAGAAGACATAGAAATCCCCGATTTAGTACAAGTTTCCTACTCCACCCCTCTGCACATTGCAATGTCTCTTTTAATAATTTGCGCAAATAATAAAATATTTGGCCTCAAATAAATTTGACAGTTCAATGAAAAACCCTCAAATCATAATAGTTGCAACTAAAAATTGAAAACCCGCAGGTTGAGCCGAGATCAATGCTTCGATACCACTGTAATGTCCCAAATCAAAAAAATTTCGAACATGCACTTCATATAAAATTATCATGCATTTATCAGAAGATTGCCATGTAAAAATAAGCAAATAAAGCACTGCAATCCCACAACACGATGAACAGGAAAATACTCAGCTTTATTATATTAAATGAACTGGGGTTTACATGCACATACAACCCATATAGCTGAGATAATCTGGCCTCAAACAGATCTACAATAATGCCGCAAATCGGCCTCCAAAACAAACTGAAAAACAATACACTGCAACCTGTGAACCCTGAATGGATTCACCAAGGGAAGAGATGGGTGCTCGCCCACTCTCATTGAATCACCCAAGGGTTTCTGTCCTGGGGCTACTGCTGAAGTAGAGAACCGGGTTCTCAAACCTCTACACAAGAAACAATATCAAATCTAAGATGTCTCCAAATGATCTCCTCCTGCCCTTTTATAGATCTAATGGATAGATCTCCAAACCTCTAGAAGCATCTTATTTTATTATTATTCTAGAAGCTCCTCCATTGAATTTATCTTAAGTGACCTTTAATTTTATTTTATTTCACGTAAGTCGCTTTTGACCCTTTTTCTCTAATTAGTTATTATTCCTTAATTAAATGACTAATTAAAGTCATTTTTAACTAAGGAAAATGGCAAATCGCCCATCGTACTCTCTTCGGCCACTGGAAGTCCCTTCTCAGCATCCCATCCTGTAGAGCTTCTTGTTCCGGTTCCAACGAGCTATTACGCTGAGGTGTTCTGTCAGTTAATCTGCCCGAAATGCCACCTCGAGCATAATTAATTAAGTTGTGCCGATAATAACCCCGTTTTACGGGAATTATCTAAAAATCACGGAGCCAAAAACAAGATGTGCAGAACTACTCATAATGATGAATATGCCGAGTGAATGCCATTAGACCCCATAAAAACTCCTCAAAACTCCATCGGAACCCCTGATGACATAAACTTGCTCCACTGACTTGGCCATCCCCTGCCTTGGAAATCCACCCTGGCTGTACTATGAAGAAGAATAAAAATGGGGACTTTACAGATGTAGATTTGCTGAAAACGTAAAAGGCTGAGATGGCTAAGGCGAAGAGGACGATCCTGGATGGAGTCAAGGATCATGTGGTGTGCCACGTTGCTAGCGAAGGGATCACTAAGGAAATGTGGGATGCCTTGGCCACATTGTATCAGGGAAATTTCGAGCAGCGGAAGATGTACTTAGAGCAAAAGCTGAGATCTGCTCAGATGCAAAAGGGGGAGCGAGTGGATCCGTTCCTTACGAAACTGAAGGAGACCCGTGATGAGCTGTCAGTTGTGGGACATACTCCTCAAGACTCGAAGTTAGTGAGACTGGCTCTAAACTCTGTCTCAGATGATTGGTAGATCTTTGTCCAGAGTATCCTGGGTAGGGCAGCATTGCCAAATTGGGACGAGATGTGGGTAGCTTTGAAACAAGAAGAGCTGAGGAGAGACTTGCTCAAGGTAAAACTTGACGGGAGCAACAACAACAGTGGGTCAAAGCCCAATGTAAAGGAGGAGGATAACGCAACCCTTGCATCAAAGGGAAAGCCGGGGCAACAAAGACGTAAGAAGGACGTCTCCAAGGTGAAGTGCTTCAGATGTGGCGAGATGGGCCACTATGTAGCCCAGTGTCCATTGAAGAAAAAGGACAAGGATGAGAAGCATGATCTGAAAGTTGCAGCCGCAAAGATTGACGAGGAGGAGTTCGCCATGATAGCCGAGATACCTCCAGGAGGGAGGTGGGCTGATATAGAGCTGTAGTCGGGAGGACTGTAGATGGGCAGGATCCTTGAGGAGCCCACCTCTTGGATCATCACCTTGCTACGGGAGCCCATGTTCAGGAGTGGCAGGATGGTGGAGTTTTAGTTGGTGCCATGGAGTGTTGATTCGACAGATGTAGTGGCTAGGAGAGCCAGAGACTAAGCAGCGTAGAGCAGAGAGGCAGTAGTGCAAGGAGGCATAGTGCAGAGCTTCAGAAGCATAATGGCTTCAGAGGCAACAGTCAGGATGCCAGCACTGAGGAGTATCCACTAGATACTTGTCCAGTTTTGGGTATTTTCAGTTGCTTCTCTCAGCGATTGAGCTGCAGTACGGATGCAGTGTTAGTAGTGGCAGTGCTAGCAGCATAGCAGATGCAGCGTTTGAGAGGGAGCTGCAGTACAAATGTAGCATTGGCAGTGGCAGTGTCAAAGGTAGCAGTACAGTAGCAGTAGTAGCGCAGTGGTTGGTGGACAGCGGGTCAGACAACAGCGATGCAAAGACGATGCTTCAGAGTCAGAGCATTTTAAAATTGGAAACTAGGGCCAAACTCCACATGGGTCATATTATTTATGAAAGCTGATATTTTTCTTAGATTCCTCTCAGCGAGAGGTGTAGGATTGATCTAAAGATCATCCGATTCCGACATGTACAAATGAAGTTATGAATTTATTTTGATTATGGACAAATTGTCAAGGTTGGCCAGCAAACTTGTGGAGGCTCAGAAGCCCAACAGTCACATCTATTCATCCTCAACATTTGCTATAAATACATGATTCCTTAGCCTCATTTGGACACACTCGTCTTCACACTTCTCTCTTTCTCTCATCTTTGATTGGGTGCGGATTTCTGGGCCTCTCTCTCTCCACACGTCCGAAATTTCAGGAGAGCGAAATTTCAGGAGGTGGAAATATTAGGTGAGAAAAATTTTAGGAGGCCGAAATTTCAGGAGGTCGAAATAAAAGGCCAAAATTTTAGGAGACCGAATTTTTGGACAGTTTGACCAACTGTTGACCAGCATGCGTTTACCTCCTTTGACTACATTTTTGTGAGGGCTATCTCTGTTTGGGCAAGTTGTATTTCTAGGCATAGAAATCGAGGCTAAATGTTGGCTGTTGACCAGTGTTGACTTTTCTGGTTAGGGCTCTTTTGCTGCTGTTATAAATTATCAGATTTGTAAATTGTACTCTCTCTCTCGGCTGAACTATTGAAGACTATAAGAAGATTTGATCAAGGGTTTCCCCACATTGGGGTTTGTCCCTGGCTGGTGCCACATCGTGTCCTCTTGTCTTGGCTTGTCTTCTATTGTTTATGTTTATGTTCTTTTTGCATTTTACTATCATGTTGATGTGATTACTAATCTGAATATTGATACTAGGCTAATAAAGAAATTGAAGTAAAATTGCTCTAAAGCATAGAACATACCATTGTTGCCTAGAATTAACATGGTATTGGAGCTAAGGTGCAGACAAAGCCCAAGCGAGAGTGAAAGAGCAATCGCCAAAGACAGTTAGACAAGGAGAAAAGGTTCAATGGGTTCCTCATCCTACTTCTTGGCTGAAGACAAGACCCATGATAAATCTGACTATCATGGATGGAAGATGTCTCTTGATTTGACCTTTGAAGAAAAAGAAGTGATGGATTATGTGTAGGGTAAAATCCTTGAGCCTCCTTCAAATGCCGGCTGCTGCCAAGACCAAGTAAGATAGTGTTGAAGTCAAAGTGAAGAAGATTATCCAGGATTCCATTGACAAACATCTGGTGGCCTATATCTCTGAATTGAAGACCTCCAAGGAGATCTACGACAAGTTGGTCGGTATGTTCAAGGTTAGTAATGCTAATCAAATTCTATTTTTCAAGAATAAGTTGAAGGATATTAAGAAGGGCAAGGACAAGGACATTCAATCCTATTTCTTGAGGATTACTGAGATCAAGAATGATCTACTCTCGATTGGAGAAGTCATTCTTGACAGGGAACTTACTCTCACCACCCTTGGAGGACTTCCACCCAAGTGGTATGTATTTAGAACCACTATACTCAACAATGATCGAATTCCAGGGTTTGAAGAATTGATGTCGAGATGCATTCGAGAACCTAGAATGGTGGAGCAAGAAATGCCTTCTAAAAGAAGCAACCCCACTGCATTCTCTGCTCATGCCAAGAGGAGGAACAATGCAGGTTCAAAGAAGCAAAGTCAAGGAAGACCGAGATTTAAAAATGGAAGGAAGGGAAGATGCTTTGTTTGCAATAACTTTGGCCACTATGCAAGGGAGTGTCCAAATAGAAGGGACACATCGCATGATGATGATCACAATCATTCCAAGGGAAACTTCAACAACAACGATCAAAGGAATGGCAGGCCCAATGGCAAAGGAAAAGGAAGGCGGGACATCAAGGAAATGGTCGACCCTCCAAGAAATCAAGGAACTCCAGGTATGAAGAATCCAATGTTGTTAACAATAAGCAAAAAGAGTACTATCTTATATCGGCCCTCTCCACTGCCTTTGCGCTAGACACTTTGGGAAATTGGCTGATTGATAGTGGTGCCTCAAGGAACTTCATCGGATACAAGGAAGCTCTTTCTAATCTGATAGAAATGGAGACAAACTTGGAAATTATCCTTGGAGACGATGCCACCTATCCCGTGAAGGGAGTAGGGAATGTTACCCTTCAACTGAATCAAGGTAACACTATTCATTTGCAGGAAGTACTATATGGACCCGATCTCAAGAAGAACTTCGTGTCCATTTCGGCAATGGAAGACAAAGGATTCAAGGTGGCTTTTATCGATGGAAAGGTACGTGTTTGGAAAAGAATTTTTAAAGATGCTTTTACTCTTGGGTTTAGGGTTGACACTTTATATCAAGTTGGAGGAAGTCCATTGGGAGCCATGTCTTGCGACACATCTCTACAATCTGAGCTATGGCACCGGAGGCTTTCCCATCTTCATTATAAGGCCCTACCCGATGTGAGATAGATGGTGACAAGTATGCCCGAGTTCAAAGTAGAGCATGAAGGTGTATGTTTGGGATATGCCGAAGGAAAACTTACAAGGGGACCATTCTCCTCAAGTAATTGCAAGACCACAAACATATTGCAATTGATCCACTCCGACATATCTGGTATGGTGCCCATAAACTCTTTGGGAGGATACTTATATTATCTCACCTTTACGGATGATTATTCTTGCAAGACCTGGATCTACTTCTTGAAAAAGAAGGATGAAGTATTCACTTGGTTCTGACACTTAAGCTTTGATCGAAAACCAATCCGAGAAGAAAATCAAGATATTGAGGACTGATAATGGGACCGAGTACGAATCCAATGAATTCCAAGATTATTGCAGAGAAGCTGGCATTAAGAGGGAGACTACAACGCCATGCACTCCTGAGCAGAATGGTGTGATTGAAAAGAAGAATTGCTCTATTGTAGAAGTTGTCCATGCCATGCTTCATGATCAAGGCCTTCTGAAGTTTCTATGCGCTGAAGCTGCAAATACGGTCGTGTATGTTCAAAATTGGTGCCCTCATTAAGCACTGGACTCCAAGACTCCTGAAGAAATGTTCACTGATAAGAAAACCGATGTGTCTCATTTTAGAATTTTTGGAAGCCCTGTATATTTTCATGTGCCAAAAGAGAAAAGAAGCAAATTTGGTGCATCTGGGAAGAAAGGAATCTTTGTGGGCTATAGTGAAAATTCTAAGGGATATAGGTTGGTCAAAAGGAAGTTGAGATAAGTCATGATGTCACCTTCAACAAAGATATGGCCCTCAGGAAGATCAACAACCTTCCTATCCTAAGGAAGGACAAAGAAACTGACACTGGAAATTAGGGTGAAAAAGAGGATGAAACGATGCCTGATGTTGATGATCCTATGGATCCTATTGATCCTCCTCCTCATGAGCCCTCCTCCTCCAAAAGGAGACCCTCATGGCTTAGGGAGACTCTCGAAGATGCCGAGAGACACATTGCACCAAGGGGGACTTTTCGTGAAAGCAAGAAGCTGAACATGTATCAAGGATATTTGACCGCCATGGGCACTATCATTCAAAATGAGCCTCCATCATTCCAAGAAGTCGTGATGTATAAAGTATGGAAGGATGCTATGAATGAAGAATACGAGTCAATTATGAAGAATGATGTCTGGGATGTGGTCCCTAGACCCCAGGACAAATTGCTTGTCACTTCTAAGTGACTCTATAAAATCAAGCATGGTGCTTGTTGTCGCACAAAGTGTCTAGGCACCGCGACAACACTCAGAGTAAGGGTTGTCACTCTTAATCCTTACTCCGTTTAGACTCTCTCCTAGGCAAGTCAAGGGGGGTAGTCCCTAAGATAAATGGATGAGAAAGCCTGTGGATCACAGGCTCTAGTAGATTTTAATGATGGACAACCTGATGAATCTAAATGAATCTCGATTAATTCAGATGAATATATTAAACGCTAATGTAACCAAGATACGACCACAAGATAGAAACAATTATAAACCAGTGCCTTTATGATCAATTAACTGTAGATTAAGTAAAACAAGCTATCTAGAACAATTTTCCAATATGTGACGAATAATGACAGTCATGAATAATCAATACAAACACCCAAAACTGTAACACACAAGATATTCTAGATTTTAAATGATTTTCATCAACTGCCCAGATCTAGGATTAATTAACCTTTTCCAACAGTCAACATGATTTATCGCACTTTGACCATAGAAGAATCATAAAATTTAAGATTTGGCATTTAACATCAGAAACACCAAAGGACTTTAATTTCGGCAATAAACATTAATGAAGTAAAACAAATCAACGGGTTAAAAAATCGAAATTTTTAATGGGCCATCGGCCACATTAGAAATTTTAATGTTCAAGTGAAAACCCCTTAATTTATTTCATTTTAAATCCTTAATCACAAATTTAAAATTCTTTAGAATTTTTTAAAGATTTTTAAATGTTTAGGATTTTAAAAGTTTTTAGATTTTTATATTTTTAGATTTTTAAAGATTTTTAAATATATTAGATTTTTTTAAGTTTTATAATTTTAAATCAAAAAATAAAAATAAAAAAGGTAAAAAATCAAATGTCAAAAGAATTTTTATATATTTTTTATTTTTTTGAAATATTTTAGGATTTTTTAAATTTTAAAAATTTTTAGATATTTTTAGTGATTTTTTATTTTTATCAAAGTCAAAATAAAACAAAAAATAAAATCTAAATGAAAACAAAAATCGAATTTTGATTTTTAATTAAATCAAACTAAAACACACTTCATAAAAATTTTTAACGCTACCTATCTAAAGAAACTAAACGAAACTAAACCTAAGCTATCCTACCTAACCCCACCCATACACAAATAAAATATAATAAAAGGTAAAGCTTGTGTGTATTGAGTGCAGGTCTGGCAGATGGAGAACAAAGGAGGAGCAGCTCACGTGGAGAGGCCAGATGGACGAAGGATGCAAGGGAGAAAAGACGTAGAGTGAATGTGCATGGAGGATGGAGGGACGCGGACAAGTTCGATGGCAGTGGATGAGGAGATGGAGGCTGCGGGTGAGGAAGGAGGAGCGAGCAGCGGATTGAGGGTGCGTGAGGGTTTTGGAACTTGCAGACTTGGACAACAATGGTGAGAACGACAGGTTAGGAAGAGAAGACGGCATATGGAGCAGAGGGGCTGAGGCAGCGTGAGGGAAGGAGAACAATGGAGGAGACTGCGGGTTGCTGGACTGACGCAGGTGGGAGAATGAGGCAGCGTGGAGAGTGAGGATGAAAGACGTGGAGCTGGGCAGTGATGTTTTCCCTTTTTTTTATCTTATTTTTGTTTGCAAGTTTGGAGCGGTGAGAAAACTGTTGGAGCTGCGGATTTGTGTAAGAGGGGCAGCGTATGGACTACGGGTGAGACTGGCGATTCGAAGGGATGGAGCTGTAGATGGAGATGGGCAGAAACACAGGGAAAGGGAGCATGAAAGGAAATGAGGGTTCACTCTTTGCTTGTTTGCTGTGTATGCAGGTTTGTTGGAGCAGAAGCTTGGACTTGAGCAACCGATTAAATGCAAAAGACAGAGGAAAAACTTGAGGCAAACTGATGCAGGGCTCCCCAGCGTATAACCACACTTAGCCAAACTGATGCTAGGGTTACCCAACATATACCCACTGTATGCATTTAACACAATAATGCATCCACAACTGTCCCAGGTATTTCACTCTACAATGGAGTTAAATCTTCAACAATAAATAGTCAAGTGGCCCTTTTTATCAGTTCCCATGTATAGAAACTTCAATCACCCCGCCTGAAACCTCCTATCGGGAATTAAAACCCTTTAGAACCTTTATAATCCATAATCCATATATATATAACCTTCCCTCTTCTATGACCTTGGTTATATATTAACATATAAACCCCTCATATATATACTTCCTTTTTAAACCCTTTGTTGCGTATGGATTAACACACGAAAACAATATCGACGCTTTTACCCTTATAATCCTTTTATAAAGGAAAACATATGTTTACAAAGGAAAACCTCTACAAACATGCCTTTTCTGCCTACCGTACAGTGTCGCACAGATTTTGAGGTTAAAAACCTCTATCGCAATCGCTATCGGCTATTGGAACTTCCACAGGTCTTACCACATATCACCCCTCCGATTCTGATCCCCGACTATCAGAATCGTTACACCACTTTTGCGTTAAAAGCTCGACTCTATGTAAACTATTTGAATTATGAAACACTCGGAAATACAAAGGAATTCATGCCTGAACTCCATACGCCGGATTTCAAATACTATGCACCCGTATATATAATATCGTCGGTTCTACCCCGACGCTGATCGCCGATAAGTCCGACGCCGATCGTCGATAAGCCCCAACATCGATCACCGATATATCGCTATCGGCGATATCGCAACATTCTGAAACTGCTGACCCTTGGTGCCTCCGATCACTGATATGCGACTAAATCATGGCCGTTGATCTTTGAAGATCCAATGGTTGCTGAGCGTCGATTCTTTACTTCTCCGCTCGTCCCTTTACTTAGAATTTACGCCATTTTCAATGGTTTTTGCGGCTCTTTGGGTTCTTTAAAGGTTTCGGCCTTCTGCTCATTCGCAGCTCAATTCATTCTCGTTTGAGCTTAACTCTGCGGACTCCTTCTATCACTGTCCTTTGGGACTTTAATCGCTCCCTTGAATGGATTCAAAGGTCCGTGATAAGCCTCTGTTTCACTGCTTCTCCAGGGCTTCACTCTGCTGCTTTAATTAGACTCGATGGTCCATTTTGATTCTTATGAATCGATCTCCTTTCCCTCTATGTCCTTCAGAATTCTGTCTGTACCAGTACAGAACCTACGAATTCATAGTAAACTTATACATGGAATACTTCAATATTCTGACACAAATAGGAAATAAACTCTGTATATATATATTAATGTAAAAGCAATGATTACATTCGAGACTCCTCGGTCTCGCCCACACACACAGGCCTGATTCTCAACATTTGTGGCCTATTCCTATTGAACGTACAGGTTCACTTATTTATAAGAATGCATTGGATTGGATCATTGAAGGATCCGATCACTCTTCTAACAAAAGCCCTAAAGCTCTCTGCATGCATACATATGTGGCAGATAAGTCTCCTTGAGACTTTATCCATTCCATCTTTTCCTTTGTTTTAAAACAGAAAAGTCTTCTTATCAGCTTCCCATTTAATGCCTAAAAGCTTTCTCTTGTTCCTAGAATCATGGAACTATTTAAGAGTTGGATTTGACTTCTACCACTCATGTTCTCATTTATTCATTTTGAGATTATCTAATCACACTTAAAAGCCTAAATATTACAATGACTTGAGACTTAGGAAAACTATTTCCTAAAATGCATGACCCCCTATGTCTACTATTTACAATGATTTTCCTTGGGCTGAATGCTCTTGCATCAGACTCCCAAAGTAGAAAATACTCATGATCTCCTGATCATGTGTTTTTTGTTCTTGGTCTTCCTGGATCCCATACTTTGTTCAGTAACTGTCCAGATGCTTTGTTCCTTTGTTGTTGCTGCATTTTTGTTGTCTTATTCTTCTTGTCAATCAGATTCAACTTTTGATTGATCTTGCTTGCTGCTCCTACCATTTTCCTCCATTTGTTCTGCTTCATCATCAGCTCCCATATTTCTTCAATTTCTATGTCTAGCATATCTTTGGGCTGGTCCATATTCTGCTTTGTATTTCTGTCTCTTTCTCTTTGTTTCAGGTTACTGTTCCTTTCTTTTATTTTGTCTCCTCTTTTACTTGCTTCATTCTTTGGTTTACTTGCTTTACTAACTACCTCCCTATCATCCTTACCCTCTTTCATGATTAAATCATGACTGTTCAACATTCTTTCCAACAATTTAACTTCTCTGCTCCATGGATTTAATTCTTCCACAAAATCTCCTTCTTCCATCTCTATTTCGCTGTTCACTTGTGCTAAATCTCCTCCAGCATTTGCAACAAAACCTGCACACTCTAAACACTTGTTAAAATAAAAAACATAAGGCTGTTGTGCCTTATTTCCCTTTGGCAACAATTCAGTTTGTTGCTCAGTTTCTTCCTTCTCCTCTGTTAGCACATCAGTATGTTGATTCGAATTCTCAGCAGAATTCATGAGACTGTCAGTTAGTCTCTCTTTCACACCGTTTGTTCTAATGATGTCTTCCTGCTTGGGTTCACTGTAGTGAACTTCTCCTCTTTTAACCTTCTGCTGGTTATCTTCACTTTGAAATTGTTTGATTCCTACAACCTCGTTACCATATTCAAACAATCTCTGTTCAATCTCTCTGATCACGTACTCATACTCATTCATGCTTTTTAATGAACCTGCAAACAAATTATTGCATATTCCTGTCTCCATGGCTACTTGAGACACATCTTCTTCTTCAGAAACTGTAACTGAAACCTATGTTCTACAGTCAGGTTCTCTCATCAGTTTCTCCAGCAGTTTAATTTCGTCTTCACACTTAGCAAGCACTTCGTCACCATGCTCTCTTCTTCCAGCTTCATCCTTTACATGCTGTGTTACAGTATTAAAATATTGTCTTCCTTTGACCCTTGTACTCTCAAGGTCTTTTTGCTGTAGCAAATCACTACTTCCCTCATTCAAGAGGTCTTCTCCATTATACTCTGTTCTCCTAGAGTACTCCTCCAGACTTTTGACATCTTCAAAAGACTGTCCATCCTCTTCAAAACACTCCTTTGTTAGTGTTCCTTTTCCCAAGGTTAAATCCTTTGCATAGGGTTCCTCCTTCTTAACATCTTTCGATAGATGTCCTTCTTCCCTACTGTCTTTCTCAACAGTTTCCATGGCTATCTCCACTGTGCCTATCATCATAGTGAATTGATGATCCTTTACTATGTTTTCAGCTAACATAGTTTCTTCCTCAAGTTTGCCTTCAGTCCCTTGCTGTTTATCTCCTCTGAAGATATCTTCAAATGGCTGCTTTTCTCCTACAATATTTGCCATAATACACAAACTATCAGTTTTAAAAATATAAGACCCTATGGTCTCACTTGATGGTTCAACCATCATATCTCCTTGCTGTCCTAAATCATTCATATGACTCAAAAATTCTGCGATTGTCTCCTCTTCAATCTCTTCAAACCGTTCACTTGGTTGCTTGATATCTTCCTCCAGCTGTATATGAGATCTATCTATCTCATCTTCTTCCAGAACAGAATTTAGATTCTGTGGTCTTCTTCCTTCTTCATGACAATATCAGCAAATTGTCCTTCACCTGCAAACATACACAAATTGTTAGATTTAAAATCATCAGACCTTTTGGTCTCACTTGAAGTTTCAGTCTTCAAGTCTTCATCTTCACTTTCTCCCAGAAATTTTCCTTGTTCTGGTTCACAAATGGATTCTTCCATTTCTAACTCAACTTCCTTGAGTTTTTCCTTCAGCCAATTCACTTGCTTTTGCTGTAGCCTTCTCTACATCTCATGCCATTCCACTGGCTTCTTCCTCAAGACCCAACCTAGTCTCTGGCTTTCCTCAAGCATTCTCCTTAATGCATTGAGTTGTTCTTTTAATTCAGCAACTTCCTTGTCAATTTCTTCTTGATTCAGTCTCTTGCCATTTTCTTTGGCATCCTCTTTCTTATATCCTCTGTTGTGGCTTCTCTCTGAACGTCTGCTATGACTATCAGTAGTCATCCTCTTCTCTTCTTTCTTCATGAGCTCCTTTTCAACAAGCCTCTGCAACAACTAGTCCTCCTGACTGCAATCTTACCTCACTAAGCTCTCCTCACTCAGTCTTTTGGTAAGCACGGTCCTCTGTCTTGAACCTCTTTTTCTTGAGCAACACCTTTGCTCCTTCTAGGCTTCTGCAATCTCTCACTCTCTCTTGAGAACACTTCAATTGTCCTCTCTGTCCAATCTCTTGTTGGATTCTTCAGGTTCACTGCCACTTCCTTTTTAGAGTATTCTCCTTACTCTGTCTTCAAGAACTCACCTGGTTCTTCTCTCACAGCTTCTCTTGCTATCACCCGTGCAATAGTATAAAAAACACACTTTCTCAATTTAAAACAGAACATATTACCTCACCTTCAAGATCTCAGCATGATCTTGTTTCACCCATTCTTCTGCACTTTGAATGGATTGTCCTCTGTTTGTTTTCCAAGTCCTCTTTCCTTCAGAACTTCCATTAAGCAATCTTGCTTTTTCTTTCCTTTAAGGAATTCTCTGTTCCTGTTTACTCCAAGCCTCTGCTGGAATGCTATAGTCTTCCAAAAACTTCAAAAGTTCTCCTTTTACAAATTACAATCTGCTCTGATACCACTAATGATGCAAGGGTAAAGGTAACACCCGCAACGTATAACCACACTTAGCCAAACTGATGCCAGGGTTACCCAGCATATACCCAGAGTATGCGTTTTAACACAGTAATGTATCCACAACTGTCCCAGGGATTTCACTCTACAATGGAGTTAAATCTTCAGAAGTAAATAGTCAAGTGGCCCTGTTTATCAGTTCCCGTGTATAGGAACTTCAATCACCCCGCCTGAAACCTCCTATCGGGAATTAAAACCCTTTAGAACCTTTATAATCCACAATCCATATATATATAACCTTCCCTCTTCTATGACCTTGGTTATATATTGACACATAAACCCTTCATATATATACTTCCCTTTTAAACCCTTTGTTGCATATGGTTTAACACACGAAAACACTATCGGCGCTTTTAACCTTGTTGTCGCGCAGATTGACACGACAACGCTCAGACCGGGGGCTGTCACTCTGATCCCCGATCCCTCCGTTTAAGCCTGTCTCCCGCGGCTAAGGGGGGTAGACCCTGTGAGATGATGAAGACCAACTGCCAAACAGTTGGTTGGGAGACACGAGACACGATATGAAAAACACTAGATGGATTTGATTAATTTAGCAGACCAGTGCCTTAAGAGATTGTGGTTAAGATGATTACTTGTTAGAAACGTAAATCGTGAACAGCAATCATTTGTCATCGAAAGGTATCAGCTAAATCACATGACCAAAACGACATCCGGCAACTGAAAATTTTGAAGAGATAAATGCCTTAAAACACCACAAGAATCGTAAATCATTAACCAGATATCATATTTCGTATCTCGACTTGAAAATTTTAGATCTCAGCGTGAAAGATATAACATGAAAACAACTGAATCTGGCAAAAATAATTTTCCACAAAAATTTTTCATTTTTCAAAAAAAAAAAAAAAAAAAAAACAAAATAAAACAAAATTTTAAAATCTATTTAAAATCTAATTAAAATTAAATCTAGAACATAAAATTAAATCTAAAAAAACAAAACTATACAAATTTTTATTTATTTATTTTTTTATAAAAAAAGGCAAAATTCTTAAAATTATATTAATATCTAAATAAACTAAAACCTAGCTTAAACTAAAAGAATGAATTAAAATCTAAAGATATGAAATACGTGACTAAAATAAATTGAAATGTAATCTAATTAAAAAACCTACGCACGCTTTTTTTTTTTTTTAAATAAATTTAAAAAATGAAATTTAAAAATTAATCTAAAACTAAAAATAGAACTAAGCCTAAAATCTTTTTTTATTTTTTTGTTTTTAAAAAAAAATGAAAATTCTAAATCTAAACTTAAACTAAAAATTAAATTAAAAAATCTAACAAATCAAAATCTAAACAAAACAAAATCATACTAAAAAAACTTCTTTTTGATTTTTATTTTTTATATTAAAAACAAAAATTAAAACTTCATTAAAATCCAAATAAAACAAACCCTAAGCTAAATTAAAATCGAATTACAAACAATACGCTACCCATTATAATTTAAGAAAATCTTAAGGCAAACGAAAACGAAACTAAAGCAACCAAAGAATACTAAAACAGAATCGACGGCAAATACGCAGACATAAATTTTTTTTACCCTAAATGCGATGGAACATTACCTGCGTGAAAATACGATGGAGTCAATGTTTACCTCTCAGACATCGATCATATGCAAGGAACCAGTTCGCCGGAGGATGACAGTCGCGTGAGTTTCATTTGTGTTCAAACTCTGGCGTGATGGCCTTGATGAACCACGCTATATCCCTCAGCAAAATCCAAAAAAAGACGATTTACGAATTTATGTGTATCACCTGATCACGCTGAAGAATGCCGAGAGGGATTTGACTGAACTGAAATCCTGCTGGTGGCTCGAATGAGGCACGTAAAACTGCAAAGCTCGCTGACTGGTAACGCAGACACGCAAGATGCCCACGAAAAAATTTCTTCACGCTGGTGCAGTCATGTCTGGCGTGATGAAAGTAAATTGCTGGTCATCTTTGAAATATGCAGACGGCAATCACTCATACGCTCAGAAACCAGCATACGATGGCTTGATATCATACGGTGATAGCAGTGACAGGAGTGAAGACGCAAAGATAAATTATGATTTGGAGCTGAAGAATTTCTGTTGAATGACTTCGACTGGATTCAGATTTTACAGGGAACGCTAGCCGTCATATGAAAGTTGCAGGCAAATGGGCAGCTCTTCAACGTAACTGTGATCTCCAGCCCTTGACGGCAGAATGAGCAGGGCATAGGCAGTGGCGGCTTGAAATCATTTGCGTTTGATATCCAACGTCTGCGTAATGAGGAGAAAGGCCAGCGTAAAAAAAAAAAAAAAAATCGTTCCTTTCGTTGGCGGAGAACCTCAAGACCCAACAACCAAAGAATGCATCACGTTGAAATCTGCTGGTTATGCACAGTGTGTCGGCGTATCAACCTCGATGGTGATCCTGCAATTGCAAAAAAGACAAAACCCTAATGAAAACTGCATAAAGCAAAAACTTGAAACCCTAGATCAGCTGATTAATGTACAAACTTGGCCCCTTGACAGCCAGATTCAACAATAAGAACAGAAATATTTTAAAGAATAGAAATTTAAGATTGTCACTGTGAAGAACTTCAGAAAATCTCTTATGCAAATTAGAAAAATAAACCGAATGATAGACCCAGGATCAAATCCAACTGGGCTCAGCAAAAAATGCTTGCGGGAGTTGGCTGGTTCAGCCAAGAACTTCCCCGAACGCCCACAAAATTCCTTCAGAAAATGCTTTCTGCACAACTCAAAACAACCATCAGTAAGAGGGCAAAAATGCTACTAGATCTCAGAGAGTAATGGAGATACCTGCCATTACTTCAGAAACCCTAACAACACCCAAACCCTAGCAAGTGAACAAGATACCTGTGCTCACAATACTCTTAAAAAAGCTATTATCAATGACTGAAAATAAAATATGCAGAAACTAAAACAATCTCACAGCATTTTAAGAGAGTAACACCAGCAAGATATGGACCCCAAAGTCTTCTTTTATTAACCAGAAACAGATTTACAAGAGAGCTTCTTCAGTATCAGACTCACAGATCACATGATCTGAAAATGACCCCTAGCACCCTATTTAAAGGAAATGATCCCAACGGCTAGTTCGAGTGATCCATGTAGAAATGATCTCGACCGTTGATGAGGATCAAGACATCTCTTGATCTCATCCGTCGATTTATTCACTTAAAATATTATTATTTTATTAGTTAGGGTTTTTGCTTTATTTTTTAAATTTTTTTTATTTATTTCATTTTTAAATTTTTATTTATTTTATTATTTTTATTCATTTTTTAATTTCTTAATTCATTTTAAAATGGATCATCGAACTAAGCCTTCGGAAACATCACCTAGGACCTAGGACTTAGGACTCATGAGGGGATTTAAAACATTTTTCGACCCTCATGACACATTATATCATGACTTTTACAATTTACATCTTAAGGGAGAAAACCCCTTTAACATAGACCCTCACAAATCACCCAGTTCTGCGACACAACTATAATCTAGCAGATCAACACACTAGGATTCTCCTCAAATTCCAATGACAAAATCCATCCCGGCTTTGGGGTCAGGTTTGAAGGAAAACTCTGCCGATCCATGGATCGGTGAGACGAAAAACCTTCCGGGACGTAGATTACCACTAGAAAGTTAGGTCCACCTAGGCAATTCACATACATGACTCATATTTGCTAAGATTATTTACAATTAATACATGCAGACTGGGTTTACAATTAGATTGATCAAGCTGCTAATGACTGCTGGATGGCACGGACACGCTGATCAGGTGCTGCCCCTTTCTTGCAAAGAAAAAGGGGGTGTACTGCATGGGTAGTTGACCGGTAGAGGTCAACAAACCTTATAATCCTTTTATAAAGGAAAACATACGTTTACAAAGGAAAACCTCTGCAAACATGCCTTTTCTGCCTACCGTATAGTCTCGCACAGATTCCGAGGTTAAAAACCTCTATCGCAATCACTATTGGCTATCGGAACTTCCACAGGTCTTACCACATATCACCCCTCCGATTCCGATCCACGACTATCAGAATCATTACACCACCTTTGCGTTAAAGGCCTGACTCTATGTAAACTATTGGAATTATGAAACACTCGGAAATACAAAGTAATTCATGCCCGAACTCCATAGGCCGGATTTCAAATACTATCCACCCATATATATAATATCGTCGGTTCCGCCTCGACGCCGATCGCCGATAAGTCCGACGCCGATCGCTGATAAGCCCCGACGCCGATCGCCGATATATCGCTATCTGCGATATCGCAACATTCTTAAACTGCTGACCCTTGGCGCCTCCGATCGCCGATATGCGACTAAATCGTGGCCATTGATCTTTGAAGATCCAACGACTGTTGAGCGTCGATTCTTTACTTCTCCGCTCATCCCTTTACTTAGAATTTACGCCATTTTCAATGGTTTTTGCGGCTCTTTGGGTTATTTAAAGGTTTCGGCCTTCAGCTCATTCGCAGCTCAATTCATTCTCGTTTGAGCTTAACTCTGCAGACTCCTTCTATCACTGTCCTTTAGGACTTTAATCGCTCCCTTGAATGGATTCAAAGGTCTATTATAAGCCTCCGTTTCGCTGCTTCTCCAGGGCTTCACTCTGCTACTTTAATTAGACTCGATGGTCCATTTTGATTCTTATGAATCGATCTCCTCTCGCTCTGCGTCCTTTAGAATTTTGTCTGTACCAGTACAAAACCTACGAATTCATAGTGAACTCATAGATGGAATACTTCAATATTCTGACACGGACAGGAAATAAACTCTATATATATATTAATGTAAAAGCAATGATTACATTCGAGACTCCTCGGTCTCGCTCACACACACAGGCCTGATTCTCAACATTTGTGGCCTTTTCCTATTGAACGCGCAGGTTCACTTATTTATAAGAATGCATTGGATTGGATCATTGAAGGATCCGATCACTCTTCTAACAAAAACCCTAAAGCTCTCTGCATGCATACATATGTGGCAGATAAGTCTCCTTGAGACTTTATCCATTCCATCTTTTCCTCTGTTTTAAAACAGAAAAGTCTTCTTATCAGCTTCTCATTTAATGCCTAAAAGCTCTCTCTTGTTCCTAGAATCATGGAACTGTTTAAGAGTTGGATTTGACTTCTACCACTCATGTTCTCATTTATTTATTTTGAGAGCATTTACATATTCTCCCATTATCTAATCACTCTTAAAAGCCTAAATATTACATTGACTTGAGACGTAGGAAAACTATTTCCTAAAATGCATGACCCCCTATGTCTACTATTTACAATGATTTTCCTTGGGCTGAATGCTCCTACATCACAAACAAAAATTTCTAGATTTAAAAAAAAAAAATTTAAACCCAGATAAAAAAAATTCGAAATTTTTCCAGAAAACCCCTAAGCAGCAAAAAAAATGCATCCAGAAACTTAAAATAAACCCAAGAAAACGAATTTCACACTAATGTGTTTTAATGCCTCAGATTTATGAGTGAAACCCAGGTGAAATTATTTCCAGATTCAAGAAAAGAATTTAAAACCCTGGACTGCAAAATTCTTTTGAATAAAATCCCTACAAAAGGATATTGATGAACCCCAGAGATCCAGATCTTACCCTCCAGGGCCTAGATCTGGACTCTACACGGTTTTCTCCTTCAGATCTGTAGCTGCAATACAACAAGAAACACCCAAACGATATGTACAATGACCCAAAAAACACCCAAGTCAGAAAACTAAAATTAATTACAGATCTATATACATGAATGGAAGATCTATCAGATCTAGGGAGTGTGAGTCCAACTCCGCTCCCAGATCTGATAATCTAAGGCTCTCAACAGCCAAATCTATCGATTTAGCACAAAAATTAAATATTTTGAATTTTAGAGGAGGTACTGAGCTCAAAACCCTTCATGCATTACCCATAAAAATATCTTATAATAAGCATGGGATCAAATTTAAGCTGGGCTCTTCAAAAAACACGGGTCGAGAGTTGGCTGATTCAACCGAGAACTTCCCCGAATGCCCGATGATCTAATAATCAAGGATTTTTCTGCAAAACACAATTCAGCGGTCAACATAGAGCGAGAAAACGATAATAAAATTCAGATTTAATATAGATACCTGCTATTATATTCAAAATTAAATTATCATTCAAACCCCAGTGACTGAGCAAGATACTTGTACTCAAATCACTCTTCAGAAAGCTATCCTCAATGGCTAAAAAGAAATCTATGCATGAAAATGACACATCTTACAGTATTTCCACGAAGAGTAACACCAGCAGAAATTAACCCCAAAGTCTTTCTTTATTGCTCATTAAAAAAAGATTACAAGAGAGCTTTTCGCTTAGTACACAATCAAAAGATCGGATGCACTGACTGACAAATGACCTCCTATTTAAAGATAAATCTTCCAACGGCTAGTTTGAGTGATCCTCATCAAAACAATTTCGACCGTTGATGAGGATTAAAATTTTTTTAATCTTATTCGTTGAAATTTTAAATTATTGAGGAAATTTGAAATTTGAAATTAAATGCATTTAATTAATTCAAAAAATTAAATTTTTGAATTAATTTCCTCAAAATTTTGACTTTGACTTAACCGCAGGGACCAAAGGCTTAAAATTTAGCAACCTTAGTCCCCGGACCTCTTAAACTTTTATTTTTTAAGGACCAATGAATTTTGCCTTTGGAGAATTTAAATTTACCTAGGATCTAGAATTAATCAAATTTCTGGCTTAAGATTTTAATTAATTTTAGCCAGAAAATTTAATTAATTAAACTATGAGGGATAAATTATTTTTTTAACCCTCAAGACACTTTACATCATGATTTTTACATTTTTTACATCTCAAGGGGAAAAACCCATTTGCAAAAGACCCTCACAGACTACCCAGTTCTGCAACACAAAATATAATATAGTGGATCAAGCAATTTGTAATAAAATAACCTAACCAAATAGTTAGGATTATTCCCAAATCACGTTTACATAGACTCGATCTAAAACACTAGGACTCCCCTAAGATCCCAGTGACAAAATCCATTCCGGCTTTGGGGTAAGGCTGAAGGAAAATTCTGTCGACCATCCGAGAATGGATTGGTGAGACAAAAAACCTCTCGGAATGTAGATCGTCACCAGAAAAGTAGATTTACCTAGGTAATTACATACACGACACGGATCTGCTGAGATTATTTACATTATACACATGCAGATTGGGTTTACATTATAAGATGATGATCAAGCTGATGATGATAGCTGGACAGCACGAACACATCGATCAAGCATTATCCCTTTTGCGAAAAAAGGGGGTGTACTGCTGTGGGTCATTGACACGTAGTGGTCAACAGTGCTAATGGAAGTGCAGACCCTCTCATTCACGAATGCGAGAGGGAGTTGGATTTTGAATTTGAGATGAAGGACCTAGGACCGATGCACTATTTCCTAGGGTTGTAGGTCTGGCAAAAGCCAGGTGAAATTTCCCTCTCTCAAGGAAAATATGTTGTGAAGATATTGGAAAGATTTGGGATGGTGGACTGCAAGCCTGTGACTACTCCGATGTAACTTAACTTTAAGAAGTTATGTGGTAGTGCTGTGGACCTGAATTGGGGAATGCTTCTGAGTATTGTCAACTCATAGGAGCGGTGATGTTCTTGGTGAACTCCCTTTCGGACATATGTTTTGCGGTTAACACATTGAGGCAATATATGGTTGGGCCTCATCATATACATTGGATTGGTGCCAAGAATCTTCTGTTATATCTTCAGGGAATAATCTCTCATGGACTGAGATACACTGCCGGAGATGTGAGGCTGCATGGTTATTCTGATGCTGATTGGGCTGGCAGCATGGTGGATCGCAAGAGCACTTTTGGATGTTGTTCTTCTTTGAGTTTTGCTTCGATATCCTGGATGATTAGGAAGCAGAAATCGGTTGCCTTGAGCACCGTCGGGGCCAAATACATCGTTGCTAGTATGGCCTCTTGTGAAGTTGTCTAATTGAGGAAGCTCTTCAGTGAGCTATTTGGACATGTGCTGGATACCACCGTGATCTTTTGCGACAACCAGAGTGGGATCCAATTATTAGAGAATCCCATTTTTCATGATCGCTCCAAGCATATAGATATCATGTACCACTTTATCGGGATATGGTACAACGAGGAGCAATAAGGCTCCATCACATTGTGACTGATGAGCATGTCGCCGATATTCTGATAAAGCCCTTGGGGAAGGTCAAGTTCTTGGCCTTTCGAGAACGACTTGGAGTTGTGGAGAGATCCTCTTATGAGGGTCCTGAGCTCTAGGAGCTCTAGGGGGCTTGGGGTACTTCTTGGAGCGATGAGCAACCATAGGGTGAGTGGTTCAGCCTTCCCCTGTGATACCCCTTGGCGACATGTAGGCAAAATGAGTGGTTCATCCTTGTCCTGCTGAGACATCCTACCCATGCAGTTTGGGACTCATGGGAAGTACCTCTCATCTGGCCAATGAGTAGGGAAATGAGGATAGGGGCCATAGTACTACCGATGGACGCATTGTGTACTACTGTACTCCCTATGCTAGGATGACCGATATTGATCTGGGATTAATGAGAACTAAATTTGGGTTAGTAAGAGTGGTATGAGACACTCTCTTTTGATTGGAACTGACTTCGGGTCAGTAAGAGTGGTATGAGACACTCTCTTTTGATTGGAACTGACTTCGGGTCAGTAAGAGTGGTATGAGACACTCTCTTTTGACTGGGATTGACTTCGGGTCAGTAGAGAATGGTATGATACATTCTCGATCACTTCTTCTTCTTCATAGTTCAGTAGAGGAGAGCAGTATATTGATGGCAAAGAGTACAAATTGGCAGATGGATTAGTAGATGGAGTTCTCCCTAGTTGAGAGGGAGTGTTAAAATTGGCAGCTAGGGCCAAACTCCACACGGGTCATCTTATTTATGACAACTGATATTTTTCTTGGATTCCTCTTTGCAAGAGGTGTAGGATTGATCTAAAGATCACCCGATTCCGACATGTACAAATGAATCTATGAATTTATTTTGATTATTGACAAATTGTCAAGGTCGGCCAACAAACTTATGTAGGCTCAGAAGCCCAACAACCACGTCTATTCATCCTCAACATTTTCTATAAATACGTGATGCCTTAGCCTCATTTGGACACACTCATCTTCACACTTCTCTCTCTTTCTCCTCTTTGATTGGGTACGGATTTCTGGGCCTCTCTCTCTCCACAGTGCCAACAACCAGCGCAAAGCAAGGAGGGCATATTTCTGGGTAGCCAGGAAACATGCAAAGGGAGATTGAGGCTAGCCAAGATCATAATGCTTGTCGGGGAGTTATGGAACTCAGGGAGCAGCACTAGACCAACATTCTTGTTGGGTTTTACAGCTAGGTGAGCCAACATTCCAATAGTTCGAATTGTTGGGTTGAGGGACAGTGCAGTGGCCACTTAGCAGATTTTTGTGGAGCTTGGGAGTAGGTGATTTTGGCCAAGAGCTCATTCGGGAAGTCAGGGGTTGGATAGCAAGGGTGAACTCAACACCTTGGAGGAGTTTTCAAGAGGATTTACAGGCAGTTTCCAGCAGGTCGAGTTTTGCATCTACAGTTGAGGTGAGGCTCCAAGGGGTTCAAAAATCAGAGGTACAAAGTAGTGGAAATCCCTTCTGGGTTTTTCTGGGTTTAGGCCAAGGAGTCCGAGGTTAAAATAATACAATTTTCTGGGCATTATAAGTGCACTTTCCTGTCATTTGAATTTCAATAGAGAAGTAGTTTTCAGGGCAGCGTAGTGCAGATTGGTGTAGCAGCCGGGCAATCTTCAACTCAGCCATTTTCCCACCTGGGTTTGGTCCTGCTTGTCCATTGAGACAAGCCTAGGTGCACAATTTCATCATCTATTATATTTGGCCTTCAGAAAGTTAATGAAATGGCTCAACAGTGCCATATTTGTAGCTTTTTGTATATGCCTAAATGTGAATTTCGTTTTTATAAATTGTTGCACAGTTTATTTGTTTAATATCACTTGTATTCTTATTTAAGATCATTACATCCAATGACCAAGATTAAATCTTAATCGATGGCTATGATTAACTTGAAGTCTATCCATGAGAATTTCTAGAACATTCACACCTTGACTTAATTAATTTTGATTAATTAGTGATATTCCCTAAGTTTAGACTTAGGAAATATTTAAAAACTTACTAATAATATAATTAAGTCATTTCTAGGCGGAATTTCTAGAAACAATTTCTGGGTTTTGGAGATCTACTGTATTCTGGCCTCTCCACAAAATTTCGAGGCTAGAACATATCTGATGCTACAAAAACTAACACTCCCTCTTAGCGAGGAATGTGTTCTAGTGCTCTAGTGCAAATCCCGTGGCAAAACCATGTCTCTACATCATCTCCTGTCACATTGTTGATGTCTAGATTTGTTGCCCACCAACTACTGCACAACTCTGATATGCGCTGCATCTGTGCTGTTGCTGACCCTGCTTCCAACACTGCATCTACATTGCAAGTCCCTCTCATCTGTTGTTGCTGCAACTGCAACAACTGCAACTGAGAAGCATCCTAAATACTGAATCAACTGTGATCAATATGATGCCTCTGTCACCTAAGTCTTTGATTGCTTCTAGTATCTGCATTGTCACTGAGGAATCTGCGCTGCGGCTGACCTATGCATTGTGCCAACTGCACTGTTGCCAACTCTGCACTGCGCTCCCCAACATCTGACTGCTACTAGTTTCTACAATTGTCACTCTGGCATCTGACTGCATCAACTGTCACTAATCCATCCTGCTACTGAATACTGTGGACTCCTCAAGGATCCTGCTCATTTGTAGCGCTCTGGGGCTACAAAACCGAGTCACTCCACCTCACTCTTGGAGGTATGTCAGCAAACATGGCAGAGTCTTCCTCCATCGTAGAGGATAGCTTATTGATCTTTGTTGATGTTGCCTGTTGGTCCTGCTTCTCCTCCTTGTCCTTCTTCCTGAGAAGACACTGGGTACTGTAGTGACCGAGCTCACCACATCTGAAGCACTTGACCTTCGACAGGTTGTTCTTCTTCTTTCTCTTCTCCCCTTGTCCCTGAATGGGACCCTTAGATGCGAAGGCACATTCTCCTCCTCCTTCACCTGCGTCGATTCGCTACTGTTGCCACTGATGGAGCTCTTCAATAGAGCTCGTCTCAACTCCTCCTGCTGCAAATTGGCCCACATCCTGTCCCAACTTGGCAAGGTATCTCTGCCCAAAATACTTTGGATGAATACCTACCACTCCTCGGAGACAGTATTTAGTGCCAATCACACTAGCTTTATGGGTTGAGGCGCTGCCCCAACAACTGACAACTATCTTGGACCTCCTGAATCTTGGTGAGGAAGGGGTCTATGCTTTCCCCTTTCTGCATCCTAATGCATCTCAGCTTCTCCTTTAAGTACGTCTTCCGTTGCTTGGAAGTGCCCTGGTATAGCGTGGAAAGAGTCTCCCACATCTCTCTGGCAATACCTTTGCCAGCTATGTGTGAAACAATGTGATCCTGGAATCCGTCTAGGATCAACCTCTTCGCCCGCACCATCTCCTTTTTGTACTCCTTCATCTGATCTGCATCTTGAGGAACTGCTATCACTGCATCAATATATGTCTTCAGGCCATATTCATCTAGAAGGAAGGACATCCTTACCTTCGAGATGACATAGTTGGAAGCTCTATCCAACCTGTCCTGATCTCGAAGCCCAAGAGTGGCCATCTCAACAATGTTGAAAATATCCTCTTCCTTTTTGCTCAGTTGTTGATTAGCGATTCACACTCTCTTCTGGAGTGAGAAACTCTGCTCACAACTACTGCTGATTTGCAAGGGAAATCAAACTTCTTGAGACTAGAAGTTCCTTGAGGAAAATTTTCCCTCACTGTGTGCTCTCTTTCACCCGATGCTAGCTCTGCGCTAGGAAAATGCTGCAAAACTACTACGTCCAGCTAGAGATCTGGTTTGCGAAAATACTAGCCTGCTCCCTCTACCTTTGGAATCCCTCGATCCGGAGAGATCAAATTTTTCTGTCCGTCACTCAAAAAAATCAAATCTCCTCAAGAAAACCTCCCTCTCAACAAAGTGATTGTGCTGCCTCTGGGGTTTTGATCTGCTGCCCACACTGAACAACGAAACTCCTTCTGTCTTTGCTACTGAGCTCTCCAGATGATCAATTGTGCTCTGATACCATGTGAAAATTTCGAAAGCCGAAATCCTATTACAACGACTGGAAATTATTCTCCTAATTGTTAATTAAATTTAACAAATTATTTTACTGTTTCCTACAACAAATACTGAGTTACTCACATTGCAGCCTACACAAATAAAACTGCGGAAGAATAAACGCTAGAAGAAATGATGGCACACACACATAAAATAACACAGTTATTTTTGGACAAATGTTCCGGAAAAAACCCAACTTGGGAAAATCGGTGCAAAAACTGAGGGTTTTAATATTAAGCAACAGTGAAATAATCTGAGTACAACTGGATGCCGTAACTGACAATCCTATAGATAAATATTGGTAAGAAAAATCTAGCGAGGAAATCTCCTCACTCCACGAGCAAATCCTTGCTCTGACCTCGGCTCAAATTGAGTCGTCCAAACTGGCTCTGCACAGCGACTGTGTCACCCTAACATAGTCAGTTCTGCACTCAATTCGAACTAGATTCTCCTCAAGCCGTCTAGTTTGCTGTTGTCTCGGAAAATGTTTCTCCTGGCCTCTGGAACCTTTGCCCGGCTTCTGGCATTGAAACTCTGCTTTTCACCAATAGAGTCGAAATTGTCTCTAGAGACTACTGTGCTGCTCTGCGTCAGCCTCACTGTGGCTCACTTGCCTCTCTGCAAATGCACTCACTGGAATTGGAATCCTTCCTCCGGCTTCACTATCCTTGCCCTTCTCTCACTACTTTGATCTCTGACTCTCTCCCAGGCAACTCATTGGTGTTACTCAGGAAATCAATCTGCCAAGAAATCAAACTTCTCAAGTGTCTTCTCCAAGTACTCGTTATCTTCTTCTTATAATCCTCTGTTGGGACTCCAACGACCAAGATTAAATCTTAATCGATGGATAGGATTAACTTGAAGTCGATTCATGTGAGTTTTTGAAACATTCACACCTTGACTTAATTAATTATGATTAATTAGTTATATTCCCTAAGTTTAGACTTAGGAAATATTTAAAAACTGACTAATAATCTACTTAAGTCATTTCTAGGCGGAATTTACAATTTCTCGGTTTTGGATATCTCCCGTATTTTAGCCTCTCCACAAAATTTCATGGTTAGAACACATCTGATGCTATAAAAACTAACAGAGGAGTCCCAGTAGCTAGTTGCAAGTCACTGCAGTAGATAGTGAGGATTGGAAGTTGTGGAACTCTAGTATCGTTATGGGATATAGGGATCCAGTTGATTGGTGGGACACTCCATTTCTTAGTGAGTATGGTCAGGATAGCTGATGATCTGGTTCATTCTCAGGCTGACACATGGGAGATCACCGAGGTCTTCATCATATGGCGAGGTAGGTTGTTGCTCAAGATTGGGGCCTGTTGTCGCACAGAGTGTCTAGGCAGCGCAACAACGCTCAGAGTAAGGGCTGTCACTCTTAAATCCTTACTCACTCCGTTTAGATTCTCTCCTAGACAAGTCAAGGGGGTAGTCCCTAGGTAAATGGATGAGGATAGCCTGTAAAAAACAGACTCTAGGAGATTTTAATGACGGACAACTTGATGAATTTAAACGATTAAATCAGATTGATAGATTAAATGCCAATGTAGACAAGACACAACCACAAGATAGAAACAATTATAGACCAGTGCCTTCAATATTTGACTTAACCATCAATAAAACAAGCTATCCAGAACGATTTTCAATATGTGATAAGAAGTGACAATCATAAATATAAATGCCCAACACTGTATCACGCAAAATATTCCAGATTTCAAAATGATTACTGTTAATGACAAGATCTAGAACAACCAATATGGTTTACCACGCCTTGACCATAGAAAAATCATGAGAAATGCATTTAATAACACTAAGGAACTTTAAATTTAAATTTAAATTATTCCTTAGGCAATAATGTTTAATGGTAACTGAAAAACTTAAAATCTTTTAATGCGACGGAAAAATGAATCAAAAGGGGCTAAAAATAAAAATTTCAATGGGCCATAGGCCACATTTAATTTTTTTTTAAACATTAAAGTGCAAATCCCTTTTGATTTATTTTAAAATCCTCAGTCACCAAAATTTTAAAATTTTTTACAATTTTTTTAAATGTTTAGGATTTTAAATATTTTTTAGATTTTTTAATTTTAGAATTTAGAACTTTTTTAATGTTTTTAGATTTTTTAAAATTTCAAATTTTTTTAGGGTTGTTTAAAGTTTTTTAATTTTTTTAATTTTTTAATGTTTAGACTTTTTCATTAAATGACATGAGCTAGCCTAACTATATACAAACTAAATGAAAAGAAAATCAAATAAACTGAAAAGAAACCAAAATCGAAATATTAAAATAAAAAAAAGAAGACATGAGTCTAAAGATCTATATATATATATATATATTTTTAGAATCAGACCTAACTAAAAAAATGAAAATCGAAATTTTTAAATGAACTATCTAAACTCTAAACTAACTGGCATACATAAAAAAAAGGGGAATCGAAACTACGCTTGTGCTTTGCAGGTGTGAAGAAGGGGCGACGGCAGCGGAAGGGAGCCACTGAGATGAGGAAGTAGCTGCGTAGGGAGAAGGATAGCTGCGTGAGGCAAAGGGTTAGCAACAGTTATGGAGGATAGCATAACAACGAGGAGCAGGGATCCGAGGGAGATGAGGGTAGGCAACACGATGGTGAGGATGAGCTGTACGCAGGCTTATAGATAGCGTGAAGGCTGCGATGAGAGATTTGCTACGAGGAGAGGGATGAGCTGCGTAAGGGCTTAGTGAGGAAAGCCACAGGGATTGTGGGCAACAGCATTGAAGGCTGCATGGAATTGAGCTTGCAGGCAAGATTGAGCTTGACAGAAAGCGGAAATGGGAACACTGAGGGTTGACGAGGAAACTTGACAATAGGAAGAGCACGTGGGAGGCTGAGCAAAAGGTGTGGATGGAGTCGTGTATGGATAGCTGAGGAGATGGCTGACTGCGTGAGGATGGGAGAGAAATGACTTGGGAGTGGAGAGGAGACGAACGCAGGAAGGGCAGCATGAGAAATAAAGGCCACGGAAGTGAGAGGTATGCGTGAGGGTCAGGCAGTTGCATGGGAATGGACGCAAGGTTTTTTGGCAACAAAATTCGAAATTTGCAGCAGAAAAGGCCCCAGGCAGTAAACAAAAATTTAAAAAAATTTCCAGAGAAAGAAAAACGCAGCCAAAAGATGGTAAACCCTTAAAATTTTTTCAGAAATTTGCGATTAAAGAGATATTCTTATGCTTCAGGCTGCCAGCGAGGGTTTTGCACAGTTTGCCTTAAAAAATTTAGAAAATTTCCTGTAAAAATGAAACCCCAGGCAGCAGCAGACAGGTGGCTCAGAAAACCCTCAAAATTTCCCAGAAATCTTAAATTTTTTTTAAGTTTTCCTGCTTCAGATTTTCCCTGTAAGGACTGTAAAGCCATTGTAAATACAGTAAAGGGTTTTTCATCATGAGCCTGTGATAAATTCCCTGAAATCTTACAAATTAACTAACAGAATTGATGAGAATACCTACCTGTATTCCTGCGGTTGATGATGCCTCAAGCTACTCTGCTTCAGTTACCAAAAGACCGAAACCACCCAGCCAAACTGAGCAGAACCTAGCTACTCAGTCCAGTAAGCTTCTCAGTTGAAGCAGACTGTTTCCCCTGTGCCCAGAAACCTCAGAACAATCCGCGCTCCTTCTGTTGGTAACTCCAGTTTATGGATATCCTCCCTTCTTCAGTATCCCCTTCCTTCGTTCTTTCTTCTTCCTCCGGATCCCCTCCAAAATTCTTCTCTCTGGTTTATATATTGTTTCTTGGCGGTGGCCGCCCTTCCACCAGCAACCCACCGCTTTGCCTCCTCGTGACACCCTTCCATGTCACGTAATAAATATATTTCTTTTATGATTTAATAAAATACTTCTTTTTAATATAAAGATCCTAAGGTTATACTAAGTACCTTACCTTTAATTAATTAATTATATATATATATATTTAAGCATTCTATTAATTTATTAATATAATTTTATTAATAATCTAAAATATATAATTATATAACCAGGGACCTAAGATATAAAATTTAGCAAAATAATCAACTAACCTTAGTCCCTGGACCAGTGAAGATTTAATTTTTTAAAGCATCCACGAATTTTACCTCTGGAAAATTTAAATTTACCTAGGACCTAGGACCTATGAGGGGATAAATTATTTTTCTAACCCTCAAGACATTTTATATCATGATTTTTTACATTTTTTACATCTCAAGGGGGAAATCCATTCGACTAAGACCCTCACAGACTACCCATTTCCGTGACACAAATATAATCTAGCAGATCATTTGTAATAAAATAACCTAACCAAATAGTTAGGATTATTCCCGAATCACTTTTACATAGACTCAATCTAGCACACTAGAACTCCCCTATCATTTTGGTGACAAAATCCATTCCGGCTTTGGGGTAAAGTTGAAGGAAAACTCTGCCGATCATGGATCGATGAGACAAAAAACCTTCCGGAATGTAGATCGTCATCAAAAAATTAGGTTTACCTAGGCAATTACATACACGACATGGATCTGCTGAGATTATTTACAATTTACACATGCAGAAAGGGTTTACAATATAACATGATCAGGCTGATGATGATAGTCAAACGACACGGACACGTTGATCAAGCGCTATCCCTTTTGCAAAAAAAGGGGGTGTACTGCTATGGGTAGTTGACACGTAGTGGTCAACAGGGCCAACCATGGAGTGAGAGGCTCTAACATTGTTGAGTCGCTTGGGCATAACCTCGATCATCACATAAATTATGGTCGAGAGTTATAGGACAGGAGGCTCTAGTAAGGGCATGTTGGGCAATCAGTCATGATTAGAGTGTTGCAGGGTCAGGAGGACAGTTTCTTCCTGCAATGGGCATGGGACCTTAGCATCACAGTACTTGATAGTTCAACTACCCTTAGGGATGAGATGGTTTCGATATGGGGAGATCATTCTGATCTTCCATTGGATTTTACCGATTCACTGTTTGCGTGGGGGATTTCACCAGCATGGAGGGATGATCAGCAGGAGGAGATCAGGGGAAGCTCATGCGAGCGAGGATTCATCTCCACCGAGGTTGGATTGTATCTTCAGGATTCCACCCTTGGAGTGCATGAGATGGATGACTCAGTAGAGAAACTACATGATGAGTTTTTCAGGAATTTATATTATCATGATGCTCTACTTACTAACAGTATGCAGAGGGTTTTGCACACGTGTACCAGGTTGGACAGTGAATGGAGCAAGGGGTGCTTCACCTTGATTAGGATGGCTTGGAACTTTGGTATCGAGAGATTCCTTCATGACAGGATAGTGTTGGGGATAGGGATGACTTAGTGGCACATTTGGGACCCTGATATCATTTGTAGTAGCCATTTCGGTCAGTTAATAGAGAGAGTGCTTGTTTGTGCATTGCTTGAGGATAAGCAACTTTTGGCGGAGAGGATTGTAATATCCCCAATTTTGTGAGCATGAGAATTTTGCCCAGTTTTGGTAATATGAATTAAAAGGGGCAACTAGTATTTTGGAGAAATGTGGCAAGTATTATTTTATTGCAGATTGGTGGCAAATTATTATTTTATTAAAATGGTGGAAAAAGTAACTAAGTGGAAAAGGGCCCCACCAACAAAATAATATTAAAAGGAGTCTTGAAGGATGGAGAGAAAATATAAAAGGAGGGACTCATTTTGTGCATCATCTTTTGACTATTACACTTAACACTTCATCTTCTCTTGGAGTTGTTTAGCGCAAGGGTAGAGTGTTGTTTAGCACAAGAATTCCAGGGGGGATTCCACCCCATCTTTGGAGGACTTCGAGTGCCTCCCTAGTTGGGAATTCAGAGAGTCCATTGTTGCGCTTTCATTGGGAATTCATAGCAGTATTTCCAGCTCTGCGTATTTTCCAAGTGTAGAGGCAATTCGATTTATTCATTATGGTCCAACATATAGGGAATTGGAGTCTGGGTTATTTGCAGGAGGATTTTCCTAGTTGGAGCCGGGAATTTTGTGGTGATTTTGCAGGGATATAAAGCAACAAATCTGTGGGACGAAATTCTCTTCATTTGGAAGTGCATAGGGGTTTCTGGCTTAGCTTGCACAAGGGAAGAAGGGAGAAGAATTGTGGAGAGATAAGGGCTGGAGATTGGAGGTAAACCTCAAGGGAGAATTTAGCCAGTGGTAGATTTGGGCATAATTCCATAATATCAAACTGTGGGGCGTTTTTTGTCTAGATTTGGTGATTTTGCACTTGTTGGGGGTCGGTGGATTCAGCCCAAACCCTTTCTGGGTTTTTGTGGGTTTGGTGAGAGGAGTCCGGGGTTAATTTTGTAGAATTTTCCGAGCCGGTGTACTTGCAAATCTCTATATATTTCCTCAAGCAAACTTGTTAGACATATGTTGAATCAGATCACCTAAGACAGACCCAAAATATACCAATAGAATGGTCTTATCACCGGCAAATGAAATAACAAACTTATATAAAAAATTTAATACAATATAGGAAAGCACATAACCAGCACGTACCATAGAGCAACAAACAAAGAACACCATGAACTGAACCCAAAAGTCTTCTTATTATGATATCAAACGTTCCCAGCAGATCAATGGATCAATAGCAGCGTTACAAAATTACATAGACCAGAGCCAAAATTTTCATCATCACTTGAGAAGCAAAATGGATTCTAATTTATAGATAAATCCTCTGAAGCAACAAAACTTATAGCTTGTTGTCTTTAATGTAAAAATACACAAGAGGTATTTGTAATAATAATTTATTATATATAAAAATGTACAAGTGATGGTGAATGTTACAATGAGGACCCGCATATATACTAGGCGGGTATCTTTTCGCGATTGAACATGTCTTTGTAGACATGCCTTTTCACTTAACTTAATGAGTATTTAACATAATCAATATTTGATTATTTACATTATTTATATTCACTTTATTTTATGTAATTTATATTCGTAACAATGCCCCTTCCTTCAGAAGCTTTGTCCTCAAAGCTTGTAGCTGATGATTTTCTTCACATCGGTGTAGGTTATCTTCGGCGTGTATAATTCGTCATTAGTACCTTAGCATGTAGAATTCTCTTGTTATGTTGTCTTGAACTAGGTTTTTTTTTTAAATAATAATGTTCTTTTTTTCATTTATTTTTTATAATAATGTTGTTTTTTTTTCATTTTTTATTTTTTATAATAATGTTTTTTTTTTTTTTTTAAATAATAATATTTTTTTAAAGTTTTAATTAAATGATTAAGTTATAATTTAGACTATTCAATTATTAACTTATCCTTATAACTTGTTTATGAACTCGTATGTACCCGTCCACACCGCTGTCTGTCCTTCTTATCTGTCGCAACACTCATCACGTTGATATGTTCCTTGACTTTTCCCAGTTGATAGCGTATCCTTTGCAACATATATAACCTGTGTTACGCCGTTGACGTTTGGAGCCGCTGCTTGGGTCACGACTTCCGGTGGCACGCTACGACGAAACGACGTATCCCCCTGACGTCGGCCTCTTGAAGGGGTCACGTCTGTTTGAAGGGCTGCGGTGGTGGTATGCATAAGTTGGGGCAGAGATTTCCAACAGCGGCACAACAACAACAAAGAAGGGCCAGATATGGACACAGACGGGGAGATGGATGCTAGTCGAGCCAATGGAAATGTATAGTGCGTGGAATGAATGGCTAGTCGAGTGAAGGACAACATAACGGTGACACAGGGCATGAGAGATGAGCTTGAATTCTTGTAATAAAGCTGAGGGGAAAGGGGAAGAGGTTCCATCTTCAGTTCTTCTAACCAAGCCATGTGGCGTTCTATTAGCTCAGTGGTCTCTTTCAACGAAACAAATGCATCCTTTAGACCTTGCAATTGTCCGTTTCAGTTACTTTGTTCATTACATCCATCGCTGTCACTCGGTGGCTCATCATCATTATTAGCATTAATGTATCTCTGGCGCGCCTTGTTCAAGTGGCCATAGAGCACGTCCAACATAGTGGCATTGGAGCTTTGGGCGAGATGTTGATGCCAACATAGGAAGAAATTGTACTTTGTTTTGAGAATAATAGAAAAGGGATTCAGGGGACTTGCAATTGTCTGGTTTTGTTCCTCCTTCATATTGTTATAGTTTCCATTAGTGCATGGAGTTTCAGAAGGAGATGCCATCTTTGAGTGGATGGATATGCTTGCATCAAACTGTTCCAAACTATTGGATATCCATCGGTTCCAAACTGTTGACTTCTATTCAATTTATTTGCCTCCATATTTCCCTTTTTAAATTTTTTTGGTGCCATGCCTCTTCAACATTTCTACAGTGTCAGGCTGCCTCCCAAGCAATTCTGATTGTGCTTCTTCAATCTCATCCGCTGATATTGCCTGCAAAACTGTACGATTCTCTGCATCAATTTCCTCCATATCTGTCATTGGCATGAGGCCTTTTCTTTCTGCACTGTAGTTGTGAGCCCTCTCCACATGATCTTTCAGGACATTTTTCATGGTGCCCAATTCTGTGCTAACCTACAATCTATTTAAATCACTAACTATGCCATCACTCTTCATTGAAGTTGAATGTCCAACGTCTTCCTTTAAGTTAGTTTCTCTAGAGGATGGAACCAATTCACCTGGTTTCTTTGTGTTTCCAGCTAATGATCCTCCTTTCTATTGTTCATTACCTTCCTCCAATGAGGAATCTGGAATTCCTTGCTTTTCTTCTAACACAATGTTCTTGCAAGAAACATTTTCAGCATGCTTCTTGTTTTTTGTACTCTGCAATGGATCTGGCATGTCTTGGATTTTGTCGGGTATATCAACCTCCATCGAAGTGTCTGCAACATATTCTTTAACAGTTTCTCCTAAGCTTGGAATGTCATCTTGATCATTTTCTGCAACCTCTTCTTTTTTAACATTATAATCATCTAATGCTTCACCTTGTTTCGTTTCACCGTCGCTATCATATTCTTTATTATCGATTTCCTTTCGACATGCTTTTACCTCTGCATATGATTTTTCTAATTGCTGAAGTTTTTCTTGAATTTTACTAAATTGCTCAATGCATTCAGGGCGAAAACTTAATGGCATATTGTGCGGCGAACAACGTTCAAAGTCTCGCCTACGTTCAAAGACTTGCATGATTATGTTGTGCGCCATGGCTCTGATACCACTGAAGCAACAAAACTTATAGCTTGTTGTCTTTAATGTAAAAATACACAAGAGGTATTTGTAATAATAATTTATTATATATAAAAATGTACAAGTGATGGTGAATGTAACAATGAGGACCCGCATATATGCTAGGCGGGTATCTTTTCGCGATTGGGCATGTCTTTGTAGACATGCCTTTTCACTTAACTTAATGAGTATTTAACATAATCAATATTTGATTATTTATATTCACTTTATTTTATGTAATTTATATTTGTAACATCCTCCTAGTGGAAAATAATGGCTAGTTGGTTTGATCTCCATTAAAATAATTTCAATTGTTGATAAATATTTGATCACCTTTTAATCTCCGCCATCGAATATTTTTATTTTGAGAAAAATTCGAGATTTTCTTAAAATCCACTATTAATTAATCCAAAAATCAATATTTTGGATTAATTTCCTTAAATTTTCACTGACTTAACCACCACGCACCAAGGGCTTATTTTTCTTAAAAAATCCATTTTTTCCTTGGTGGGGGACTTCCAAAAATTAACTTCTTTTTGAATCACGAATTTTTGGTCATTTTCCATTTGGAGAAATTAATTTCTCTAAAAAAAAAATTTGACTCTAAATTAATTAATTTTTTGGCTTAGGATTTTATTTTATTTTAACTAAAAAAATTAATTGATTAACATAAGAGGGGATTAATTATTTTTTCCACCCTCAAATATTTTAGCTGTGGTCTCTAAGTATGAGAGACCATGCACTAAAATATTTTTTACATAAGATATTACAAATTCAACCCTCAAAATAATTACCCATTTCTTCGACACAATATGATCTAATAGACCAAGTGATCTGTAATAAAATAATTTAGCCAAATAGCTTAAATTATTCCCAAACCACTTTTACAAAGACTCAATATAACACTAGGATTCACCTAAGATCTTGTCAATAAATTCCACCTTAGCTTTGGGGTTTAGAAACACACATAATGCAGTGAGGTTAAAAAACTTCGTAGGATGAAATTCGTTGCCAAAATCAAAGGCTTACCTAGGTGTTGTTACATAAGTAAATGGTCATACTAGTCATTTACATTACAACTTGCAGAATTTGGGTTTACAATGATAAAATAATGTGCTGGCTTATGATTCTGATAGTTGAAAAAAATTGTACACTGCTCCCTCAGACTTGTAACAAAATGGATGCAACAGGTTGTTGTAATCATGTTGTTATCTGATCAACGAAACCTTTTTTCCAGCAACTACTCTAGGGATTCCAGTGCTTATTCAAATTATATTGCTGTTGCCGCTTGAACGAAGAGGATGTAAATGGCATCATATATACCCTTCTTCTTTTTTGTCTTCCCTTAACGTAAATATTTTTTTTGTAAATATCAGTTTTTTTCCAAAAAAGAATAATTTTATTTTTTGATACTCATGGATCCTAGCAGATACATTTCTTGTTATTGTTCCTCAATTGTTGCTATGTTTCTTTTTGGCACCCAGGCAATTATGAGTGTTCATTCTTGCTTGGTTTCTTAGCACAGTTTCTATTATTGCTTGTAATATCTATTTCACAGTTGTAATTGCTTTTCTTTTATTTATTTGCTCTGTCTTGAATGCCAAAAAATAATTACCTGAAAAAGCAGTTGATATAAAATGGTCTCAATTAAATGGAATATCTCATTTTTAGTTTTTCCTCTGCTCTATCCAGTTGTCTGGACCAAGGAAGGTATCTTACATGATCCCTAATATCATTGCTGTGCAGGTGAATATGAGCATTGCTATCCTCCCTATGGCTTCAGAGTTCAACTGGAGCTCCACAACAGTTGGGTTGATACAGTCTTCATTTTTCTGTGGATACCTTCTTACTCAGGTAGGTTGACCATTGGATATTGTGATTATAAGTGATAAGTTCCTCTGAAATAATGCCCATCTGAAGTATTGAATGATGGAAGTTGAGTATGGTGGACACCTCTATTGAGAATATAGATGGAATGGTGTTGTTTGAAGGTCTTATGTTTTTTGAATATTTTGAAATTTGAAGTATAGAGAGCATTGAAATGATACTTCATTAATTCACTGAAACAAAGGGAGCATGACAGCCCCTACCTGTACCCGTACCTACATGATACAGCATAAATACAACATGAGAAAGCAAGCATTCAGTAATGAATGCAAACCTTCTCAAGTCTAGGTGTATGTGATAGCAAAGACAATTTTGCTTGGTTTAATGCATTGTTAAGATTATGAAAGAGGGTCAACTCTAATCCTCCATAAAGGAGCATAACTCACACATAATCAACAGAATTTGATGTTCACTAGCATTGCTTTTGTGGGGGAATGCTCACTTTATGCCCCTAGAATCCACCATTTTTGTGGGCATAAAATGACTTCACTTCGTCACTCTAAAGATACTATGAAAGTGGGTAAGTGTAGCTGGAGGGGAAAAGTTCCATTACCTGGTTTACCACTCAGCATCAAAGCCAACTCCATACTTCATCCTTAGCCGCATCGTGTCACATTTAATAATGCACACAGATTTCAAACAGGGGAACCTGTTGAATAAAATATACTTTTATAAAGTACGATATGATGATTGCTTACAAGGGTCATTTTATGTATAAATATACATTGGAAGATAATTGAAGGAATGCACCTTTTCTTATTAGCTGATTCATATTCATTAATGTAATGTATATTTGTAATATGTATATTATATGTCCTCCCCTTCAAGGATTCCTTGTCCTCAAAGCATTATTAAAAGGAGATGCTACGGATGATTGCATCTTCTCGGAGCATCTTCCTTGGCATTTCTGTATTCAGTTGTGGAAGTTTCTCTTCGTTCCTGATTTGAGTTTGAATATTGGCAAAGCTTGCTTGTAGTATGAACATAATACTTTGAAGTTCTTCTTTCTCCTCTCAATGAGGCATCTTGATGTATGCTAGTATAAGGCTACTTAGATATCGTTGATGTGTGAATGTTTGGTGTTTCCTTGCAGTTTTATTTCTTTACTAACTAGAAAGGATATTCTTTGTGAGACACAGTTTCCAACCCATATAATTTATATTTTTCTCCCTGCCACTTGGATTCAATGATTTTTTCTTAGATATTTGTGGCATAAGTACCCCACTAAACAAACCATTGTACATGTAATATCATATCCATCCCACTAACTAGTAAGTATAAAATCATGTTTATAGTTCCAAATTTTATATTCATACAAAATCCACATGGCATCTTTCTACTCTTTTGGTTACTTGTCTATTTGCAATTGTGATTGTTACCCACCAAAATGCGTAACCCCATTGGAGAAAACGTTTCTCCTACATTTGATAGCCAGTCGGATAGCCAGCCAACCAACAACCCCTGACGACTGCTATTTGATAATGATATGCCATGTGCCTCTTCCCATCTGGCATTACCACTTGGATGAGGGTGGGCTGCTATTCAAAAGGTACTTTGATCATTTTGCAATTGGGTGCTTATGATTGTTTGTTTCGGGCATTAGTATGGATAAAGGGGTGATCTAGAGATTGACTAATCTTGACTGTAAATCTGTTCTCTCACCTTACCAGGGGGGTTAATCTTTAGCCCTAGTCCAATGGGACTTCCCTTGAGGCCTTAGGGTTATAGGAGGGGCACTACTTGGAAAACCCAAATTGAGATAGTGTGTTCATTATCCCTTATACCATACTTGACACTTTCCATCACACATTACAAGCCCCATATACCCCATCCATTCTTTGGGTCTAACTTGTCATTGGTTCTTTTGGATTCAGCACCCTCATGTCCATACTTGTTGAGTAGGGCCAGAAAACTGTAGCCCTGGAGGTTGATGCAACTAAAAGAATGGAAAAACATATCATGGCTGTTAAATTGGCAACTAGGGCCAAACTCCATGTTGGTCAGCTTATTTATGGCAGCTGATATTTTTATTGGATCCCTCTCGTCGAGAGGTGTAGGATTGATCCAAAGATCATCCGATTCCGATATGTATTTATGGAGATATTAATTTATTTAGGTTATGGCTTTATTATCTAGCCGACCAGCATCTTACGTAGGCTCAGAAGCCCAATAGACGTGTCTATTCATCATCTATGTTTTTAGTATAAATAGATGAATATTTGATGTCATTTGAACATGTATTCTTGAGTGATCTCCTCCTCTCCACGTCTTGGGTTTTTGGAGAAGGAGTGAGACACCAAGAGTAACATGCTTATACGTGGATGATGCCCTAGCTATATACGCAGCAAACCTGTTACATGCACAGCATGCCCTATAGTCTACACGCAGACATGCAACACAGCTAATATGGATCTATACGCAGCTATGAAGCCAGCGTAATGAAGCAAAGAATCAGAGTCATATAATATAGATCTATATGCTGGAATAAAGAAGCAGTCCATACGCTGGAATGAAGGCTATATATATATATACGCACAGTATGGTAGAGATTATAGTTGGAATGAAGACGCAGTCTCGTAGACTCCTTATACACAGTAAAAGGCAGCCACAATAATAAAGAGAAGGCTGCAGTCAATCCATAGTCCCGCAGGTATAGATGGTAGCCACAGTAATGAAGAAAAGGCCGCAGTCAAGCCACAGTGAGCCACAGTGATAAAAGGAACAGCCGCAGTCATAAGAAGAAGAGCAGCCGCAGCAAGCCGCAGTCAATGGAGGTTAAGGAGCCACAGATCAGTGGGCTATAGAGAGCCTAGGTATATGAAGCCACAGGGATAGAAGAGCCGCAGTCAGGTACATGGAACCACTGTAAAGACAAGTAGCCACAGTTATCTGCTGTCATGAAGAAGAACTGAAGTTACATGCGGTTATAAAGACATTCATACGCAGCAATGGAAACATATATGCTGATATATGTAGTCACCTATTGCGCTGTAAATGGTAACACCTTATACACAAGCAGAGGAAGGATTGCTGTAGGTAATAGCATGACAAATTAGGTCTGCTGGCAGCATGATGTATGAATGGACTGCATGATGACATGGAAAGCATCTTGAATGAATTAAGGCAGCAGCAATGTCACTTTGATTATCAGTCCCGGATGTCTCTGAGGTACAGTTGTAACCTAACCTAGGAGGTGTGATGAGGACGCTGTAAACAACAGTAATGAGGATTATGTTGGATGTCATCTCAATAAGTTTCAGTGTTTCTCATACCTGTAAAAGGAAACATACAGTCTCAACAGTCATTACTATATTTAGATCTAGTATCAAGATAACAAATCATGGGCAGCATGACAGATGAGATCATGGGCAGCATAATGTATGAGAGCATGGGCAGCATGAAGCAGGATGATTAGTGCAGCGTGGTGCAGTACACTGTAAGGTACAGCAAATGGACGAGATGCGGAATGATGATAGGTGAAGGAGTCACCTTGAGAATCAGTTGAAGCAGAATGTCTTCAACTGATCTCATCATTATACACTATGATCTATGCTAGATCTAGATAAGTCAAAGTGTTGACTTCTGTTGTAAATGTACTCTCTCTCTCTATCTCTTTCTCTGCTGAACTTTGAAGATAAAAGAAGATTTGATCAAAGGGTTTCCCCACACATTGTGGGGTTTGTCCCTGGCTTGCGCCATATCTTGTGTCCTCTTGTCTTGGCTTGTCTTCTGCGTTTTATATCTATGTTCTATCTGCAGTTTATCGTAATGGTGATGTGATTGCTAACTGTGAAAATTTAAATAAATTGCTCTAGCATAGAACATACCAAAAATTAACAATGGCCATAGCAAAATAAAAAGAAGAAAACAAAAATATGGCCAGGGACATAAATTAGCGCATGGGAAAAGACCTAGCATGAATTCTACCCTCCTCATATAGCCATCACCCGGTTCCTAAGCACATGATGCTCCCTCATGAAAAGGAACCCTTGCAAGTCCAAACCTTGACGAGCAATGAACTGTCTCATCTTAAGGGGTAATAAAAATGCTACATCATAAAGAGAAAGCTGTCATCCTTGAGCTATGTGCGGTAATACAAAGCATAATCAAGAACAAGTAAAAGGTGCTCAAGAGGGGTGGAGTAAGTATGACGAGTAGGGTAACTCATGCCTCCACGATTGCTCCCTCCTTTACATTCATACACTCAGGATGTGGACACCCATTAGTTGGTCCCCTTGACCATGGCACTTGGCCATGAAGCCCTTTCCCCTTCATTATCACATATTTACACTAGCACCTCATGATTGAAGGGTTGACCTTGGAAATGTCACTTCCACTTGAGGGTTGGAAACACCTAATAGTGTTGGTCATTAGCCACCTATATCGAGGTAGGGAACATGTTTAGGAGACTTGGTCTAGTTAGATATCGAAAGATGATACTTGTTTGAAGTATTAACATGCCCTTAACATTCAAGTTTGGTTCACTTAGATGCATATATTATCTTAATCTCCGATGGATGGTTGCTTTCACTTGAGTTTATGTTGATTTGTCAAGTGGTCCATTGCAGTCTAGGCCTTGAGGGAACCCACTCCACAAGTACCCAAGACTTTCAGGGAGATATTTGGCTTAGCAGATGCAATGTTGAGAGAGTTTTTTGATTTGGGGTAGCATCAACTGTGCTCTAGCCACGAAATTTGGTGGAGAGGTTGGGGCACATGAGATCTCCAATACCCAGAAAGGGTTTGGGCAGATTCTAAATAGATCGGGAGATATTAAAATAATTAATATTTTTAATGGAGTCCCTAAGTCTAAACTTAGGGAAAATAAAATATTAATTTGTATTAATATGAATCTGTGTTAAAATGGTCCAAAAAACATTGATCAAGCCAGATCTAATCTTAGCCGTTGATTAGGGACTTAATCTCGGTCGTTGATATGTCAACAGGAAAAGTATAAGAGGAGGCTTGAGGGTCACTTGGAGAAAACACCAGAGTGATCAGTTATTCTATTCTCTAGAGTGGGGTTTGCTAAGAGAGATAGAATTAGTGAACTGGAGATGTAGTTGAGGGGCATTCGAGTTTAGAGAGACAGAGAGGTAGAGATAGTGTCGGGAGAGCAGCGCAGTAGCCAAGGAGAGTGATGTAGAGCCAGCCAGGGCTCACGCAGAGGCAGCCGGGAGCTGCGCAGAACCTTAGAGAGGCAAGCGTAGCTGACGCAGAGGGCATCCCAGGGCTGATGTAGACCCATCCGGGGTGACGCAAGGCCAGTGTGAGACAGAGAGGGGCTGACGCAATCCAGAGAGACGTTGACGCTGGGGTGTCTGGGGCAGATTTGTGCTGAGTAGCTGCCGAAAGGATTATCTGGGGTTTTAGCTAGAAAATTTGTCAGAAATTGAGAGGTATTATTGCCAAGGAAATTCTCTGTTGGGTAGGCTAGTTTCGGCACGCAGATTGTACTCTGATATTTCTTAATAAGAAAACCCTCAGATAGCTACACCGGTTTTCCCACATTGGGTTTTTCCGGGGACATTAGTCCAAAAATAATGGAATCATATGGAATTCTATTTCTTTTAGTCGCTGATCTCTAATATGTTGAGTATGCACTAGTGTTTATTTTCAGTATTTACATTGTAAATAATTTGTTAAGGAAAATAACAAGTAGGTAGGAATAAATCAGATAAAGTGCATGGAGGGTTTTCAGATAAAGTGCATGGTATCAGAGCGTGATTTTAGATCACAGGAGGACTAAAGGACATCAGCCGAGCGGAGCAATAGCAGTAGAAAACAGCTGTCCTGAGGTGACAAAAGTTGTTTCTAGCAGAGCAGCAACAAGGAAGGGTGACGCAGTGCCTGCGTCATCAAGGGTGAGCTGGGAAGAGGCAGTAGAGGCTAAGGAAGGCAAAAGAAGCCTCACGCAGAGCCACGCAGTAGCTGGGAGGGCTGACGCAGTTGGCTGAGGAGGCCAGGTTGCTGGTGTTGGGATTGCGCAGAGCCTAGGAGCTCTCACCTTCAGGTTGTTGGGGTTTAGAAGGCTGCGGGAATATTGCAGAGTGGAGTTGGTGAGGTACTGTAGTTAGAATAGTACCTGACAGAGCAAGGCCAGAGGAGTTGCTACCAAGGGTTTCTAGCCGAGGAACTCAGATCAGTGGTGCGGTTGCACAAGACGATCAGAGTAGGGGGCATCTCGATAGCGGCAGAAGGATTTCCAGGAGGGAAATTAGGACTTAGAGGGAGTCTAGAAGAAAACTTCCAGACGGGAAGTAGAGACTCAGAGGAGTCAAACAGAGAACTTCCAGGAGGGAAGTAGAGGAGCATCATGGCACTACACGGAGTAAGAGACTAAGATAGACTGAACGGAGCGTCAAACTTCGCAGTCTAGAAGGCCGGAATCTTATCCGTACTTGACAGAAATCGTGTCGAGAACTTTGCCTTGAGGGTAATAACTATCTTAGTCAACCCCAAATAACGACAAATACGAGGAGGCAATGGTGAGGGCCAAGAGCATCATCCTTGACGAGGTCAAGGATCATGTAGTACCACACTTTGCCGAGAAGGAAACGGCATATGAGATGTGGGAGGATCTCAAGAAATTGTACCATCATACTTTTGTGCAGAGAAGAATGCTACTTGAGAATCAGTTGAGGTCATATCAGATGAAGAAGGGAGAACCGATTGACACCTTCCTCGGAGGACTGAATGAGATTCGAGATCAGTTGACTGCTATAGGGGCTATGCTGGATCAGGAGTTGATGGTGAGGACAACCCTGAATGTTGTCTCAGAAGACTGGGAGGTATTTGTCCAGAGTATGCTGGGCAGAGGGCCTCTCCCACCTTGGGACGAGATGTGGGCGGCTCTTCGCTAGGAAGAGATCAGACGGCAGTCGAAGACGGGTAGCAGCAGCAAGGGGATCAGAATCAAACAGGAGGAGGAAGATGTTTCCCTAGCATCTGAGGGAAAGAAGGAAAAGCGGAAGAAGAAGGATCTCTCCAAGATCAAGTGCTTCCACTGTGGGGCGCTGGGTCATTATGCGACCTAGTGTCCAAGGAAGAAGAGTAAGGGAGAGTCTTTCGAGACTAAGGTAGCGCCAGCACGGGCAGAGAAGGAAGTTTTGATAGACGATGACTATGCCATGAGTGCACATGCGCCACTTGAGCGGAAGTGGGGAGACATTGAGCTGTAGTCAGGTGGACTACAGGCGATGAGGGGCAAGATCCTTGAGGTACCCAACCTCTTGGATTAGACCTTGCTACGGGAGCCCCGAAGAGGAGTAGCAGGACTAGCTGAGTCGGGTAGAGATGGATGCGGATGGAGCGACAGAGAGAGCTACAGTGCAGGAGTCCCGAGACAGCGCGAGGCTAGCAAGCTGCAGTGGTGCGAGAGGCACAGGAGTGTTGCACCAGTGCAGGATGGCACAAAGAGGTGTGCAACGGTGCGAGATGCAGGGAGTTGTTGCAGCAGCGCAGAGGTCAAAGAGGGAGCACTTGTCAGCGACAGAGGGAGCTTCAGCATCAGTGGGTGTCTTTAGCCCAACAGGGAGGTCAGATTGGCAGATTAGTTACTTACTTCTCAGTAACTGAGTTGCAATGCAGCAGTGGGCAACACGATGCAGCATGATGAGAGGAGGTGCAGTGCAGATGCAGCGCTGGGAGAAAGGACCAGTAGCAACACGAATGCAAAAGGAGCTATCATACAGATGCAACAGTGGAAGTGGCAGAACCATGGGCAACATTATAGGATGCAGTAGTGCAGAGGATGTTGGGCAGGAAGGCCTAGCATCAACACAGGTACCAATGCTGGATGGTCAGGGTGATATTCAGTGAGGGGTATTGCTAGAGCATAGTCCTCGCTAAGAGGGAGTGTTGATTTGGGGTAGCATCAGATGTGCTGTAGCCACAAAATTTGGTGGAGAGGTTGGGGCACATGAGATCTCCAATACCCAGAAAGGGTTTGGGCATATTCTAAACAGATCAGGAGATATTAAAATAATTAATATTTTTAATAGAGTCCCTAAGTCTAAACTTAGGGAAAATAAAATATTAATGTGTATTAATATGAATCTGTGTTAGAATGGTCCAAAAGACATAGATCAAGCCAGATCTAATCTTAGCTGTTGATTAGGGACTTAATCTCGGCCGTTGATATGTCAATAGGAAAAGTATAAGAGGAGGCTTGAGGGTCACGTGGAGAAAACACCAAAGTGATAAGTGATTCTATTCTCTAGAGCGGGGTTTGTTAAGAGAGATAGAATTAGTGATTTGGAGATGCAGCTGAGAAGCATTTGAGTTTAGAGAGACAAAGAGGAAAAGATAGCGCCAGGAGAGCAACGCAGTAGCCAAGGAGAGTGACGTAGAGCCAGCAAGGGCTCACACAGGGCCACGCAGAGCCTTAGAGAGGCCAGCATAGCTGACGCAGAGGGCCAAAGGGCTGACACAGGGCATAGTGCCAGGAGAGCAGCACAGTAGCCAAGGAGAGTGACGCAGAGCCAACCAGGGCTCACGCAGAGCCACGCAGAGGCAGCCGGGAGCTGCGTAGAGCCTCAAAGAGGCCAGCGTAGCTGACGCAGAGGGCCAGAGAGCTGACGTAGGGGATCCCAGCGCTGATGCTGACCCATCTGGGGTGACGCAGGGCCAGCATGAGACAGAGAGGGGTTGACGCAGTCCAGAGAGAGGCTGACGCTGGGGTTTCTGGAGAAGATTTGCATTGAGTAGCTGCCAAAAGGATTATCCGGGGTTTCAACCAGAAAAATTGTCAAAAACTTAGAGGTATTACTGTCAAGGAAATTCTCTATTGGGTAGGCTAGTTTCGACACCCAAATTGTACTCTGATATTGGTTAATAAGAAAACCCTCAGATAGCTGCACTAATTTTCCAACATTGGGTTTTCCCGAGGACATTAGTCTAAAAATAATGGTGTCATATGGTGTGTTTGTTTCTGTTTCTTTTAGTTGCTGATCTGTAATATGTTGACCTTGCACTAGTGTTTATTTTCAGTATTTACATTGTAAATAACTTGTTAAGGAAAATAACAAGTAGGTAGGAATAAATCATATAAAGTGCATGGAGGGTTTCTAACTAAGTAAACTTAGAAACTTCAACAGAGTTGAGCCTCATGACAGCATGAGCAAATGTTACATGTCCCAAAGCATCTTTAGCCTTTAGGACTATTAGTTTTTGTAGATTGGATAGGTGTTCTATTCTCTATTGGTGTCTATGAGGCTAAGGAACACAGGAGGATAATTATCTCCAAGACCCAAAAAATGTTTCTAAGGAAAATGTCTTAATTAGATTAATTAGCTAGTTTGTAATTATTTTGCTAAGTCTAACCTAGGAAAAGTGGCTAATTAAATCATATTAATTGACACAAAATCAATTTTGCTGTAGTGAATTCTAGTTAAGTCATGAGAAGGGGTCAAGATGATCTTAGCCATTGATTGGAGTTAGATCATGGTCGTTGATTTGTCAACGAGAGATTATAAGAGAAAATTGATGGGGCACTTGGAGATCACATTCGAGACACAAAATTGCAGTGGCAGCAAGGGCGCAGTGATAGCATGGAGGACACCTACAATGGGGTTTCAACAGAGAAAATGAGGAGATAATTTCTAGAAAAATTCTTCACCGAGATTCTAGTATTCCGAGAAGAGAAAGGAGGATGAATTATTCTGCAGAGAGAAGGTTGAATTAGGTAGTGCGTGTAGCCAGTTCTACCAATGTGAGTAGCCAAACGTTTGATTCAATTGTCAATTGTAGGATATAATTCCAGAGGCAAAGCAAATGGGTTTATCAAGTTGCTGGAGGCAAGATTATACACGAGATTAATTTTCCCCGAGGCAGTATGAGTTTTTGGGTGGCCAGTTTGTACACTTCAGTCAGCGAGTGCAAATTTCTGGAGGAGGTGCAAATAGCTTGGGAGAGGCCATGCAGATTTGCAGAGGGAGACTTTTTTTTTCCAAGTTCGATTTTGCCAGTAGGAGTGGGGAAAAATATTTTCTAAGGCTTTGCTAGTGTTAAGCAAGCAGTGGTTGTAATTCTCAATTTGCTAAAGATTTATTATTAACATAAACCCTCATTTGCAGAACTAATTTTCCCCACACTAGGGCTTTTCCAGGGACTATTTGTAATATCCTTAAGGAAAATTAATAGTAAATATGCAAAGCAAACATAGACAAAAACACCATAAAACAGTGACAAACAATCAGATCACAAATTGGCACCAAAACTACACGTCTGAGCTCTTTTTATTAATGAAAATGGGTGTACAATAAGGTACTGGAATGAGTGCACCTAGGCTTGCTCAAGGCAAGCTAGCAAAGCCCCAAATGACAAATAAGACACCCTCCTCTGATTTGTTGCTATGCTGCTCAAGCTCTGTGCTGAAGATGCCCAGAAATACGCTGCTAGCTGAATGGATTTGTTGCTAGGGCCCTCTCCGGTGCTTAGAAAATTCTGGGAAATTAATCCCAGCCTCTCCACCAAATACCCAGAAATACCCATGAAGGAATTAGCCTTTGCTTGACCCACCTAAAATTTTTTCTGCAAATGGTCTCCAAAATGGCTGCAATTCTCCTCAAAATGTCCCCTAGGCCTTCACTCAAAGTTTCAGCCCAATCCCCAACTCACTCCTCCGCCTCTCGGAGTGCTCCCACAAAAGACTGCGCAGCCCCTGCGCTGTTGTAGTTGCCTCTCTCCCAGAAATTAGATCCTCTTGCTGGTAGTGTGAAAATGGCAAGGTGAAACTCCCTCCTTGGGCAGGCACTCGAAATCCACTGAAGCAAGGGCTGAGAACTCTGCTTGGAGACATTTGTGTGCTAAACAACACTTGCAGCCTTGGATTCAGCTCAAGCGTGCTCTTGTCTTAGACAATTTTGTAAATGATAGATGAATGAGCAAAATGAGTGTCTCTTCCTCCTTTTGTCCAGATGCCTCCAAAATTTCACATGTGGGCCCACATCAAATCCTCACACCAATTCCGCTCCAATGAGAGCCTACTTCCCATGTGGGCCGAAATTCTCTTGTGGTGGCCCCCACGCTCCACCAAAGCCGCAATTTTTCCTCTAGCTCTAATGTTTGAGTGCCTCTTAAGCCAAAAGTCAAATGTGGGACCTCTAAGCCCACTTTTCTTAAGTGCATCCGTGCAATAAACTAAAAATGAGCAAAATTGATATTTACTTAGCAAAATACTAAGTAGGGATATCGCAGTCTTCCCTGCCAAAACATTTCTTGTCCTCAAGCAACTGCAATGACAGATGCTGGAGTATATGCTCCCCCTCCTAGGTGGCATCCTCATTTGGCAGATTCCTCCATCAGATCAGAAACTCCTTAATGATCTTGTTTCTCAAATGCCTCTCCCTAGTATCGAAAACGGCCTTTGCTTCCAACACCAAATGCTCCTCATCGTCCATAGGGGGTAGCTCTTTCATTACTTGAACCTGTTGTCCCAATGCGTTCTTCAAGCAAGACACATGAAATATGTTGTGCACCTGGCTCCTTGAGGGTAGCTCCAGCTCATATGCTAGCTCCCCCACCCTCTGAGTGACACTATATGGTCCATAGAAGTGGGGTTTGAGCTTCTCGTCCCCCTTTTGTTTGAGTGTAGACTGCCAATATGGTTGAAGCCTCGAGAAGACCAAGTCCTTGTGAAAATTCCTACACTCTGAAGAAACCCCTACTACAACAAATCTGAATCTACTTCACCTACTTGATTTTTAATATACATTAACCAAGTTATTCCTCTGAATACTAAAGCAAATTACTTCTGCAGCCTACACTAATTAAATATTTTATTTCATGAAACAGAAAACAGAGCAAAGAACAAGATACATAGGACACTTATTTTGGACACAATAGTCCCCAGAAAAACCCAATGCGAGAAAATTGGTTCAGCAGCTTTGAGGGTTTATTATTATGCAGGAGAAATATCTGAATACAAATCTAGGATGCTTATCTAGGAATCCTTTACAGAGAAATACTAGCGGAAAATCTGAGTGAGTTTTACCTCACTTCACCTGACAGAATTTCGGTTGATCCGGCACAAGACTAGCTAACCCCGACTATTTCTGCGTCACCTCTTCTGCCCTCTACATTAGTTTTCCCGGCTATTCCGGCAGTTCCAGTTGTTCTCGGCAGTTCCGACTTCTGTCTTCTATGTCGGCTTTCCCGACTGTTCTGGGAGTTCCCGGTTGTTCCCGACAATTTCGACTTCTGTCCTCTGCGTTAGCTTTCCCAGCTGTTCTCAGCAGTTCCGGCTTCTGCGTGACAAACAATTTTCTGCTCTGTTGGATCTCTCTGCCTTTTTGTTTGTATTCTCCTTAAAGTCCTTCTCTCGAATTTTCACTGCCCCTCTGCTGCAAAATGATCACTTAATTCGAAATCTTTAGCAAACCCTGCCCTAGGAATCAAATTCTTGATGAATTCATTCTCCCTGTGTGTGTGTCCAAATGAACCCCAAGCCTCCATTTTATACTTTTCCTGTTGAGACTTCAACGACCGAGATTAAGTCTCTAATCAATGGCTAAGATTAAAACATGACTTGATCCACCTTCTAGATCATTCTCACCCATATTTTGATTAATACCCATTAATATTTTAATTTCCATAAGTTTAGACTTAGGAACCCCATTAAAATTATTAATTATTTTAATAAAATACAATCCAGGTGGAATTTCACCAAATGGTTTCTGGGTTCTTTAGAAATCATGTGCCTTAGCCTCTCCACCAATTTTCAAGGATAGATCACTTCCGATGCTACCAAAAATTAACACTCCCTCATAGCGAGGAAAATGCTCTAGCAACAATACCCAACTGCATGTTGCTTTGCTTCGGAAGCACCCCCATTCTGCACTGTTGTTTCCACCAACACTGTGCTGCTTTTGCTACTGTACCGCTGCCCATGACACTGCCACTGCCACGACTTCATTTGTACTACAACCCCTCTCAAACGTTGCATCTACTGTGCTACTAACACTGCCATTGCTAACATTGCATCCGTACTACAACTCAGTTGCTGAGAGAAGCACCTGAAAAACATCCAAAATTAGTTGAACTTAACCGTGTTCAACATAATACAGTGAATGTTGGAATCTGATTGCTGCTGATTTTGACCCTCTCAATCTTCTGCGTTGCGGCTAACTCCTGCATTGTGCCAATTGCACTGCTGCCAACCTTGCTCTGCGCTGACCAATCTCTGGTGCCAAGTTATTGCATATGTCCTCCAAACACTCCACTGCATCATTTGACACTAAGTCCATCTCGCTACTACTGGATCTTGGGCTCCCGTAGCAAGGAATTGATCCAAGAGGTGGACTCCACAAGGATCCTACCCACATGTAGTCCTCCCGACTATAGCTCAATATCGCCCCATCTCCCTCATGGAGATGCATGGGCACTCATGGCAAACTCATCCTCGTCAATATTTGCTGAAGCATCCTTAGGATCATGTTTCTCATCCTTTTCCTTTTTCTTCAAAGGACACTGGGATGCATAGTGGCCCAACTCACCACAACTGAAACATTTCACCTTCGAAATGTCCTTCTTTCACTTCGACTTCTGCTGACCCTTCAATGCCAGAGCTGCATTCTCCTCCTCCTCCTTAATCTTTGTGCCACTTCCACTGTTGCCACTGACGTTGACCTTCACTAGGTCCCTCCTTAACTCCTCCTGTTGAAGAGTCGCCCACATCTCCTCCCATGAAGGTAGTTTCTCCCCGCCCACTAAGCTTTGGACAAAAACTTGCCATTCATCCGAGACTCCATTCTGGGCTATTCTCACCATTGTAGTTGGCTAAGGAGTGGACGCCACTGCAACAAGCTAGTCTCTGGTGTCCTGAAGACGTTGAAGATAGAGGTTCACCCCTTCTCCCTTCTGCATCGAAGTCCGCTGCAACTTCTGCTCCAAATACATCTTTTGCAGTTCGGAAGAGCCTTCATATAGAGAAGACAAGGCTTCCCACATCTGCCGGGCTGTATCCTTGCCCTGTAAGTGTGAGACCACATGATCTCGAACTCTATCGAGAATCATTCTCTTTGCCTTCCCTTTCTTGGCCTTGTACTTCTCTCTTTGATCATTGTCAGCAGGAAAAACTACAACACTTTTGACATAGGCCTCGAGATCATATTCCTCCAGAACAGCGAAAATTATGGTCTTCCATACGACATAGTTGGAAGAACCTTCCAACCTGTCCTGATCTCTGAACCCATGCAATGCCATCTCACCCAACTGTCGAACTGACTCCTCTAGTCACTATTTTGACCACTACATCTCAACGACCCATAGCAGTACACCCATTTTTTCGCAAAAGGGATAGCGCCTGATCGATGTGTTTGTGCCGTCCAGCTATCATCATTAGCCTGATCATCATGTTATAATGTAAACCCATTCTGCATGTGTATAATGTAAATAATCTCAGCAGATCTGTGTCGTGTATGTAATTGCCTAGGTAAACCTACTTTTCTGGTGATGATCTACATTCTGGGAGGTTTTTTGTCTCACTGATCCATTCTCGAATGGTCGGCAGAGTTTTCTTTCAGCCTTACCCCAAAGCTGAAATGGATTTTGTCACTGGGATCTTAGGCGAGTCCTACTTTTATAGATTGAGTCTATGTAAACGTGATTTGGGAATAATCCTAACTATTTGGTTAGGTTATTTTATTACAAATTGCTTGGTCTACTGGATTATATTTGTGTCGCAGAAATGGGTAGTCTATGAGGGTCTTTTTCAAATGGGTTTTCCCCCTTATGATGTAAAAATATGAAAATTATGATATAAAGTGCCTTGAGGGTTGGAAAAAATAATTTATCCCCTCATAGGTTAATTAGTTAAATTTTTAGGCCAAAAAATTAATTAAAATCCTAAGCCAGAAATTTAATTAATTCTAGGTTCTAGGTAAATTTAAATTCTCCAAAGGGAAAATTCATCGGTCCTTAAAATTTAAAAGGTCTCGGAACTAAGGTAAATTAATTATTTTGCTAAATTTTAAGCCTTTGGTCCCTGAGGTTAAGTCAAAGTCAAAATTTTGAGGCAATTAATTCAAAATTTTAATTTTTGAATTAATTAAAATGCATTTAATTGAAACATTTGAATTTCCTCAAGATTTTAAAATTTCGATGGATGAGATTAAAAGAAATTTTGATTCTCATCAACGGTCGAGATTGTTTTGACGAGGATCACTCGAACTATCCGTTGAAGGATTTATCTTTAAATGGGAAGTCGTTTGTCAGTCAATTCATCCGATCTATAGATCGTGTACTAAGCTCTCAAGCTCTCTTGTATACTTTTTTGAATTAATGCAAAGTTTTTGGGGTTTCAACGTGTTGTAGTGTTCCTCTTCATGAATTTATGGTAACATTGTTTTAATTTCTGTTTAATATTATGTGAAAACTATCAATCAATAGCTCTATTAGAATAATTTGAATACAGGTATCTTATTTAGTTTGTTAGATCTAGGGTAACATTTTTAATTTTGATTGAAATAGCAGGTATCTCTATTTCTTCAAAATTTTATTGTTGTTCTATTTCTCTACTTGATTTGATGGTTGATCTAGTGTTTGCAAAAGATCTCTCAGGTTCTCATTGAGCGTTTGGGGATAGTCTTCGGTTGGACCAGCCAACTCTCAACACATTTTTTGAAGAGCCTACTTCGTATAAGCCTCAGGATTTATCTAACAATAATCTTTTTTCTGTAGGGTGTTTTTGGGCTAGTACTTCTCTAAAATCTCAAAATCTTTTAAATATTGTGGGAATTTTGATAGATCTAGCTATTAAGAGCCTTAGATTATCAGATCTGGGAGCGGAGTTGGACTAATACTCCTCAAATGTGATAGATCTATAAATTATTTGTATAGATCTGTAAATTATTTATATAGATCTGTTATTTACTTGTGTAGATCTGAAATTTTGTAACATAATTTTGAATTTTAATGCTTGGGTTTTTGGGATTTCCTATATTTTTGTACATTTGGGTATTGGGTTTTTCTCTTTTCACTTGTACAAGAATAGATCTAAGAAATCAACCAAAATAATCTTCAGATATGAGCTAGGTCTAGACTCTGGAGGGAAAGATCAGGGCTCAAAGATTGTTTGCAGGAATAGATCTGAGAAATCAGCCAAGTAAATCTTTAGATCTGAGATTTTTTCAAGCACATATGGGGGTTTTGAGACAGATCTAGGCCTTGGAGAGCAATATCTTGGCACAAATATTTTTTGCAAGTCTAGCCATTAAAGATTTTGCAATAAATTTGCAGATCTGAAGCAAAATAATTTTTTCAGAACAAGGGTTTCAAGTTTTGGGGCTCCTAAGCCTAGATCTGCCTCTCCTAGCCCAACGTTAGTTCTATTGGGCCTAGTGCTAGCTCTCATTGGCTCTAGATTCCCCTTGCTCCATTTCTGATTTGAATATTTGATTTTCTAAAGCTAATCATTGGTGGTTTTTTGCAGAAAATTTGGTAAAAGATTGTGTTTCAGGTATTGAATTTTTTTTGGAAACTTGGGCAAGTGATCTTCAAGGCCTAGGGCCTAAGGGTTTGATCTCTAAAGCATTTTTTTCCTCACCGTCTGCTATAGCAGTCATATACATTTCTAATAGTGGTGAAAAACACATCGAAGTGGCTTGAAATTAACAAAAAAAATTTGTTAAATACATTAATAAGTCATTTATGTTTGATGTGTCTCAAAAATTTGGCCTAGATATACATTTTGGGTGATTGTTATCTCTGAATAATTCTGTTTCCGAAGTCTGAAATATAACAGTGACAAAATTACATGTGAGTTAGCCTAAAATCAGTTCCTAAGTTGTCTAATACATAAAGGAATTAATTTCTTGAGTTGGGCATTCATCATTAGGCTTATTTCATGTTTTAATTGCTCGCTGTAATGAGTATATCAGATCTGATATAATTTTGGAAATCACATCATAACAGGCTGAATTTTTTTTATAATTCATGTGGGCAAGTTTGGAAAAAAAATCGGTAAATTTTTGGCATAAAGATATCATTGATAGCTTATTGTTTTCATTGTTATATAGCTGTTGTCATAAAGTTTTTCTTACTGTTGTCCTAAAAACTAATTTATGAAAATTAAGTACTCTATCATGGAATTGTGATAAAATGCATTTTTTTTTTTCATAAACTGAATATTTTTTGAGCATCTAATATTAATTTGTGAAAACGCCTTTGTTCTCTTTGAGCTATAGTTGCATTTGAAAGAATCTAGAAGATTTGAAGTAAGCTTGTGGTCTAATTATGATATTTCTATGAAGCTTATCTTTTAATCTTTGTCTAGTGAAATGAACATTCATTTTGACAATTAAGGGCTTTGATATATAACTCTGATTCTAGAAGATTTGAAGTAAGCTTGCGGTCTAATTATGATGTTGCTAAGAAGTTTATCTTTCAATCATTGTCTAGTGAAGTGAATATTCATTTTGACAATTAAGGGCTTTGATATATAACTCTGAATCAGATCATAAGCACTTTTCATCTTTGAATCTAACTTCATCTCATCTTCTAATCATCTCGTGCGTTTGCATATTAAGTTAGTTCTGCATAACTAAAATTTACTTCCAAGCTGGTCGATAGAGAGATAGGTGTCCATCCATCTTTTCTTGAGAAACCTTCTTTTAATAGTACTTAAAACGGTGACCTTGCAGTGGTCATAGCCACAGCTCTCTGCAGCGGGAGGCACCGGGTATGTTAGATTTTCAGGCGAGGTATCGTTAATCACACCTTAGCGTGCTTCACCTTATCTTCTTTCTCACAATTACTACGAAATCAGGCTCAATATAGAAAGGATCGAAGGGTTAAAACTTTGATAGGCATTTAACTAAAATTAACCAAGATTTTTGCATCTCATATTAGCTTTAGGATCTGCACTTTATATAAGATAGTCATTCATCCAAGCAGCCAGCGTGCTCTAAGTCGAAATGACTATCACAAATGCACATCACTGAATGATCAAAGTGAGGGGGCTCCTCTCTCCTTTATAGCCTTTGCCCCTCTCAATCCCAAGGCTCACCTCCTCCTGCGTGATTCTTTTTTTGCCACGTGTTTCTTCCCTCCTGCGCAGTCCCTCCATGTGTTTGCGTGGGCTCCATTTTCTGCGTCCCCCTTTGGCAAAACTTGGCTCCCCTTTAAGTCACAACGTTGTGCTACTAGGAAGTGAATTTTTATTCTAAAGTGAGTTATGTCCCCTTCCCTCACTTTTTATTTACAAATAACTATAAAAGACAAAAATTGAACAAAATCGAATATTCCAATTAGCCATGGCTAATTAGGAATATTACAGTCTCCCCTGGCAAAATGTTGCTTGTTCTCAAGCAACTGAAGTGATGGATGCTGCAAGATCTTCTCACTCTCCCAAGTGGCATCCCCATCCGGCAAATTCTTCCACCTCACCAAGAATTCCTGGACTGTCCTGCTCCGTAGCTGCCTCTCCCTGGTATCAATGATAGCCTCCGACTGTAATACCAAATGCCCCGCATCATCCATGGGTGGTAGCTCATTTGTCACTGTCATCTGTTGCCCCAATGCCTTTTTGAGGCATGATACATGAAAAACGTTATGAATCTTGCTGCCTTGGGGCAGCTCCAACTCATATGCAACCTGTCCAATCCTGCGTATCACCCTGTACGACCCATAAAAGTGGGGCTGTAGCTTCTCAGCTCCCTTCTGCTTCAGTAACGACTGTCGGTATGGCTGTAACCGTAGGTAGACCATGTCCCCTACCTCGAACTGTCTCTCCACCCGACCCCTGTCGGCATACAACTTCTGCGCTGCAACTATGTTATCCTTTAGAGCTTGGAGGATATCCTAACTCTCTTGGACCCAAATCTTGGCTCTAGGAGCCTTGCTATCACCAAACATCATGTCAGCAAAAGATAAAGGATGATACCCATATAAGGCATAGAATGGTGACATACCAATGGACATGTGATGTGAAGTATTGTAGCAGTACTCCCCCAAATGCAGCCACTTCAGCCATGCTTGCTGCTGCCCACTGACATAGTTACGCAAGTAGCCCTCCAGCCACTTGTTAAATATCTTTGTCTGCCCATCCATCTGTGGGTGATAACTAGTACTCGGTGTCAATTCCGTCCCCACCAACCGGAAAAGCTCCTGCCAAAACCTGCCCATGAAATGGCTTCCCCTATCACTGACAATGGTCTTAGGAAGACCATGTAGCCTGAAGATCTCTCTGAAGAATAGTTCGGCCACCTTTGTTGCTGTAGTGTGCGGATATGGCAAGAAAACGTATGTACTTCGTCAGTCGATCAACGACGACAAAGATACAATCCTTGCCCTGTACCATGGGCAACCCTGTGATGAAGTCCATCGAAATACTCTCCCATTTCCCCTTCGGAATGGGAAGAGGTTGCAATAAACCCGCGGGATGGCTCATCTCTCCCTTGTTCCTCTGGCAAACATCGCACTCCCGGATGTGCTGGAGTACGTCCTCCTTGAGGCCCTTCCATGAGAACCTCTCTCTAATGGCCCTGTAGGTTTTGGTAAACCCCTGATGTCCTGCCAATGGTGAATCATGTGATGCCTGGAGTATCTTCTTCTTGAGATGAGACCCCTCAGTCAAGAAGATCTGGTCCCTGTAATAGATGATCTCATCGACCACCCTGTACCTATCATCTGCCACCTACCCATCCAGAACCTCACATGCAAACCTATCCTTGGAGTACTCTACTAAGAGTCGAGCCCTCCAGTCTGTATCCAAGCTCATAAGAGACAACGTGGCTGGTCTATGTGAAAGGGCATCTGCTACCACATTGTTTTGACCCTTGACATACTCAATGTCAAAGTCATAAGCTTGGATCTTATTGATCCACTTCTGCTGCCTCTCCTGTAGCTACTTCTGCTCCAAAAAGAACTTGAGGCTGTTGTGATCAGTCCTCACCCTAAACCTGTTACCCACCAAATACTGTCGGTACTTAGCCAATGCATGCATGATGGCCAGCATCTCCTTGTCGTATATAGAATACAACCTCTTGTGTGGAAGGAGCTTCCGACTCTCAAAGGCTATAGGGTGACCTCCCTGCATCAACACTGCGCCGATCCCCTCTCCCGACGCATCACACTCCAAAACAAATGGCTGCGTAAAATCTGGCAACGCAAGCACTGGGCAGCTGCTCATAACCTCCTTGAGCCTGTCAAAGGCTCGTTGCGCTGTATCTGACCAACTGAATGCCCCCTTCCTCGTCAAATCTGTCAGGGGTGCAGCAAGCTGTGAGAAACCTTTGACGAACTTCCGATAGTAAGTACAAATGCCAATGAATCCTCGAAGTTCCATCACGTTTCTGGACTCCGGCCATTCTCTGATGGCCCTGATCTTCCCCTCGTGGACTCTCACTCCATCCACCCCTATGATGTGTCCCAAATACAACATATTTGTCAACCCAAACTCACACTTGGAGAGTTTGGCATAGAACTGCTGCTCCTGTAAGATACGCAATATTGTCTCAATGTGCTGGAGATGCTCCTCCCAAGTCCTGCTGTAAGTGAGAATATCATCAAAGAATACCAACACAAACTTCCTCAAGTGACTACGGAAGATGTGATTCATGCAGAACTGAAATGTAGCGGGGGTGTTGGTTAGCTCAAAAGGCATCACCAAGAACTCAAAGTGCCCATAGTGACACCTGAAGGCGGTCTTGGGAACGTCCTGCTCCGTCACGCGAATTTGATGGTACCTAGATCTCAAATCAATCTTTGAGAAGAACTATGCTCCTCTCAACTCATCCATCAACTCATCGATCCTGGGTATGGGGTACCTGTTCTTCAGGGTCTTCTTGTTCAGGGCCCTGTAGTCAATGCACATCCTCAATGTACTGTCCTTCTTCACCAACACCACAAAAGAAGCAAAAGGACTCGTGCTCGGTCGAATGTGCCCAAGAGCCAACAACTCTTGGATAGTCCGCTCAATCTCATCCCGATAGGCCTTGGGGTGCCTATAGGGGGTGGTGATCACTGCCTGTATGCCCTGCTCAAGCTCGATGGTGTGCTCAAAACCCCAATCCGGTGGCTGTCCTGGTGGAATCTCCCCAAACACTATGGCATACCGATCAAGGATGGACTGTATCTTCGGATGTACCGTCTGCCCTGTAGTCCCTGCCTCTGATGCACGCAGCTCCACTGCCCACTCTATGTCTCCCTTCCGAAAGACTGCCTCCATCCGATGAGCCAAAACGGTCTGAGGCGGATATGTGTGCTGTCCCCGTATCTTCTCATGCCTCCCGATCTTTTCATCATCCCACTCCATCTCTAGGGTCTTCCAATCCGTCATGACCTTCCCTAGAGTGATAAGCCACTGAACACCTAGTATCATGTTGGTGTCCGGAGTATCAACCACGAAAAAGTGGTCACTCAATGTGTAGGTACCCATCGCCACTGAAAGCTCTGGGACATAACGAGCACATGTCATGGTCTGATCTCCTGGGACCAAGACTAAAAACCCATCAAAGCTCTCTGTATGTATACCTCTCCACTCAACCTTCTATGCATCGATGAAGTTGTGGGTCGCCCCACTGTCAACCAAAACCGATACTCACTGGCCACGTACTTTCCCTCGTACGCGTAGCGTCAGATACTTGGGAACTCCTCGCAATGCTGCAAGGGCCCCTCCAGTGGGTGCAAAAGATGCACCACCTGCTGCTGGCGGTGAAGGTGGCAAAGGTCCCTATACGACATGGCTATCTCCTGCATCCACATCATTCTTGTCATCCTCTTCTCCACTGCTCTCGGAGAAGACCTCAATAAAATGTGCCTTGCCAGCAGCACATCTATGCCCTGGTGCCCACGGCTCCTGACATGTGAAGCACAACCACTTCTTCTTCAGCTCCCTCCTAACATCGTCGTCAATCTGTACTCGTCCTGGATTCCCCTTGGGAGGTGGAATCCTCACATCCTTCCCCTTACACTGGAAAGTCTGTCTCTGGGGGTAAGGTGTCCGGGACCTAGGTAAGACATCTTGTAAGTCCCAGGTCCTGCTGATAGCGTCCTGGAGTGTGGCTGGTCTAGTGGATCGGACTAGACCCCGAAGTGGCTCTACTAACCCCTCAACATACATATAGACCCTTTGTGCCATGGATAGGTCTGCCACCATCATGGAGACCCTCAAGAAATCTTCAATGTAGGTCTCTGGGCTCCCTGTCTATTTGAGCCTCGTCAGCTCAACAAAAAACTGCTCTGGATCCCTCCGATCAAATCGCTCCATCAATCTCCTGGTAAACTCAGCATTTCTCGTCGCTGTAGAGTGCCCGAGTGTAACCATCCCATGAAACCACCAATCCTGGGCCTCACCATCCAAATGCAATGTTGGTACCTTGATGGCCTCTGTCTCCAACATCTGGTTAAGCTGGAAATAAATGTCTAGCTTGTCCACCCAAGACTTTGCTGAACTGTTTGACGAACCATCAAATGTAGGCAAGTGGAATCTACTCACTGCACGGTGGGTGTCACCATCATGGTAACGTCGGTACCCTCTGTGATGGTCGCGGGGTCTGCTATCTCGCTGGAGCTAAACAAAATCTCTAAATGAGAGGGCTTCCCTAAACTCTTGCCCATAGGGTTGGTACTCTGCAAAATAATCGCCCATATGTCCGGGCTCTGCCTCCTGCTGGGCTACGGGCCCCGTGTCTGCTCCTAAGAAAGTGGGCATGGTAGAGCATGTAGGGACATGTGAGGCCACCTGCTGCGCAGTGTCACGCTGCTCTGGCAAATGGTGGGATGTGCCCGATCCCTCACCAACCTGGAAAACTCGTGGGCTCTCACACTGTCTAGCCTCTACTGCCGTAAATCTCTGCCCCATCACCTCAATCTGCCTCGACAGAGCCTGCACCGATTTGAGGAGCATATCCGTAAATCTCTTCCCGTCATCATCTGCCATCGGAGCCTCCTGCTCTGCGTCCACCACAGGCTTCTTCTGTTCTGCGTCCACCATCGAAACACAATCTCCCTCTCTGTAAGTGTTCTCCAACCTACGCCCAGTGTCTCTGTATCTCCGACCTCTGTAACAAATGTAGGGTTTTTCCCCCGGTGTCATAGATTGCTAGCTCCACAGGCTGAGCCAGATCTATGCTTTGATACCACTGTAATATCCCTTATCAGCAATATTCCTCAAACACAAGCAAACTCCAACTAGAGATGGACTAGGAGGGCATTTACCAGATATGTCGCCTTTGAAAAGAGGGCAAGATCCGGAGGCTACCTAGCCCTTTCCAGACTTTGTCTAAGAGTATAGGAGAAAACACACAAGTGGTATAATGGTCGAGAATGCTCAACGAGATAAAAATAACAATGGGCAACATATAACAATATAACCATAACAGATACTCCAGAAATGTAGAGAGAAATGCTAGGCCATTTTATTATACTGAGTAATAGAATGAGTACAGGAGGTGATCGGAAAAATGGCACCTCGACTTGCACAAGGCAAGTGAAGAATTGTCGTGCTGCTGCTGCTGCTAGAAATCAAATGAGGATTAGAGGTTGCTCCCCTCCTCAAAAAAGGCTGAAACTCTGGAATCAGACTCTACTTAGAAAACCCAGAAAATCCCAGAAAGCTTTTCTGAAATGGCCGACCCCCAAAAATCACCCCCTTGGGGTTCTGCACAGTCCCTCAATGCTTTGCGCTGCCACTGAATGAAACCGTCCAGAAATATGCCTGAAACCCCTGCCAAAACTATCCAATATGCAAGGGATGATTCCCTCCTCTATCTCTCAGCACAAATCCTCCTGCAAACCCTCAACCTAGACCCCTGCTAGAAAGAACTGCGTCCCCCTCTCAGAGCTGCGCAATCCTCCAGAACGCTGATGAAACTGCTGCTGAAATCCTGATGAAACTACTGCTGAAATGCCAATGGAAATACCTTGCCCGAGCAGGCACTCGAAGTCCCCCGGGGCTAAGGGTGAGATCTCTTAACAGAGACACTCAATGCACTAAACAGTGCTGTAGACTAGCTAAACAGCCAACGTGCTCTAAATCGAAATGACTATCACAAATGCACATAATTGAATGATCAAAATGAAGGGGCTCCTCTCTCCTTTATAGCCTTTGCCCCTCTCAATCCCAAGGCTCACCTCCTCCTGCGTGATTCCTCTCTTGCCCCGTGTTTCTTCCCTCCTGCGCAGTCCTTCCATGTGTTTGCGTGGGCTCCATTTTTGCATCCCCATTTGGCCCCCTTGGCTCCCCTTTAAGTCACAACGTTTTGCCACTAGGAAGTGACTTTTTATTCTAAAAGTGAGTTGTGTCCCCCTTCTTCATTTTTTATTTACAAATAACTATAGAAGGTAAAAATTGAACAAAATCAAATATTCCAATTAGCCATGGCTAATTAGGAATATTACACAAAATTTCATGTGGGTTAGCCTAAAATCAGTTCCTAAGTTGTCTAATACATTAAGGAATTAATTTCTTGAGTTGGGCATTCATCATTAGGCTTATTTCATGTTTTAATTGCTAGCTGTAATGAGTATATCAAATCTGATATAATTCTGGAAATCACATCATAACAGGCGGAATTTTTTTTTATGATTCATGTGGGCAAGTTTGGAAAAAAATCGGTAAATTTTTGGCATTAAGATATCATTGATAGCTTACTGTTTTCATTGTCATATTGCTGTTGTCATAAATTTTTTCTTACTATTGTCCTAAAAGCTAATTTTTGAAAATTAAGTACTCTGTCATGGAATTGTGTGAAATGCATATCTTTTGTTTCATAAACTGAATATTTTTTGAGTATCTGATATTAATTTGTGAAGACGCCTTTGTTCTATTTGAGCTATAGTTGCATTTGAAAGAATCTAGAAGATTTGAAATAAGCTTGTGGTCTAATTATAATATTGCTAAGAAATTTATCTTTTAATCTTTGTCTAGTGAAGTGAACATTCATTTTGACAATTAAGGGCTTTGATACATAACTCTGATTCTAGAAGATTTGAAGTAAGCTTGTGGTTTAATTATGATATTGCTAAGAAGTTTATCTTTCAATCTTTGTCGAGTGAAGTGAATATAATTAAGGGCTTTGATATATAACTTTGAATTAGATCGTAGCATAAGCACTTTTCATCTTTGAATCTAACTTCATCTCATCTTTTAATCATTTCGTGTGTTTGCATATTAAGTTAGTTCTGCATAACTAAAATTTACTTCCAAGCATAAGCTTGGTTGATAGAGAAATAGGTATCCATCCATCTTTGTTTGAGAAGCCTTCTCTTAATAGTACTTAAAACGGTGACCTTGAGTGGTCAGAGCCACAACTCTCTACAGCCGGAGGCATCGGGTATGTTAGATTTTCAGGAGAGGTATCGTTAATCACACATTAGTGTGCTTCACCCTATCTTCTTTCTGCCAATTACTACGAAATCAGGCTCAATATAGAAAGGATCAAAGGGTTAAAACTTAGATAGACATTTAACTAAAATTAACCAAGATTTTTGCATCTCATATTAGCTTTAGGATCTACACTTCATATAAGATAGTCATTCATCCAAGCAGCAGTTGCAAATCAATTACTTGGTCCTAAATTTTCTAGCAAGATAGTTGACTCCATAAGGCACTGGCATCAATTGTTTAAAATATAATCAAATCCTATAAATCTTGCTAAATCTAAATCATGTACTTGGTACCTTCACTGTGTCTCCTGAGCTGGTTGGTTTCCAACTAGTTCTCTGTCATTCCATTTTCGTAGGGTCCACCCCGTTTAACCTACTGTAGGGAAACAACTTAAACGAAGAGATTGGGGATTAGGGTGACAACCCCTGATCTGAGTTGTTGTCGTGGTTCCTAGACATTCTGTGCGACAACATTTTTTGGCGCCGTTGTCGGGGATATTTTATTCTCAATGCTTCAACGACATTTTATCTTCATTCTCCTCATATCATCTTTATCATTTTTACCAGCAACGCCAACATTTTTTGGTGTTGTTGCTGGGGATTGATTATTCTCGGCATTTCAACGACATTTCCTCATCATTCTTCTCATTTCTCATCTTTTCATCTGAGCCGACAACGACAACATTTCTTGGTGCCGTTGTTGGGGATAGAGTTTTTTCTGTCCTTGGTTTCTTCGACATCATTTTAATCATCTCATCTTTCCTGTCATACATTAGCTCGTCAAGCGGCACAACATTTTTTGGCGTCATTTGATCTTTTCATCGCTTCATCTTTCTTCATCTCATTAATTGTTTCATCTACGCTTTTAGCACCTGGACATATCGGTTCGTTTCTTGTTTGGGTGGAACTCCACTTATTCATCCATTATTTCTCAGACAAGAAGCCCTCCCTTGTATCCAGTTGTTTTTGCCTTTTGAATTCGAGTGCTAGATTCATGTTCAGGTGGTGACTCCACTTCTTTCATTTCTTACAAGAATTTCTACTAGAAGCTTGTTTCTTGTGCATCTGTTTATTTTCTTGAATAGGGGTCTCTCTCTAGCATCCATTTGGTCCCTCATCCCTTAAAGAAATTAATCATGGATGACTTGTTTACCCCATGTCATTTTACTAATTTTTTCCATGATATGTCGGAAGAGGCCATTTATAAATTACCTTTGTTCTCAGGTGGTGATTCAGTCGCTGCTAGAAAACATCTATCCAGGGTTATACAATATATAAACATTGTAGTTCTTCCCAATATAAACATGAAGATGTCAAGATGCGTCTATTTTCCTTTTCTTTAGAGGGTGATGCTTTGAATTGGTTTCATAATTGTCTTGAAGATTCTTTCACTTCTTTACAAGACATCATCAATGCTTTTAAAGATAGATACGGTGATCAAGGTGGCTCGCCTTGTGCCCCTAATACTATGCAACGGAATGAAAGTGATCTTGTAAAGGATCCAATTGTCAGCTAAAGATTTCAAGACAATTCCCCATATCAGAATGTGCCTTCCACTTGTACCATCGTAAGACAAATCCATGACAGTGGAAAAATAGGGACAAGTTGTCAAATCAATGTCGACAATGAAAGGGAAAATGATAAGCATATTATAGAAGAACTAACGCAGCTGGTAAAAAATATGGAGCTTAGTCAAGAAAAATTGATAGCTGATTACGCCAAGGATATGAGAACTTTATACACCTAACTGGAAAAACGTGATAAGGAGATGGAAATCATGAAAATTAAACACTCTGATCACGTAGCCAACGTAGTAGTAAAGTGTGCTCAAAATATGGAGGCTCATCATGAGAAAGAAAGGACTTCCATGCAAAACTATTTACTTGTCATGAGAGAAAAACATGCTAAGGAAATGGAAACCATGAAAGCTAATCAAAAGTAATAAAAGATATGGAAGCTGGTCAAATATGTCTTTAGAATAAGTTATTGACCATGGAGGAAAACCATGCCAAGGAAGTCAGTGCTATGAAGGTTGAACACTCTAACCAGATGGATGCCATAACAATACAGGTACAAAAATTTCAACGTTGGTCAGAGGATGAAAGAAACAAGGAAACATCAACAGATCAGAAGCCTCCTTGTCTATTGCAGTAAGCTCTATCTTATTATGAGTGGGTCATTTGTTCCATTGAAAAGTGGCTAATTGAAGGTGACCCAGATAAAATGGAAATTAATAAGAATCAAGTTGATGCTCACATGGTTAATCCACCAGTCATAAAAGATCAAGCTATAACTCATGACACATATGAGACTAATCCATCATTCTTGACAGAGAAAATGCAGAATGAAGAAAGACATGTCATGCATATTTTACATACTTCATCTGAGAGTTTTGAAGCAGAATGTTCCACATCATTAGTGATACAGCCTACCACAAAGAAAAAGCGCAAGAGAAAGAGAATTAGAAAGTGGTTTGTTGCATCTGATGGTCGCGAGCAGCATGATTTTCGGATAGGAAAAAGTCCTACCGTATGCAGGATTGGACATGGCACCCCTGAGAAACAACCGACAGATTTGCCTGAAAGCAGGCAAATGCTTAGCATGAACTATATTGAACACATCTGATGCCATGGTGCATCTTTTTTTATTGTATTTCTAACCTTATACCCTGTTATTTCACTATTTCATTTTGTAGTTAGATTTGTGTTTTTCATGTTATTAGGATAGTTAATAAATGAAGAGCTTATATCTTTCCTATGCTTAATGTTATATGATGATGTTTTGGATGGACGCTACTTGTGTTATATTTTGTGTTGCGTGGATGCAGATTCTGGATTCTCACATTCCTCCATTGCAGCGACGTGTCCCCAAGTAGAGCCAGATGTTGACCACTACGTATCAACGACCCATAGCAGTACACCCTCTTTTTTTCGGAAAAGGGATAGCGCCTAATCGATGTGTTCGTGCCATCCAGCTATCATCATTAGCCTGATCATTATGTTATAATGTAAACCCATTTTGTATGTGTATAATGTAAATAATCTCAGCAGATCCGTGTCGTGTATGTAATTGCCTAGGTAAACCTACTTTTTTGGTGATGATCTACATTTCAGGAGGTTTTTTGTTTCACCGATCCATTCTCGAATGGTTGACAGAGTTTTCCTTCAGCCTTACCCCAAAGCAAGAATGGATTTTGTCATTAGAATCTTATGCAAGTCCTAGTGTTATAGATCGAGTCTATATAAACGTGATTTGGGAGTAATCCTAATTATTTGGTTAGGTTATTTTATAACAAATTGCTTGGTTTGTTGGATTATATTTGTGTCGCAAAAATAGGTAGTCTGCGAGGGTTTTTTTCAAATGGGTTTTCCTCCTTATGATGTAAAATTATGAAAATTATGATGTAAAGTTTCTTGAGGGTTGGAAAAAATAATTTATCCCCTCATAGGTTAATTAATTAAATTTTCTAGCCAAAAAAATAATTAAAATCCTAAGCCAGAAATTTAATTAATTCTAGGTCCAAGGTAAATTTAAATTCTCCAAAGGGAAAATTCGTCGGTCCTTAAAATTCAAAATTTAAAAGGTCCTGAGACTAAGGTAAATTAATTATTTTGCTAAATTTTAAGCCTTTGGTCCGTGGGGTTAAATCAAAGTCAATATTTTGAGGAAATTAATTCAAAAATTTAATTTTTGAATTAATTAAAATGCATTTAATTGAAAAATTTGAATTTCCTCAAGAGTTTAAAATTTCGACGAATGAGATTAAAAGAAATTTTGATTCTCATCAACAGTCGAGATTGCTTTGACGAGGATCACTCGAACTAGTCGTTGGAGGATTTATCTTTAAATAAGAAGTTGTCAGTCAATTCATCCAATCTCTGGATTGTGTACTAAGCTCTCAAGCTCTCTTGTATACTTTTTTGAATTAATGCAAAAGTCTTTGGGGTTTCAACTTGTTGTAGTGTTCCTCTTCATGAATTTATGGTGACATTGTTTTAATTTCTGCTTAATATTATGTGAAAACTATCAATCAATAGTTCTCTTAGAATAATCTGAATACAGGTATCTTATTGAGTTTGTTGGATCTAGGGTAACATTTTTAATTTTGATTGAAGTAGCAGGTATCTCTATTTCTTCAAAATTTTATTGTTGTTCTATTTCTTTACTTGATTTGATAGTTGATTTAGTCACTAGTGTTTGCAGAAGATCTCTCAGGTTCTCATTGAGCGTTTGGGGATAGTCTTTGGTTGGACCAGCCAACTCTCAACACATATATTTTGAAGAGTCTACTTCATACAAGCCTCAAGATTTATCTAACAATAATTTTTTTTTTTTGTAGGGTGTTTTTGGGCTAGTACCTCTCTAAAATTTCAAAATCTTTTAAATATTTTGTGGAAATTTTGATAGATCTAGCTATTAAGAGCCTTAGATTATCAGATCTAGGAGCGGGATTGGACTCATACTCCTCAGATCTGATTTGTAAATTATTTGTATAGATCTGTAAATTATTTGTATAGATCTATTATTTACTTGTGTAGATCTGAAATTTTGTAACATAATTTTGAATTTTAACACTTGGGTTTCAGGATTTCCTTTACTTTTTTACATATTGGGTATTGGGTTTTTCTCTTTTCACTTGTGCAGGAATAGATCTAAGAAATCAGCCAAGAAAATCTTCATATCTAAGCTAGATCTAGACCCTGGAGGGTAAGATCAGGGCTCAAAGATTGTTTGCAGGAATAGATCTGAGAAATCAGCCAAATAAATTTTCAGATATGAGATTTTTTCAAGCACATCTAGGGGTTTTGAGACAGATCTAGGCCCTGAAGAGCAATATTTTGTTCCAAATATTTTTGCAAGGCCAGCCATTAGAGATTTTGCAATAAATCTGAAGATCTGAAGCAAAATAAATTTTTCAGAACAAGGGTTTCATGTTTTGGGGCTCCTAAGCCCAGATTTGCCTTCTCCTAACCCAATGCTAGTTCTATTGGGCCTAGTGCTAGCTCTCATTGACCCTATATTCCCCTTGCTCCATTTCTGATTTGAATAGTTGATTTTCTGAAGCTAATCATTGGTGGTTTTTTGTAGAAAATTTGGTAAAAAATTTTGTTTCAGGTATTGAAATTTTTTTGGCAACTTGGGCAAGTGATATTCAAGGCCTAGGGCCTAAAGGTTTGATATCTAAACCATCTTTTTCCTCACTGTTTGCTACAACAGTCATATACCTTTCTAATAGTGAGGAAAAACACATCTAAGTGGTTTGAAATTAACTAAAAAAATTGCTAAATACATTAATAAGTCATTTATGTTTGATGTGTATCAAAAAGTTGGCCTAGATATACATTTTGGGTGACTATTATCTTTGAATAAATCTGTTTCTGAAGTCTGAAATATAACAGTGTCAAAATTTCATGTGGGTTAAAATCAGTTCCTAAGTTGTCTAATACATTAAATAATTAATTTCTTGATTTGGGCATTCATCATTAGGCTTATTTCATGTTTTAATTGTTCGCTGTAATAAGTATATCAGATCTGATATAATTCTGGAAATCACATCATAACAGGCTGAATTTTTTTCGATAATTCATGTGGACGAGTTTGGAAAAAATTCGGTAATTTATTGGCATAAAGATCGTAGCATAAGCACTTTTCATCCTTGAATCTAACTTCATCTCATCTTCTAATCATCTTGTGCGTTTGCATATTAAGTTAGTTTTGCATAACTAAAATTTACTTCCAAGCATAAGCTTGGTCGATAGAGAGATAGGTATCCATCCATCTTTGCTTGAGAAGTCTTATTTTAATAGTACTTAAAACGGTGACCTTGCAGTCGTTAGAGCCACAACTCTCTGTAGCGCCGGAGGCACCGGATATGTTAGATTTTCAGGAGAGGTATCGTTAATCACACCTTAGTGTGCTTCACCTTATCTTCTTTCTGCCAATTACTACGAAATCAGGCTCAATATAGAAATGATCGAAGGGTTAAAACTTAGATAGACATTTAACTAAAATTAACCAAGATTCTTGCATCTCATATTAGCTTTAGGATCTGCACTTCATATAAGATAGTCATTCATCTAAGCAGTGGTTGCAAATCAATTATTTGGTCATAAATTTCCTAGCAAGATAGTGTTGAAGTTTCTAAATCGACCAGTTAGAAACCCTCCATGCACTTTACTGATTTATTCCTACCTACTTGTTTCGTTACTTAACAAGTTATTTACAATGTAAATACTGAAAATAAACATTAGTGCATGCTCAACTTATTACACATCATCAACTGAAGGAAACAAAAACAATCACACCAAATGACATCGTTATTTTTCGACCAATGTCCCCGGAAAAACCCAATGCAGGAAAACCGGTGCAACTATCTGAGGGTTTTCTTATTAAGAAATTTCAGAGTACAATCTGGGTGCCAAATCTAGCTTACCCAACAGAGAATTTCCTTGGCAGTAGTACCTCTCAGTCTGAGACAAATGTCCTGACTGAAACCCCAGATAAACCCTCCGGCAGCTCCTCAGCTCCAATCTGCCCCAGAAACCCTAGTGTCTGCCTTTCTGGACTGCGTCAGCCTCTCTCTACCCAGCGCTGGCCCTACGTCACCCTAAATGGGCCTATGTCAGCCTCTGGAGGCCCTGCGTCATCCTTCTGGCCCTTCGCATCAACAACATGGCCTCTCTGAAGCACTGCACAGCTCTTGGCTGCCTCTCCGTGGCCCTGGATGCTACCGCGTCACTCTCTCTAGCTCCTGCATTGCTCTGCCGAAACTATCTCTGCCTGTCTATCTCTCTATACTCAATGCCCTTCAGCTGCAACTCCAATCACTGATTCTATCTCTCTTAGCAAACCCCGCTCTAGAGAATATAATGACTGGTCATCTGGTGTACTCTCCAAGTGACCCTTAATCCCCCCTCTTATACTTTTCTCGTTGACATATCAATGACTGAGGTTAAGTCCTTAATCAATGGCTAAGATTAGATATGGCTTGATCCATGTCTTTTGGACCATTCTAACACAATTTTATATTAATCCACATTAATTAAAAATATTAAATATTTTAATATTTCTCAAACTGTTTAGAATCTGCCCAAACCCTTTCTAGGTATTGGAGATCTCATGTGCCCCAACCTCTCCACGAAATTTTGTGGCTAGAGCACATCCGATGCTACCCCAAATCAACACTCCCTCTTGGCGAGGACTGTGCTCTAGTAATACTCACTGAATATCACCCCGATCATCCGGCATCGGTCCCTGTGTTGATGCTAGGCCTGCTGCCCAACATCCTCTGCACTGCTACATCCTGTATTGCTACCCATGGCCCTGCCACTGCCACTACTGCATCCGTACTGCAACTCCCTCTTCATTCATGCTGCTATTAGTCCTTTTTCCCGACACTGCATCCGCACAACAACTCCTCTCATCATGTTGCATTGTGCTGCTCACTGCTGCACTGCAACTCAGTTACTGAGAAGTAAGTAACTGATCTCCCAACTCTGACCTCTCGGTTGGGCTAGAGACACCCGCTGATGCTGAAGCTCCCTTTGCCGTTGACAAGTGCTCCCTCTCTGACCTCTGCGCTGCTGCAACAAATCCTTGCATCTCGCACCGTTGCACACCTCTCTGTGCCATCCTACATTGGTGCAACACTCCTGTGCCTCTCGCGCTGCTACAGCCTGCTAGCCTCGCGTTGTCTCGAGACTCCTGCATTGTAGCTCTCTCTGCCGGTTCATCTACATCCGTCTCTACCTACATCAGCCAGTCCTGCTACTCCTCTTCGGGGCTCCCATAGCACGGTCTAATCAAAGAGGCTGAGTACCTCGAGGATCCTGCCCCTCATCGCCTGTAGTCTGCCTGACTACAGCTCAGTGTCTCCCCACTTCCGCTCAAGTGGTGCCTGTGCACTCATGGCATAGTCATCGTCTGTCTCCACTTCCTTCTCTGCCCTTGCTGGCGCTGCCTTAGTCTCTTACTCTTCTTCCTTTGGCACTGGGTCGCATAATGACCTAGCTCCCCATAGTGGAGGCACTTGATCTTGGAGAGATCCTTCTTTTTCTGCTTTTCTTGCTTTCCCTCAGATGCTAGGGCAACATCTTCCTCCTCTTCCTTTTTGACTCTGATCCCCTTACTTCTGCTTCCCGCCTTTGACTACCGTTTGATATCTTCTTGGCGAAGAGCCACCCACATCTCATCCCAAGGTGGAAGTGTCCCTCTGCCCAGTGTACTCTGGACAAATACCTCCCAGTCTTCTAAGACTGCATTCAAGGCTGTCCTCACCATCAATTCTTGATCTGGCGTGGCTTCTATGGTAGTCAGTTGATCTCGGATCTCATTCATTACTCTGAGGAAGGTGTTAATTGGTTCTCCCTTCTTCATTTGATATGACCTCAACTGATTTTCTAGTAACATTCTTCTCTGCACAAAAGTATGTTGGTACAATTTCTTTAGGGCCTCCCACATCTCATAAGCCGCTTCCTTCTCGGCAATGTGTGGTACTACATCGTCCTTGACCCCGTCAAGGATGATGCTCTTGGCCCTTGCCATTGCCTCCTCATACTTGTCATTATCAGTTGGGTCAATTGGGATAGCTATCGTCTTCAAGGCAAACTGCTTGACACAATTTCTGTCAAGTACGGATAAGATTCTGGCCTTCTAGACAGCAAAGTTTGATGCTCCGTCCAACCTGTCCTGGTCTCTTACTCCGTGTAGTGCCATGATGCTCTTCTACTTCCCTCCCGAAAGTACTCGATGTGATTCCCTCTGAGTCTTGATTTGCCTCTTGGAAATCCTTTTGGCGATGTTGAGATGCCCCCTACTCTGATCATCTATTCCACTGCATCACTGATCTGAATTTCTCGGCCAAAAACCCTTAGTAGCAACTCCCTCCTCTTAGCCTTGCCCTGTCAGGTATTGTTTTGACTACAGTACCTCACCAGCTCCACTTTGCAACATTCCCGCAGCGTTCTAAACCCCAACAACCCAAAGGTGAGAGCTCCTTGGCTCTGCGCAATCTCGGCACCAACAACTCGGCCTCCTCAGCCAACTACGTCAGCCCTCCTAGCTTCTGCGTGGCTCTGCGTGAGTCTCCCTTTACTTCCCTTAGCCTCTGCGCTGCCTCTTCCTAGCTCACCCTTGATGACGCAGGCACTGCGTCACCCTTTCCTTGTTGTTGCTCTGCTAGAAACAACTTTTGTCACTCGGGTTAGCTGTTTTCTACTGCTATTGCTCCGCTCGGCTGATGTCTTCAGTTCTCCTGTGATCTGCAACCATGCTCTAATACCATGTTGAAGTTATGAAATCTACCTATTAAAAACCCTCCATGCACTTTATTGATTTATTCCTACCTGTTGTCGCACAGATTGTCATGACAATGCTCAGACCGGGGGCTGTCACTCTGATCCCCGATCTCTCCGTTTAAGCCTGTCTCCTGCGGCTAAGGGGGTTAGACCCTATGGGACAATGAATGACCAACTGCGGACCAGTTGGGTTGGGAGACACGGGGGGAAACAAGCACTTAATTGATTTTATTAAGTTAATAGACCAGTGCCTTATAGAGTTAATGACTGAATGATTATTTATCAAATGCTCGCAGAAATATGAACTCATTAACAATCGTTTACCATCAAACAACTCAAACAAAGATTAACTTTTACCAAATGTGAGATAATCAATAAACGCTCAATGGCTTAACAATGCTCTAGCAATTAAATTTGTAAAGATCGAATATATTAAACCACGAAATTTAAATGCTAACCAAGCTCACGAAAAGATTCACCACTTTTCAATAGCTAATCTTTAAATAAACATTTAAGTGCTTTTAGCCATAGAAAAATGGGACATAAATACCACAACAGACTTCAAAAAATGAATTTTCAATTTTTTAGTTAAGATTTTCAATTTTTTTTTTCATATTTTATTTTTTTATTTTCTAAGAATAAAACAAAACTAACTTAAACTAAATGAAGCTTAAAACTTAATTTTAAAAGAACCTTTTTATTTTTTTTTAACCATTTATGAGTTTTTATATTTTTTATATTTTTATATATATATTTTTTAAATTCAAAATGAAACTAAACTTAAAATCTTAAATAAAATCTAATCTAAAAAAAACTAGCAAAACTAAAAAAGGAACCTTTTTATGAATTATTATTATTATTATTTTTAATCAAAACCAAAACAAAACAAAACTTAAAAAAAAAAAAATACCTGAAACCCTAAGCTAAACTATGACCAAAATCCAAAAAAGAACATTTTGATGCATTTTATATATTTTTTAAATGAAACAAGACTCAAAAGAAGAGTAAAATTTTAAACTAAATGAAACTTATAATAAATATAAATATATGCAATTAAACTGAAATTTAAAATTTAATTCTAAACTAAACTAAACTAAACCAAAGGGGTTTTATATATATATATTTTATATATTTTTCGTTATATTTTTTAATTTTTATGATTTTTTTTACTTTAAAATTAAAATGAAACAAAATTAAAATAAAATCTAATCCAAATATAACTAAACGTAAAGTTAACATCTAAGCTAACCTAAATCCAATAAACATAAAGAAGAAATTTAAAATCGATTTTTTTTTCTTTTTTTTTCAAATTTTCATATATTAACAAAAAATAAATAAATACGCTAACCTGAAACTAAACTCAATCTTATTCTAAAGCTAAAAAAAAATGAGAATCGATTTTTTTTTTTCTATATATATATATATATATATATATATATAAATACGCTAAACTAAAGAACAAAATAAAATTCTGAACTAAACATAAACTAAAACAAAAATTTTACTCTAAATCTCACGCTGATACATACGTTACCCTAACCATATAATCGAACCGCAGCATATGTAAAAAAAATTCGAATGTTTGTTTCACTGTTGATAATATCGGCGATATTCGAAAATATCGCGATATTTTCGGCAAAACGATATATCGCCGAGAAAATATCGCGATATTTCAAAATATCGGCAAATATCAGAAAATATCGGCAAAATATCGCGATATTTTGAAAATATCGGCAAAATATCGGCTATATTTAAATATCTGAAAAAATTATTTTTTATGCTTGCCGATATTTTAGCCGATATTGCCGATAAGATATTTTCTGGACCCTCGCCGATATTTTGCCGATACCGATATTTTGGTTGATTGCAGGTCTGCGTGAAGGTTGAAGCTATGGCAGTGGAAATGGCGAGGATTTGTTTTGTAGGTTTTGAAGCAGCGTGGGAAGAGATCGTATGGCAGCGGAAGGAAGAGAAAATGCGTGGGAGCGTATGGAGCAACCAGCGTGCAGGCAGAGAGAGACGGTTACAAATTTCTGGCAGCGTGGATTTGTTGATGGAATCAATGGATTTGCTGACTTGTTGTGTATGCAGGTTGCTGGAGCAGCGTGGATATGGGGAAAGCGCGAGTTTTTTGCAGGTATGGGCTGCAGAAGAGCTAAATGTGGACGAGAATTGCGTGGGAAAAACCACACAGAGGCAGATGGGGATCAAGCTGTAGGTTGAATGCATTGATAGAAGGCTGCGTGAATGAGTGCCGAGCGCTTTCAACAATTGTGAAGACCGCATAGATCAGGCTTGCAATAAAGTTGGGCAGCGTGATAGCAAAATGCCTTTTCCAGGTTTGGAAAATGGAGTCCAAAGGGAAAATGTGATTGCAGCAGCGTTAAGGAAATGAGATAGCTGCATGAGGACCAAAACCCAAGGCAAAATATACCTGAAAATAATTATGGGCAACAAAGAAGATCGTAGCTCAATGAAACCCCCAAAAATTCTAGATTAAATTTGTCTCAGATTTATTTGTGAAATCCTTGCAGACTTTTCTCCAGATAAAAATTTAAAACCCTGGATTGCAAAAACGATGCACCTGCAAAGGCTATTTTCTGGGGCCAGATCTGGCTTCACACACAAAAAAAATTCTTCTCAGACCTGCAACCTGCAATGGGAAAACAAAAATCCAGAAAATATATGCAAGGATTAAAAATAAAACCCTACAAACCAGCTACAAAATTACAGTATTTACAGATCTAAGGCTCTTTAGCAGCCAAATTTCTCAATAATCACAGTAATATTATCAGAATTTAACTTTAATGTGAGATACTTCAGAAAACCCTGCATGCATTCATAAAAAAAATTCAGATGATAAGCCCGGGATTAAAAACTCGCTGGGCTCTTTCAGAAAACACAATTCAGAAGTTGGCTGGTTCAGCCGAGAACTTACCCTAACGCCCGGTAAACTTAAAACTAAGATTTCCTGCATAGCTTAAAATCAACCATTAACATAGAGGGAGAAAACAATAGTAAAACCCAGATTAAATGGAGATACCTGCCATTATATTTCAGAATCTAAACTATCATTCAAACCCCAAAGATTAGACAAGATATCTGTGCCTAAATCAATCTTCATCAAGCTATTATCAATGGTTGAAAATAAAATTATGCAGAAAAATAAAACATCTTACTGCACTTTTAGAAGAGTAATACCAGCAAGATTTTCAACCTCAAAGTCTTTCTTTATTGCACAAAAAATGACTACAAGAGAGCTTTCTTTAGCACCAGACTCTCAGATCCAAATCTCCTCAAATGACCCTTAGCACCCTATTTAAAGGAAAAATTCCCAACAGCTAGTTCGAGTGATCCATGTCAAACTAATCTCAACCATCGATGAGGATCAAGATTTCTTTCAATCTCATCCGTCGAATTTTTAAATGCATTTTAATATATTAAAAAATTAAAATTCTGCATTTATTTACTAAAAAATTTGACTTATTATTATTTTATTATTTTTTTAAATTTTATTTTATTTTTTAATTATTTATTATTTATTTTTTTAATTTTTTAATTTTTTATTTTTGGATCCTTGAACTTAGCTTTTGGAAAAATCACCTAGGACCTAGGACTTAGGACTTATGAGGGGATTAAAACATTTTCTAACCCTCAAGACACTTTACATCATGACTTTTAAAATTTTACATCTCAAGGGGGAAAACCCATTTGACATAGACCCTCATAGACCATCCAGTTCTGCGACCAAATATAATCTAGCAGATCAACACACTAGGATTCCCCTAAGATTCTAATGACAAAATTCATTCCGGCTTTGGGGTTAGGCTGAAGGAAAACTTTGCCGATCATGGATCGATGAGACACAAAACCTTCCGGAACGTAGATTATCACTAGAAATTTAGGTCCACCTAGGCAATTTACATACACGACACAACTCTGCTAAGATTATTTACAATTCACACATGCAGACTGGGTTTACAAAACAATATGATCAGGCTGATGATGATAGGCATGGACACGTTGCTCAAGCGCTATCCCTTTTGCGAAAAAGGGGTTGTACTGCTATGGGAAGTTGACACGCAATGGTCAACATCTGGCTCTACTTGGGGACACATTGCTGCACTGTAGGAATGTGAGAATCCAGAATCTGCATCCACGCAACACACAACAGAAATAAGTAGCATCCATTCAGGAATCATCATATAACATTAAGCACATGAAAAATATAAGCTCTTCATTTATTAACTAATCTAACAACATGAAAAAAAATAAATCTAATACTAAAACAAAAATGAAAATGCTGAAAAACAAGGAGTAGGGTTAGAAATACAATACAAAGGATGCCCCATGGCATCAGATGTGTTCAATATAGTGTATACTGAGCATTTGCCTGCTTTTAGGCGAATTTGTCGGCTGCTTGTCGGATGTGCCATGTCCAATTTTGCATATGGTAGGATTTTTTCCTATCTGAAAATCAAGTTGTTCGCGGCCGTCTGATGCATCAAATCTTCTCATTTTCTTCCTCTTGCGCTTTTTCTTCTTGGCAAGCTGTATCACTGATGACGTGGAACTTTTTGCTTCAAAGCTATCAGATGAAGTATGTAAGATATGCGTGACATGTCTTTCTTCATTCTGCATCTGCCCTGTCAAGGATGATGGATCAATCTCACAAGTGCCATGAGTTCTAACTTGATCTTCAATGGCTAGTGGATTAACCGTGTGAGCGTTAACCTCATTATTAATCTCCCTTTTATCCAGGTCACCTTCAATTATCCACTTTTCAATGGAACAAAGGACCTCATAATAGGATGGAGCTTGCCGTAACGGATAAGGAGGCTCCTGATCTATTGACGTTCCCTGGTTTCCTTCATCCTCTGACCATTGTTGAAATTTTTGAACCTGTATTTTGATGGCATCTATCTGACTAGAGTGTTCAACCTTTATAGCACTGATTTCCCTGGTATGGTCTTCTTCCATGGTCAATAGCTTTTTCTGAAGACATATCTGATTAGCTTCCATATCTTTTATTAATTTATCGTCTTTTTCCTTTATGGTCATCAAGCAATGCTGCATAGAGTTTATCTCTTCCTTATGATTTGCTTGCATGGTAGCCAACTGATTATTATGATCGAATGTCATGATAGTCATTTCTTCATCCATAGTTAATAACTTGTTTTGCATAGAATTAATTTCCCTATCATGATTAGCTTTCATGGTCATCATATTTTCCTCTAAGCCTAACAACTTGCTTTGCATAAAACTAATTTTTGTGTCATGATTAATCTTTATGGCCTCAATTTCCTTAGTATGCTGATTTTGCATGATCTCCATCTCCCTATTACGTTTTTCCAGGTGGGTGCATAAAGTTTTCACATCATTGGCATAATTAGTTTGATTGATCTCCATTTTTTTTACCAGCACATTAGTTCTTGTATAATTTACCTTTGATCTTCCTTTTCATTGTCATTTGTCCCTGCTTTTCCACTATCATGGATTTGATCTGCAATGGTACAGGTGGATGGCACATTCTGATATGAAGAATTGTCTTGAAATCTTTCGTCGACAACTGGACCTTTTATAAGATTACTTTCATTCTTTTCCACAATTTTAGGGGCACAAGGTGAGCTGTCTGGATCACCATATCTATCTTTAAAAGCATTGACAATGTCTTGTAAAGAAGTGAAAGAATCTTTAGGACAATTATTAAACCAATTCAACGCATCACCCTCTAAAGAAAAGACAAAAAGACGCATTTTGACATCTTCATGATTATACTGAGGGGGTCTACAATATATGATCATTATACGAATAAACAAGCCTAGATGCCTTTTAACAGCGACTGAATCACCACTTGAGAACAAAGGTAATTTAGAAATGGCCACTTCTGGAATATCATGGAGATCATCAGTAAAATGACATGGTTTAAACGAATAATCCATGATGAACAATAAGGGATCAAATGGATGATAGAAAGAGATTTCTGCTCAAGAAAATTAAGAAATGAAAGAAGTGGAGTCGCCACTTGAGCAATGAATCTAATTCTAGGATCCAAAAGAAACCAACAAGCAGATATGAGGAAGGCTTCTTGTCTGGGAAAAATAAATGAAAAGAAATGGAGTCGCCACCCAAACAAGAAACGAACTGAAGAGTGATTGCTAATATGATGAAAGATAAGGCGATGAAAAGATCCAAATGATGCCGAAAAATGCTGACTCTGCCAGCTCAAATGAGAGATGAGAAAGATGAAATGATGAATGTCGAATAAACCAAGAACAGAAAAAACTCTGTCCCCGGCAATGGTGCCAAAAAATGTTGACGTTGCTGGGGCAGATGAAAAGATAAGAAATGAGAAGGATGATTGTCGTTGAAATGCCGAGAATAAAATGTCCCCGGCAACGGCGCCAAAAAATGCTCAAACAAATGATAGAAAGATGAACGATGAATGATGAAAAGTCGTTGAAACACCGAGAATAAAGTATCCCCGGCAACGGCGCCAAAAAATGTTGTCGCACAAATTGTCACGACAACGCTCAGACCGGGGGCTATCACTCTGATCCCCGATCTCTCCGTTTAACCCTGTCTCCCGCGGCTAAGGGGGGTAGACCCTATGGGACAATGAATGACCAACTGCAGACCAGTTGGGTTGGGAGACACGGGGGAAAACAAGCACTTAATTGATTTTATTAAGTTAATAGACCAGTGCCTTATAGAGTTAATGACTGAATGATTATTTATCAAGTGCTTGTAGAAATATGAACTCATTAACAATCGTTTACCATCAAGCAACTCAAACAAAGATTAACTTTTACCAAATGTGAGATAATCAATAAATGCTCAATGGCTTAACAATACTCCAACAATTAAATTTGTAAAGGTCGAATACATTAAACCACGAAATTTAAATGCTGAACAAGCTCACGAAAAGATTCACCACTTTTCAATAGCTAATCTTTAAATAAACATTTAAGTGCTTTTAGCCATAGAAAAATGGGACATAAATACCACAAGAGACTCCAAAAAATGAATTTTCAATTTTTTAGTTAAGATTTTCAATTTTTTTTTTTTAATATATATATATATATATATATATATATATTTATTTATTTTTTATTTTTTAAGAATAAAACAAAACTAACTTAAACTAAATCTTAAAAGAACCTTTTTATTTTTTTAACCATTTATGAGTTTTTTATATTTTTATATTTAATTATATATATATATATATATATATATATATATTTTTTTTTTTTTTTAAATTTAAAATGAAACTAAACTTAAAATCTTAAATAAAATCTAATCTAAAAAAACTAGCAAAACTAAAAAAGGGAACCTTTTTATGAATTTTTTTTTTAATTTTTTTTTTTTTTTTCAATCAAAACCAAAACAAAATAAAACTTAAAAAAAAAAATACCTGAAACCCTAAGCTAAACTATGACCAAAATCCAAAAAAGAACTTTTTGATGCATTCTATATATTTTTTAAATGAAACAAGACTAAAAAGAAGAGTAAAATTTTAAACTAAATGAAACTTATAATAAATATAAATATATACAATTAAACTGAAATTTAAAATTTAATTCTAAACTAAACTAAACTAAACCAAAGGGGCTTTTTATATATATTTTCTTATTTTTTTTAATTTTTATATTTTTAGTTATATTTTTTAATTTTTATGATTTTTTTTTTACTTTAAAATTAAAATGAAACAAAATTAAAATAAAATCTAATCCAAATATAACTAAACGTAAAGTTAACATCTAAGCTAACCTAAATCAAATAAACATAAAGAAGAAATTTAAAATCGACTTTTTTTTTTTCAAATTTTCATATATTAACAAACAAACAAAAAATACACTAACCTGAAGCTAAACTCAATCTTATTCTAAAGCTAAAAAAAATGAGAATAGACTTTTTTTTTCCTTCTATATATATATATATATATATATATATATAAATACGCTAAACTAAAGAACAAAATAAAATTCTGAACTAAACATAAACTAAAACAAAAATTTTACTCTAAATCTCACGTTGATACATACGTTACCCTAACCATATAATCGAACTGCAACATATGTAAAAAAAATTCGAATGTTTGTTTGGTTGATTGCAGGTCTGCGTGAAGGTTGAAGATACGACAGCGGAAATGGCGAGGATTTGTTTTGCAGGTTTTGAAGCAGTGTGGGAAGAGATCGTACAGCAGTGGAAAGAAGAGAAACTGCGTGGGAGCGTATGGAGCAACCAGCGTGCAGGCAGAGAGAGACGGTTACAAATTTCTGGCAGCGTGGATTTGCTAAGGGAATCAATGGATTTGCTGACTTGCTGTGTATGCAGGTTGCTGGAGCAGCGTGGATATGGGGAAAGCGCGAGTTTTTTGCAGGTATGGGCTGCAGAAGAGCTGAATGTGGACGAGAAATGCGTGGGAAAAACCACACGCAGGCAGATGGGGATCAAGCTGTAGGTTGAATGCAGTGATAGAAGGCTGCGTGAATGAGTGCCCAGCGCTTTCAGCAATTGTGAAGACCGCATAGATCAGGCTTGCAATAAAGTTGGGCAGCGTGATAGCAAAATGCCTTTTCCAGGCTTGGAGAATGGAGTCCAAAGGGAAAATGTGATTGCAGCAGCGTTGAGGAAATGAGATAGCTGCATGAGGAACAAAACCCAAGGCAAAATAAACCTGAAAATAATTCTGGGCAACAAAGAAGATCGCAGCTCAATGAAACCCCCAAAAATTCCAGATTAAATTTGTCTCAGATTTATTTATGAAATCCTTGCAGACTTTTCTCCAGATAAAAATTTAAAACCCTGGATTGCAAAAACGATGCACCTGCAAAGGCTATTTTCTGGGGCCAGATCTGGCTTCACACACAAAAAAATTTCTTCTCAGACCTGCAACCTGCAATGGGAAAACAAAAACCCAGAAAATATATGCAAGGATTAAAAATAAAACCCTACAAACCAGCTACAAAATTACAGTATTTACAGATATGAGGCTCTTTAGCAGCCAAATTTCTCAATAATCACAGTAATATTATCAAGATTTAATTTTAATGTGAGATACTTCAGAAAACCTTGCATGCATTCATAAAAAAAAATCAGATGATAAGCCCGAGATTAAAAACTAGCTGGGCTCTTTCAGAAAACACAATGTGGAAGTTGGCTGGTTCAGCCGAGAACTTCCCCTAACGCTCTGTAAACTTAAAACTAAGATTTCCTGCATAGCTTAAAATCAACCATTAACATAGAGGGAGAAAACAATAGTAAAACCCAGATCAAATGGAGATACCTGCCATTATATTTCAGAATCTAAACTATCATTCAAACCCCAAAGATTAGACAAGATACCTGTGCCTAAATCAATCTTCATCAAGCTATTATCTATGGCTGAAAATAAAATTATGCAGAAAAATAAAACATCTTACAGTATTTTCAGAAGAGTAACACCAACAAGATTTTCAACCCCAAAGTCTTTCTTTATTGCACAAAAAATGACTACAAGAGAGCTTCCTTTAGCACCAGACTCTCAGATCCAAATCTCCTCAAATGACCCCTAGCACCCTATTTAAAGAAAAAATTCTCAATAGCTAATTCGAGTGATCCATGTAAAACCCCTACTGCAATAAATCTGAATCTACTTGACCTACTTGATTTTTTATATACATTAACCAAGTTATTCTTCTGAATACTGAAGCAAATTACTTCTGCATTCTACACTAATTAAATATTTGATCTCATGAAACAAAAAACATAGCAAAGAACAAGATACATAGGACACACTTATTTTTGGACATAATAGTCCTCGGAAAAACCCAATGCGGGAAAACGGTGCAGCAGCTCTGAGGGTTTATTATTATGCAAGAGAAATATTTGAATACAAATCTAGGATGCTCATCTAGCAATCATTTACAGAGAAAATCCTAGCGGAAAATTTGATTGAGTTTTACCTCGCTTCACCTGGCAGAATTCCGGCTGATCCGACACAAAACTGGCTAACCTCGGCTATTTCTACGTCACCTCTTTTGCCCTCTGCGTCAGCTTTCCCGGCTGTTCTGACAGTTCTGTAATGTTCCCAGGAGGGGATTTAAGTGATATTCTAAACAAATAAACAATACAGCAACATAAAATTAAAAACATGCATTATACCCCCATAAAACACTGTAAATTTGGAACTGCTGAGCCAGATATTATAAAATTTGAGAGCATAGGTACAATATATATGAAGTGGTGCACCTGGGCTTGTCTCAAGGACAAGCTGTTAAAATTGGCAACTCGTGCTAAACTCCATGTGGGTCAGGTTATTTATGGCAGCTGATATTTTTATTGGATCCCTCTCGTCGAGAGGTGTATGATTGATCTAAAGATCATCCAATTCCGATAAGTATTTATGGAGATATGAATTTATTTTGACTATGGAATTATTATCAAGCCGACCAACAACTTATCTAGGCTCAAGAAGCCCAAACGTCATGTCTATTCAACCTATACATTTTTGGTATAAATAGAAGAGGATTTGATGTCATTTGTAACACATATTTTTGAGGTGATCTCCTCCTCTCCACGTCTTGGGTTTTTGGAGGAGTGAGACACCAAGAGTAATACGCTAGCCTAATGGTGATGCCCTAGCTACAGATTGATCTAGACAGCAATCAGAGCTCACTGTTTTGGAGTCTGAGTTGCTGGTAGAGGGGCTGAGGTCTCTTGGAGGAAGGTTGAGTTTGATGGGAAGTATTGTGGATCTGTTTGAGGGCTAGAAGACGGCTGTTTTGGTGCGCTGTTGGAGGGCCACAGCTAGTTGAGATGGGCTGTAGACCTGGCCTCCCAAAACAGGCCTACGTTGAGTTGTTAAGGGCTGCCATATACCTAGAACAACAGCTCACAAGAAAGGCTTTACTCCTTGCCTAGGCCGCAGTAAATTCAAGGCTGATTTGTGGGTTGAATGAAGGGTTGTTGTAGCAAAAACAAGCCCTAACTAGTCACAGTAAAAGACAACAGGTGCAGAAGACTTGGAGGGCAGCGTGTGGAGAAAGCATTGGGTCATAGTTCATGACCAAACTTGGATCAGTTTAATGGGCAGCATAATGATGATGCACATCTGTAAGGGCAGTATAATGATGATGCACATTAGCAAGGGTAGCAACATGATGATGATGCACATTAGTATGGGCAGCATGATAATGGATGAGATCATGGACATGAAGGGCAACATGATGATGGATAAGATCATGGACATGGGCAGCATGATGATAATCATGATTAGTGCAGTATGCAGTGGTGCAGCAAGAGGACCAGATGCAGCATGATGATAGGTGAAGGAGTCACCTTGGAGAATCAATTGAAGCAGAATGTCTTCAACTGATCTCATCGTTATAGGAGATGATCTATGCTCAGATCTAGATAAGTCAAAGTGTTGACTTCTGTTGTAAATGTACTCTCTCTCTCTCTCTTTCTCTGCTAAACTTTGAAGAACATAAAGGAAGAATTGATCAAGGGTTCCCCACATTGGGGTTTGTCCCTGGTTTGCGCCACATCTTGTGTCCTCTTGTCTTGGCTTGTCTTTTGCGATTTATATTTATGTTCTATCTGCAGTTTATCTTAATGCTGATGTGATTGCTAATTGCGAAAATTTAAAAAAATTGCTCTGGCATAGAACATACCTAAAATTAACATGGTATCAGAGCTGAGGTGAAGACAATGCCCAAGCAAGAGTGAAAGAGCAATCACGAAGACAGGTGGGATAGGACAAAAAGATCAATGGGTTCCACATCTCCCTTCACCAAGGGTGAAGTCGAAGCAGAGCATATTATTAGAATGGCGTTTCTGATGGCCCATCTAAAGATCACTTCATTGGGAAGTTCGGATCTAAGGGTGGAAGGAAAGGCGGATGCCTTGGTTTCAATAAGTTCGGCCATTATGCGAAGGAGTGTCCAAATGGCAGAGACACATCTCTTGATGAAGATAACAATCATTCCAGGGACATCTTCAATGATCAAAGGAATGTCACCGATCCCGAAAAGGGTGCAGGGAATGTTACCGCTCATTTGAATGAGGGTAACTCGATTCTTTTTCAGAATCTCTAATCGCAAGAAGAACTTGGTGTCCATTTCAGGAATGGAAGTCGAAGGTTTTAAAGGTGGTGCTCGTCGATGGAAAGGTACGTGTGTGAAAATCAAAAAGAGCATGAAGGTACATGTTTGAGATGTACGGAAGGAAAATCTTATAAGGGGACTATTCCCCTCATGCCACAGGTCCATAGGTTTGGAACAACCCGAGGAGTTTGAGATTCATGATCGGGAATCTCATGTATGCAGGTGGTAGAAAGCCCTCTATGGCTAGAACCAAAACACCCCGGGCATAGTATGAGAGGATCAACAGTTGTCTGATGAAGCTGAGATCCACTAGGAGTGAAATCGATCCAAACCATTACTTGAAGGTTGTGGATGATAGACCTCTCATACCGACACCTTTGTTTGATAGGTGCAGACCCTCTCATTTGTAGGAGACAGAGGGAGTTGGATTCCGAATGTGGAAAAATAAACTGCAAGCTTGTGACTACCTCAAGGATCTTAACTTTCAGAAGTTATATGGTAGTGATGTCAGACCAGATTTGGGAAATGCCATTGAGATCTCGTATGAAGTTGCCTGGTTGTGGAAACTCTTCAATGAGTACACATGATGAATACCACTGTGATTCTCTGTGACAACCAGAGGTGGGATTCGATTATTGAGGAATCCCATATTCAATGATTGCTCTAGTAGATAGACATCAGATACTGCCTTATCTGGGATATGGTAAGTCGATGAGCAAGGAGGCTCCAACGCATTGAGATGATGTATAGGTCGCTAGTTAGAGCCCCGGGGAAATATCAAAATTGTGATTTTCCCGAACAACTTGGAGTCGTCGAGAGACCCTTGTAAAAGGGTCCTGCATGTTGCATACATTGAGCTCTGGGAGCTCTGGGGGCTTGCGGTTCTTACTGGAGCAACATACGACCACAGGTTGACTTACCCTCCCCTGGTGGTGCGCACTGGGACAAGATGATTCGCTCTCTTGCGGGACAGGATGATTCGCTCTCCTGTGGATAGGATGATTCGCTCTCCTGTGGACAGGATGATTTGCTCTCTTGTGGGACAAGATGATTCGCTCTCTTGTGGGACAGGACGATTCACTCTCCTGTGGGACAAGATGATTTGCTCTCTTGTGGGACAAGATGATTCGCTCTCTTGTGGGACATGATGATTCGCTCTCCTGTGTAGTAGGATGATTAGTTCTCCTGTGAGGTCTGGATGATGTGTTCTCCATGACGATTATGTAGCAGGATGATTAGTTCTCCTGTGAGGTTTGGATGATGTGTTCTCCTTGACGATTATGTAGCAGGATGATTAGCTCTCCTGTGAGGCCTGGATGATGTGTTCTCCATGGCGATTGTGTAGCAGTATTATTAATTCTCCTGTGAGGATAGGATTGATTAAGTTCTCCTGTCAAGGCATCCTACCATGCAGTCTGGGACTCATGGGAAGTACCTCTCATCTGATCAAGGAGCAGGGAAATGAGGATAGGGACCATAGTAGTACCGATGGACGCATCGCTATATCTACCGTACTCCCTATGCTAGGATGACCTTCATTGATCTGGGATCAATGATACTGGTCTGGGACCAGTGGTAGGAGTTGTACCTACTATGACGCTGACTTCGGGTTGGTTGAGACTGGTCTAGGACCAATGGTACATACTCTGAGACTAACTTAGGGTCAGTGGAAGACTGGTCTGGGACCAGTGAGAATGGTACATACTATGAAACTGACTTCGGGTCGGTTGAGACTGGTCTGGGACCAGTGGTACATTCTCTGAGACTAATGATACTGGTCTGGGACCAGTAGTAGGGGTGGTACCCACTATGACGCTGACTTTGGGTTGGTTGAGACTGGTCTGGGACTAGTGGTACGCACTCTGAGACTGCCATCGGGTCAGTGGAGAATGGTATGAGACATTCTCGATCAATTCTTCTTCTTCTTGGTTTAGCAGAGCTAAGTTGAGCAAAGCAGAGCCAACAGAGCTGAGTAGAGCAGAGCAGAGCCAGCAGAGCTGAGCAGAGTAGAGCTGAGCAGAGCCAGCAGAGCGAGTAGAGCTAAGCAGAGCAGAGCAGAGCCAACAGAGCTGAGCAGAGCCAGCAGAGCAGAGCTGAGCAGAGCCAGTAGAGTAGAGCTGAGCAGAGCTAGCAGAGCTGAGCAGAGTAGTGCAGGGCACTGATGGTAGAGATAGTATAGTCGGACATATGGATTAGCGGATGGAGTTTTCCCTAGTTGAGAGGGAGTGTTAAAATTGGCAACTAGGGCCAAACTCCATGTGGGTCAGCTTATTTATGGCAGATGATATTTTTATTGGATCCCTCTCGTCGAGAGGTGTAGGATTGATCTAAAGATCATCCGATTCCGATAAGTATTTATGGAGATATGAATTTATTTTGATTATGGAATTATTATCAAGCCGACCAACAACTTATGTAGGCTCAAGAAGCCCAAACGTCATGTCTATTCAACCTATACGTTTTTGGTATAAATAGAAGAGGATTTGATGTCATTTGTAACACATATTCTTGAGGTGATCTCCTCCTCTCCACGTCTTGGGTTTTTGGAGGAGTGAGACACCAAGAGTAATACGCTAGCCTAATGGTGATGCCCTAGCCGCAGGTTGATCTAGGCAGCAATCAGAGCTCACTGTTTTGGAGTCTGAGTTGCTGGTAGAGGGGCCGAGGTCTCTTGGAGGAAGGCTGAGTTTGATGGGAAGTATTGTGGATCTGTTTGAGGGCTAGAAGAGGGCTGTTTTGGTGGGCTGTTGGAGGGCCACAGCCAGTTGAGATAGGCTGCAGACCTAGCCTCCCAAAACAGGGCTGCGTTGAGTTGTTAAGGGCTGCCATATGCCTAGAACAACAGCTCACAAGAAAGGCTTTACTCCTTGCCTAGGCCGCAGTAAATTCAAGGCTGATTTGTGGGTTGAATGAAGGGTTGTTGCAGCAAAAACAAGCCCTAACCAATCACAGTAAAAGACAACAGGTGCAGAAGACTTGGAGGGCAGTGTGTGGAGAAAGCGTTGGGTCATAGTTCATGACTAGACTTGGATCAATTTAATGGGCAGCATAATGATGATGCACATCTGTAAGGGCAGCATAATGATGATGCACATTAGCAAGGGCAACAACATGATGATGATGCACATTAGTATGGGCAGCATGATGATAATCATGATTAGTGCAGCATGGTGCAATATGCAGTGGTGTAGCAAGAGGACTAGATGCAGCACGATGATAGGTGAAGGAGTCACCTTGGAGAATCAGTTGAAGCAGAATGTCTTCAACTGATCTCATCGTTATAGGAGATGATCTATGCTCAAATCTAGATAAGTCAAAGTGTTGACTTCTGTTGTAAATGTACTATCTCTCTCTCTTTCTTTCTCTGCTGAACTTTGAAGAACATAAAGGAAGAATTGATCAAGGGTTTCCCCACATTGGGGTTTGTCCCTAGCTTGCGCCACATCTTGTGTCCTCTTGTCTTGGCTTGTCTTCTGCGATTTATATTTATGTTCTATCTGCAGTTTATCTTAATGTTGATGTGATTGCTAATTGTGAAAATTTAAATAAATTGCTCTAGCATAGAATATACCTAATTAAAATGGACCAAACCCAGGTGATGGAATAGCTGAGGTGATGGTTGCTTAGTTGTTGCACCACTTTGCACTGCGTTGTTCCAGTAAAACTGTTGTTCTGTTGAATTCGACTTGCTGGATTGTGCCCAAAAACCACCCAAAAAATTATGTCCTTTCAGTCCTAGACTCTTTGGACAAAACCCAAAAGGGAATTTCTCTGGTTTTGACTTTGGATTTTCAGCCTCCTTGGAGCCCCTCTTCTGCTGCTACTACCAAATTCGATTTGCAAGAACCAGCCTGCAAATCCAACTGGAAACACTCCTCAAATGCTGGGTTCACCTGTGATCACAAATTCCTTTCCCTCGGGATGATCCTTAGCCCGGATGGCTGCTCTCCTAAGCCCCACGAATTTGCTGTCGGAGGCCTCTGCGCAGTCCCTCTGCCCAGAAATGCATACTACCGTAATCATTGACTGGCTGGCTGCGAAACTCAGAGAAAATGTCCTCAGCTCACTACCTTTCCTGCTTCCATAACTCCCAGCAAGCTAGGGACCTCTCGGTTGGCTCAATCCTCTTCTGCATGTTTCTGGCTGCCCAGAAAGTACGCAGTCTCCTCCTTTGCGTGGTTGGATGGAATGTATGTTGATGTTGGAACTCCTGCAATCTCTGTGGAACAACCTCCCTAGGGCGGGCATGGATAGTCCCCCGAAGTAGAGGTTGAATCTTCCCCGCGGAAAACTCGTGGCTAAATAGTCAGTAGACTCGCTAAGCAGCAGAGCATACAAAGGTAAGTTTGTTTGTTAAATGATCAAAATCTTCCAAAATGAAAGCTCCTTCCTCTTTTATCACTTTGGGTCCCCTTAGCCTCTTGTGGGCCCCTCCTTCCACTAATTCGATTCCCTCCAACGCATTCCTTGGCCAAGTTCGAATTATTCATGTGGGTGGCCCCCACATTCCACTAGCTGCCAGAAATAAAGTCGAATTGCCTATAGTTCCTAAGTTCTGTGTGTGGGGTCCTCCTCCTAAGCCAAAAATGATGCCAAAATTGTGTAGCTGCACCTCGTGACTAATACATTTGAGAAGGGACATGACAATCCTCCCCTCCCAAATGTTGCTTGCCCTCAAGCAACCTCAAAGCCGGGTGCTCCAGTATGTGCTCACCCTCCCAAGTGGCATCCTCATCCGGCAAATTCTTCCAGCGTACCAAGAACTCCTTGATGGTTCTACTCAGTCTCCTCTCCCTGCTCTCCAGAATGGCCTTTGGTTCCAACACCAAATGGCCCTCATCATTCAATGGGGGTAATCAGCTGTCGTGGTCACCTGTTGTTCCAACACCTTTTTCAAGCATGAGACATGAAATACGTTATGGATTCTACTCCCCTGAGGCAACTCTAGCCAATGTTTTAAAACTCTGACTCCGACTCCGACTCTGACTTCGACTCCGACTCCGACTTGATATCGACTCAGTCAGCTCTATTTCAATGACTTGGTCGTTGTAAAAAATACATTAAATATATATATATATATATATATATTTTATAAAAAAACATAATTTTAAAGATTTTCGTTCATGTTTCCAAACACATAGCATTAGAATATAGATAGAAGACAACATATGATCAAAGTAGGCTCGTGAATATTTTCATTATATCTAAATGGCACCCAATGCATTGTCCAATACATACATGATGACGATATAGAGATCAAAACAAAAACACAAAACCAAGGAGGCTAGAAATGGCCTCTACAACAAAAGTAAAATGTGACCAGTACTGCTGGCTACTCCTAGAGGAGCCAAAATCATTTGGCTCATGTTGGAATTTCTAAGTCTAACTGTTAAAAACCCTTCGTGTACTTTCTGATTTATTTTTGCCTACTTGTTCTGATTAATTAACAAGTTATTTACTATGTAAACACTGAAAATAAATGCAAGTACATGCTCAACACATTACAGATTATCAACTGAAGGAAACAAAACAAGCACACAAGTGACACCATTGTTTTTGGACCAATGTCCCCGGAAAAACCCAATGCAGGAAAACCGGTGCAACTATCTAAGGGTTTTATTATTATGCAGTTTCTTAATACAATCTGGGTGCCAAAACCGGTTCACCCGACAGAGAATAATCTCGACAGTAGTACCTCTCAGTCGGAGACAGATGTTCCGGCTGAAACCCCGGATAATCACTCCGGCAACTTCACAGCTCCAATCTGCCCCACGAAACCCCAGCGTCAACCTCTAGGGACAACGTTAGTCCTTTCTGGCCCAGTGTTTGCCCAACGTCACTCTGACTTGGCCTGCATCAGCCTCTGGAGGCACTGCGTCAACCCTCTACGTCACCCACGTTGGCCCTCTGAGGCACTGCGCAGCGCATCGCTGAGTCTACGTGAGCCCTAGCTGGCCCTACGTGAACCATTGGCTGGTTCTGCGTCCCTCTCTCCAGCTATTGCACTGATCTTCCCGATGCTATCTTTGCCTCTTTGCTTCTGTATTCACTGCCCCTCAGCTACAACTCTGATCACTCTCTCAACTTTCTCAACAAACCCAGCCCTAGAAAGTCAAAATTTTGATCTCTTCGGTGTGTTCTCCAACTGACCCTCAAGCCTCCTCTTATACTTTTCCTGTTGTTCCTTCAACGATTGAGATTACATCTCTAATCAATGGCTAAGACTAGATTTGGCTTGATCCATGTCATTTAGAACCTTCTAACCCAGTTTTATAGTAATACCCATTAATATTTTATTTTTCCTAAGTTTAGACTTAGGAATTCCATTAAAAATATTAATTATTTTAATATCTCCTTAACTGAGTAGAATCTGTCCAAACCATTTCTGGGTCTTGGAGGTCTCATGTGCTTTAGCCTCTCCACCAATTTTCATGGCTAGAGAACATTCGATGCTACCCCAAATCAACACTCCCTCTTAGCGAGGACTGTGCTCTAGTAATACTCCACACTGAGCATCACCCTAATTATACAGCATCGGTACCGGTGCTGATGCTAGACCTCCCTGCTCAATATCCTTTGCACTGTTGCACCCTGTATTGCTGCCCATGGCCTTGCCATTGCCACTTCTACATCCGTACGACAACTCCCTCTACATTCGTGCTGTTGCTGGTCATTTCTCCCAACACTGCATCTGCACTGCAACCCCCTCTCATCATGTTGCATCGTGCTATTGCACTGCAACTCAGTGACTGAGAAGTAACTGATCCACCCAACTACTGACATCCCTATCAGGCTAGAAACACTCCTGATGCTTAAGCTCTCTCTACTGCTATCTCGTGCTCCCTCTACTGCCTCTACAATGCTGCAACAACTCTGTGCCTCTCGCACCGCTGCAAACCTCTCTGTACCATCCTGCACTGCTGCAACCTCCTCTGTGCCTCTCGCACTGCTACAACCCTCTCTGCATTGCATGGGACTTCTACACTTCTAGCACTCTCTACCGCTTCATCCTCAACCGTTTCTACCGACATCCGCCATCCTGCGACTCTCACTTCGGGGCTCCCATAGCCAGGTATAATCGAAGAGTTTGGGTGCCTCAAGGATGCTGCCCCTCATTGCCTATAGTCCTCCTGATTACGGCTCGATGTCTCTCCACCTCTTCTCTAGAAGTACATGAACTCTCATGGTACAATCGTCATCCTCCTCTAACTCCTTTTCCGCCTTCGCTGGCGCTGCCTTGGAGTTAGACACCTCTCCCTTATTCTTCTTCCTCGGACACTAGTTCGCATAATGTCCCAGTTTCCCACAGTTGAAGCACTTTATCTTGGAGACGTCCTTTTTCTTCCTCTTCTCCTGCTTCCCTATAGATGCCAGAGCTGCATCCTCTTCCTCTTATGTCTTGACCCGAGCTCCTTTGCTGCTACTTCCCATCTTGGTCAGTCGTCTGATCCCTTCTTGGCAAAGAGTCGCCCACAATTCTTCCCAATCTGGAATATTCGCTCTGCCCAGAATGCTCTGGACGAATGTCTCCCACTCCTTGGAGACTGCATTTAGAGCGGTCCTCTCCGTCAACTCCTGATCTGGCGTGGCTCCTATGGAAGTCAGTTGGTCCTAGATCTCCTTCAACCTGTTGAGGAAGTGATCTATTTTCTCCCCCTTCTGCATTTGGTATGACCGCAGTTGATTCCCTAGCAGCATCTTCCTCTGCACGAAAATGTGTTGATACAATGTCTTCAAGGTGTCCCACATTTCCTTTGCCATCTCCTTCTCGGCAATATGCTGGACCACATGATCCTTGACCCCGTCAAGGATTATGCATTTCGCCTTGGCCATCGCATCCTCATACCTTTCATTTTCAGTTGGGTCAACTGGGATAGCCACGGTTCTCCAGGCAAAGGCCTTGACGCGTTGTCTATCTAGAATGGGCAGGATCTTGGCCTTCCAGATGACAAAGTTGGATGCCCCATCCAACCTGTCCTGATCCCTCAATCCATTCATGGCCATCTCTCTGCTCTTCTTTTCGACGACTCTGAGTCTCTACTTCCTTCTTGGAAGTTCTCTCTTTGACTCCCTCTAAGTCGCTACTTCCCTCTTGGAAGTTCTTTGCTAGAGTCCCTTTGAGTCTTGATTTCCCTCCTGGAAACCCGTCTGCCAACTGTCGAGTCACACCTCTTCGATCTCCTATGCTCCTGCAACACTAATCTGGATTTATTGGCTAGAAATACGCCTAGGTAGCGACTCCCTCTACCTTGGCCTTGCCCTGTTAGGTACTATTCTGAGTACAGTACCCCACCAGCTCCACTTTGCAACTTACCCACAGCCTCCTAAACCCCAACAAACTGAAGCTTAGAGTTCCTAGGCTCCGCGCAATCCCGACACTGGCTGAAGTGCTCCCCTAGTCAACTGCATCAACCCTCCTAGTCTCTGCATGGCTCTGCATGAGACTATTCTTCCCTCCTCAGTCTCTGCGCTGGCCTCTTCTTGGCTCAATCTTAATGACGCAGGCACTGCGTCACCCCTTCCTTGTTGCTACTCTGTTAGGAACAACTTTTGTCACTTGGGACAACTGTTTTCTGCTGCTGCTGCTCTGCTCGGCTGATGTCCTCAGTTCTCTTGTGATCTACAACCATGCCCTAATACCATGTTGGAATTTCTAAGTCTAACTGTTAGAAACCGTTCATGTACTTTCTGATTTATTTCTACCTACTTGTTGTGATTAATTAACAAGTTATTTACCATGTAAATACTGAAAATAAGTACAAGTACATGCCCAACACATTATAGATCATCAACTGAAGGAAACAAAACAAGCACACAAGTGACACCATTGTTTTTGGAGCAATGTCCCCAGGAAAACCCAATGCGGGAAAACCGGTGCAACTATCTGAGGGTTTTATTATTATGCAGTTTTTGAATACAATCTGGGTGCCAAAACTGGCTCACCCAACAGAGAATAATCTTGGCAGTAGTACCTCTCAGTCAGAGACAGATGTTCCGGCTGAAACCCCGGATAATCACTCCGGCAGCTTCACAGCTCCAATCTGCCCCACGAAACCCCAGCGTCAGCCTCTAGGGACAACGTCAGCCCTTTCTGGCCCAACGTCACTCTGGCTTGGCCTGCGTCAGCCTCTGGAGGCACTGCATCACCCTCTGGCGCTCTGTGTCACCCACGTTGGCCCTCTGAGGCACTGCGCAGCTCCTGGCTGCCTCTGCGTGAGCCTTGGCTGGCTTTGCGTGAACCCTTGGCTGGTTCTGCGTCCCTCTCTCTGGCTACTGCGCTGATATTCCCGGTGCTATCTCTGCCTCTCTGCTTCTGTATTCACTGCCTCTCAGCGGCAACTCTGATCACTCTCAACTTTCTCTGCAAACCCAGCCCCAGAAAGTCGAAATCTTGATCTCTTCGGTGTGTTCTCCAACTGACCCTCAAACCTCCTCTTATACTTTTCCTATTGGTCCTTCAACGACCAAGATTACATCTCTAATCAACAGCTAAGATTAGATTTGGCTTGATCCATGTCATTTAGAACCTTCTAACCCAGTTTTATATTAATACCCATTAACATTTATTTTTCTTAAGTTTAGACTTAGGAACTCCATTAAAAATATTAACTATTTTAATATCTCCTTAACTGGGTAGAATCTGCCCAAACAATTTTTGGGTCTTGGAGATCTCATGTGCTTTAGCCTCTCCACCAATTTTCATGGCTAAAGCACATCCGATGCTACCTCAAATAAACAGCTCAACCTCTGGATCAGAGTCAGATAGGCCAACCCATGGCTCCTCCTCATCATCATCTCCAATTGCAACTGTAGAAGTGATAGAACTAGCAGGTTTTGCAGCAGCTGCAAACGGAGATAGACGAGATATGAACTTCTATTGTGGCTGAGCAGAGGAAGCGCCTGCAACTAAAGGACTTAGGGCTGAACCCTGAAGCTGGTACAAGTGGATTGGGATTTGCATTCAACTGAACATCCTGTTTGAGTGATGCAATCGTCTGTAAATCATAATCAAGATCCTCATCAGAATCAAACTCTGCTGGATTACACTCCAATACCCAATCTGATGTTGGATCAATGTCTTCCAACACAATGGGATCTAAATCAGGTCTTTTGTTCAGCAATTGGTTGCGTCTGAGCCGGAGGTTGTATTGGACATAGGCTAGATGATTTAACCGTTTTTGATCCACACAATTTCTCTTCTTCGTATGAATCCTATCAAAGACAGACCAATTGCGCTCACACCGAGTAGCACTGCAAGTTTGACTCAAAACACGAATTACGAATTTCTGCAATTTAGGACAATGGCTACCAAAATCCTCCCACCATTGTGCTGCAAAAAACATAGGAGTGTAATGAGTTAGCTCAACAAAATTACAAATTATATCCAACTTTCAAATTATGAACGATTTAACAAAATAAGTATTAAGAATTTGAAAATTGAAATTTTTGTTCACCTAGCTCATTTCTTCCCTTGCAATCTTTGCTAGGTTCTTCCCAAAGGTACCTGAGGCATTGCTGAAGGTTGTGACTTGTCGGTGTATCTCCAGCTGATCACACTCCAGTGGGATCTGTTATCGCACAGATTGTCACGACAATGCTCAGACCGCGGGCTGTCACTCTGATCCCCAATCCTTCCGTTTAAGCCGTTCCCTGAGGCTAAGGGGGTAGACCCTATGGGATGAAGGAAGACCAACTGAGGACCAGTTGGGTTGGGAGACACATCAAGGCGATACCAATACTTGATTGATTGTAGGAATAATGTACCAGTGCCTTATGGAGTCAATGATTAAATGATTATTTATTACATGTTGCAGAAAATATGAACCTTGTAAAACAATCATTTATCATCAAAAACCCAAGCAATGCAAGATATTCGATAAACGCACAATGATTTAATAGTGATCCAGCAATTAAACTTCAAGAAAAATCAAATACTTTGAGTGATCATAAAATTTAAATGCTGACTAGTTACCACTTTCATATAGCTAACTTTAGACGAACATTTAAGCGCATTTAACTATAAAGAAGTGGAACATAGATACCACAAAAATGAATTTTCAATTTTTTATTAAGATTTTTCAAAATATTTTTTAATTTTTATATATTTTTTTGTTATTTTTTCTTATATCAAAATAGACCAAAACATCTAAATTTAAGCTACATGAAAAATGGAATTTAAATATATACAAATGAAATGGAATTTAAAAATAAAGTCTAAAACTAAGATCTAAATTCTAATTTATATACACAATATAGAATCTAATTTCTAAATAAAACTCAGAAACCTTTTTTTTAAATGATTTTTGATTTGTTCTAAAAATAAAATAAAACTAAACTAAATTTAAAAAAAAAATGAGGACTAAATCTAAATTCTAAAGAAATAAAACTCAGACCTAAAAATAAATCAAATAAAAAAAACTAAACTAGATCTAAAATTTAATCCTAAAAGAAAGCCTAAAGAAACCTTTTTATGCCATTTTTTAATTTTTTTTTATGATTTTTCAATTTTATTTAAAATCAAACTTTAAAAAATTAAATCTAAATTTAAATCTAACTTAAAAGTAATCCTAAAGACTAACCCTTTTTAACCTTTTATTATTATTATTATTATTATTATTATTTTAATTCTAAACTAAGATCCAACACAAAAAAAGAAGGAATTTTTTATTTTTTATTTATTTTTTTATTTTAAGCCATTTATGATTTTTTATATCTTTTATATATATATTTTTAAATAAAACAGAACTAAAATAAATAAAAAATTAGAATCACAAAACTAAACTAAACTAAAGGACCTTTTATGCTTTCTGAGACTTTTTATTTTTTATGATGTTTTTGATATTATTTTTAAAATCAAACTAAAACAAAAATAAACTATAATATATCTGAAGACTATAAAATATGATCTAATATATGCAAAAGGGTAAAATTTATAAAATCTAAAAATTAAACTAACACTTTAACAAAATATGAAGGCTAACTAAATACAATTCAAAACCTAAAAAAATCGATTTTTCTTTTTATTTATTTTTTAAATATTTACATACTTCATATAAAAAAAGAAACATACGTTAACTAAAATACTCTATTCTAAACTTAAGATCAAAGCCCAAAAGAAATAAACTAAAGCTAATGCCTAATCTTAAAAAATGAAAATCGATTCACATAAAAACAATACGCTAACCTGAACTCATACGGCTTACCCAAAATCGATTTTTCTGTTTTGTTTTTTGCTGTTGCGGATGTGCAGGAAGCTTGACGGCGGCAGAAGAACCACTGAACGGAGGAGCTCGATGGTGGAGGGTTCGACACAGGATAGTAGGTTGAGAAGCCGCAACAATGGAGAGGGATGGATTCACGATGGCAGCAGAAGTGATCACGCGGAGAGATGGGCGCAATGCCAGCAAAGGATGGCAGCGTGAAGATTTGAAAAGAAGCGCTGGAGATGAGTGGGGTTTCAAGTTTGCTGGCAGCGGAATGGAGGGACTGCGTAGAGGATGAGGGAGCCGCAGTTGGGGTTCTCTGTGGGAGAAACGTAAGAATAGCAGCGTGGGAATGGCCAGCGAGTGGTTGATGGAATTGTTTAGTAGTGAAGAGAAATGGTTGTGCGAGATTTTGAAAGGACGCAGGTTCACTGCGCATGAATGGGCAGCGTTGAAGGCTGCGTTGAGGAGGAGCTGAGCAAAAATAGCAATGCTGAAACTTGGCACAATCCAGGAGCCTCTCCAAAAAAAATTTCAAAAATTTTCCTACAACCTGAAGACAATGGAAACAAACAGCCAGAACTTGAAAATGCAAAAAATAAATGAAACCCTAAAAACCCTAAAAAACCAGCTAAATAATTACAGTATTTACAGATTGCAGGCTCTAAAATAGCCAGATTTCTCGTTATGCCACATAAATATTTTCAGAATTTTAATTTAATGTGAGATGCTCTAGAAAAACCCTGCATGCATTCATAAAAAATTTCAGATGATAAGCCCGGGATTAAAACTGGCTGGGCTCTTTCAGAAAACGCAATCCAGGAGTTGGCTGGTTCAGCCGAGAACTTCCCCTAACGCCCGGTAAACTCAAAACTAAGATTTCCTGCACAACTTAAAATCAACCATTAACATAGAGGGAGAAAACAATAGTGAAATCCAGATCAAATGGAGATACCTGCCATTATATTTCAGAATCTAAACTATCATTCAAACCCCAGAGATCAGACAAGATACCTGTGCCTGAATCAATCTTCATCAAGCTATAATCGATGACTGAAAATAAAATTATGCAGAAAAAAAAAACAATCTTACAACATTTTCAGAAGAGTAACACCAGCAAGATTTCAACCCCAAAGTCTTTCTTTATTGCACAAAAATGACTACAAGAGAGATTTCTTTAGCACCAGACTCTCAGATCTGATCTGATCTCAAATGACCCCTAGCACCCTATTTAAAGGAAAAATCCCAATAGCTAGTTCGAGTGATCCATGTCAAACTAATCTCGACCGTCGATGAGAATCAAGATTTCTCTTAATTTCATCCGTCGAATTTTTAAATGCATTTTAATATATTAAAAAAATAAAATTCTGCATTTATTTACTAAAAAATTTGACTTATTATTATTTTATTATTTTTTAATAATTTTTTTTTTTTTATTTTATTATTATTTTTATCTTTTTTTTAATCAATTAATTTTTTTAATTTTTATTTTTGGATCCTCGAACTTAGCCTTTGGAAAAATCACCTAGGACCTAGGACTTAGGACTTATGAGGGGATTAAAACATTTTCTAACCCTCAAGACACTTTACATCATGACTTTTACAATTTTACATCTCAAAGGGGAAAACCCATTTGACATAGACCCTCATAGACCACCCAGTTTTGCGACCAAATATAATCTAGCAGATCAACACACTAGGATTCGTTTAAGATTCTAATGACAAAATTCATTCCGGCTTTGGGGTTAGGCTGAAGGAAAACTCTGCCGATCATGGATCGGTGAGACAAAAAACCTTCCGGAACGTAGATTATCACTAGAAAATTAGGTCCACCTAGGAAATTTACATACATGACTCAACTCTGCTAAGATTATTTACAATTCACACATGCAGACTGGGTTTACAACATAAATTGATCAAGTCGACGATGACTATCGAATGGCACGGACACATCAATCAAGCGCTATCCCTTTTGCGAAGAAAAGGGGGTGTACTGCTATGGGAAGTTGACACGTAGTGGTCAACAGGATCATGTGATCAATTTAGTCAATCAATCCATCTATAACCTCCCCCTTCAAAGCTCCTGTCGCCTTAGCTTTGTAATGATACTGTGGGTTCAAAAAATACCCAGCTACATGTATAGGGCGATGGAGTTGATTGTTCCATCTTTCACCAATGATTGCCCAAATGGGCCCATACTTAGCCACTTTATCCTTTTATGCCCTCTTTATTTGCTCCTTTGCTTGATCCATAGCCTCATAAATGAAGCCCATATCCAATCTTTCCCCATCCACCAACCGCAACACCTTAACCAGTGGCTCAGCAAGCTTCACAATCTCTGCTGCCTTTCTCCAAAATATTTCTTCATTAACTTTTTTTTTTCAATTCTTTGCCTTCTTGTTTGTGAGATCACTGGCTTTGATTCCATTCTTCACTGTAAAATATCTTTTTCAAGTTTCTATGTTGTGAAAGCCTAGATTGCAACGTCAAAAAATGAGTAGCAAATCTAGTGATGGCGGGCCTAATAATATACCTGCCCCCTGTGTGTCTCCTCATAAGGTTCAGAATCCATGAATGATTGTAGATAAATTTTGTTATGCTTTTGGCATGGTCTACAGTGTTTTTGACCCAATCTAATTTGCCAGTATCCTCAAGCATGAGGTCTATCCAATGCGCAGCACATGGGATCTAAAAGATGGTTCTGTGTTTTTCTTCTAATAGTTTACCAGCAAGAACATAGTTAGAGGCATTATCTGTGATGACTTGAACAACATTAGCCACCCCCACCTCCTCAACAACCTCATCCAATAGCTGAAACAACAATTGTCCATCTTTTACCTTATCAGATGCATCAATTGATTTTAGAAACATGGTTCCTGTGGGAAGAAGATAAGAAAGTTTGTGATGGTACGGTTCCTTTGATCAGCCCATCCATCTGACATGATGGTACATCCTGGTCTTGCCCATGAGTCCATGAAATCTTTCAAATACTCATTAATGGAGGCAATTTCTTTCGGCAAACGATATCCCCTTATCTCATGCATAGTAGGGCCTTTGAAGCCTTTTCTAGCAGCATGTACGACATCAAAAATAGGCTCATAATATGGTGAACGAGAAGCATTGAAGGGGATATCAACATCATACCACCATCTACATATGTAATCACAAGCAGTCTCCCTCAATTCTTTTTTCCAATTGTCATCTATAGTGGGCTGCAAAGTTATACTAGCTTGAGGACCATGTGCATTTGATGGAGAGGAGGGTGTGACAGTGAAATAACTTTTGATATTCATATCGCCCTTCTTTTTCATTTTACTCTTACCTTTTTCTTGAATAGACTCCAAAGAGGGAGGAACATATCGGAAGGGGTTGGATGCATCAGTACAAGGGATAGAGGAAGAACCCTCAAAATCAAAATGGGGGTTGGTAGCCAACATTTTTTGTATACTCCTCTTCCTCCCAATTTCAGCCTCTAACTCTTTTTGCCTAGCATTTTTGTTAAATTTGGACAACTAGGTCCAAACTCCATGTTCTGATGCTCAGATTAAGAGGCTAATATTTTTGTTGGATTCCTCTTTCTGAGAGGTGTAAAATCCATATAAAAATAGTCTTAATCCGATGAGCAGAACTTATATTTTGAATTTATTATTCTTAATAAATTATATGTGCAAGGTCAGCCAGTTTTGTAATGTAGGCTCACATGCCCAACAGATGTGTCACACACCCTCATTGATGGATATATATACAGGAAAAGTTGGAGAGAATTTCATCACAACAAAACTCACATCTTAGGGTTGTTGTGACACATGCTGGGCTGGCTGACCAAAGGAGACTTTGCTGGTTGAAGCATCCTGTTGACCGCCGAAACGATCACATACATTTTTCTTGTTTCTGATTTGTCTTCTGTAAGATCTGCTTATATGTTCTATCTGCATTTTTCTTATCTACTTGTATGATTGCTGTGAGAAAAGTGAAATTGCTCTTAGCATAGAACATCTACAAAACTTAACATGGAATCAGAGCCAAGTTGAAGACAAACTCTATCTATAACAATCATCTCTTGTGATCTCTCTCTCCACTTGTCTTTGGGTTTTGGTGGTGTGAGAGATCAAAAGGGATACGCTATCCTAAAGGATGCCCTAACTAATACGCGGTCAGGGAGGAAGGTTTCATAGCGCAGCAAGGGAGTGACCTAAACACAGGTCTAATGTTCCGTTGATTGGTTTGCATATCTACTTGTTCGTGGAATATATAAGTTCGCAAGACTGTCTCACATATGATATGACCGCAATCCCTTTTCGCATAAGGTATACCCGTGTATGTCACAATCTCTGGCCCGCATATGGAATAACCGATGACTCGCTGAAAAACACAGTCACGTTATCAAATTGCATTATATATTATCACCACATTGTGTATGGCAGGGTATGGCAAACAACGTATGGCAGACAATGTTTCTTTGACATGGCAGACAATGTCATGGTATGGAAAACATCATGTTGAAACATGATATGGCAAACAGTTCTTTGACATGGCAGACAATGTCATGGTATGGAAAACATCATGTTGAAACATGATATGGCAGACAGTTCTTTGACATGGCAGACAATGTCATGGTATGGAAAACATCATGTTGAAACATGATATGGCAGACAGTTCTTTCATGGTATGGCAAACATCATGTTCAAACATGATATGGCAAACAGTTCTTTGACATGGCAGACAATGTCATGGTATGGAAAACATCATGCTGAAACATGATATGGCAGACAGTTCTTTCATGGTATGGCAAACATCATGTTGAAACATGATATGGCAAACAGTGCTTTGACATGGCAGACAGTGAACAACATATATATACACGGTATGGCTGACAGGATTTTGGTATGGCTAACAATATATATATATATATATATATATGACATGGCAAACATAGTATCCATGACAGGGTAGTCTCCCTAGTGACATGATATAGTGGACGCAGTAATAAAAGGACACAGTCAACCGCAATCTAAATTCCACAGTCCTGAGGTGTAGCTGGAGTTATGTATACGCTGTGCAATTATACGCTGGGCAGTCATGTCATACATTGCAGTTATGGTTATATACATTCGCTGGACAGTCCTGTACACATCACATGAGGATATATATATGCACGCAGAGATCCTGTACACGTCGCAGAAGTCTTGTACGCATTGCAGAGGAGTTATATCAGCCGCAGAAGTTTTATACAATATTATATAGGTCACAGAGGTCCTGTACACATCGCAGAAGTCTTGTATGCATCGCAGGGGAGTGATATTGGCTGCGGAGGTTTTATACAATGTTCCTGTACACATCGCTGAGGTTATATATACACGCAGAAGATGCCAAAGACTTATATATACAAACAGAGTATGCAAATGTCCCTTATGTATATTCGCCGAGGCTGCGGAGGTTTCATACAATTGCATTGGTATATGGTCTCACATTCGTCTCTTTGATGTGGTATGACATTCGCATAATATCCCTGGTTATAATGGCAAATGATATGATCGCGATACTGTGATGATATGTGATATTGCTCTGGTGTGAAAATTGATACAAGATGTATGGCATCAGCGTTATATGACAGGGTCTCGATATATATGATCTTGCTCCAGCAGTATATAGGGTCTTAATATGTATCTGGTCTTGATGTGTATGGTCTTTATATATACGGTAGACTGTACTGACGATGGGCAGTAATCGCTGGACAATATACGCTATAGTACATAAGTTATATATATATGCTGGACATGTATATACACCGGGCAGTCATGATTATATATACACTTGTCATGGTTATTAATACCAGGACCAGAAATACCAGGTATGAGGAGTCTAATGTTGTTGATAAAAGAAATAAGTTCAAAGACTTTTGCAGAGAAGCTGGCATTAAGAGGGAGACTACTACTGCATATACTCCTGAGCAGAATGGTGTTGCTGAACGCAAGAATAGGACTATTGTGGAAGCTGCCCGTGCCATGCTATGTGACCAGGGTCTTCCAAAGTTTCTGTGGGGAGAAGCTGCAAATACTGCTGTGTACATTCAAAACCGATGCCCTCATTCCGCTTTGGACTCCAAAACTCCCGAAGAGGTTTTCTCTGGTAAGAAACCTGACATCTCACATTTTAGAATTTTTGGATGTCCTGTCTATTTTCATGTGCCGAAAGAAAAGAGAAGTAAGCTGGATGCTACTGGGAAGAAAGGAATGTTTGTGGGCTACAGTGAGACTTCTAAGGCATATAGAGTCTATGTACCTGGTCAAAGGGAAGTAGAGATAAGCCATGATGTCACTTTTGACGAAGATGCTTCCCTGAAGAAAGTAGTAGATCTTCATAGATCTGAAGAAAACCATGAAGAAAGACCTGGAAATCTGGAAGAACCCCAGGATGAGACTATGCCTGATGTTGAAGGGCCAATGGATCCTATTGATCCTTCCCCTTCTCTAGGAAAGAGGCCATCATGGCTCAGGGTCACCCTCGAAGATGCTGAGGGTCATGCTGCCCCAAGGGGAACATTTCGAGAAAGCAAGAAGCCGTGTAGATACCAAGGGTATCTAGCTGCCATGAGTACTATTATACAATCTGAACCTGGATCTTTTGAGGAAGCCATCAAGCATCAAATCTGGAAGGATGCTATGCATGAAGAATATGAGGCTATTATGAAGAATGATGTCTGGGATGTGGTCCCGAGACCGAAGGACAAATCTGTTGTCACCGCTAAATGGCTCTACAAGATTAAACATGGATCTGATGGGAGTGCTGAAAAGTTTAAGGCAAGATTTGTTGCCCGTGGCTTCCCTCAAAAGGAAGAAATTGACTATGAAGATATATTTGCACCTGTGGCTCGATATACCACCATCCGATCCATCATAGCCCTTGCTGCTACGCAAGGAGGGAGTCTTCATCAGATGGATGTCAAGACCGCTTTTCTGCATGATGCAATAAAGGAAGAGTTGTATGTAGAACAACCTCTGGGATTTGAAGTTCAAGATCGAGACACTTATGTCTGCAGGTTGAAGAAAACCCTCTATGGGTTAAAGCAAGCACCCAGAGCTTGGTATGAGAGGATGGATAGTTACTTGATGAAGCTGGGCTTCACTCGAAGCAATGCTGATCCAAACCTTTACTTTAAGGTTGTGGAAGGAAAGCCTCTCATTCTAGTGCTGTATGTGGACGACCTCTTCCTGACAGGTGATGACCCTCTCATTCATCAATGTAAGAGGGAGCTTGCTGCTGAGTTCGAGATGAAAGACCTAGGACTGATGCACTATTTCCTAAGCCTGGAGGTCTGGCAGAGACCTGGAGAGATTTTCCTTTCTCAAGGAAAGTATATTGTGAAGCTTCTGGAAAGATTTGGGATGGTGGACTGTAAGTCCGTGTCGACACCAATGGAACTCAACTTTAAGAAGTTGAGTGGCAGCGCTGCAGGGCCTATCTTGGCCAATCCTATTGAGTATCGTCAACTCATAGGAGCTTTGATGTTCTTAGTGAACACCCGTCCGGACATATGTTTTGCAGTGAATACTTTGAGTCAACAGATGGTTGAGCCTCATCATTTTCACTGGGTTGGTGCCAAGAATCTTTTGAGATATCTTCGGGGCACGATAAACCATGGGCTGAGATACACTGCCGGGAGTGTGATACTCCGGGGATATACTGATGCCGATTGGGCTGGCAGTGTGGTGGATCGTAAGAGCACATCTGGATGCTGTTTCAATCTTGGTTCTGCTTCGATCTCATGGATGAGCAGGAAGCAGAAGTCGGTGGCTTTGAGCACCGCGGAGGCCGAATACATTGCTGCTAGTATGGCCTGTTGTGAAGCAGTTTGGTTGAGGAAGCTCTTTAGTGAGCTGTTCCAACATGTGCTAGATACCACTGTAATACTCTGTGATAATCAGAGTGGGATTCGTATGACTGAGAATCCTGTGTTCCACGACCGATCCAAGCATATTGATATCAGGTACCACTTTATCCGGGATATGGTACAGCGAGGCGCCGTAAGGCTCGATCATATAGGAACTGATGAGCAGGTCGCGGATATTCTCACTAAACCCCTGGGGAAGGTCAAGTTCCTAACCTTCCGTGAGAGTCTTGGTGTCGTGGAAAGACCCTATGATGTGGGTCCTGTTGGACGATGAGCTCTGGGAGCTCTGGGGGGCTTTGGGGATAGCTTCTCAGAGCTATAAGCACTCATAATGCTTCTGCCCCACCCTTGTGATTATTGAGCTGGTTCGCCACTCATTTAATCTGTGCCCCGTATGCATCCTACCCATTGAGTTCAGGGCTCATGGGAAGTACCTCTCATTTGGCCAATGAGGTGTGGAAAAGCTAGAGACTATTAGCAAAGACTGATGGACGCATCAGAGATTGCCGTACTCTCTATCTAGGATGGCATGGTCCAACCACTTGATCTGGGATCAAGATTTGTGAGGTCTGGGACCTCTGGACTGATTATGTCAGTCGGGGAATGATGTCTTTGTGACTGACCCACTTCTGTTCTGAAATAAAGAAGCCAGCAAAGCAAGTTTCGGCGGGATGACTCACGATGTTAATTGCACTAATAGATGGAGTTCTCCCTAGTTGAGAGGGAGTGTTAAATTTGGACAACTAGGTCCAAACTCCATGTTCTGATGCTCAGATTAAGAGGCTAATATTTTTGTTGGATTCCTCTTTCTGAGAGGTGTAAAATCCATATAAAAATAGTCTTAATCCGATGAGCAGAACTTATATTTTGAATTTATTATTCTTAATAAATTATATGTGCAAGGTCAGCCAGTTTTGTAATGTAGGCTCACATGCCCAACAGATGTGTCACACACCCTCATTGATAGATATATATACAGGAAAAGTTGGAGAGAATTTCATCACAACAAAACTCACATCTTAGGGTTGTTGTGACACATGCTGGGCTGGCTGACCAAAGGAGACTTTGCTGGTTGAAGCATCCTGTTGACCGCCGAAACGATCACATACATTTTTCTTGTTTCTGATTTGTCTTCTGTAAGATCTGCTTATATGTTCTATCTGCATTTTTCTTATCTACTTGTATGATTGCTGTGAGAAAAGTGAAATTGCTCTTAGCATAGAACATCTACAAAACTTAACAATTTTCTTCTTTAAACTTCTACAAGTTGGCTAACAATTCCTTCCTAATCTCCCCAATTTCATCTGATTCACATGGAGTAATTTGGCCTCTAATCCCCGCCAAGTGTTGTTTCAGCCTATTAATGCCCCCAAGACCTTCCTTAATTTTTCTATGGAAAAATTTGCAATGCATTTGACTATCAACCATTTCAACATATGCCCAAGCAGCGTCTTTCACTCTAGGTTCCATTTTTTGACTTGGAAATGAAAACAAAAAAAATAGCATTGCTTCAATGTTCATTTCTTTCACAAAAAACACTCTTTTCAATTTCCAGATTTGCACATAAAAATTAATAAGCAAAAACAGATTTTTACAAGTGAAAAAAAATACCTCTAGGCACAAACTGCCTCCTCAAGGTTGCTCCAACAAACCAACTCCTCAATGCTGCTCCAAATGGCTGCCCAAGAAGCTCCTCACTCTTACTACAATGCTTGCCCAAGACTCCTCACTGTCGCTCCAAAAACAAACTCCACAACTCCTCACAAACTCTCACTCAAATCCAATGAAATGGCTGTGAGGAAATGAGAGGGGTTGGGTGGGTTTTATAGGGTTTAGGAGAGGGGAATGGACCCCAAAGAGCCTAAAGGCAAATTAGAAATTGATTTGGGGTCCCCAAAAAGCAATTAATAAAGAAATCGTTGTTCTGGCTTTTTCGAGCCGGTTGGATTATTACCGAGCCGGCCGAGTTGTTAGGCAACTCGGTTGGCTCGATAATAACCCGGTCGACCTTTCCGGTTCGAAGGCCGAGTCGACCCGGTGGGGGCATGACTCGGACCAACTCGGCCGAGTCGGTTTCGAGTCAGCCATTTTTCGAAACAGTGGCTCTAGCTCATAAGCCACCTTCCCAGCTTTCCTCGTCACCTGGTAAGGCCCATAGAAGCGTGGCTATAGCTTCTCGGCCCCCTTCTGTTTTAGCGTAGATTGCCTGTAAGGTTGCAATTGGAGGTATACTAGGTCCTCCTCCTCAAAGTGCCTCTCTATCCTGTGTCGATCTTCGTACAGTTTTTGTTGATTTTGGGCTAGCGCTAGATTATCCTTGAGAGCTTTGAGGATATCTTGGCTCTCTTGGAGCTAGTCTTTAGCCGTTGGGGCTCGACTATCTCCGAAAATAACATCAACAAAAGTTAGTGTATCAAAACCATAGAGGGCACGAAAAGGAATCATATCGATCGACATGTGGTGCATTGTGTTGTAGCAGAACTCGCCCAAGTGCAACCACCGAATTCACGTACTCTTCTCACCTGTCACATAATTCCTGAAGTACCCCTAACACCACTGGTTGACCCTCTCCGTCTGGCCGTTCATCTGAGGGTGATAGTTGGTGCTAGGAGTGAGCTCTGTCCCAACCAACCTGAAGAGCTCCTGCCAAAAGCCACCCATAAATATGATGTCTCTGTCGCTCACAATGTTCTTGGGGAGCCCATGTACCCTAAAAAACTCACGGAAGAACAACTCGACAACTTATGCAGCCGTGTATCTAGTGGGGATGGCGAAGAAGTGGGAAAATTTGGTCAACCTGTCAACCACTACATATATGCAATCCTTCCCCTGTACCATGGGGAGCCCAGTGATGAAATCCATCGAAATACTTTCCCATTTCCCCTCCAGAATGGGAAGTGGTTGTAGTAGCCCTGCAGGGTGAGTCAGCTCCCCCTTGTTCCGCTGGCAGGCCTCACACTCCCTTACGTGTTGCAGCACGTCCTCCTTGAGGCCTTTCCACGTGAACCTCTCTCGAACAGCCATGTAAGTCTTCTGGAACCCCAGGTGTCCGCACAGTGGTGAATCGTGAGCTACCTGGAGTACCCTCTCCCTCAACTGCGAGTTGGGCACCAAGTAAATGCATCCCTTGTAATAGATGACCTCATCCATCACACAGTAACGCTCATCTGCATGTGTCCCCTCTAGCACCTCACAGGCCTTCCTGTCCTTGGAGTACTCTACCAACAGCTGAGCCTTCCAATCCTGGCAGATGCTCATGAGAGATAACCCAGCTGGTCTCCTGGATAGAGCATCGGCCACCACATTGTGCTTGCCTCGCACATACTCAATGTCAAAGTCGTAGGCGTGCACCTTGCTAACCCATCTTTGCTGCTTGTCATTGAGGCCTTGCTGCCCCATGGAATGTCGAAGACTGTTGTGATCAGTCTTCACTCAGAATCGGTTGCCAACCAAGTACTGGCGGAACTTGGCCAAGGCATGCATAATGGCCCGCATCTCCTTGTGATATATGGAATATGATAGCTCATGTGGTAGGAGCTTCGGACTCTCAAAAGCTATGCGGTGCCCCTCCTATGACAATATGGCTCCAACTCCTACCCCTGATGCATCACACTCCACCGTGAATGGCTGGGAAAAATCTGAGAACGTCAGAACAGGGCAACTGCTCATCACCTCCTTGAGGCGATCGAAGGTGGCCTGTGCTCCCTCAATCTATGCGAAGGCCCCTTTCTTGGTCAAGTCAGTCAAGGGTGCTGCCAGCTGTGAGAACCCTTTGACAAACTTCCTATTGTAAATGCAAATGCCCAAGAAGCCTCTCAGTGTAGTCACGTCTGGGGGTACTGGCCAATCCCTGATGGCCCAAACTTCTCTTCGTGAACCTTCACCCCGTCTGCTCCAATGATATGTCTGAGATAAAGCATCTCTGCCAATCCAAACTTGCACTTGGAGAACTTGGCATAGAACTGCTGCTCCTCCAAAATGCGCAGTACCTCCTCCGAGTGTTGGAGGGGCTCCTCCCACGTCCTGCTATAGATCAAGATGTCATAAAAAAATACTAGCACGAACCTCCTCAGCTGCCCCCGAAAGATATGGTTCATGCAAGACTGAAATGTGGTAGGAGCGTTGGTCAGCCCAAATGGCATGACCAAAAACTCAAAGTGCCCTTTGTGGCACTGGAATGCTGTCTTTGGGATGTCCTAATCCCAGACTCTGATCTGGTGGTACCCCGAATGCAAATCAATCTTAGAGAAGTACTTGGCTCCTCTAAGCTCATCCATCAGCTCATCAATGCGGGGAATGGGGTACCAGTTCTTGAGGGTCTTCCTGTTAAGGGCTCTATAGTCGATACACATCCTGAGGGTCCCATCCTTCTTCTTCACCAGCACTACGGAAGAAACGAAAGGACTGGAACTAGGCCTGATGTGGCCCAACGCAAACAACTCCTGAATATCCTTCTCTATCTTGTCCTAATAGGCTTTGGGGTGCCTGCAAGGAGTAGTGATCACTGCTTGTATACCTGGCTGTAGCTCAATGGTTTGCTCAAACCCTCTATCTGGTGGCTGCCCTGGTGGAATGTCTCCAAACACTACTGCATACCTGTCCAGTAGAGCCTGTATGTCTGTTGGTGGTGACTGTGCCTGTCCCCCAACCTCTGAGATCCTCAACTCGACTGCCCATGCAATGTCCCCATGCTGAAGATCTGCCTCCATCTTGTGGGCCGAAACTGTCTAAGGCGGATAAGACTGCATACCTCTCAAGACCACCAGTTTGCCAGCTGGCCCCATGAACTCCACCTCAAGTTTCCTCCAATCTGTCGTGACCCGCCCAAGGGAATACAACCATTGGACACCCATCACCACGTTGGTGTTTGGCACCTTGACCACAAAGAAGTGGTCTTCATCGAGTAGTTTCCCATAACTACTATCAAGGAGGGCATGTATCTGGTACACTGGATGGTATGGTCACCCAGTACTAGGAAGGAGAATCCCTCAAACTTTGTTGTGGTGAGGTCCCTCCTCTGGACCAGCTGTGCATCTATGAAGTTGTGGGTAGCCACACTGTCCACAAGTACCAACACCCTCTGTCCGTGTACCTTACCTCTGATCCTGTGTGTCAAAAACTTAGGAATCTTGCATAGAGAAGCAAGGACTCTCCCTGATGAGGTAAGAGATGCCCCTCCTTGTGGAGGTTGTGGTGGTGGTCCTTTGTCCCCCGAACTCTCTCCATCTATCCCACCACAATCGTACTCCACCTCATCCTTCTGGTCACTGTCAGGAAAGACCTCAATGTAATGTGCTCTACCCGCTATGCACCTATGGCCTGGTGCCAAGGGCTCTCTGCATGTGAAGCATAGCTTCCTCCTCTGGAGGTCCTTCCGTGTCTCCTGATCTAGCTGACCCCTCCCCTATGTGGTCCTCGAAGGTGGGGGTCTAGTCTCATGCCCCTTCTGTGGGAAAGGGGTCCATGCAGAAAATGGCGCTTTGGTCTTGGGGATGCCCCCCTGCAAATCTTTGGTGCACACCACTGCTACCTGCAACATAGAGGGTCTGCGTGACTTCATCATTCCATGCAGAGGCTCAAGCAAGCCCTCAATGAAGGTGTATACCCTCCTAGCCTCTGACAGATCCTGGACCATCACTGACACACACAGAAAATTGGAAAAGTACTGCTTTGGGTTGCCTGTCTGGTGCAGTTGTGTCATCTCCCTGAAATATGCCTCTGGTCCCTCTGATCAAATCACTCCACCACCCTCCTGGTGAGGTCCTCATAAGAAACTATCTGGGCATGCCCCAAAGTGGTTAGGTCGTGAAACCACCAGTCATGGGCTTCCCCCTCCAAGTGCAGGGCTACCATCTTAATGGCTTCATGCTCTATCATCTGTTTGAGTTGAAAGTATGTGTCCATCTTTTCAACCCAAGCCCTGGCTGTGCATTTGGCAGTGCCATCAAATGTAGGGAAATACATCCTCCCTATAGTTCTCTGCAGCTCATAGTTTTGGGTCCCTTGTCTTCCGTACCCCTTGTTCCTCTCACTCTGCTTGAGCTTGCAATAATCTTTGAAGGAGAGGGTTTCTTTGAAATCTTCGTCCATCGCCTGCCACTCTGAATTAGTCCCCCATGTGGGGAGTGTCTTCCTCCCTTGCTAGTTCGGTTTGTGTTATTGGCACGAAAGAGGGTAGTGTAGCCCTAGTGGGAACACTCACTGAAGGGCGCTGTGCTGCTAGTGAGGGGTGATCGAAAGGCTGAGAAGCCCCGAAAGTTTCTCCGCACAAAAACCCTCTAGGTGTGGCCCTGTCTCTGTTATGTGATTTGATCTCCTCTAGCATGTCTTTTTACCCCTTGGCCAAGTCACTCAAATCCCTCAAGAGGCTATTGAAATCCATCTCCTCCTTACTCTTGGGCTCTGTCATTTCCTCCTCTTCGGCCACTGCTTTCCCTTTTTCCTCCGTGTCTGGTGTAATTTCTAGCTCCCTTTCTTTGCTCCTGTACCTTTGCCTTCGGTAAGTGATGTTCTCCCGGTCTTCTCCTCTCATAGGAAACCAACCCCACAGCTGAGCCAAGAACTAGGCTCTGATACCACTATAATGTTCCCAGGTGGGGATTTAAGTGACATTCTAAACAAATAAACAGTGTAGTAGCATAAAATTAAAAACATGCATTATACACCCATAAAACACTGTAAATTTGGAACTGTTGAGCTATATATTATAAAATCCGAGAGCATGGGTACAATATAAATGAAGTGGTGCACCTGGGCTTTTCTCAAGGACAAACTAGACCAAACCCAAGTGATTGAATAGTTGAGGTGATGGCTGCTTAGTTGTTGCACCACTCTGCATTGCGTTGTCCTAGTAAAACTGTTGTTCTGTTGACTTTGACTTGCTAGAATGTGCCCAAAAACCGCCCAGAAAATTATGTCCTTTCAGCTTTAGACTCCTTGGACAAAACCCAGAAAAACCCAGAAGGGAATTTCTCTGGTTTTGACTATGGATTTTCGACCTCTTTAGAGCCCCTCTACAGCTGCTATTGCCAAATTCGATTTGCAGGAAACAACCTGCAAATCCACCTAGAAACACCCCTTGAATGCTGGGTTCACTTGTGATAACTGATTCCTTGCTCTCCGGATGATCCTTGGCCTGAATGGCTACTCTCCTAAGCACCACGAATTTGTTGCATGAGGCCTCTGCACAGTCTGTCTGCCCAGAAATGGGTACTGCTGTAATCACTAACTGGCTGGCTGAAAAACTCAGAGAAAATGTCCTCAGCCCACTACGTTTCCTTCTTCCGGAACTCCAAGCAAGCTAGGGACCTCTCAGCTGGCTCAATCCTCTTCTACGTGTTTCTGGTTGCCCAGAAAGTACGCAGTCTCCTCTGCATGGCTGGATGGAATGTATGTCGATGCTGGAACTCCTGCAATCTCTATGGAACAACCTACCTATGGCGGGCACAGATAGTCCCCCGAAGTAGAGGTTGAATCTTCCCTACAGAAGACTCATGGCTAAACAGTCGGTAGACTTGCTAAAACAGCAGAGCGTACAAAGGTAAGTTTGTTTGTCAAATGATCAAAATACTCCAAAACGAGAGCTCCTTCCTCTTTTATCACTTTGTGTCCCCTTAGCCTCTTGTGGGCCCCTCCTTCCACTAATTCGATTCCCTCCAATGCATTCCTTAGCCAAGTTCGAATTATTCATGTAGGTGGCCCCCATATTCCACTAGCTGCCATAAATAAAGTGGAATTGCCTATTGTTCCTAAGTTTTGTGTGTGGGGTCCTCCTCCTAAGCCAAAAATGATGCCAAAATTCTGTAGCTGCACCCCGTGACTAATGCATTTGAGAAGGGACATGACAAGTTGCCTGTAGTTCCTGTTGTTCCCTGCAGTTCTGGCTTCTACCCTTTGCGTCAGTTTTCCGGCTATTCCGGCAGGTCCCGGCAATTTCGGCTTCTGCCCTCTGTGTCAGCTTTCCTGACTGTTCTGGCAGTTCCGATTGTTCCCGGCATTTCCAGCTGTTCCTGGCACTTCCAGATTCTGCCCTCTGTGTCAGCTTTCTCGGCAGTTCCCGATAGTTCCGGCTTCTACGTGACACACAACTTTTCTGCTCTGTTAGCTCTCTCCGCCTCTCTGTCTGTATTCTCCGGAAATTCCTCCCAGATTCTCACTGCCCCTCTGCTTTAGAATGATCACTTAATTTGAAATCCTTAGCAAACCCTGCCCTAGGAATAAAATTCTTGATCATTTCGTTCTCTCCGTGTGTGTTTCCAAATGAAACCCAAGCCTCCATTTTATACTTTTCTTGTTGAGACTTCAACGGCCGAAATTAAGTCTGTAATTAATGGCTAAGATTAAAACATGACTTGATCCGCCTTTTAGATCATTCTCACCCATATTTTGATTAATACCTATTAATATTTTAATTTCCCTAAGTTTAGATTTAGGAACCCCATTAAAAATATTAAATACTTTTAATCAAATATAATCCGGATGGAATTTCACCAAACGGTTTTTGGGTTCTTTAGAACTCATATACCTAAGCCTCTCCACCAATTTTCAAGGCTAGAGCACTTTTGATGCTACCAAAAATTAACAGTCCCCTACTTTGAACTGCTTCTCAACTCTACCCCTGTCTGCATAAAGATTTTGTTGGTTTTGGGCCATCCGCATGTTGTCTTTAAAAGCCCTAAAGATGTCTTGGCTCTCCTGTATCCAGTCCTTGGCCCTTGGGGCCCTGCTGTGTCCAAACATAACATCAGCGAAAGACAATGTATCATAACCATACAAGGCTTGGAATGGTGACATAGCTATGGAGATGTGGTACGTAGTGTTGTAGTAGTATTCACCCAAGTGCAGCCACTATATCCATGCTCTCTACTGTTCTGTCACATAGTTGCGCAAGTAGCCCTCCAGCCACTTGTTAACTATCTCCGTCTGCTCGTCTGTTTGAGGGTGATGGCTAGTACTCGGAGTGAGCTCAGTACCCATCAACCGAAATAGCTCCTGCCAAAATCACCCATGAACCGGCTGTCCCGGTCACTGAGAATGGTCTTTGGGAGACCATGTAGCCCAAACACCTCTCTAAAGAACAATTCGGCCACCTGTGAGGCCAAGTACTGGGCTAAAATGGCGAAGAAATGAGCAAACTTCATCAGGTAGTCCACCACTACGTAAATGCAGTCTTTGCCCTGTATTGTGGGCAATCTGGTAATGAAATCCATCGATATGCTCTCCCATTTCCCCTTCGGAATGGAAAGTGGATGAAATAGGCCTGCGGGGTGTGAACGCTCACCCTTGTTCCGCTGACATGTCTCACACTCTCGGATATGCCTCAGAACATCATCCTTGAGGCCCCACCATGCAAAGCGCTCTCTAATGGCCCTGTATGTCTTCGTGAACCCCTGGTGCCATACTAGTGGCGAGTCGTGGCCAGCCTGTAGAATCTTCTCCCTTAGCTGGGAGTTGGGTACCAAGTAAATCCGATCTCGAAAGTAGATCACCTTGTTCATCACCCTGTATCGGTCATCTGTTACTAACCCATCAAGGACCTCACATGTGAACCGATCCTTGGAGTACTCCACTAGTAGCTACACCCTCCAATCTGGGGCAATGCTCATTAGAGAAAGAGTGACTGGCCTCCTGTACAATGCATCAGCCTCCACGTTGTGCTTCCCTTTGACATAGTCAATGTCAAAGTCATAGGCTTGGAGCTTTCTCACCCACTTTTGCTGCCTCTCCTGCAACTATTTTTGCTCCAAGAAGAATCTGAGGCTATTGTGATCTGTCTTGACTTTAAACCTGTTCCCCACCAAATACTGCCTGAACTTGGCCAACGCATGCATGATGGCCAACATATCTTTATCATATATGGAGTACAGTAGCTCATGGGGCAGTAACTTCTGAATCTTGAAAGCTATGGGGTGCCCTCCTTGCATCAACACGGCCCCAACACCCACTTCTGATGCATCACAGTCCAACACGAAAGGCTGAGTGAAGTGAGGAAGTGCCAACACTAAACAGTTACTCATGACCTCCTTGGGGTGGTCAAAATCCTCCTGCGTTTTAGTGGTCCACTCGAATGCCCCTTTCTTCGTAAAGTCAATGAGGGGTGTTGTGGGTTGGGAGATGCCCTTCACGAACTTCCTGTAATAAGTGCAGATGCCTAAGAAACCTCTTAGCTCGGTCACATTCCAGGGCTCTAGCCAATCCCGGATAGCTCTGATATTCTCCTCATGTACTCTCACACCGTCCACCCCAATGATGTGCTCTAGATAGAGCATCTCAGTCAACCCAATCTCGTACTTGGATAGTTTAGCATAGAACTGTTGCTCCTCCAGAATCCGCAGTACTGTCTCAAGGTGTTGCAAGTGCTCCTCCCATGTTCAACTATAAATCAGTGTGTCATCAAAGAACACTAGCATGAACTTCCTCAACTGCCCACGAAACACGCGATTCATGCATGACTTGAAGGTAGTTGGTGCATTGGTAAGCCTGAAGGGCATAACCAAGAAATCGAAGTGTCCATAATGGCACCGAAATGTTGTCTTCGCGACATCTTGGTCCCTCACCTGGATCTGATGGTACCCCGACTGCAGATCGATCTTTGAAAAGAACTTAGCCCCCTCAACTCATTCATTAGCTCATCTATACGTGGGATGGAGTGGTGGTTCTTCAGTGTCTTCTTGTTGAGGGCCCAGTAATCTATGCACATACGTAAGGACCCATCCTTCTTCTTCACCAGCACAACTATTGAAGCAAAAGGGGTAGAACTAGGCTTGATATGCCCGAGTGCCAATAACTCGTGGATGTGCCTCTCTATCTCATCCCAATATGCCTTGGAATGTCGATAAGGAGTGGTGATGACGGCCAACACTCCTGGCTCAAGCTCAATAGTGTGTTCAAACTCCTGATCAGGTGGTTGACCCGGTGGTATGTCTCCAAATACAACTGGATACCTGTCAAGAAGCCTGTATCTCCAGATGTGGTGTCTTGGGCTTACCCCCAGCCTCTAAGATTCTCAGCTCCATAACCCACTCAATGTCCCCATGTCTCAAATAAGCCTCCATCCTGTGGGCCAAAACAGGTTGTGGTGGGTATGAGTGCATTCCCCGTAGCAACACTAGCTTGCCATCTGGCCCTACAAACTCCATCTCCAACTTCCTCCAGTCGGTTGTGACTCTGCCAAGTGAATAGAGCCATTGGACTCCCAACACCACGTTGGTGTCCGGTACATCTACTACAAAAAATGATCTGTCATGGAGTAGTTCCCCATGGTCACTGTCAATGTTGGCACATAGCGAGTGCACTGCATGATTCTGTCCCCAGGCACAAGAACTGAGAATCCCTCAAACTCCTTAGTTGTGATGCCTCTCCTTTGAACCAACTGAGAATCAATAAAATTGTCGGTAGCCCAGTAGCTCCAGTGTCCAATATACCAATGAGAGAGCACTATCTCCATGTAATGCCCTATCCGGTGGTCTGCCGATGCCACCTCCTCCTATCAGCTCCTGCCAGAGTAGGCTAATCACCCTATGACTCCATGCACAATCAATATGCCAAGACAACTCATGAAATTGGTCTGCTCCCTTGTCAAACCATCTTGTCACTAGTGTTGTCCCAGGCTCTGATGGAGATCTGAAAAAATGTGTGCGCCCACGTTGGATCCATCACGCAGCTACTACCGTCACCTAACAACTCTATGATGTGATGGGAAATCCCACCTAGATCCCAACAATAGTCTGGCCCTCGAGTCCCTATGGTTATCCATGGCCTCTGCTGAAATGTGGCCATGGATGTATCCAACCGCCTAGCCTGCTCCATCGAGTACCAGCTCAGTACCTCTTGCCACCCAATCCCAAAGGAGGGATCGAATGTACAATCCCCTGTGGAAGAAACAAGCCCTCCAAGCTGATGCAGTGTCATACTCAACTCATGTCGCTCAATCCTGCTAACCTGACCGTCCCCTAGGGTATGTCTAGACAATGTTGCCTCCCTCAATCCAATGCATAAGGGTGGGCTAATAACATTGTAGATCTCGTCAATGTGCCTCTGAAATGAACTGTGCTGAAATCCCAATGTGCGGCCTCTATACCGCCCCTCATCAATGGCTAGCCCAAAGGATGGTTGCACATCCTCCTCCATCATGGACTCAACATGAGCCTCCAACTGCTTCTCCATAGACAATCCCACACGCAATACATACTTGCCAATCCGTTGTAGGTGACTGTCGTCTGGTAACTCTCGCATAGATCTAGATGCCTCTGTACCTATTGGCTCCTCATCAATGGTGGAGATGTCTCCCAACACCTCATCAACCTGTGGTGCGCTACTATCACCTGAGTACTCAGTCACAACCCTAGATACCTCATCAATGGATACCTCAACAACAAATGGCACCTCCTCAATGGTGGACACCTCCGTGTCTCGTGGCATCTCGTTAATGGAAGGCCCTATGGGTGTGTGCTCTACTCCCTCCCCCAAGGTGTCAGCCAGAGCTATCAAAGGAATCTCCAACAAGGGTGACTCCTGCGTCACACTGGGGACATTGACATGCTCCTCACGCTCTAATGTGCCCAAAAAAACCTCTTCCTTAGGCTTCTGATATCTAAATCCAGGTCTCCACTAATAAAAGTGCTCCCTGGTCTCATACTCTAACTGTCCCTATCCTGTCTACTCCTTTTGACGAGATATGATGCCATGATTCTGTCGATTTTCCCCACACAATGTAGATGGTTGCACCCCCACAGCCTGCGCACCATTAATGTCTCTGCTATAAGGATGAGAATGGATTTGGTCTGACACCTTCCTCAACTGGGCCAATCTCTCATCGTTCTAATGGATTCCACCCCATAATTCCTACATACTAAATCTTCTTTGAGCCATAAGTTGTCTATGGTTTAACCCGTCACTGTGCATACATGCTCAAATCTTCCATGATCTAGATGGCTACCCCATAGCTGGCCAAGATCATGGCTCTGATACCACTGTAATGATCCTAAACAGGAATGTAAGTGATATACAAAGCATGCAAACAATCCAGTAATCAAAAAAACGAAATATACATTAAGCACCCATGGAAACACTGGAAATAGAGAACTGCTGAGCCATTTTATTACTTCTTGCTAAATTATCGTATGTTCTATGCTTAAGAGCAATTTACTTCAAATTTTCTTATTAGCCCAATATCAATTTCCAGAATTGCAATCATATCATCATGATAGTAAAATGCAAATAGAACATAAATGTAAATAGTAGAAGACAAGCTAAGACAAGAGACACAAGATGTGGCACCAGCCAGGGACAAACCCCAATGCGGGGAAACCCTTGATCAATTCTTCTTATATTCTTCAATAATTTAGCAAAGAGAGATAGATAGTACAATTACACAAATTGTGATTTTATAACAGCAGCAATAAAATCCTAACTAGCAAAGTCAAAGTTGGTCAAATAGGTCAGAAATGACCTCAAGTCAACTCGGCCTCCAACAACAATGATAGGCAGCCCAAAATAGTCCAATAATGATGGTCAAACAACAATCAATGCAGAACCAGCTCTGCAATCAACCCTCAACAGTCAACACTGGTCAAATGTATGGTCAAACAGGTCAATGCTTTGCTGCCCAGAAATGCGGCTAGCCTAGGAGAGGCTGCCCAACCCAAACCACAGTCAAACAGACCTCTTCGCTGGTCAATGCAGTGAAAATACAACCGTGTTCCTCCATGGTCAACCCTAGTCAATGTTGCCCTAGATCAGACCTGCGTCCTTCCTTCTTCCCACGTGTGAGTGCCATGCTCCTCCTACGCATACCCAATTAGACTAGGAGAGAGAAGAATGAGATGATGAGATGAGTGCCATAATGCCACAAGGTATCCTCCTTTTATATGCCACGTTGAGGATGAGCTGGGGGTGTACAACACTTTTGCTTGCTGGTCGACCTTGACAAATTGTCAAGAAATACAAATAAATTCATCTCTATATAAATACATGTCAGAATCGGATGATTGTTAGATCAATCCTACACCTCTCGATGAGAGGAATCCGAGAAAAATATCAGCTGCCATAAATAAGGTGACCCACATGGAGTTTGGCCCTAGCTGCCAATTTTAACACTCCCTTTCAACTAGGGAGAACTCCATCTGCTAATCCATCTGTTTGTCGGTACTATATCTGCCATCAATGCACTGCTCTACTTTGCTCTGCTGAACTATGAAGAAGAAGAAGTGATCGAGAATGTATCATACCATCCTCTACTGACCTGAAGTCAGTCCCAGATAAAAGAGTGTCTAATAGCACTCTTACTGACCCGAAGTCAGTCCCAACAAAGAGAGTGTGTCATACCACTCTTACTAATCTGAAATCAGTTCCAAAAGAGAGTGAGTAATATCACTCTTACTGACCCGAAGTCGATTCCAAATAAAGAGTGTCTCATACCACTCTTACTGACTCGAAGTCAGTTCCAAATAAAGAGAGTGTCTCATACCACTCTCACTAACCTGAAGTCAGTTCCAAATAAAGAGTGTCTCATACCACTCTTACTGACCCGAAGTCAGTTCCTTTTGATCCCAAATCAATGTCATCCTAGCATAGGGAGTGCGGTAGATACACGATGCGTCCATCGGTACTACTATGGTCCCTATCCTCATTTCCCTACTCATTGGCCAGATGAGAGGTACTTCCCATGAGTCTCAGACTACATGGGTAGGATGTCTCAGCAGGAGAAGGATGAACCACTCATCTTGCCTACATGTTGCCATAGGGTATCACAGGGGAAGGTTGAACCATTCACCCTGTACATAGAAAACCATTAGGGGAAGGCTGAACCACTCATCCTATGGTTGCTCATCGCTCCAAGAAGTACCCCAAGGCCCCTGGAGCTCCTAGAGCTCAATGTATGTATCATAAAGGACCCTCATAAGAGAGTCTCTCCATGACTTTTAGTTGTTCTCGAAAAGTCAAGAATTTGACCTTTCCCAGGGGCTTCGTTAGAATGTTGGCGACCTGTTCATCAGTCCCAATATGTTAGAGCCTTATTGCTCCTCGTTTTACCACATCCCGGATAAAGTGGTACCTGATATTGATGTGCTTGGAGCGATCATGAAATACAGGATTCTTTGATAAACGAATCCCACTCTGGTTGTCGCAGAGGATCACGTTAGTATCCAGTGTATGACCAAACAACTCACTAAAGAGCTTCCACAACCAGACAACTTCACAGGAGGCCATACTCGCAACAATGTATTCGGCCTCAGCGGTGCTCAAAGCCACCGACTTCTGCTTCCTGCTCATCCAGGATATTGAAGCAGAACCCAAAGAGAAACAGCACCCGAAAGTGCTCTTTCGGTCCACCACACTGCCTGCCCAATCAGCATTGGAATAACCATGCAACCTCACATCTCCGGCAGTGTATCTCAATCCATGAGTGATTGTGCCCCAAAGATATCTCAGAAGATTCTTGGCACCAATCCAATGTGAGTGATGAGGCTCAACCATATATTGGCTCAACATGTTGACTGCAAAACATATATCCGGATGGGAGTTCACCAAGAACATCAATTCTCCTATGAGTTGACGATACTCAAAAGCATTTCCCAATGCAGGTCCGGTAGCACTACCGCATAACTTCTTGAAGTTAAGCTCCATTGGGGTAGTCACGGGCTTGCAGTCCACCATACCAAATCTCTCCAATATCTTCACCACATATTTTCCTTGAGATAGGAAAATTTCTCCTAGCTTTTGCCAGACCTCCAACGCTAGGAAATAGTGCATCAGTCCTAGGTCCTTCATCTCAAATTCAGAAGCCAAATCCCTCTTACATTTGTGAATGAGAGGGTATGCGCCTATCAGAAAGGGGTCGTCAACATACAACACTAGTATGAGAGGCTTATCATCTTCAACCTTAAAGTAAAGGTTTGGATCGGCTTCACTCCTAGTGAATCCCAGCGTCATCAAGTAGCTATCGATCCTCTCATACCAAGCTCGGGGTGCTTGCTTCATCCCATAGAGAGCTTTCTTCAACCTGCATACTTGAGATTCCCGATTTTGAATCTCAAACTCCTCGGGTTGTTCCACATAGACTTCCTCTTTGATCGAACCATGCAAGAACGCGGTCTTGACATCCATCTGATGTAGGTTCCATCCTTGCGAGGCAACAAGGGCTATGATCGAGTGGATGGTGGTGTATCAGGCAACAGGTGCAAATATCTCATCATAATCTACACCTTCCTTTTGAGAGAAGCCTCGAGCAACAAAGCGAGTGTTATACTTTTCAGCATTCCCATAAGCACCATGCTTGATTTTGTAAAGCCATTTTGAGGTGACCACTGTTTTGTCCTAGGGTCTGGGGACCACATCCCAAACATCATTCTTCATGATGGACTCATATTCTTCATTCATAGCATCCTTCCATACTTGATGCTTCACGGCTTCTTCAAATGATGTAGGCTCGTTTTGAATGATGGTGCTCATAATGGTCAAGTATCCTTGATACCTGGTCGGCTTCTTGCTTTCACGGAAAGTCCCTCTAGGTGCAATATGTCTCTCGGCATCTTCAAGAGTCCCCCTAAGCCATGAGGGCCTCTTCCTAGAGGAGGAAGGGTCTTACGGAGGGGGATCAATAGGATCCGTAGGTCCTTCAACATCGGGCACCATTTAATCTTCCTTCTCATCCGGCTTCCTGGTGTCAGCTTCTTTAGTTTTCCTCAGAATAGGAAGATTGTCAACCTTGCTAAGAGCCATATCTTCGTCAACCAAGGATGAGGTTTTTGGTCTATTCAAAGAGTTCAAGACTCTAGTAGAGAATCTAAGAGGAAAGAAGATAAAAGTGTTGCGCTCAAACAATGGTGGAGAGTACGTTGACAAGGACTTCACTGATTGTTGTGCTAGGGAAGGCATCAGAAGAGAGTGGACAACTCCCTATAATCCAGAGCAGAATGGAGTAGCAGAAAGGAAAAACAGGACTATTGTGGAAGCAGCTAGGGTGATGCTGTATGATCAAGATATGCCCAAATTCCTATTGGCAGAAGTATGCAACACGATAGTTTATGTCCAGAACAGGATTCCACACAGGGAATTGGGCAAGATCACTTCGAAAAGCATCTTCACCAGGAAGACACCTAAAGTCAGTTATTTCAGGATATTTGGGAGTTTGACATATTGTCGTATACCCGAAGAAAAGAGAGAAATTAGATCAAACTGCTGCAAAAGGATATCTTGTGGGATATAGCGAGAATGCTAAGGCATATAGAGTCTATCTTCCAGGGAGTAGGAAGGTAGTAGTTCGGCAGGATGTAAAGTTCATGGAGGACAAAGCTTTTAGGAAATCCCGAGAAATGCCTTCCGAGTGGCAGTGAAAAGATGATCCGTTGGTCCAACCACTTCGATCAGCAGAAACTAGTACCAGCAATTCTCCTAAAGGCAAAGCTTCAGAACAAGAGGAATATCAGGAAGAGGAAGAGTTGATAGATGTACCCACTACCAGTGGAAGCACGAGCCAGGAACTCCGACAGATTCTACAGAATGTAGAGGACTTCATTGGTGCACCCAGGAATGATAAAAGGGAGCGAAGACAGCCAGACAGATACCAGGCCTTAGTAGCTCACGTTGGGGAACCCTCTAGTTTTCAGAAGGTCGTTCAGCATCAAATATGGGTAGATGCTATGGTAGAGGAATACAGTTCTATAATGGTCAATGATGTCTGGGAAGTGGTACCTAGGCCGAAGGACAAGTCAGTGGTAGGTTCAAGATGGATCTACAAAGTCAAATATGCTGCAGAAGACAGTGTGGAGAAATACAAAGACAAGTTTGTGGCTAAGGGGTATGCCCAGAAGGAAGGGATAGACTACGAAGAAACCCTCACCCCAGTAGCCAAGTATAATTTTGTTAGAACCGTGATATCCCTTGCAGCTCAGATGGGGTGGGAGATTCACCAGATGGATGTCAAGACAATGTTCTTGAATGGGGTGATAGAAGAAGAAGTATACATTGAACAACTAGAGGGTTTTGAGACACATGAGAAGAAATATCATGTATGCAGATTAAAGAAAGCCTTGTATGGGCTTAAACAGGCACCTAGAGCATGGTATGGTCGAATAGATGGCTGCTTGCAGAAGATGGGGTTCGTCAAGAGTGACATAGATCTTAATCTCTACTATCTTGTCGTAGAGAATGAGCCTCTAATCCTGGTGTTATATGTGGATGATCTTTTCCTGACAGGATCATCCAGGCTCATCAAAGACTGCAAGAAGAACCTAGCCACAGAATTCGACATGAAGGATTTGGGACAAATGCATTATTTCTTGGGGTTGGAAGTTTGGCAGCAGAAGGGTGAGATCTTCCTTGGACAAGGGAGATATGCTACAAAGATCTTGAAGAGATTCAGGATGCAGGACTATAGACCTATGGCTACTCCAATGATCACCAATTGGAAGAAGATTGATGCATCAGAAGATAAAGATGTTGATCCCACCTTGTACAGGCAGCTTATAGGGTCCCTGATGTATCTGGTCAATACCAGGCTAGACATTTGTTATGCTGTCAACACCCTCAGTCAGTTCATGGTGGAACCCAAGAGGGCACACTAGGCAACAACCAAACATGTTCTCAGGTATATACAAGGAACAGTCGAGCATGGACTATTGTACACCCAAGGCAATGACATCAGGTTGAGTGGGTTCACTGACGCAGATTGGGCTAGAAGTTCAGTAGATCAGAAAAGTACAACTGGGTATTGTTTCAACATTGGATCAGGAATGACCTCCTGGTGTAGTAGAAAACAGAAATCCGTGGCTCTAAGCTTAGTTGAAGCAGAATATATGGCAACTAGTGTTGATAGAGATTGTCATTGATGTCAATATGGCAATATTCTAGGAAGCAAGAAGCGATGAGGAGAAACCAGAGGAAAGCCAAGACAGTCAAGCCATTGGAAAGACTATCAGAGGCAGAGGAATTCATCAAAAGAGGAGTATTGTAGAATATAAAAGCAGAGCATATCGGAGGAGCAAAGCAGAGCTATCGGAGGAGAAAAACAGAGCTATCGGAGGTAATATATGCCACAAAAGAACTATTGGAATCCAAGGGAAGACCGATTAGAGGAGCATAAAGGAAGAGCGGAAGACATAAAGGCTAAAGGCAAAGGCGGAGCAGCGTATAATATATATATATATATATGCAATATACACTATCCGAGGCGGAATATATATATATATATATATATATATATATATATATATATGTAAGTGTTCTGAAGCATGCTTTTCAGTGTATTTAATATATTCTAGCTCTAAGCCTTGCTGCATTAAAACTTGTGAATTGCAACATATATATATATAACTATGATACGTTGCGGACCCGCTGCAATAGTATGAAAGGCTCTATTGTTATATCTCATCCGCCCATTAGAACTCGCATATCGCAATACACAAAGGGCTGTCACCCCTGAAAGCGCCGATTGCGATATATGTTGCGGACCCGATGCAACATTACAGTTTGACTAAATGCTATATCGCATCCGCCATGTCAGAAGTGATCCATTGCAAGTTATAAAGGGATGGCGCTATAAATTGCGATTGCGATTACACACGGACCCGAAGGGGTTATCAATTGCTGCTTAATATCATATCGCATCCACAGGAAATCGGCCATCGGCCATCGACAATGTCATGAGCTCGACTTATAAAAGACCTCTGGAAGCCGCGATTGCCGATTGCGATAATGTTGTGGAGGAGCGGACCCGATGCAGTTATAGATGCGGGTGTAATGATTTTGAAGTCTGCCCTTAAGTGTTTCGGTCGGTTTTTTCCATATATTCCTGTGTATTTCAATATTTGTATTGCCCGAGGTTTTTTAGGCCAAAAGCTTATAATAACGGTTCCGATAGTTCAGTGGGCCTGAATGATGGCGATTGCGATTGCGATGGTGACGTGGCAGGTGGGGCCTCCTGATTGGTACAGTCTCTCCGTAAAACAATAAAGTCCTGTGTATGCCTATTATTATTGAAAAAGGGGCTTTGTTACAGTTTTTAATATGCAACATGTTTTCTTTGTGTATTTCAGTCCTCTCTTATGAATTTACGTGTCCTTGGAGTGTTGGTGAACTCGAAGAGACAGAGGAAGCCGAAGGACAAGCCAGCACAAAGGAAGCCAAAGCGACATGAAGAATCGGGAAGCCGAAGAGGCAAGCAAGCACAAAGGAAGCTGAAGCGAGCGTTGAGGAAGCTGAAGAGCCAGCGGAAACCAACAGTCAGAGGCATTAGGAATACATAAAACAGGGAAAACAAGGAAAGGTGTGTGTGCGTGTGAATAATTAGAGTTAGAGGAAGCCGAAGTTCAGGCAGAGGCGGAAGAAGCAAGAGAACATAAGTGAATCATAAGCTCAGCAGGTTTGGGAGCAGAGAACTACAGCAAAACAAATTCTGACAGTTTACAATAAAGGGTTGGAGATAGTGGGGTTGGAGCCTCAGAACTGAAAGGATTGGAGTCCTTGGGAGTTGGTGCTCCTAAGTCTAGGATTGTTGCCTTGGCAAAACAGAGTTGGTGCTCTAGAGGTTGGAGCCTCACAAAAGTCCAAGTTGGTGCTTGGCAACTGATTGCAACCATTTATATATTGTATCTATTTTATTGCACAGATTATATTAATAAAAGCATTTATTCCAGCTATCTATTTCTGTGTTCCATATATAAATGTTTTTGCTGATAAAAAGAACAATTGAAAAGAAATACTAATTCACCCCCCCCTCAATATTTCCAACAATTGGTATCAGAGCGGGCTTCTTCATATTAGCCTAACAGCTTGAAGAAGGATTCGTAGTCATGATGAGAAATCACGAAGCGTCAGGAAGACCTCCTCTGTTCGACGACACCAATTTTGGTTTCTGGAAAAAGAGAATGTGTTAATTGTAGGTATGTTCTATGCTAGAGAAATTTATTTCAATTTCTTTTCCACATTAGCAATCACATCAGCATAAAGTAAACTGTAGATAGAACATAAATATAAATTGCAAAAGACAAGCCAAGACAAGAGGACACAAGATGTGGCGCTAGCCAGGGACAAACCCCAATGTGGGGAAACCCTTGATCATTTCTTCTTTTATGTTCTTCAAAGTTCAGCAGAGAAAGTGAGAGAGATAGTACATTTACAATAGAAGTCAATCACTTTGACTTTTGATATCGGCATGACATCAGTTGAAGACATATTGCTTCAACTGATTCTCTAAGGTGACTCGTTCACCTCTCATAGTGCTGCATCTCGTCTATTTGCTGCACATTACCGTGTGACACCTTGTTGTACCGTCACATGTGTTGAACCTTGATAACTGAGCTGCTCTCATCTTCATGCTGCTCATCATGCTGCATCTTCCATGGTCTTATTCATCATCAGCTGCCCATATTCATGATCTCATTTATCATTATGCTGCCCATGCTCATATCATCATGCATCATTATGCTTCCCATGCTCATATCATCATGCTGCTTATTATGCTGCCCATGATCTCATACATCATGCTGCCTTCCTTTGGAGACAGATGCTCCCGCTGTTTTGGCAGTTCTCTGTAGTTCTGGCTTTTCCGGCAGTTCCGAATTTTCTGGCAGTTCCGACACTTCTGGCATTCCGGCTTTTCCGGTTTTTTCTGGCTTTTCTGGCTTTTCCGGTATTTCCGGCTTTTCCGACATTTCCAGCTTTTCCGGCAGTTCCAGTAGTTCCGGCTTTTTTGGCAGTTTCGACTTTTCTAGCTTTTCTGGTATTTCTGGCTTTTCTGGCAGTTTCGACTTTTCCAGCTTTTCCGGCAGTTCCGGCTTTTTCGGATTTTCTGGCAGTTCCGGCTATTTCGACTTTTCCAGCTTTTCTGGCTTTTCCTTAGGATCTCTCCTCCTACTAAAACCCAAATACAAGTAGAGAGAGGAAGAGATCCAAGTGTCTGTAGAAATGACTTGAAGTCCTCTTCTATTTATACTAAAATGTAGAGGTTGAATAGACATGACTGTTGGGCTTCTGAGCCTACATAAGTTGTTGGCCGACTTAACAATTTGTCCATAACATAAATAAATTCATAACTTCATAAATACTTATCGGAATCGGAAAATATTTAGATCAATCCTACACCTCTCAATGAGAGGGATCCAATAAAAATATCAGCTACCATAAATAATATGGCCCACATGGAGTTTGGCCCTAGTTGCCAATTTTAACACTCCCACTCAACTAGGGAGAACTCCATCCATTGATCCATATGTCCAACTATACTATCTCTTCTATCAGTGCCCTGTACTGCTCTGCTCATCTCTGCTAGCTCTGCTGGCTCTGCTCTGCTTGGCTGGCTCGGCTGGCTCAGCTCAGCTCTGCTCTGCTCTACTAGCTCTGCTAGATCTGCTATGCTGAACTTAGCTCTGCTGAACCATGAAGAAGAAGAATTGATCGAGAATGTGTCATACCATTCTCCACTGACCCGAAGTCAGTCTCAGAGTGTGTACCACTGGTCCCAGACCAGTCCTCAACCGACCCAAAGTCAGTGTCATAGTAGGTACAACTCCTACCACTGGTCCCAGACCAGTACTCTACTGACTCGAAGTCAGTCTCAGAGTATGTACCACTGGTCCCAGACCAGTCCTCAACCGACCCAAAGTTAGTGTCATAGTAGGTACAACTCCTACCACTGGTCCTAGACCAGTACTCTACTGACTCAAAGTCAGTCTCAGAGTATGTACCACTGGTCCCAGACCAGTCTTCAACCGACCCGAAGTCAGTGTCATAGTGGGTACAACTCCTACCACTAGTCCCAGACCAGTATCATTGATCCCAGATCAATGAAGGTCATCCTAGCATAGGGAGTACGGTAGATACAACGATGCGTCCATCGGTACTACTATGGTCCCTATCCTCATTTCCCTGCTCATTGATCAGATGAGAGGTACTTCCCATGAGTCCCAGACTGCATGGGTAGGATGCCTCGACAGGAGAACTTAATCAATCATGTCCTCACAGGAGAACTAATCATCCTGCTACACAATCGCCATGGAGAACACATCATCTAGACCTCATAGGAGAACTAATCATCCTGCTACACAATCGTCATGGAGAACACATCATCCAGACCTCACAGGAGAACTAATCATCCTGCTACACAATCATCATGGAGAACACATCATCCAGACCTCACAGGAGAATTAATCATCCTGCTACACAATCGTCATGGAGAAAACATGATCCAGACCTCACAGGAGAACTAATCATCATGCTACACAATCGTCATGGAGAACACATCATCCAGACGTCACAGGAGAATTAATCATCTTGCTACACAATCGTCATGGAGAACACATCATCCAGACCTCACGAGAGAATTAATCATCTTGTCCACAGGAGAGCGAATCATCCTGTCCCACAAGAGAGCGAATCATCTTGTCCCACAAGAGAGCGAATCATCTTGTCTACAGGAGAGCGAATCATCCTTTCCCACAAGAGAGGGAATCATCTTGTCCACAGGAGAGCAAATCATCCTGTCCCAGTGCGCACCACCAGGGGAGGGTGAGTCACCCTGTGGTCGTATGTTGCTCTAATAAGAACCTCAAGCCCCCCAAACTCCAAGAGCTCAATGTATACAACATGCAGGACCCTTGTACAAGGGTCTCTTGACGACTCCAAGTCGTTCGGGAAAATCACAGATTTGATCTTTCCCCCGGGGCTTAGACAAAGTGTAGCGACCTGTACATCATCTCATAGCGATGGAGCTTCCTTGCTCATAGACTTACCATATCCCAGATAAGGTAGTATCTGATGTCTATTTGTTGGAGCAATCGTTGAATACGGGATTCCTCAATAATCGAATCCCACCTCTGGTTGTCACAGAGAATCACAATGGTACAAACAGCTCACTTGAAGAGCTTCCCCAACCAGGCAGCTTCATACAAGATCATACTCGTAGATATGTATCCGGTCTTAGCGGTGCTTATAACAACCGACTTCTGCTTCCTGCTCATCCATGATATCGAAGCAGAATCCAAAGAAAAATAGAACTAAGAAGTGCTCTAGTGATCCTCCACACTGCCTGCCCAATCAGCGTTCGAATAATCATGCAGTTTCATATTTCCGACAGTGTATCTCAATCCATGAGAGATTGTGCCCCGAAGACATCTCAGAAGATTCTTGGCACCAATCCAGTGAGGTTCAACCAAATATGAGCTCACCATGCTAACTGCAAAACATATGTCCAGACGGAAGTTCACCAAGAACATCAATGCGAATGAGTTTATGAGATTCAGAGGCATTTCCCAAATCTGGTCCAAAATCACTACCATATAACTTCTGAAAGTTAAGATCCTCGAGGTAGTCACAGGCTTGCAGTTCACCATTCCACATCTGGAATCCAACTCCCTCTTACTTCTGCAAATGAGAGGGTCTGCACTTGTTAGAAGTAAGTCGTCCTCATAAGGTGCTAGTATGAGAGGTCTATCATCCACAACCTTTGGATGGTTTGGATCCGTTTCACTCCTAGTGAATCTCAGCTTTATCAGACAACTATCGATCCTCTCATACTATGCCCGGGGTGTTTTGCTTCAAGCCATAGAGGGCTTTCTTCCACCTGCATATGCGAGATTCCTGATTATCAATCTCAGACCCCTTGGGTTGTTCCATACGTGTGGACCTGCTACGTGAGGGGAATGGTCCCCCTATAAGATTTTCCTTCGGTACATCTCAGACATGTACTTTCATGCTCCTTTTGAATTCAGGCATCCCTGTCACCATCTGACTCACAGACCTTCTGTGCTCCGTGACAATGGACATGGTCCCTAGTGGACTTCCTGCAATTTGATACAACCTTGAACTCAAAAACATCTTTGAAAATTATATTTCCAAACACGTACCTTTCCATCGATGAGTGCCACCCTAAAACCTTTGACTTCCATTTCCGAGATGGACACCAAGTTCTTCTTGCGATCAGGTACATAAAAGTGATTCAGGGTTCCTTGCTTTCTTTGAAGAGTCGACCATTTCCTTGATGACCTGCATTACCTTCGGACACTTCTTTGCATAATGGCCGAAGTTATTGCAACCAAGGCATCCGCCTTTCCTTCCACCCTTAGATCCGAACTTCCCAATGAAGTGATCTTTAGATGGGCCATCAGAAACTTCCGTTATGCCATTCTGATAATATGTTCTTCTTCGAATTCACCCTTTGTGAACTTAGAAGAGAGATGTGGAACCCATTGATCCTTTTGTCTTGTCCCTATTGTCTTTGGTGATTGCTCTTTCACTCTTGCTTGGTCATTGTCTTCACCTTAGCTCTGATACCATGTTAATTTTAGGTATGTTCTATGCTAGAGCAATTTATTTCAATTTCTTTTCCACATTAGCAATCACGTCAGCATAAAGTAAACTGCAGATAGAACATAAATATAAATTGCAGAAGACAAGCCAAGACAAGAGGACACAAGATGTGGCGCTAGCCAGGGACAAACCCCAATGTGGGGAAACCCTTGATCAATTCTTCTTTTATGTTCTTCAAATTTTAGCAAAGAAAGTGAGAGAGATAGTACATTTACAATAGAAGTCAATCACTTTGACTTTTGATATCTGCATGAGATCAGTTGAAGACATATTGCTTCAACTGATTCTCTAAGGTGACTCGTTCACCTATCATAGTGCTGCATCTCGTCTATTTGCTGCACATTACCGTGTGACACCTTGCTATACTGTCACATGTGTTGAGCCTTGATGACTAAGATGCTCTCATCTTCATGCTGCTCATCACGATGCATCTTCCATGGTCTTATTCATCATCAAACTACCCATGCTCATGATCTCATTCATCATTATGCTGCCCATGCTCATATTATGCTGCCCATGCTCATATCATCATGCTTCTTATTATGTTGCCCATGATCTCATACATCATGTTGCCTTCATTCGGAGACAGATGCTCTGGTTGTTTCGGCAGTTCCGGCTTTTCCGGCAGTTCCGACTTTTCCGGATTTTTCGGCTTTTCTGGATTTTCCGGCGTTTCCAAATTTTCCGGCGTTTCCGGCAGTTCCGGCTTTTCTTGCAGTTCTAGCAGTTTCGGCTTTTCTGGCTTTTCCGGTATTTCTGGCTTTTCCGGTAGTTCCAGCTTTTCCAGCTTTTCCGACTTTTCCTTAGGATCTCTCCTCCTACTAAAACCCAAAGACAAGTAGAGAGAGGAAGAGATCCAAGTGTGTGTAGAAATAACTTGAAGTCCTCTTCTATTTATACTAAAACGTAGAGGTTGCATAGACATGACTGTTGGGCTTTTGAGCCTACATAAGTTGCTGCCCGACTTAACAATTTGTCCATAACATAAATAAATTCATAACTTCATAAATACTTATCGGAATCAGATGATCTTTAGATCAATCCTACACCTCTCAATGAGAGGGATCCAATAAAAATATTAGCTGCCATACATAATATGACCCACAAGGAGTTTGGCCCTAGTTGCCAATTTTAACAAAATGACCTACTACTTAATGTCCCTTCGACTTGAAGTCTGGCATTCGGTTCTAAATGAGTACCCAATTCCTTCCACTCTTCCAACAGATCAAGACGAGAGGAAAGCCTACATTGCAAATGCAAAAGTCTTAAACTCCATCACTAGTGGAATCGCTGATTCCGAATTTACAAAAGTCATGAATCGTAACTCTGCCAGAGAAATGTGGGATAAGTTAATTGGCTTATACGATGGGGACTCAAAAGTCAAGAAGGAAAAGCTTCAAACTCATAGAAGGCAATTTGAAAGTCCGAAAATGGATGATGAAAAAGATATTGCATCATACTTTCTTTGAGTAGCTGAAGTGGTCAACTCTCTTAAAGGATGGACGAAAACATTGAAGAAAGTACCATTGTTCAAAGGTCTTAAGATCTCTCCCAGACAGATTTGACTCCAAAATAAGCACCATAGAAGAAATAAAGGATCTAGATACTCTCAAGATGGATGAACTCCATGGAATTCTCACTACCTATGAGATGAGAAAAGGTGGCCCAAGCTCCAAAGATGCAACATTCAAGGCTTCAAAATAAAAAAAGGGGAAATAAAGGAATGTCAGTAGTGATGACTCCGATGTGGAATCCGAATTGGCGCAATTTGTACAAAAGCTGATGAAAGGATCTAAGCTAAAAGGTAAGTACCCTCTTATTAAATGTGGAAAAATAAGTCATTATGCTGCAAAATGTCCTCATAAGCATGATAGTGATGATGAAGAAAATTCTAAAAGAATGGTATACAAAAAGAAAGGGATCAATAAGAAGAACCTCTTCTCTAAGCAAGATGAGTCTGATGAAGATGAATTTATAGTCATTAGAAAGAAATCAGATGAAGAAAGTGACCATGCTGAAAGCCAAGAAACATTATTCATGGCATTCACAAATGATGATGACTCAGGGCTAGAAGGAAATGTAGATGAATTGTTAATAAGTGTCATTGAAGAAAATGAGAAATTACGGAATAAAATCATTTCTCTCAAGGTAGAAAATGAGGAAACAAAAAGAAGGGAAGATCTCTTGGGAACAAAGCTCAAAAAAAAGAAGAAAGTTGCGAAGAACGTGAAGCCGAAATAGTATTTCTGAGGAAGGAATTGGAGCAAGTTAAAAAGGGTTGGAAAAGCTCTCAAATACTTGAGACTATCCTAAATAATCAAAAACCTCAACATGACAAATCTGGAATAGGTTTTAAAGGAGAATCATCAAGCACTAAGAATAGTGCGAAAAGCTATGCCAATGCACTTTCCAGCAACTCAATAGAAGAAAGATTATTTCATCAAAGGCTCATCCTAGATCCAAAGAATGAAGGGAGAATAACTCCAAAGAAGAATGTGGATTCGAATCATGGATATTACAACAGATACAAACCAGTATTCCATCAAAGGCCCATCTCAAATCCAAAGAATGAAGCGGGAGTAATTCCAAGGAAGAATGTTGATTCAAATCATGGCTATTACAACAAGTACAAAACTATCTTTTTTGGACATTGTTTCTATTGTAAAAATTTTGGTCATCAAGCCAGACATTGCATGGCTCGCAAGAATGAAACACCAAAACTAAAGGATCAAATAAACAAACCATATGGCCCCAAAAGGCAGGGACAAATCAAGACCTACAATTCGTTTGATCCCTTGACCAAATTTGATCTGATTTGCTCATTATGCTACAATAATGGACACTATGAACAAAATTGCCCACTCAAAAGAGGAAAAGCAAGAAGTGAGAATCCCAACGCAGATAAATGTGGCCTGGCTCTATATGCTCAAAATAATGAAAATCATTGGTTTGTGGATAGTGGGTGCTCCAGACACATGATGGGGGACAAAAGGAAGTTTGTCTCATTGAGCAAAAAGGAAGGAAATGTATCTTTTGGAAGTGGATTTGCTAGAATTGCTGGAAAAGGAACTGTTACTCTTATCAATGGAAAAGGAAAAGCTCAAAATTCTTTGCTAGTAAACGGTCTTAAGCACAACCTCCTGAGTGTTAGCCAAATCTGTGATCAAGGACATAATGTTGTCTTGTTAAATTGGCAACTAGGGCCAAACTTCATGTGGGTCATCTTATTCATGGCTAATAATATTTTTATTAGATTCCTCTCGTCGAGAGGTGTAGGATTGATCTAAAGATCATCCGATTCCGATAAGTATTTATGGAGATATGAATTTATTTTGAATATGGAATTATTATCAAGATGACTTACAACTCATATAGGCTTAGAAGCCCAACAGTCGCATCTATTCAAACATCAACGATGTGTATAAATACAGGAGGACTTTTCCTCATTTGCACTCACTCATCTCATCACATCTCGTTCTCTCTACTGCGCAGAAAAGGGTCTCTCTCTCACACATGTGGAAGGAAGCTGCTAAACCTGAAGCTGCTACTGCAGATCCAAAGTTTGACTAGCGTGGAGCATCAAACCTCCTCTTCTAAATTGCGTTGTAGGTTCATCTGAACCTCCTCTGAGAACTGCAACTTTTCGTGGTGGAATCAAGCCAATCCGACGATCGGTTTGTGAGATATCGACTGCCCTAGTTTTGATGATGAAGCCGCTAACGCTGATGCTGCTAATCTAGGGTTTGCTACTGCTGATATAAATCAGATTTATTGTACTATTTATCTCTGCTTAATTATTGAAGATAAAAGAAGATTTGATAAAAGGGTTTCCCCACACATTGTGGGGTTTGTCCCTGGCTAGCCGCCACATCTTGTGTCTTTTGTCTTGGCTTGTTTTCTGTCGATCGTTTAATGTTCTATCTGCACTTTACTTTATGTACATATGATTGCTAGAAAAAGAAGTAAATTGTTATAAGCATATGACATACCATAACTTAACATGGAATCAGAGCTGAGGTGAAGACAAAGCCCGAGCAAGAGCAAGAGCAATCACTGAAGAGAAGATTGGCGAGGCTATCCTAAAAGAACAATGGGATCCTCATCACTCTTTCCTGTTGAGGACAAGCTCCGTGAGAACGCTGACTATCACGGATGGAAGATGTCTATCGATCTAACCATAAGAAGATCAAGGAGTGTTGGACCATGTGAGAGGCAATATTGTTGAGCCTCCATCAAATGCATCTGTTGCTGCCAAGAGCAAATGGAAGACCGGAGAAGTTAAAGCAAAGAAGATCATCTGGGACTCTATTGACAAGCGCTTGGTGGCCTACATCTCAGATCTGAACACCTCCAAGGAAATCTACGATAGACTGGTGAGTTTATTTAAAGTTAATGATGCAAATCAAGTTTTGTTTCTTAGAAATAAGCTGAAGGAAATTCATAAGGGTAAAGATGAGAGCATGCAAGCATATTTCTTAAGAATCACCGAGATCAGGAACGATCTCCTATCTATTGGGGAGACTATTACTGATAGGGAAATGACACTCACGACTCTTGGAGGATTACCATCTGAATAGTACGTGTTTAGGACTACTCTTCTGAACAATCATGTAATTCCTAGTTTCAAGGAATTAATGGCTAGATGCATTCTAGAAGAAACAAGGGTAGAAAAGCAAGAAATGCCCTTGCTTAAAGGTCCTCCTGTTGCCTTTTTTTCTCATGCTAAGAAAAGAAATAATTCCGAGTCTAAATCAAAAAGAAAGGCTGGACCTAAGGGTGGAAGAAAAGGATGATGTTACATTTGCAATAAAACAGGTCACTATGCAAGGGAATGCCCTGATAGAAAGGACTCTCACCGTGACGATGATCAAAATCCCTCTCATGGTAATCGAAGGGATGGCAAATTCAATAGCAAAGGTAAAAGGAATGTTGGAAATCAAGGAAGAGGACAACCATTCAAGAAGGCTCGAAATTCCAGGATGTATTAAATGCACTTGATCTCTGAAAGAACCTGGTGTCCATCTCGACAATGGAAGACCAAGGCTACAAGGTAACCTTCAGCAATGGCAAGGTACGTGTATCGAAAAATAATGTTAAAGATGCCTTCACTCTTGGGTTTTGTGTTGATTCATTATATCAGGTCGATGGAAGTCCGCTAGGTGTCATGTGTTATGACACATCTCTTCAATCTGAACTTTGGCATCATAGGTTTGCCCACCTTCATTATAAATCTCTACCTGATGTAAGACAAATGGTGACAGGGATGCCCGAATTCCGAGTAGAGAAAGAAGGTGTATGTCTAGGATGTGCCGAAGGAAAGCTCAAAAAGGGGACCATTCCCCTCAAGCCAAAGCAAGACCTCTAATATATTATAGTTGGTTCACTCAGGCATACTTTAGGCTGGCATTAAGAGGGAGACTACTACACCACATACTCCAGAGCAAAATGGTGTGGCACCGTACGATTGAAGAAGCTGTCTCTATGGGTAGATGATGTAACAATGCCTGATGTGGAAGAATCGATGGATCCTATTTATCCACCTGAGCCTTCCTCTTCCAGGAAGAGGCCTTCATGGCTTAGGGGGATACTTGATGATGCTGAAAGACATGCTGCACCCCGAGGAACCTTCCGTGAAAGTAAGAAACCCAACAGGTATTAGGGATACCTGACCAGTATGAGCACAATCATACAAAATGAGCCTTCATCATTCTCAGATGCTATCAAGCATCAAGTATGGAAGGATGCTATGATCATTATGGAGAATGATGTATAGGAACTAGTTCCCAGACCCCAGGACAAGACAATTGTTACTTCAAAATGGCTTTACAAGATAAAGCTGCAACAGATGGAAGTACGGAATAGCATAAGGCTCGTTTTGTTGCTCATGGTTTCTCCTAGAAAGAAGGTATAGACTATGATGTGATATTTGCACCTATTGCCAAATATACGACCATTCGCTTGATCATAGCCATTGTGGCTTCACAAGGATGGAACCTACATCAGATGGATGTCAAGACCGCGTTCTTGCATGGTTTGATCAAAGAAGAGGTCTATGTGGAGCAACCCGAAGGATTTGAGATTTATGATTGAAAATCTCATGTATGTAGGTTGAAGAAGGCTCTCTATGGGCTGAAGCAAGCACCCCAAGCATGGTATGAGAGGATTGATAGCTACTTGATGAAGTTGGGATTCACTAGGAGTGAAGCCGATCCTAACCTTTACTTTAAGGTTGAAGATAACAAGCCTCTCATACTGGTGTTGTATGTGGATGACCTCTTTCTAACAGGTGCATACCCTCTCATTAACAAATGTAAGAGGGAGTTGGCTTCTGAATTTGAAATGAAGAACCAAGGACTTGAAGTGTGGTAGAAGCCAAGGGAAATTTTCCTATCTCAAGGAAAATATGTGGTGAAGGTTTTGAAAAGATTTGGTATGGTGAACTGCAAGCCTATGACTACCTCGAGGATCTTAACTTTTAGAAGTTATATGGTAGAGATGTCGGAGCAGATTTGGGAAATGCCTCTGAGTTTCAAAAACTTATTCGCACTGATGTTCTTGGTGAACCTCCGTCCGAACATATGTTTTGCAGTTAGCATTGTGAGCTCATATTTGGTTGAGCCTCACTAGATTGGTGCCAAGAATCTTCTGAGATGTCTTCAGGACACAATCTCTCATGGATTGAGATACATTGCCGGAAATATGAAACTGCATGATTATTTGAATGTTGATTAGGCAGGTAGTGTGGAGGATCACTGGAGCACTTTTTAGTGCTGTTTCTCTTTGGATTCTGCTTCGATATAATGGATGAGCAGGAAGCAGAAGTCGGTTGCCATAAGCACCGCCGAGACCGGATACATATCTACGAGTATGATCTCGTATGAAGCTGCCTGGTTGGGGAAGCTCTTCAGTGAGCTGTTTGAACACATACCACTGTGATTCTCTGTAACAACCAGAGGTGGGATTCGATTATTGAGGAATCCCATATTCGTCGATTGCTCCAGCAGATAGACATCATCTGGGATATGATAAGTCAATGAGAAAGGAGGCTCCATTGCATTAAGATGATGTACAGGTCGATACACCTTGTCAAAGCCCCGAGGAAAGATCTAATCTGTGATTTTCCCAAACGACTTGGAGTCGTCAAGAAACCCTTGTACAAGGGTCCTGCATGTTGCATACATTGAGCTTTGGGAGCTTTGAGGGCTTGTGGTTCTTACTGGAGCAACATACGACCACAAGCTGACTCACCCTCCCCTAGTGGTGCGCACCGGAACAAGATGATTCTGTCTATTGTGGGACAAGATGATTCGCTCTCTTGTGGAACAGGATGATTCGCTCTCCTGTGTAGCAGGATGATTAGTTCTCCTGTGAGGCCTGAATTGATGTGTTCTCCATGGCGATTGTAGTAGGATTGATGTGTTCTCTTGTGAGGCCTGGATTGATGTGTTCTCCATGGCGATTGTAGCAGGATTGATGTGTTCTCTTGTGAGGCCTGGATTGATGTTTTCTCCATGGCGATTGTAGCAGGATTTATGTGCTCTTCTGTGAGGCCTGGATTGATGTGTTCTCCATGGCGATTGTAGCAGGATTGATGTGCTCTCCTATGAGGCCTGGATTGATGTGTTCTCCATGGTGATTGTAGCAAGATTGATGTGTTCTCCTGTGAGGACAGGATTGATTAGTTCTCCTGTCGAGGCATCCTACCCATGTAGTGTGGGACTCATGGGAAGTACCTCTCATCTGATCAATGAGCAGGGAAATGAAGTTAGGGACCATAGTAGTACTGATGGACGCATCGCTGTATCTATCGTACTCCCTACGCTAGGATGACCTCCATTGATCTGGGATCAATGATACTGGTTTGGGACCAGTGGTAGGAGTGGTACATTCTATGACACTGACTTCGGGTCAGTTGAGACTGGTCTAGGACTAGTGGTACGCACTCTGAGACTGACTTTGAGTCAGTGGAGGATGTTACTAGTTTGGGACCAGTGGTAGGAGTTGTACATACTATGACACTGATTTCGGGTCAGTTGAGACTGGTCTGGGACTAGTGTTACATACTCTGAGGCTAACTTTAAGTCAATATGATACATCCTCGATCATTTCTTCTTCTTCATAATTCGGACAAAAGGAGAGCAGAACAAAACAAAGCAGAGCAGAGCAGAACAAAACAAAGCAGAGCAGAGCAGAACAAAGCAAAGCAGTATAAATCAGTACAGGGCAAAACAAGACAAAGCAGAACAGGCAGAATAGAGCAGAGTAGGGCAAGGGTCAGGCTATACAGGGCAGTGCATTTGATGGATGAATAATAGCGACCAATACACAGATTGCAGATGAAGTTCTCCCTAGTTGAGAGGGAGTGTTAAATTGGCAACTAGGGTCAAACTTCATGTGGGTCATCTTATTCATGGCTAATAATATTTTTATTAGATTCCTTTTGTCGAGAAGTGTAGGATTGATCTAAAGATCATTCGATTCCGATAAGTATTTATGGAGATGTGAATTTATTTTGATTATGGAATTATTATCAAGCTGACCTACAACTCATGTAGGCTCAGAAGCCCAACAGTCGCATCGATTCAAACATCAGCGTTGTGTATAAATACAAGAGGACTTTTCCTCATTTGCACTCACTCATCTCATCACGTCTCTTTCTCTCTACTGCGCAGAAAAGAGTCTCTTCTCTACTGCACAGAAAAGGGTCTCTCTCTCACACATGTGGAAGGAAGCTACTGAACCTGAAGCTACAACTGCAGATCCAAAGTTTGACCAGCGTGGACCATCAAACCTCTTCTTCTGAACTGTGTTGTAGGTTCATCTGAACCTCCTCTAAAGGCTGCAACTTTTGGTGGTGGAATCAAGCCGATCCGATGGTCAGTTTGTGAGATATCCATTGCCCTAGTTTTGATGATGAAGCTGTTAATGCTGATGCTGCTGATCTAGGGTTTGCTATTGCTGATATAAATAAGATTTATTGTACTATTTCTCTCTGCTGAATTATTGAAGATAAAAGAAGATTCAAAGGGTTTCCCCACACATTGTGGGGTTTGTCCCTGGCTAGCCGCCACATCTTGTGTCTCTTGCCTTGGCTTGTTTTCTGTCGATCGTTTAATGTTCTATCTGCACTTTACTTTATGTACATATGATTGCTAGAAAAAGAAGTAAACTGTTATAAGCATAGAACATATCATAACTTAACATGTCTTTAGCACCAAAGACTGTGAAATAAGGAACTCTTCCTCGGGAGAACTTGTGGCGAAAGGGGTTAGAACACCAGAAAACATTTACATTCTGAACAAGATTCAAGAAGATAAATGCTACTTAAGTCAAACAGATGAAAGTTGGTTGTGGCACAAGCGACTTGGACATACAAGCTTCAAGAACTTGATCAATATCAGCAAGATTAAAGTTGTACGAGACATCCCAAAGTTATTCAAACCAAATCAAGGAATATGTGGTCCATGTCAACATGGAAAGCAAACCAGAACCAGCCACAAGACCAAGGAGTTTTCTACATCAAAGCCTTTGGAGATCATCCATGCTGATTTATGTGGACCAACTAGAAATCCGGCACTCCAAGGAGAAAGGTACTTTGTTTTATTTGTTGATGACTATACTAGAATGATGTGGATATATTTTATAAAATATAAATTTGAAGCATTTGAGTGTTTTAAGAATCTTAAAGCTCTTGTAGAAAACAAAAAAGACTCAAAGATTAAGTGCCTCAGAATAGATAGAGGGGGAGAATTCACATCAAAAGAATTTAATGAGTTCTGTAAAATACATGGAATTAAAAGAGAACTCTTTGCTACCAGCACACCCCAGCAAAATGGGGTAGTTGAAAGAAGGAACCGAACAGTTCGAGAAATGGCAAGAACAATGTTATTAGCAACAGAATTGCAACCAAAATTCTGGAGAGAAGCAGTGGAGACAGCTGTCTATACCTCGAATCAAACTCAATTAAGACCAAATTATGAAAAAAATCCTTATGAACTATGGAAAGGAAGACATGCTTTACTAAAGTACTTCAAGATCTTTGGAAGCAAGTGCTTCATAAAAATCAATGATGGCTCACCATGAAAGTTTGATTCTCGGGTTGATGAAGGGATCTTCCTTGGATACTCTACATGGAGCAAAGCCTACAAGTTCTACAATAATCGACTAAGGAAAATAGTGGAAAGCATTGATGTAAAGATTGATGAAGACCTTCCAGAAAAATAAACCGAAGAACACAAAGTTGATCCTCTCATTGAAGAAGAAGAACCTGAAAAAGAAGAAATAGATCAAGAAGAAGCCAAGGAAAAAGAACCACCTCAAACCCCTTCAAAGATGAAGTTTCTCCAAAAATATCACCCAGAAGAGCAGATTATTGGCAATAGAGATGAAGGAATGCAAACCCAAAGAAGGATGATAAGTACACCAAAGAAAAACGATATCGCTCTTCTATCCATGATAGAACCAGAAACATATACTCAAGCAAGGATCCTCATTGGGTAAAAGCCATGGAAGAAGAAATGTCCCAAATTGAGAAGAATGAGACATGGGAGCTGGTACCTCGTCCAAAGGACAAAAACATAATAGGAACCAAGTGGGTATTCAAAAACAAAATGAATGAAGATGGACAAATCATCAGAAACAAGGCAAGGCTTGTTTGTAAAGGCTATTCACTAATTGAAGGAATGGAATTTGAAGAAACATTTGCACTAGTATCTCATGTGGAAGCTATTAGGATGTTCTTGGCATTTGCTTGCTCAAAAGGATTCAAAATCTATCAAATGGACGTAAAATCAGCATTCCTGAATGGGGAACTCAAGGAAGAAGTCTACATGGAGCAACCAGAAGGGTTTGATCTAACAAAAGGAAAAGACTTAGTCTGTAAGTTGAAAAAGGCATTATATGGGTTGAAACAAGCTCCTAGAGCTTGGTATGCAAGATTGGATCACTATCTACAACAACAAGGCTTCAAGAAGGGAGTGGCAGGAAGTAATCTCTACATAAAGACGGATGAGGGTAAGTTACTAGTCACACTTGTTTATGTTGATGATCTGATTTTTGCTAGCAATAATGATGAGATGAGCCATGAATTTTCTCAAAACATGTCAAAAGAGTTCGAGATGTCGATGATAGGAGAGTTATCTCACTTCCTTGGACTACAAGTATCTCAAACCAGAGCAGGATTGTTTATATCTCAAGCCAAATATCTTAAAGACATGCTTAAAAGATATGGAATGGAAGACTGTGCACCCATGAGCACACCTATGACCACAAATTGCAAATTGAGCAAAAATGATGACTCCTCTCCGGTAGATGCAACTCATTATAGGTCAATAATTGGAGCCCTTCTGTACTTAACAACTACGAGACCCGATATTATGCAGGCAATAGGAATGGTGGGACGATTTCAATTAGCTCCTAAACAATCCCATCTGTTAGGTGTAAAAAGAATTCTTAGATACCTTAAAGGAACTCCTGATTTCGGTCTTTGGTACCCTAAGAGCTCAACTCTTACTGCAACTGCATACATTGACGCTGATTAAGCCGAAAGTGTAGATGATCCAAAAAGTACTAGTGGAAATGCATTCTTCCTGGGAGACTGTTTAGTATCTTGGCTCAGCAAAAAAACAAACATCCATATCATTATCCACAGTCGAAGCCGAGTATATAGCTGCCACAGACTGTTGTACTCAAATACTATGGATGAAGGAAGCTCTAAAAGATGTCAACATAGGTACAGATCAACCAATTACCATCTATTGTGATAACACAAGTGCTATCAGTCTCAGCAAAAATCCAATGATGCACTCAAAGACCAAACATATACCAATCAAGTATCATTTCCTTCGTGAACAAGTAGCTAAACAAAACATCATCTTGGAATATATCAATACTAAGGAGCAGATAGCTAATATTTTCACAAAACCTCTTCCTCGAGAAGCATTTGAACATCTTCGTCAAAAGATGGGAGTTATCTCTTTAGCATCAATTAAGTTCATTCATAAAGATGTTGCAGGACAAGGGGAGCAGTTCGATATGGGGAGTCCTTATGCATTCCTTTGTCATTGATGTCAAAGGGGGAGAGAAGAAGAATATTGCCATCAATAGCAAAGGGTGAGATTGTTGATATAGATTGTCATTGATGTCAATATGGCAATATTCTAGGAAGCAAGAAGCCATGAGGAGAATCCAGAGGAAAGCTAAGACAGTCAAGCCATTGGAAAGACTATCGGAGGTAGAGGAATTCATCAAAAGAGGAGTATTGCATAATATAAAAGCAAGGCATATCGAAGGAGCAAAGCAGAGCTATCGGAGGTAATATATGCCACAGAAGAACTATCGGAATCCAAAGGAAGACCGATCAGAGGAGCATAGAGGAAGAGCGGAAGACATAAAGGCTAATGCCAGAGGTGGAGCAACATATAATATATATATGCAATATACACTATCCGAGGCGGAATATATATATATATATATATATGTAAGTGTTCCGAAGCATGCTTTTCAGTGTATTTAATATATTCTGGCTCTAAGCCTTGCCGCATTAAAACTTGCGAATTGCAACATATATATATATATATATATATATATATAACTGCGATATGTTGCGGACCCGCTGCAACATTATGAAAGGCTCTATTGTTATATCGCATCCGCCCATCGGAACTCGCATATCGCAATACACAAAGGGCTGTCACCCCTAAAAGCGTCGATTGCGATATATGTTGCGGACCCGATGCAACATTACAGTTTGACTAAATGCTATATCACGTGCGCCATGTCGGAAGTAATCCATTGCAAGTTATAAAGGGATGGTGCTATAAACTGCGATTGCGATTACACATGGACCCGAAGGGGTTATCAACTACTGCTTAATATCATATCGCGTCCGCAGGAAAATCAGCCATCGGTTATCAACAGAGAGGCTGAGTTCTGCAGTGCGAGTTGCCTAATTTCTAGAGCGAGTTGCTGAGAGAGGTTCAATTCAGCTGCTAGTGCTTGGATCTAGCACCGGGAGGCCCAACGAATTGTTTCTGGAGGCAGAAACAGGTAGGACGACTCAACTAGCGGGGTTTTCAGGGAAAATCGATTTACTTAGGAGAAACAGCGTATTTCTAGACTGGCTAAGGGAATTTTCCAGGGAGTACGAGTTGCTCAGTGAGGGCCAGGTGGAGTTGGGGAGGGGGAGAAATAATTTTCCCAGTTGAGATAAAAAATTTGGAAATTTTGTTGCATAATAAAATAAACCCTCATTTGGTGCACCGGTTTTCCCTTCATGGTTTTTCTGGCGACATTAGTCCAAAATTTTCTGTGTCAATTTTTGTGTGTGCATTTATTTCTCAGTTCCTGGCTTTTATTTTTTTTCCGATATGGGCGAGGGACCAAGATGTCTCAAAGGTAGGATTTCGGTGCCATTATGGGCACTTCGAGTTCTTGGTTATGCCCTTCGGGTTGACCGACGCACCTGCAACATTCTAGTCATGCATGGACCAGTTGTTTTGTGGGCAGTTGAGGAAGTTCGTGCTGGTGTTCTTTGATGACAGACTAATTTATAGTCGGACGTGGGAAGAGCATTTGCAGCACCTTAAGACAGTACTGCGCGTTCTGGAGTAGCAACAGTTTTATGCCAAACTGTGCAAGTGCGAGTTTCGACTGACCGAGATGCTCTACCTAGGGCACAACATTGGGGGTGATGGTGTCAGAGTACATGAGGAGAAGATCAGGGATATCCAGAGATGTTGGCCATCATGCATGTGTTGGCTAGGTTCAAGCAGTATTTGTTAGGGAACAGGTTTAAGTTCAAGACTGATCACAATAGCCTCAGGTTCTTTTTGGAGCAGAAATAACTACAGGAGAGGCAATAGAAGTGGGTGAGCAAACTAAAGGCATATGACTTTGACGTTGAGTATGTCAAAGGGAAGCACAATGTAGTGGCTGATGCATTGTCTAGGAGGCCAACCATCTTTCCTTGATGAGGATCTCCCCGGACTGGAGGGCCTAGTTACGAGTGGAGTACTCCAAGGACAAGTTTGCATGTGATGTCCTTTATGGGTTAGTGACTGATGATCAGTCTCAAGTGACGAACGAGGTGATCTATTACCGAGACTGGATTTAATTGGTACCCAACTCCCCGCTGAGGGAGAAGATTCTACAGGTTGCTCATGATTCACTATTAGCAGGGCATCAGGGATTCACAAAGACATATCAGATGTCATGTCCCTTCTCAAACACATTTGTAACAGGGTGTGGCTACACAATTTTGCACAATTTTGGCTAATAAAGAGAACCCATCATTTTTTACTTAGGGACTCAGGAGGCAATTTGATTTTATTTGGTTGCTAGTGGAATGTGGGGGCCACCCACATGGGAGTTCGAATTGGCCCATTTGAATAGCTTGGAGGGAAAGTCAAATAGGTGGATGGAGGGGCCCATATGAGGCTAGGGAGACCCAAGGAGTTATAAGGAGGGATCAACTATTATTTCGGATTCATTCTTACACCTTGCAATCAAAATTACTTGACTGTTCGCTCTGTTGTTTAGCTGAGTCAACCGGCTGTTTAGCCACGAATCTCTCAAGCGGGAGATTCAACCTCTACTTCGGGGGACCATCTGTGCCCGCCCTAGAGAGGCAGTTCCATAAGTATTTCAGGAGTTCCGGGAGTGTGTTACAACACTACCATTCAACCACAACAGGGAGTGCGTATTTCTAGCTAGCTGGAGAATACACAAGGGGAGTTTGGAGCTATCAATGATCAAGCATTTGCCGGGAGAGTTAGAGGATTGGGAGAGCAACAAAGGACCAACCTTTCTTGCGATTTTGGAGCCAGTAAAGCCAACATCCCAACAGTTCGATTTTCAGTTACCTGAGCCTGCGCAAAGAGGCATCACTAGGCTCACGCGGGAGTTGGAGGAAGGAATTGTAGAGCTGGAGCTGGCCGGAAGAAGTAGGATATCACTTGGAGGGCCATTTTAGGAGGATTGCTAGAGTTGGGAGAGCAAAGATTGACAGGATCAATCACAACAATAGAATTCGAAATTGGAGGAGGGCCAAGTTGTGAAGGGTCAATATTTGAAGTTTGGAACCAAGGGAAACCCTTTCTAGTTTTTTCTAGGTTTTGGGCAAGGATTACACTCCTAAATTTATAGAATTTTCTGGGCAGATCTAAGAGGTCAAAAAGGGGTCCCAACTTAGCGAAGAGCTAAGAGGAATTTGGGCGAAAATTCTGAGGTCAACATTTGGCCAATTCCTTCGTGGGTTTTTTTGGGTTTAGGCTAAGGAGTAAGGAGCTAAAATATCATAATTTTCTGAGCACGTGAAGCAGTGATTCCAACCCTTCGAAGTCAACAGACAATGTAGTTTTGCAACGTAGTTCAATTTGGTGCAGTAGTTGTAGAAGCCTTCAGTTCAACATTTTCTCACCTGGGTTTTGTCATGCTTACCCATTGAGACAAACCCAGGTTCACCATTCTATTTTACTATTGTATTTTCTCCTGAAGAAGTAATAAAATGGCTCAGCGGTTCTCTATTTCGAGTGTTTTCATGGGTGCTTAATGTATATTTCGTTTTTCTGATTGCTGGATTGTTTGCATGATTTGTATATCACTTACATTCCTGTTTAAGAACATTACAGTGGTATCAAAGCCATAATCTTGGCTCGGCCTGTAGGAAAGATTAGAATCAAACAACATGGCAGTCACCTGGAATGACGTGGTGAGGATACAACAAATGATGATTGACGTGGGGAAGAAGTTGATTCATTCCTTAGTTGGGAATCCGAACATGATTGCAACTGATGTGGAGTTATTGGGGGAAAACTGGAGGGCATACCAATCATTGGGTCATGGCATTTATGCATCCCTCTCTTCTTGGGAATTCTGTGAACTAAGGGGTATGCACAAACCAACGGAGATTCAATGGGATTTTGCAGGGACGATGAGAAGTATTAAGAAAAAGATGAAAGAGTAGTTGAAGGGGCCATGGATGGAAAAGAGATAGTTGAGCATACACCCATTGATGAGGCGTCATCAATTGATGAGGTATTTAGGGTTGTGACTGAGTTCTCAGGTGATAACAATGCACCACAGGTTGGTGAGGTGCCGGAAGACAACTCCACTATTGTTGAGAAGCTGATAGGTATTGAGGCCTCCGGAGCTATGAAGGAGTTGCCAGACGACAATCGCCTACCACTGATTGGTGAGCATATCGTGCATATTGGGTTGTCTATGGAGGAGCAGTGAAAGGCTCATGTTGAACCTGTGATGGAGGAGGATGTGCAACCATCCCTTGGGCTAGCCATTGATGAGGGACAACATAGAGGTCATGCATTGGGTTTTCAGCACAGTTCACTTCAGAGGCCCACTGGCGAGGTCTATAGTGTTATCAACCCACCCTTATGCATTGGATTGAGGGAGGCCAAGTTGTCTAGACATACCCGAGGGGGTGGATAGGTTAGCAAGATTGAGCTGAGCATGATACTACATTAGCTTGGAGGGCTTGTTCCTTCCACAAAGGATTACACATTTGATCTCTCCTTTGGGATTGGATGACGAGAGGTACTGAGCTGGTACTCGATGGAGTAGGTTAGGCAGTTGGATACATCCATGGCCACATGTCAACAGAGGCCATGGATTACCAGAGGGACTCGAGGGCCAGACTATTTTTGGGATCCAGGTGGGATTTTCCATCACATCATAGAGCTAGTAGGTGATGGTAGTAGCTATGGGATGGATTTGACGCTTGAGTGCACCCACATTTTCAGATCTCCATCAGAGCCCCAGTCAACACTAGTGACAGGATGGTTTGACAGGCGAGCAAACAAATTTCATGAGTTGTCTTGGCATATTGACGGTGCGTGGAGTCACAGGGTGACTAGCTTACTCTGGCAGGAGCTGGTAGGAGGAGGTGGCATCGACAAGCTATCAGACAAGGCATTGTATGGAGAGAGTACTCTCTTAAAAGCATATGGGACACAGGGACTACTGAGGATAGGCGCAGTAGTGTCATTTTCGTTAGCATGTGGGGAGTCAGGCTGCTCAGGTCTTTCAGAGCAGATGGGGCGATGAATCCCACATCACGGAGGGCGTGCTAGCAGAGAGGTGGATATTTTGGCCCATGCAGGATTCTGTATGTTACAGTGTGGTATGACAGTGGGTAGTGGTACACAGGACTACACAGAGTTATGTCATAGCATCCAGTGTTATGTAGAGGAATGCAATTTGATGCATACAGACCCAACGTTAGGCCATAGCATCCAGTGGTGTGCGGGGCTATGGAGCGAGGAGCAGGGACCTGCAGAGGAGCATGGAGATGCAGGGTGGTGTGTCATAGTATGCTGGACTGCGCTATGGAGTGGGAGTGCCTCACATCACATTGAGTACATGTGGGGAGTGACAGGTACAATGACACATGCAGGACCCAGGCCAGTACAAGATGGCATAGCCATAGCCGAGGGTATCCAGCGGTGTACAGGGGTAGGCCATGGTGTACAGTGGCATGTCCAGGAGTACTGGGATGATCGGTGGCATGCAGGGGTGTATAGTGCTGCACAACGAGGTCATGGAGTGTTGCCTCCAGGGAGACCTTGGACGAAAACATCAGGCATACCTTTGGGCGTAGTTCACCTAGGATCGACGGGGACATAGATGAGCGATACTTGATGGTATCCGCGGGGACTCACACGCTTGACCCTCTTCTACATCGCTCATGGGCGGAGTCGATTTTACTGTTGACTTTTTGCACTTTGGGCATGAGCCACGAGGAACAAGGAGCTCACCTGAGATATTTGGGTGAGACTCAGCACACTAGGGGGGAGACTTTTCAGCAATGGCATTGGGTTGGTGCATCAGTTGATAGCCACAGGTTGGGGGATGAGGTGGTCATCTGCAGGGGTGGCAGATTGTTCATCACCGAGCCTACGTCTAGGGATCTAGTCCCGAGGAGACATGTGTCACTCTTTTCTCAGGGCATGTCGGGTCCGAGCATGAGCAGAAGATAGTAGTTATGACTGTGGTAGTTTCCCAATATGTGTCCGGGCTCTAGACCTTATATTGGCACATTATCGAGAGGGTGGATGACAGACCCAAGGGAGATGGTTACCAGGGATAGGAGGGATCCACATACCCTGAGTCGATTACGAGTATCGGATACCCATCTTTTGGTTGCATTCAAGGGGTAGCTCTTTGGCACACGTGACTTCTAGTGATCATCCGTACTACATAGTGGCAGGCACAGGGAAGATTAGCATGCATCAGATTAGCCCACGATATATGGAGCCTATATAGTGATCACCTACAGGGACTAGAGACGAAGGCCAGAGGGATTCCATCAGTTGACAAGGCTATGTCGCAGCAGGTCTGGCTATGGGATGTAGGGATTCAATTGATCGATAGATCACTCGTGATGAGCGGAGTCGTGGCAGAGAGTGATATAGTTCGCTCTTGGGATGACACATGGGGGTTCACAAAGGGTTTCATCATATGGGGAGGCAGACATTCTCTGTTGCTGCACAGGTTCGAAGTTAGATTTGGATGGGTAGGCCTGGGTGCCATGGAGATGCCCAGGCAAGATGTGTCTCGCCTCTTTCAGTATTCCACCATCGAGTTCCAGGAGAGGAGGATACTGACTGCACACGATGGGGAGTATGACATAGTCAGAGTAGCGCAACGTCAACATGGTGGCACCACTCTGGGACTAGCAAGGAACTGGGGCATCACAGCTCTTCACAGCTCAATAACCTTTAGGGATGCGCCGACTACTATAGGGGGAGATCATACAGATCTTCCATTGGGCTTTAGCGAGTCACTAATGGAGCAGGGGACTTCTGGTACTTTCACCGGGCAGGATAGTGAGTGGAGTGAGGGGAGCTTCATGTTGGACAGGATTTCCTAGGATCTTGGTATTGAAGGATTCTTCCATATCAGGACAGTGCAGAGTTTAGGCACGATCCAGTGGCACATCTGGGACCATGACACATTTTGCAGTGACATTGGGGAGCAACAGTTAGAGAGGTTGCTTTCTCAGGCACTGCTTGAGGACAAGCGATTTTTGGCGCATTGGAAGAGCTTGCTGGATGAGGATGCCACCTGGGAGGGTAAGCACATTTTGGAGCACCCAACTTTGAGGTTGCTTGAGGGTAAACAACATTTGGGAGGGGAGGACTGTCATGTCCCTTCTCAAACACATTTGTAACGGGGCGTGGCTACACAATTTTGCACAAATTTGGCTAAGAAAGAGAACCCATCATTTTCGACTTTAGGGACTTAGGAGGCAATTCGACTTTATTTGGTTGTTAGTGGAATGTGGGGGCCACCCACATGGGAGTTCAAATTAGTCCATTCCAATAACTTGGACGGAAAGTCGAATAGGTGGATGGAAGGGCCCACATGAGGGTAGGGAGGCCCAAGGAGTTATAAGGAGGGAGTAGCTCGCATTTCGGATTCATTCTTACACCTTGCAATCAAAATTACTTGACTGTTCTCTCTGCTGTTTAGCTGAGTCAACCGGCTGTTTAGCCACGAATCTCTTAAGCGGGAGATTCAACCTCTACTTTGGGGGACCATCTGTTCCCGCCCTAGAGAGGCAGTTCCATAAGTATTTCAGGTGTTCAGCCGCAACAGGGAGTGCGTATTTCTGGCTAGCTGGAGAATACACAAGGGGAGTTTGGAGCTATCAGTGATCAAGCATTTGCCGGGAGAGTTAGAGGATTGGGAGAGGAGCAAAGGGCCAGCCTTTCTTACGAGTTTGGAGCTATCAGAGGCAGCATCTCAGCAGTTCGATTTACAGTTACCTGGGCCTACGCAGAGAGCCATCACTAGGCTCATGTGGGAGTTGGAGGAAGGAATTGTAGAGCTAGAGCTGGCTGGGAGAAGTAGGAGATCACTTGGAGGGCCATTTGAGGAGGATTCTTGGAGTTGGGAGAACAGAGATTGACAGGATCAGTCACAGCAACAAAATTCAAAATTGGAGGAGGGCCAAGCTGTGAAGGGTCAATTTTTGAAGTTTGGAACCAAGGGAAACCCTTTCCGGGTTTTTCTGGGTTTTGGGCAAGGATTACACTCCTAAATTTATAGAATTTTTTGGGCAAATCTAAGGGGTCAAGCAGGGGTCCCAACTCAGCTAGCAGCTAGAGGAGCTAAGAGGAATTTGGGCCAAAATTCCGAGGTCAACATTTGGCCAATTCCTTCTTGGTTTTTTTCTGGGTTTAAGCCAAGGAGCAAGGAGCTGAAATTTCATAATTTTCTGAGCATGGGAAGCAATGATTGTAGCCCTTTGAAGTCAGTAGACAGAGCAGTTTTCTGGGGCATCGCAGTTTAGTTTGGTCCAGCAGTTGTAGCAGCCTCCAGTTCAACATTCTCTCACTTGGGTTTTGTCATGCTTGTCCATTGAGACAAGCCTAGGTGCACCATTCTATTTTACTATTGTATTTTCTCCTGAAGAAGTAATAAAATGGCTCAACAGTTCTCTATTTTGAGTGTTTTTATGGGTGCTTAATGTATATTTCATTTTTTTGATTGTTGGATTGTTTGCTTGCTTTGTATATCACTTACATTCTTGTTTAGGAACATTAGATCAGACCATCAGGGAGCACTTTGCAAGGAAGGGCCTCAAGGATGATGTTCTGAGGCATAAGTGGGAGTGTGACACATGCCAAAGGAACAAGGGAGATCAAACACATCCCGCGGGCCTATTGCAGCCGCTTCCCATTCTGGAGGGGAAATGGGAGAGAATATCGATGGATTTTATTACTTGGCTGCCCACAGTATAGGGCAAAGACTGCATCTATGTAGTGGTGGACCGCTTGATGAAGTATGCTCACTTCTTCGCCCACTTTTTCCTATGTTGGAGCTTTCCTGCTCCTCAAAATTGCAAGTGGGGCCCCTCAACCAACTTTTCCTAAGTAGCCATCCAAAATTTAACAAAATTTGTCAAAAATGATATTTCACTTAGCACCCTTGCTAAGTGGGAATATCACAACTTCCAAGTGCTAGTTTGTGAGGTCACACGAATCAACATAATTAAACTTTGGTTGCATAGAAAGAATGGTTGATGATGAAATGAGGTTTGTGGTATATTTATACTTCTTTGTCCTGATTTTCTAATAAGTCTCAACCAATGTGCAGTTAACTTTGTAGCCTATTTGATGCATCACCAACCAATCCAAATTCCACGCACCTCTCTTAGCCTTCTTGCTAGTGTGCTATTCAGTCATTTAGCATTCCATTGTCTTCTACTTGTGAGATTGACTTGGTACATGAATTTTAGTACTTTTTGTGAACTCTTGATCTTATATCTATGGTTCTAAGGGCTCATCATAATTAAATTATTATTTCATAGACCAAGAATAATTGATGATTAACTGAGAAAATGCATGGGGTGTTTATATAGTTATGTCCCAATGGTATAAATAGCCATAACCAACGTGCCCTTATCCTTGTAACATGTTCAATGCAACTAGAATAATCCATGCACCCTTCTTATCCATCTTGCCAATGTACTATCCAATCATAACACCCATTGTCAAGTGTGTCCAAACACATAGGTTTTGCTACTTTTTGGGAGTAATCTAATTTGTATATGTGTTCCTTAGATCCATATTAATTAAATTATGATTTCATAGACCTTTTTACCAACCCATAGCTAACTATGATCTTTATTTAATGAAAATAAACAACAGAAATCTCATAGGGGTATTCACTATTGTTTTCTATGTTTTAGCTATAACACGATGCCTAAGGACCTGAATCCTAAAGGGATATGTTGTCTCATGGATTGTATAGGCACTGTGACAACGCTCAGGGTGGGGGTTGTCACTCTAATCCTCGCCCACTCCGTTCTAGCTATCTCCCAAGAACAGGCTCTGGCGTAGTCCCTATGGAATGAGATGAAGGAAAACAAGTTGGAAACCAACTTGTTTGGGAGACACGAATGAGTGGCCTAGCCACTTGGTTGAATTTAAGCAAGATTGTTAATTCGATTAGATTTTGAAGTATGGGACCAGTGCCTTAATGGAGTCACAAATTCTTGCTTATAGCAAATTGGAACCAAATAACTAGATGGACACCCACTTCTTGAGATGGTTAACTAATCTAAATTATATGCAAAGCTTATGATCTATGTGTGATGCAGAGGTCTTGGTTATTTTTATTTAAATGCCTAATCGAAGTGTAACCTTCCCCTAACTATTTTGAAGATGGGCTCTGTTATCACTCCTCCAGATCTCCAAGGCTGAGGAAGAGTCTAGTTGAGGTAACCACAGACCAATCTTTTGACTTGGTAGCTAGCCCTACCAAGCTGGAGAGGGCTCTCTCCAAAGGATCATAGCCAGGAGGGCTGGATAGATTAGGGTTTTAGGATAGATATAGTAGCTCAGGGTTTGTTTGATTTGATTTGGTTGGGGTAGTCACTAGATGAGTGAATTAGGTCAGAGAGTGAACTAGGTCAGGGAAAAAGAGAATCAGAATTGTAGACATCTGATGGGGCAAGGTAGGCAAGTTACTTTAACACTTTTTAGTATAGTGATGAAATGGTTTAGACTAGTGAGGTGCTAAAAAGAGCATGAAAATCATGAATTCTTTTTAAACTAAAGAAATGAAACAAATTATGATGATTTTCCCAAAACAGAGAATAGAAGATGAATTCTGCTTATCACACCTTGAAAACCAAACATATTTAGAATTGAAATGGATCATGGAAGATACAAACATTCATACATATGAAAGTGAAGAAGAAACAATATCAAAATACCATGCCACAGGAATCCCACCAAAATAGTTGCAACTCATCCAATATATTCCATGCCAAAGTCTGAAACACTAGTACAACATCCAATGGAGTCCAACCTGTAGAATGACTGAGAAATTACATAATATAAACCTCAAACCAACTCATCCTAGCCTCAGGGGTCGAATCCATGAGAGGAGGAGCAATTGCAACAAAGACTGAACTGATAGCTAGAGTGTAGGGTGGTCAAAGTGACTCATCCCTAACTTAAGCAAACTGATTCATTACAAGTCATAGAGGCCATTTACCTAATGTATTTACCCTAGGTAACAGTAAAAACATAATAATTACATCATCCTTATCAATTACATCAGTAAAACACTAATTTCCCATAGGTAAAAATCAAATTGGAGAGAAACAGTGAAAATCTGGGCTGACTGTCAAACGCACAACGCCATCTTCAAGATGACTTTTACCTGCCTTGTTGATGTCCAAATCTAGCCCAGGATAGCTCATTGGAAAGCTTATCCTGTCTAGTTTCCAAAACTGCCCTTGGTTTTCAAAATGGGCTTGATTTTCCCCTCCAAAATTCCTTTCTCCCAAGACTACTCAAATGCACAACGCCTGGTCCAGAAATGAGGCAGAAACATGATTTTTAGGTGGTTTTTTGCATTTTTCACCCACTAGTTTTGCTTTCTAGCACTGGAAACATGGTTTTCCTGGATGTCTTGGTCCTTCTGAATCCAATGGTGGTGGCCATTCCTCCAAAAAGTTAGGCGCTACGCGTTTGACCAAACTGCTGATATAAAAATTGCCTTAAAAAGACAGGAAAAGCAAGATGACAAAAATTGAGCCAAGGGTCTTCAAAATTGTTCAAGAAGCTGAGGTTTGAGGTGGCTAGGCATGGAGTGAAGCCTCTACAAGTATATCAAGCTTCTTCTTCTCCTCATGGTGAGTTAGGGCTTCAATTCTTTCCCTAGCAGCTTTGAGCTTTACCCTTGCTATTTGGTTTCTTCGGCAATAATACTTTGCCATCTTTCTCTGAATGTCAGTGTATCTTTTGGCATTGTCTAAAAGGCTTTCAAGATGGGTGTTCACCCTCTCAAGCCAATGCTCCTGATTCTCATTTACCATTTTGGCAAATTTCTCATTTAGGGTGAGCTCATTAGCTAGTTCAGCCTCCTTTTGTTTTTCTAGCTCCAAAGCTCTCTTTAGGCCTCTAGTCCTTGGCCTTTTTCTTGGCACCTGTTCCTCCAGTTGGTCACTATATTCTCCATATGCTTCATCAAGTGAGGCCTTAGCCTTTTCAACCTCCCTCTTTGCCTTGATGAGTTGAATTTCCATGAGCTCATGTTTGGTCTCTAACTGCTTGTTTTCCTGCTCATAGTATGTGATGATATATTTTTCCCTCTACAAATTGACCTAGAGTTCCCCTATGAGTGCTTCCTTCTCTTTGATGGAAATGGCTGTGCTCTCATGGTCATCATTTTCACTTAGGTCAACTAAATGAAAATCTTGCTCTGTCTCATGGAGGTCCTCCTCCTGCTGCTAGATCTTTGCCTCTGCTACCTTTTCCTTGCCCTTCTATATCTGCTTTGCTGATGAAGAAGGCAAGGCCCCTCCCACAATCTATGGGGAAAACACTTTCCTATGCCCTCTCTGATAGGTATGTGTCAAGGTACCCAAACCAACCCTTTTAGGCTTGCTGATCTCACCATGTTCAATGTGCTCTTGCTCTTTGCCTTCATCTCTGCTAGGTGAATGAATAGGCTCATGAAATGGTGATGATGGAGGTGATGGTGAGGTTGACTCATCAGATGAGGATGAATGATGTATGGGCTGAGATGGAGGAATGGAGGTGGATGGATGAGATGATGAAGGGATTCTTTGAACATTTTGAGTAGATGCATGAGTGAATATGGGATTAGCTATAAAGGTATTCCATGCAATGTTGAGTTCCTTGAGATGGTAAAGGAATATGATTTTAATGAGGGAATGATGAAACAGGCTCTTCATTTGATCTTTGTAATCCCTCTTTTGGGCAATGTAGGTTGTCTTCTCAACACTCCAGAAAAGATAGTAGGGTATATTAAGCATTTTTACCCTAGTGAAATGCATTAAAAGCCGGATATGATAAGAATAGACCCTGGAAAATCTACCTTCACATGAGAAATATTTCATAATAATCTTCATCATTGGGGCATATCTGTCAAGGAGGTGTGAAAAAGGAAAATAGCCCCTTCTTTCATTTCTATACCTTGGTTTCATGTAAGGCTCATAATAATGCCTCTCCAAATCACCCTGTTTAAACCATTTTTCCCCAACATCTGGAATTCTGGTGGCAGCTGATATATTGGCAGTAGATAAAGTGAAAGTTATACCTGCTAGAGTGACTTGGTTGTCTTGAAGTTTAGAAATGAAGAGCCTAGTCAACTCAAGATGATGTTGGACTGCCTGAACTTGCTCACAGAAATCATAACAGCCTAGCCATTTGAAGGATGTCACAGTCATAGGGGATGCTAAGAGTTCCTTGAGATCTGTGGGCTCAAACCTATGTATCTGGCCTCCTTTGTGTGGCCTCCTCTGTTCCCTGTCTTCTTCTCTATCTATTTCCTCTTCCTCACTATGTGGTCTGTATTCCTCCTCTGCCATGGTGTTTAGTATCAAACCCTAGGGAGGTGTAAGGTAGGGGGAATATAGTTTTTAGGGAATAATAAATGGGGAAGGGTAAATATGAAGATGATGGGTGAAGGGATATATGTATTGGAGAGGGATACAGGGTAGTAGTATGATAGTTTGGGGATGGGGGAAATTGTTTGCAATATAGGGGTTTGGGAGCCTAGGTAGTTGTATCACCTAGGACTTAGGGTTTTGGGACAAAGGGTTAGAGGGTATATGGGATAAAAAGATTTAGGGAAAGGGAAGGAGGGTGGAGGGAAGTGTGCAAAAGGGAATGAGAGTGGAAGGTAGTTTTTGGGGAAGATCTAGGGTTTAGATATAACAATTAAACCAAATTTTCAATGAAACCTTTCAAACACTTAGGAATTGACTTGAGGAGGGGGAAAATCACATCCCTTAGCTACTACTTACTTGTATTGAGGTTGAAAGCATTTTGGAGGAGTTGAGGAGGTAACTGGAGCATTGCTGGACAAACGTGTAGCACCAATGCAGAGTGCGTAGCGCCTCAAGAAAATGTGCAACGCTTTAAGGGAACGCGCAATGCCTTAAGGAAACACGCAGCGCCAGGTAAACGCGCAGTGTCAGAAGGAAACACACAACACCTGCCCTGTTTCTGTTGATTTCGCCCAAAACTGTGAAAAGGCTCTCTTGGGGTTTGCTTAATGAGTGTTAGGAGGCAAATGAAGCTAAGTTTGAAGCCAAGAAGTCCTTTATAGGTGAGTGAATTTGATATTTTTCTTTTCAAACCCACTTTCTAATGTTTCATTTGACCCCTTTTTTAACCTCTTTGATAATTTGCTTTCTGACTTTTTTCTTTGCAGGTGGATGATGCTAAAGGTTTGGCAATGTTCACTTTTGACTTTTTTTTGGATGATATTGGCAATGGAGTTTGAGTAAATAGCTAAAAATAGTGACTTATTACATATGATAAACATAAAATTACATAAATAAATAAAAATTATTACATCTCTCTTTTGAAATAAAAATTACAAACTGGAATGAATTTCTTGCTTAAAATCAAAATTGGAATTTTAGCAACCATGGTTACATGCTTGTAAACCCTTATTTAATTGAAAAGGGGATATTATTTGCTTCTCTCTCATACTTTGCTGGCCTTATGCAGTGAAATGGTGTTTTATTGGACCTTGGAAAATGAAACCTAGTGACCTAATGAGACCTTGAATGACTGAACTCCAGGTGGACTTGACTGACACAAAACATGATGAAATGAGCTTTTATAGTCAATGTATGTTCAACAAGACACATGAAGGTGGGCCAACAAATATAAATTTTTGAGAGGGGATGGGGTTTCAACTTGGGCTACCGTCAGTGAATAAATTTTTACATGATGACCTAGATGGAATGGAAAAATTTCAACATGGGGCACTAATATGATATAAAAGAGGAGTTTTGATCGCTGATGGTAGTATTCAAATACTGACTCTAACAGGCTCCGAAGGTAGGTTGTGGTAAGGAGGCCAATAGGAAGCACGCTAGGGCCTGATTAACAATACCTTCTGTTGTGCTCCTATCACCCGATGCCTACGACGCTGCAAAGACTGTGGCTCCGATGAATGCAAGGTCATTATATTAACCACCGAAGAGTTGTCGAGGCTCCTCAAGCTAAATGAGAAGGGTTGCCCTATATTTGTATCAACCTAGCTTATGCTAGGAGGTAAGTCATTAGTGCAATCTAGACTTAGTATGCTTAATGCAAGATGATGAGTGAAAGCTATCTGGAGTTAAGATTGTGTAAGTTACTTAAGTACTTTAGTGAATTTATCTTAAAGAAAGAGTATTTAACGATATTAAGATACAATCTTAAACAAGATACTGCGAGATGCAGAGGATTTCATCAGTGCACCATGGAACAATAAGAGGGAGCGAAAACAGCCAGATAAATATCAGGCATTAGTAGCTCAGGATGGGGAGCCTACCAGTTTTCAGGAAGCTGCTCAACATTAGGTTTGGTTGGATGCGATGGTAGAGGAATACAACTCCATAATGGTGAACGATGTCTGGGAGGTAGTGCCAAGGCCTCAAGACAGATCGGTGGTAGGTTCGAGATGGATCTACAAGATTAAATACGCTGCAGACGACAGTGTGGAAAAATACAAAGCCAGGTTTGTGGCTAAGGGGTATGCTTAGAAGGAAGGAATTGACTACGAAGAGACCTTTGCCCCAGTAGCCAGGTATACATCTATTAGAACCATGATATCTCTTGCAGCACAAATGGGATGGGAGATTCATCAGATGGATGTCAAAACGACATTTCTGAACGGGGTGATAGAAGAAGAGGTATACATTGAACAGCTAGAAGGCTTTGAGACACATGAGAAGAAGTCTCATGTATGCAGATTGAAGAAAGCCTTGTATGGGCTGAAACAAGCACCTAGAGCATGGTATGGTCGAATTGATGGCTACTTGCAGAAGATGGGATTTGTCAAGAGTGACGCAGATCCAAATCTCTATTATATAGGTGTAGAGAATGAGCCTCTAATCCTAGTATTATATGTGGATGATCTATTTCTGACAGGATCATCCATGCTCATCGAGACTGCAAGAAGAATCTAGCCACAAAATTTGACATGAAGGATTTGGGACAAATGCATTATTTCCTGGGGTTGGAAGTTTGGCAGCAAAAGGGGGAGATTTTCCTTGGGCAAGGGAGATATGCTACAAAAATTCTGAAGAGATTCAGGATGGAGGATTGCAGACCCATGGCTACTCCAATGATCACGAACTGGAAGAAAATTGATGCATCAGAAGACAAGGATGTTGATCCCACTTTATATAGGCAGCTCATAGGGTCCTTGATGTATCTGGTCAATACTAGACAAGACATTTGTTACGTTGTCAGCACCCTCAGTCAGTGCATGGTGGAACCGAAGATGGCGCACTAGGCAGTGAGTAAGCATGTTCTCAGATATATACAGGGAACAGTCGATTATGGACTCTTGTACACCAAGAGTAAGGATATCATATTGAGTGAATTTACTGGTTCAGATTGGGTTGGAAGTTCAGTGGATAAGAAAAGTACCTTTGGGTACTGTTTCAACATTGGATCGCGAATGACCTCCTGGTGCAGTAGGAAACAAAAATTCGTAGCTTTGAGCTCAGCTGAAACAGAATATATGGCTGCAAGCACAACTTCGTGCGTAGCCATATGGCTTAGAAAACTGCCTGTGAACCTATTCATAAGAAAGATGGAGGGGACTAGGATCATGTGTGATAATTAGAGTTGCATCAAGGTCTCTGAGAATCCAGTATTTCATGATCGATCAAAGCATATTGGTATTTGGTGTCACTTTGTCAGAGACTGTGTCCAATGAGAAGCTATACAGTTGAGCTACACCCCTACAGGAGAACAGGTGGCAGACATCCTTACCAAGGCACTTGGGAGAACCAAGTTTGATTATTTTAGGGAGAAGATGGGAATGATAAAGAATCCATTTCAGTAGCAGAAATGGGTATGATGTTGCAGTGCAATAGCAGTTAGTAGTAGCACGATGCAGCATGATGAGGAGTTGCAATGCAAATACAATGTTGGGAAAAAGGACCAGCAGCAACACAGATGCAAAGGGAGTTGCAGATGCAATGTTGGGAAGAAGGACCAACAACAACACGGATGTAGAGGGAGTTGCAGTACAGATATAGCAGTGGGAGTGATAGAGCCATGCGCAACATTATAGGATACAGTAGTGCAGAGGATGTTGGGCGGGGAGGCTCAACATCAACACAGGTACCAGTGCCATATAATCAGAGTGATGCTCAGTGGGGAGTATTACTAAAGCACAATCCTCGCTAAGAGGGAGTGCTGATTTGAGGTAGCATCGGATGTGCTTTAGCCATGAAAATTGGCGGAGAGGCTAAAGCACATGAGATCTCCAAAACCTAGAAATTGTTTTGGAAAAATCCATCCGGATGAGGAGTTATTAAAATAATTAATATTTTTAATGAGTTCCTAAGTCTAAACTCAAGGAAATAAAAATATTAATGGGTATTAATAAAGATAAGGATGAGAAGCTTCCAAAAGATAAGGATCAAGTCAATTTTAATCTTAGCCGTTGATTAGGGACTTAATATCGATTGTTGATTCATCAACAAGAAAAGTATAAAAGGGGACTTGAGGGTCAATTGGAGATACACTGAGGGAGACTATTCAGTTCGATTTCTAGAGCGGGGTTAGCTGAGAAATTCGAACTAGAGGCCTAGAGCACAGTAAGAGGTAGTGGGTACAGAACGGAGAATCAGGGACAACACCAGAAGATCAACGTAGAGGTTAGAGAGGCAGACGCAGAGGCAACAGAACTACGCAGTCATTGGAGGGCCTGCGTGGGTGACGGAGAGAGGCCCAGTGCTGACACAGAGAGGCAGGAGTTGACGCAGAAGGTCTAGGAGCTGTGCAGAGGCCAACAAGCCTGACGCTGAGATTGAGAGAAGTGCTGGAGAATTTTTCTCTGTTGGGTAAGCCAGTTTGGCACCCAATTGTACTAAAGAATTGCTGAATAATAAAATCCTCCTCTGCTGCACTGGTTTTACTGCATTGGGTTTTTCCGGGGACAATTGTCCAAAATATATGTGTTGATGTGTTTGATTCTTGTGCATGTGTTTGTTTTTGTATTATGGTGTGATATTTGCAGCAGAATTTATTTCAATGTTTATTGGAAAATAAGTAGGTAAAATAAATCAGTTGTTGCAGTGATAGAATTTTCACACTAAGTCCCTAAGTTTCCTCAGCGAAAATTGTGCAAAAATGTGTGGAAACACCCTGTTACAAATGTGTTTGAGAAGGGACATGAAATTTCCTCAAAATTTTGACTTTGACTTCACCACCAAGGCAGTGTTCCACGGGGACGCGTCCCCCAAGGTTGGGTGCGCGCACCCCTCGCACCCCATGCACCCGGGACGGGGGGACGTCTGGGGAAACGTTTCCCCACATCCCCCTTTTGGGGAGACGTGGGGAGACGCAGGGGGGGACGTTTCCCCAGTGTGGGGGATGCGATTCCCCAAAAGGGGGACGCCTGGACATTGCCCCTCAAAATGGTCTATGCGTCCCCCCTTAAATTTGCTTGTAAAGAATGATTTATGACAGGGAAAACCTAGTATTTGACCATTTTTCCATCCTAATGCTATGCAATTCATGGTAATTTTAAATTTTTAAAGTAAAAGTGACATTCTCCTTTATCTTTCATTTTCATCCTTTTACTTAAATTTTTAACATTACCATGAAATGACTCAGGATGTTTGAGAGTGGTTCCGACCTCATTGGATTTCATTTGGAGAAAGTAGAATTTTAGATCTCACTCAAAATCCAGCAAACCTAACAGTTTTTCAGGAATTCAGGATTTGATGGATTGCAATGCTTCCATTGCATTTTTTCATGTACAAGGGTATGTAATTAGTCTTTAATCAAGAGCACCAAGCCCTCTGTATATTTTAGAGTGACTTTTAGACTCGTTACTCCATTGTTTTTGAGTTTTAGTTATATCAATTTAATATTTCAGTCTTTAGATTTCAGTATCTATTATAGTCTATTTTGCTTAGTACTAATTAAATTCTAGAATGATAAATGATGAATTTTAATTTTAAATCAATTTAGAATCTAGAATGATGAATTTAATTTTTAAATCAATGTAGATTCTAGAATGGTGAATAATGAATATGGATCATAGTATTTCATTATTGAATCTCATGGTTTATGGATGAATCATGTATGCATTAGTAAGAATGATGAGTATGGATCAATGTATTTCATTATTTAATTCAATTATGTATGTATCATTATATTTATGCTTCCATTATTGAATATGAATTTGATATATATATATATATATATATATATGAAAAAAAAGTTATATTCCCCAACGTCCCCCCGTCCCTCCTAAATTTCAATAAAATTTGAGGGCACTCCCACACGTCCCCCTTGTGCGTCTCCCCGTTCGGGAGTCTTGGTGGAACATTGCACCAAGGTCCAAGGGTCCAAATTTTCTTGAAATATACAATATTCCTTTGGTGGGGGACCTTTAAAAATTGACTCTTTTAATACCCATGAGTTTTTCCATTTGGAGAATTTATTTTCTTAAGACAATTTAAATTTGACTCTAATTAATTAATTTTTTGGCTTAGGATTTAATTTTATTTTGCCAGAAAAATTAATTAATTTACACAAGGGGATTTAATTATTTTTCCAACCCTCTAATACATAAGATTTTACATTTACAAGACTCAAAGAGGGAATACACATTTGGCTTAGACCCTCAAGACACATAACTCATCTGTGACACAATATGATCTAGTAAACCAAGTGATTTATAATAAAATAATTTAGCCAACTAGCTTAAATTATTCCCAAACCACTTTTACATCAGACTCGACTAAAACCACTAGGACCCACCTAATAATTCGACAATAAATTTCACCCTAGCTTTGGGGTTTAAGCTGGAGGGAAAAAACATTTTTGATTAGCCATGTCTAAAAACAAAGGTAATCAGCGAGGTTAAAAAACCTCCTAGGATGGAATTTGTCATCAAATTATAGGCTTACCTAGGTTTTTACATAGACTCAAGGTTTTACTAACATCATTTACATTACATAACTTGCAGAATAGGATAACCATGACACATGGACTGCTGATCTGTGATCCGATCTTGTTGAAAAAAATGGGTACTTCCGCTTCCTTGGAACTTTGACAATTTGAGTGTAACAGGATGCAAACCTTGTTTTGAGTTGTTAGCATTAGCTTTACATTTGAATGAATGAGATATGTGATATCCTTGATTTTTCTAAGAGATTTCAGTAAAGAGTAAAAATTTCCATTTTCATTAATAGGCCATGTTTGTCTTGCTCTCGTTTTTGGGAAGGGGAAAGATCTTTTTTTATTTTTCGTAATAGTGCTTGAACTCTAAAATTCTGGAGGAGGTACCAAGAAGATGGGATACAATGCAAAGATGATTCCATTTATGTTGTTTGTTGCCTTCCATATACTATGGTACATGGATGCTCTAGCCAATTTAGGAGGCAATTGGTCTTGTATAATTTTGACAAATTCAAAAATAATTGTCTTCTTTAGTTGCTTCATAGTATCTAATAATGGTGCCTTGTTTGTCTTGCTCTTGCTTATGGGGAGGGTAAAGATTTTTTTTATTGTAATAGTGCTTGAACCCTCAAATTCTGGAGGAGGTACCAAGAAAATGGATACTATGCAAAGATGATTTCATTTATGTTGTTTGTTGCCATCCATATACTATGGTACATGGATGCTTTAGCCAGTTTAGGACGCATTTGGTCTTGTATAATTTTGACAAATTCAAAAATAATTGTCTTCTCTAGTTGCTTCATAGTATCTAATAATGGTGCTAATATGGGAAGAAATTTGCAGATTGCTGGAGGCATATGGGCGGACAAAGTTGGTGGGAAGCTTGTATTGGGTTTTGGGGTGATATGGTGGTCAATTGCAACTATGCTCACTCCAATAGCTGCAAGCATTGGACTTCCAGCATTGCTTCTAGTGCGTGCTTGTATGGGGATTGGTGAGGTTAGAATATTCAACTGTTATGCATGGTCTGATATAAATTTTTTGGCTCTCAATTCATCCAAATGTCTATGCATCTTAAGAGTAAAGTTCACTAACATTGTCTGGAAGATGTTGGAAGTTGCAGTATCACGTTTACATAGGTTAAGTTCTCATGTAAATTATTGAGACCAGCCTTTGCTTAAGTTTAATCAGCTGATAATTGATGCACATCTTGGGTTTAATATTGTCTCTGTAATTTTACTGTTTAATTGGAGCGGAGGACTAATAAGGAGACTTGGTACATATGGTAAGGTAGGATCCATAGTGCCAAACATAACTAGCCAAAGAGAGGATTATTTTATCTGTGGACCGGTAAGAGAGAAAAACCATGGATATCTCTCCCACAACTACTGCAGTCTTAGCTACCATTTGTTGTTCCTTTTTCATACTGGTTAAGTGTGTTTGAGTGATGAGTCTGATAGAAAATGTAAAAGAAAACTCATCTAAATTGAATGATAAAGACAGGAATTTATCCAATCAAAACATATATCAAATGAATGGCAATCCAGCCAAGACATAAACAATTAGCTATTATTAACTGTGTTAGAATTCCATGCACCCAAGTTCTGGTCTATACTTTAGCTAGAAAAGACAAACACATTGAAAATGCCTAACTTCAAAACTTCTTCACAGTGAAATATACCAGCTATTAGATTAATGTACAATACAAAATAATTATACCCAACACTTGCTTTCTTATTAGTCCATTAACAATAAAATCCACAAGGCTTTCATACCAAGGAAAGTGGACCTTTGCAATCCTGTACAATGACAAAATACAAGACAATACTTACATGTTCCTTTTACACATTGTTACCTACCAAAAGTGGGTACCCCTAGGAGAGTATTTCTCTTAATCATCTTCTTCCGAGGGCTGCTTGAGAGTGGGAGCGGGTGTTGGAAAATCAGAAAGCGCAAAATATTTTCTTACGATGGTAATTACTTGTGATATTCTTGTGTTCTAACTTCTTAATAACTTTCTTATGTTCTTTTATCTTTGTTTCATCAAGCAATTATCAAATACAAAACATGAGGATCATGGACACCAGATGTAGGCAGATAACCAGGGCAAAACCCCTATCTATGGGAAAACCCAATCAACAACTCTTCCTTTAATAGTTTCACAAGATGAGCCAAGACTCCTTTGTTGATTTGGAGTAGCATCGGATGTGCTCTAGCCATGAAAATTAGTGAAGAGGCTAAAGAACATGATATCTCCAAGACCCATAAATGATTTGGATAGATTGTACCCGGTTTGGGAGATATTAAAATAATTAATATTTTTAATGGAGTTACTAAGTCTAAACTTAGGAAAAATAAAATATTAATGGGTATTAATATAAAACTGGGTTAGAAGGTTCCAAAAGTCATGGTTCAAGCCAAAACTAATTTTAGCCGTTGATTAGAGATGTAATCTCGGACATTGAAGGACCAACAGGAAAAGTATAAGAGGAGGCTTGAGGTCAGTGGGAGAATACACCAGAGTGATTAGTCATTCATTTTGCTAAAGCGGGGTTGCTAAGCAAAAGTGAACCGGTGATCAACAGCGAGGGGCAGTGAGTACTGGACAAAGAGGCAGAGACAGTACTGAGAGACCAACGCAGGAGCAAAGAGAGCGAGAGCAACAGCCAGTTCAGGGCACGCAGAGCCCAACAGAGACAACGCAGAGGCCAGAGGGATTGCATCATCCATGCAGAGGCTGTTGGAGTGACGTAGAGGGTCCCAGAGGCTGCGCAGTGCCTCAGAGGGATGACGCAAATAGGTTTGAGGCTGATGCAGGGCAGCATGAGGCTAACGCAGAGGCCAGAAGGGCTAGCGCAGAGCTTCAAAGTCGCTGGAGAGGGTTTTGTGGGATAGGTTTTCTGAATACCTATTTCTGAATAGAGAGGTATTGCTGCCGTGTATTTTTATCTGTCGGGTGAGTCGGTTAGGCACCCAGTTATACTCAAGGAAATACTGCATAATAATAAGCCCTCAGAATAGCTGCACTGGTTTTCCCGTACTGGGTTTTTCCGGGGACATTTGTCCAAAAATAATGGTGTCACTTGTGTGTTTGTTTTCTTTCAGCTGATAATTTGTAGATGTTGTAACTATATTTTGTTTATTTCATTATTTAAATGTTTTAAATAACTTGTTCAGAATTTAAAAGTAGAAGAAATAAACCAGCAGAATACAGATAAAATTTCTAACGGTTAGACTTAGAAATTTCAACATCCTTGACCTAGACACAGACTTCCTCCAATCACCAAGTCAGCCCTTCCTTTCTTCTGCAAATGATGGCCTTCTAGCAACAACTTCGACTTAACACTTCGATCTTGCAGCACCAGAGTTTTGACCTCCCCAATAGAACTTTGACCAAGTGACAAAATTCAGAATTTGGATCCCAGTAGTATCCAAGTAAATTCACATGTGTGAGAGAGAGATAGCCCAAAAATTCGACCTTGTCTTTCCCTGTAATTCTCCTCCTTTTGCAACTTTGCACTTTTTTCTGCTGCACTTTCTTGTGTATCGAACATGTGTGAGAGATTCTCCAAATGAATCAAACTTCACTTCTATATATAGCCTTTTTTGGAGTTCGAATTACCCTCATGTAGGCCGACTTGATCAGGTAAGGGCCGAATTGGTGTGGAGGTGACACATGACTTATTTTATTCCATAATAATTCTTTTTACATGATTCAAAAGCCCAAGAAGGGTCTCATTAAATAGACAATGACTCTAATGAATTAATATAAAACCTAGAAGTCCTCAATGGTGACTTTGACCTAAAACATAATGACCCAAGCATGAAACCCATGCTTTAATAAGTCACAATAATAACAAAAAATTCTTTTTCTTTCTTTTGATAAATACATTTCATTATGACTCAAACACAATTATGAAGACCGAACCTAGTCACATTCTTCAATAATGGGAGTGGGGAGCGACAATTTCAAAAGATCTCGGGGTGGGAGCGAATTTTTATATAATACATATTTTTATATATTTTGATGCATATATGTCAACAAAAACATGTAGAATGATGAATTGGATATAAAAATCATAAAACATGGATTAAACGATATAACATTAATCATCTAGAAGTTATAATCTTCATCAACCACATGTCCACAAGTTACATGTTACAACATATCGAGTCTCATCATTCATGGTTCATCAATCTTAAAGTTTCAAGCTTTCAAAATTCAATATATAACATTTGTCATCACTAAAGTTGTACTTGTAACCATTACCATTACCAAACTATAACAAAGAATATCAAACATGAAATGAAATGTTTCAACTTTCAACTTTCACAAAGCATCATATTCATAATTCATTACCAATGAGTTATAATTGCCAACTTCAAACTTAAATTGTCATATATTGTTTACAAAAAATATCATAATAAATATGAAAGAGTCAACAATTATAAATCTACTAGAAACTAGAAAAGACAAGTAAATCTATTATCTACTGCTTCCTCTAGCTCTTGCCATGAGAAATTTATAATTCCTTTTCTTGTGGGCTATGGGGAGTCTCCTCCCACATAGTCGTATGACCATGTCCAAAACTAGAACCAAAAGGCACATGACCTCCACGTGAGCCTGCAAATGGAGGTGGCGAAAAAGCTTGTGGAACTCGAGCACTGCTATTGGATGGTGGGGGTGGCATGGATGTTGTCATGTCCCTTCCTAAATTATTTTGGAACAAGATTAATTTTTATATTATGGGGCCAATTTTGGATCTAGTGGGTCCCATTCAATTTTATTAGGAGATTAGACTTAGGAAAAGTAATTTGTGTTGTGGTTAAGTTACACATGGGGGCCACCCACACTAGGGAAATACGCACTCCCTAGTTCGATTTGCATGGAGATGGTTAAGTGAGGGCCCACGATGGAGAAATAATTGGAGGAAAAAGCGCTCTACAAAATCTATATAAGGAAGGCAACTCTCGTCATCTCATTCATCTTTTGGCATATCGATTTCTCTTTGGTTGCTCAAGTTGCTTAGCCAAGTCACTTGCTGTTCAGCACGAGTTCTTCAAGCAAAGAGCTCACCCTTTCTTCGGGGGACTTTGAGTGCCACTCTAGGAAGGTTTTTCTTCATTTCTTCAGGAGGAGGATCTCATTGTGATTTCTAGCAATTGCATTCATCTCCAGGTGGTGCGTATTACTGGAGAAATAATTGGAGGAAAAAGTGCTCTACGAAATCTATATAAAGAAGGCAACTCTCCTCATCTCATTCATCTTTTGGCATATCGATTTCTCTTTGGTTGCTCGAGTTGCTTAGCCGAGTCACTTGTTGTTCAGCACGAGTTCTTCAAGCGAAGAGCTCACCCTTTCTTCGGGGGACTTTGAGTGCCACCCTAGGAAGGTTTTTCTTCATTTCTTCAGGAGGAGGACTTCATTGTGATTTTCAGCAATTGCATTCATATCCAATTGGAAATGCCGGAACTGTCGGAACTGTTGGAAAAGCCGAAACTACCGGGAACTACCGAAATAGCCGGAGCATCTGTCTCCGAAGGAAGGCAGCATGATGTATGAGATCATGGGCAGCATAATAAGTAGCATGATGATATGAGCATGGGCAGCATAATGATGCATGATGATATGAGCATGGGCAGCATAATGATGAATGAGATCATGAGCATGGGAAGCTTGATGATGAATAAGGCCATGGAAGATGGAGCATGATGAGCAGCATGAAGATGTGAGCAACTTAGTCATCAAGGTTCAAAACATGTGACAGTACAACAAGGTGTCACACGATAATGTGCAGCAAATAGACGAGATACAACACTATGATAGGTGAACGAGTCACCTTAGAGAATCAGTTGAAGCAATATGTCTTCAACTGATCTCATGCCGATATCAAAAGTCAAAGTGATTGACTTCTATTGTAAATGTACTATCTCTCTCACTTTCTCTACTGAACTTTGAAGAACATAAAAGAAGAATTGATCAAGGGTTTCCCCACATTGGGGTTTGTCCCTGGCTAGTGCCACATCTTGTGTCCTCTTGTCTTGGCTTGTCTTCTGTGATTTATATTTATGTTCTATCTGCAGTTTACTTTATGTTGATGTGATTGCTAATGTGGAAAAGAAATTGAAATAAATTGCTCTAGCATAGAACATACCTAAAATTAACATGGTATCAGAGCTGAGGTGAAGACAATGTCCAAGCAAGAGTGAAAGAGCAATCACCAAAGACAATAGGGACAAGACAAAAGGATTAATGGGTTCCACATTTCTCTTCTAAGTTCACAAAGGGTGAAGTCGAAGTAGAACATATTATTAGAATGGCGTAGAGGAAGTTTCTGATGACCCATCTAAAGATCACTTCATTAGGAAGTTCGGATCTAAGGGTGGAAGGAAAGGCGTATGCCTTGGTTACAATAAGTTTGGCCATTATGCGAAGGAGTGTCCGAAGGTAATGCAGGTCATCAAGGAAATGGTTGACTCTTCAAAAAAAGCAATGAACCCTGAATCACTTTTATGTACTTAATTGCAAGAAGAACCTGGTGTCCATCTCGGAAATGGAAGTCAAAGGTTTCAGGGTGGCACTCATCGATGGAAAGGTACATGTTTGGAAATAGAATTTTCAAAGATGTTTTTGAGTTCAAGGTTGTATCAAATTGCAGGAAGTCCACTGGGGACCATGTCCATTGTCACGTAGCACCGAAGGTCTGTGAGTCAGATGGTGACAGGGATGCCTGAATTCAAAAGGAGCATGAAAGTACATGTCTGAGATGTACCGAAGGAAAATCTTACAAGGGGACCATTCCCCTCATGTAGCAGGTCCACAAGTCTGGAACAACCCAAGGGGTTTGAGATTGATAATCAGGAATCTCGCATATGCAGGTGGAAGAAAGCCCTCTATGGCTTGAAGCAAAACACCCCGGGCATAGTATGAGAGGATCGATAACTGTCTGATAAAGCTGAGATTCACTAGGGGTGAAACGGATCCAAACCATCTGAAAGTTGTGGATGATAGACCTCTCATACCAGCACCTTATGAGGATGACCTACTTCTAACAAGTGCAGACCCTCTCATTTGCAGAAGTAAGAGGGAGTTGGATTCTAGATGTGGAATGGTGAACTGCAAGCCTGTGACTACCTCGAGGATCTTAACTTTCAGAAGTTATATGGTAGTGATGTCGGACCAGATTTGGGAAATGCCTCTGAATCTCATAAACTCATTTGTGTTGATGTTCTTGGTGAACTTCCGTCCAAACATATGTTTTGCAGTTAGCATGGTGAGCTCATATTTGGTTGAACCTCATTGGATTGGTGCCAAGAATCTTCTGAGATGTCTTCGGGGCACAATCTCTCATGGATTGAGATACATTGCCGGAAATATGAAACTGCATGATTATTCAAATGCTGATTGGGCAAGCAGTGTGGAGGATCACTAGAGCACTTCTTAGTGTTGTTTCTCTTTGGATTCTACTTCGATATCATGGATGAGCAGGAAGCAGAAGTCGGTTGTTATAAGCACCGCTGAGACCGGATACATATCTACGAGTATGATCTCGTATGAAGCTGCCTGGTTGGGGAAGCTCTTCAAGTGAGCTATTTGTACCACTGTGATTCTCTGTGACAACCAGAGGTGGGATTCAATTATTGAGGAATCCCGTATTCGACGATTGCTCCAACAGATAGACATCAGATACTACCTTATCTGGGATATGGTAAGTCTATGAGCAAGGAAGCTCCATCGCTATGAGATGATGTACAGGTCGCTACACTTTGTCTAAGCCCCGAGGGAAAGATCAAATCTGTGATTTTCCCATACAACTTGGAGTTGTTAAGAGACCCTTGTACAAGGGTCCTGCATGTTGTATACATTGAGCTCTGGGAGCTCTGGGGGCTTGTGGTTCTTACTGGAGCAACATATGACCACAGGGTGACTCACCCTCCCTTGGTGGTGTGCACTGGGATAGGATGATTCGCTCTCCTGTGGACAAGATGATTCGCTCTCTTGTGGGACAAGATGATTCGCTCTCTTGTGGGACAGGATGATTCGCTCTCTTGTGGACAGGATGATTTGCTCTCCTGTGAACAAGATGATTTGCTCTCTTGTGGGACAAGATGATTCGCTCTCTTGTGGGATAGGATGATTCGCTCTCCTGTGTAGCAGGATGATTAATTCTCCTGTGAGGTCTGGATGATGTGTTCTCCATGACGATTGTGTAGCAGGATGATTAATTCTCATGTGAGGTCTGGATGATGTGTTCTCCATGACGATTGTGTAGCAGGATGATTAATTCTCCTGTGAGGTCTGGATGATGTGTTCTCCATGACGATTGTGTAGCAGGATGATTAGTTCTCCTGTGAGGTCTGGATGATGTGTTCTCCATGACGATTGTGTAGCAGGATGATTAGTTCTCTTGTGAGACCTAGATGATGTGTTCTCCATGGCGATTGTGTAGCAAGATGATTCGTTCTCCTCTGAGGACAGGATTGATTAAGTTCTCCTATCGAGGCATCCTACCCATGCAGTCTGGGACTCATGGGAAGTACCTCTTATCTGATCAATGAGTAGGGAAATGAGGATAGGGACCATAGTAGTACCTATGGACGCGTCGTTGTATCTACCGTACTCCCTATGCTAGGATGACCTTCATTGATCTAGGATCAATGATACTAGTCTGGGACCAGTGGTAGGAGTTGTACCTACTATGACGCTGACTTCGGGTCGGTTGAGACTGGTCTGGGACCAGTGGTACATACTCTGAGACTGACTTAGGGTCAGTGGAAGACTAGTCTGGGACTAGTGAGAGTGGTACATGCTATGACGCTGACTTCGGGTCGGTTGAGACTGGTCTGGGATCAGTGGTACACTCTCTGAGACTGATGATACTGGTCTGGGACCAGTAGTAGGAGTGGTACCCACTATGATGTTGACTTTGGGTCCGTTGAGATTGGTTTGGGACCAGTGGTACGCACTCTGAGACTAACTCTGGGTTAGTGGAGAATGGTATGAGACATTCTCGATCAATTTTTCTTCTTCATGGTTCAGTAGAGCTAAGTTTAGCAGAGCAGAGCAGAGCCAGCAGAGCTGAGCAGAGCTGGGCAGAGCTAAGCAGAGCAGTGCAGGGCACTGATGGCAGAGATAGTACAGTTGGACATATGGATCAGCGGATGGAGTTCTCCCTAGTTGAGAGGGAGTGTTAAAATTGGCAACTAGGGCCAAACTCCATGTGGGTCATATTATTTATGGCAGCTGATATTTTTATTGGATCCCTCTCATTGAGAGGTGTAGGATTGATCTAAAGATCATCCAATTCCGATAAGTATTTATGAATTTATGAATTTATTTATGTTATGGACAAATTGTTAAGTCAGCCAGCAACTTATGTAGGCTCAAAAGCCCAACAGTCATGTCTATTCAACCTCTACGTTTTAGTATAAACAGAAGAGGAATTCAAGTCATTTCTACACACACTTGGATCTCTTCCTCTCTTTACTTGTCTTTGGGTTTTAGTAGGAGGAGAGATCCTAAAGAAAAGCCGGAAAAGCCGGAACTGTCGGAAAAGCCGGAATAGCCGGAACTGTTGGAAAAGCCGGAAAAGCCGGAAAATCCAGAATTGCCAGAAAAGCCGGAATTGCCGAAAAAGCTGGAACTGCCGAAAAGGCCGAAAATGTTGGAAACGCCGGAAAAGCCAGAAATACCGAAAAATCTAGAACTGCCGGAGCTGTCGGAAATACTGAAAAAGCCAAAAAACCAGAAAAGCTGGTGTTAGCGCTTGGAATTCACCTAGGCTGAGATAGACAAACTCTCAAGGCTACATCAAACCATTTCACCTCGTAGCTAGCCCTACGAGGTATGAGAAGGCTCTCTCGGGTCAGATTCGATAGATCTTTCAATATGATTAGGCTGACCAATTAATAATAAAGATTTTAGGCTAGTAAATTGATAAGGGGGTTGATTTAATGATTTTTGGGGTTTTTGGTGGCAATTGGTGGAAGTGCAATTCAAGGTGCGGGGATTGAGCACAGTTTTCACAGGGGGATCTAAGGGCAAGGTAGGAATGAGTGCTGATGCCTTAATCTGAGATGGATGATCAGAGATGATAGAGGAGAAGCTAAAGAGGGAAAACACACAATTCGAATCCTCTCTAGACAGTAGAAAACATTAAAATTGAACAAACTAAAAAGCTGAGCATGTCAAAACATGAGTTCAAACTTTACCACTTCATCTGTCCAATTTAGAAGCATAAGAGAGATGTGAAACACATAAACAAACTTACGAGAAACATGTAGAGAACACACCATCAACAATCAGATCCACAAGAATCCTCAAAGATGTCTGTAAAACCCTGGCTTTCCTTGCCTTCAATTGCAGAAATAGATGCACAATATACAATAAAGCTTCCTTACACAAGAGTCCAACCATGAAAATGAGAAGGAGAGAGCATAATATAGACCATCTAGACCATCTAACTCCTTTCCCCACCTTTAGGGGTCGAGCTCAGCTTCCTAGGAGCAGTTTGAACAAATTCTAAACTAAGAACTAGAAAATAGGCAGCCAAACAACTTGCCTCTATTACTTAGCTAACTCATCCATGCATTAATTTTTCACTTTTTACATCATGGAAGCTTCTAGAAGGGTAAAGAAAGATAAAATCTACCAAAGTGCCATGAAAATATTACATTTATCCATCATCTACAAGTAAAAATAGTCAACCATAGTCAAAACAGTGTTTTTTGACAAAAAATGTGAATTCTGGCAAATCTGGAAGTTCTGGTCGCGCCCCTGGAAGTTCTGGTCGCGCCCCTTCACAGCTGTTTTTGAGTGGGTTCCACTGGTCCAAATCAGGTGCAAGATGGCTCATTGGAAAGCTTGGCCTGTCTAATTTCCATCCCAAGTGGAATTTCTGAATTTGGTGTTGATTTGACCCCTCAAAAACCATTTCTCCCAAGGTCACTTTCTGCAACTCAAAAAGTGGGCAGAAAGTCATTTTTTTGATGTATTTTGAGCTTTTGGAGGCTCAAAACTCAAAACCAGGCTTCTCCCAAGCATTGGTAATTTTTCTTTTTGCATGCCCTTTCCAAAAATGCCAAGTTTTCAAAATTTCGAGCAGTCCTCCAAAATGGTCTCACCCGGGGTAAGACCAAACCGTGGGCAAAACCTGTAATTTTACCAAAAATTTCCAAAATGCTCCAAAATTCTCAAAATTTTCACATTTTGATGCTAGATCAAGGCTAATGAGTACCATGATGAGTGAGGGACGCCTCAGCCAAGATACGGGGATTTGTCCTTTTCTTTTTCCTCATGAGAGCCTCGTTCAACCGCCGTTGAAGGATCTTCATCCTTGCTTTGTAAACATGCATTCTGGCCCAATAATGTGTGTTCATGTTGCGTAGCAGCTCTTTGTCATGATTTGCCTTCTCTAAAAGCCTCTGCTGTGTCTCAACCTCCGTGGAAGAAGACCGGTCATCACCTTGCTCATTAGTCTCATTGGTTGACCTGATGTTATTGAGCAAGGTGGAATCAACAAGTCAAGATGACCGCTGCCCTGCCTGCAAAATGCTGTGAAGTATGCTTTAAAAATTTGAGTGAATTTGAGCGTTTGGGAGAGTTTCAAGGCGGGCAGACTTTTTGGTCGCGCACGCCCTCAGAATGGTCGCGCCCCTTCGTTTGGTCGCGCCCGTGTTATTTAACACTGCGCTTTGGCCTCCGTTTGGTCGCGCGCACCCAGGTGGTCGCGCACCTGTCCAGAATGGTCGCGCACCACTTCTAACCTTGGAACTTGCAGAAACTTGCCCGAATTGCCTCCTTTTGCCTCTAACACAATTTTTTTGACTTTCAAATGCACAATAAGAGTGAATTGAGAGGGAAATTAGCTTTTATAGGGTCACTTTAAAAAAAATTTAACTTTAGAACCCACTTTCTAATGTTTTCAACTTGCTTTGCTTTTTAACACTGTTTAGAGTCTTTTTGTCCTGAAATGAGCTCTCTTGATGCGTTTGACTCCGTTCTTTTTGCAGGTTGACCGCCTGAGGGACTGTAGTGAAGGAACCAGGGTTATTGCCGGCACTTTTACAAATTTTTGAGAATTTCTTTATTTTTTCAAATTCCACATGGCCTTGGACTTAAAAACAGGGTTTTTAAATCCAAGGCATAAAATGAACTGTAGCTGAAGAAAATGATAATGAAACATATGTACAAAACTCCTTCCGGCTTGCTGGGCACTTGCTGACCATGACTCATGACTTTGAAAAGATTTAGACTCAAAACCCTAGACCTAAGACCATGGGACCTCAAGACAAAAACAAAAACAAGTATGACTCAATTACATTGTTGTATGACCTGATCCAGCAAAGCCAAGAAGGGAACAAAGACCAGCTCCTCCATTCAGTGTTATGGCATGCCTAGTGGGATGCAAAACTGACACTGATGAGACACCTATAAATGCATATGCAAAGAGTTATTGATCACTGATGGAGGGCTCAAGACCGACACTAACATTGGCTCCAATGGGGATGGCAGCTCCTTGGAGGTGCCAAGAACCTCAGACCTCTTGGGAGAGCAGACCAGTGCTTTATTCATTGGGCAATGGAGTCATAAACTCAAGCTGAAATGCATGACTGAAAACTGACACAAACTAACTTAACAACAAGACTAAAAATTGACTCATAAAGGACTCATGACTCAACTAAAAACTGACTCGATACTTAAACACAACCGACAAACTGAAAATGATGCTCAAAGTGGAGCTTATTCAACACAACCTACACTAACAGTTTCATTCATCAGCGGATCAAGTGAAATGAAACAACCAGTGCAACCAAGTAAGTATCTCGTCTGTTGTTTGAAACCTCCACACATGTTTGTTTATGAGCAACAAGAGAGAACTACTGAAAGGCAACTCTGATGGCAACTGAGAAACAGATCCGTTGAATGATATGAACTCTCTATCCGCCTCCAAAAACACTGCATAAGGATCTTGAAATTCAAGCTCACTGGAACTTAGCTCATCCAATGGATTACTTCTCTTTTCCTCATACTATGCATGCAAACTTTGATCTGAGCCTTGTGACGAGACCCCTGCTGAAAATGATGAAGAAATTGGCTGCCGGATCAAATTCATATCAGCACATTTTTCAAGCTCACACATAGTAAATGGAGAAAGACTTTGACTGCAAAACTCATCCAAAACATCAGCTATTGGATCATGAAAAACTTGAAAAGACTGCTGCAACCCATTTTCTATTGGTTCCAATGTGACTACATGATTTCTTACATGCTGCTCATCTTGTTCTTTAGGGACAATATGAAAATTCTGCCTTATAAACTGAAATGCCTCGAAATAAAAAGGTATAGAATCTTCCTGCATCATCACATCATGTATTTCATCTTCCACAACTTCATCTATAATCTGACCTTCATCCTCAACATTAAGACTGAGTGACTGTTGATTTGTTATAGGCTTTTCATTTGAAGATGTACTATGCAATCGATCCTTCAAAAACTGAAATGATTCAAAACAGAATGGTACGGAGTCACCTTGAATCATTAAATCATCTGCAATTTGACAATCAATGGCTTTCGGGGGTTGCAAATCTGAATATGAGAAGTCTTGAACAAAGTTTTCATCGCGCTCAAGAGGATCCAAATCAAGACTGGTCAACAACGGATTTGTGATTGCATGGAAGTTGTCTCTGATGAACTGACATGAATCAAAACAAAAAGGCAAAGATCCTTCACTTACTTCAAAATTTGCTGCACTTTCCTCGTCACTGTCATAGCTGATATATGATGGCTGATCATTGTATTCGCGCTGCTGAAAATGAACTTCTTGCTCCCACAAACGAGCTGCTGATTTGTCTGCAAGATTAGCTTCTGTTTGGAGAACATAATCATCATCATACTGATCATACTGAGGCAAATCATCGGTATAAAACACGTCATCAAGCATACATGTCATATCAACAGTTCTTTCTTCTCCAAGATGATCTACAAAACAATCACTATAAGTGCTATGACAACTAGGATGGGAAACAAAATGTTTTGGATCAGCAACTTGTTCTTCTTCAATCAGCGAGCCATGAAAATTATAATCATTCCTTGTGTTGATTCTTTGCATCATCTCCTCCACTGCACTTACCAAAACGTCAAGCTTTACCTCTAGAGATTCGGCTGGATCTATGCTTTTCATCTCTTCTTCTTTCATCCTTGCCCGTCGGATCAGCAGATGCGCTTCTACACTTACTGCACAATTTTGCATCTCGTGAAGTGTTGCAATATCCTTTTCCCTCAGCTGAAACTCCATCTCCGGATCAAAGGCACCCGGATAGTGCAAGAGAGTAGATCTAGGAGTAGGCCTTATATCAGCTGGCATTGAATAATAAACTTGATTAAATCTGGCCGAAAACTGTTGTACTGTCTCCCCTGGCAATCTTTTCAGCTGGTTATACTCTTCTACAATCAAGGAAAGGTTTTGCCCGATCATCCACCTATCGAGAAAAACTTTGACGAACTGCTGGAAATCTGAGATGCTTGCATCAGGCAGGGTTTTGAACCAACTCTTAACTTCAGCTTGCAAAGAAAGAGCAAAAAGCCTCATACTAACATCTTCATCATCAACTTCAAAAAGGTCAAGAAATAACTCAAAATTCTGCACATGTTGCTCAGCGTTGACATTCTTACATTCATCGTCAAACCTCGGCAAGTATAGATCATAATTTTTGGGGAAAGGATGAAGAAAAGAAGGTAAAACAAGAGGCTTATACCGATCTGGAATTCTACAAGGTATAGGGGTATTTACAGCAGATATAAAATCGATCTTGGTCTCTTGGGGCTCATCAATTTGAAGATGATCATTACAAAATTCGGAAAAAGGATCTTGATCAAGCTCAAAGGCATGCAAATCTTTGGTATTCACAATCTTCAAAGGGAAAGAGTCAACTGTAGGCTTGGGATCTCTTCTCAAATACAATATGCTTTGCAAAGCTTTCGTTACATTCTTGGGAAAAGAAAAGAAATAATTTACGACAAAGAACAAAATATCTTAGATGAAATTCCAACTTGAGTACCTGATCTTGCCATATTCTCCTTTCATGTTTCTGCTGGTCGGGATCATCCTCCAGTGGAGTCTTTGGATCTGATCTCGAAAATATTTTAGAGTCGCCAAGTGAATGATTTCAGCCTTGCCAGTGTCTGATCGTTGTTCACCATCAACAATCAGATCTGAACTTGATATATGTACTGGGGTAAAATGCAAATGAAGCGCTATGTTCACAAATCCCACGGAGATAGACTGAAGCAGCGTTTATCTACTTGCGCTGATGTAAAACAAGAGCGTTTTCGAAGGCTTCTGGCGTAACTTCAGGCTCCGTCTAAGACTTATGAAATAACACGACAATGAGCAAACGATTAATATGTTCTCCCCAGTATGGTCGCCACTATGTTAGCGCTTGGAATTCACCTAGGCTGATATAGACAAACTCTCAAGGCTACATCAAACCATTTCACCTCGTAGCTAGCCCTACGAGGTATGAGAAGGCTCTCTCGGGTCAGATTCGATAGATCTTTCAATATGATTAGGCTGACCAATTAATAATAAAGATTTTAGGCTAGTAAATTGATAAGGGGGTTGATTTAATGATTTTTGGGGTTTTTGGTGGCAATTGGTGGAAGTGCAATTCAAGGTGCGGGGATTGAGCACAGTTTTCACAGGGGGATCTAAGGGGCAAGGTAGGAATGAGTGCTGATGCCTTAATCTGAGATGGATGATCAGAGATGATAGAGGAGAAGCTAAAGAGGGCAAACACACAATTCGAATCCTCTCTAGACAGTAGAAAACATTAAAATTGAACAAACTAAAAAGCTGAGCATGTCAAAACATGAGTTCAAACTTTACCACTTCATCTGTCCAATTTAGAAGCATAAGAGAGATGTGAAACACATAAACAAACTTACGAGAAACATGTAGAGAACACACCATCAACAATCAGATCCACAAGAATCCTCAAAGATGTCTGTAAAACCCTGGCTTTCCTTGCCTTCAATTGCAGAAATAGATGCACAATATACAATAAAGCTTCCTTACACAAGAGTCCAACCATGAAAATGAGAAGGAGAGAGCATAATATAGACCATCTAGACCATCTAACTCCTTTCCCCAGCTCTAGGGGTCGAGCTCAGCTTCCTAGGAGCAGTTTGAACAAATTCTAAACTAAGAACTAGAAAATAGGCAGCCAAACAACTTGCCTCTATTACTTAGCTAACTCATCCATGCATTAATTTTTCACTTTTTACATCATGGAAGCTTCTAGAAGGGTAAAGAAAGATAAAATCTACCAAAGTGCCATGAAAATATTACATTTATCCATCATCTACAAGTAAAAATAGTCAACCATAGTCAAAACAGTGTTTTTTGACCAAAAATGTGAATTCTGGCAAATCTGGAAGTTCTGGTCGCGCCCCTGGAAGTTCTGGTCGCGCCCCTTCACAGCTGTTTTTGAGTGGGTTCCACTGGTCCAAATCAGGTTCAAGATGGCTCATTGGAAAGCTTGGCCTGCCTAATTTCCATCCCAAGTGGAATTTCTGAATTTGGTGTTGATTTGACCCCTCAAAAACCATTTCTCCCAAGGTCACTTTCTGCAACTCAAAAAGTGGGCAGAAAGTCATTTTTTTGATGTATTTTGAGCTTTTGGAGGCTCAAAACTCAAAACCAGGCTTCTCCCAAGCATTGGTAATTTTTCTTTTTGCATGCCCTTTCCAAAAATGCCAAGTTTTCAAAATTCCGAGCAGTCCTCCAAAATGGTCTCACCCGGGGTGAGACCAAACCGTGGGCAAAACCTGTAATTTTACCAAAAATTTCCAAAATGCTCCAAAATTCTCAAAATTTTCACATTTTGATGCTAGATCAAGGCTAATGAGTACCATGATGAGTGAGGGACGCCTCAGCCAAGATACGGGGATTTGTCCTTTTCTTTTTCCTCATGAGAGCCTCGTTCAACCGCCGTTGAAGGATCTTCATCCTTGCTTTGTAAACATGCATTCTGGCCCAATAATGTGTGTTCATGTTGCGTAGCAGCTCTTTGTCATGATTTGCCTTCTCTAAAAGCCTCTGCTGTGTCTCAACCTCCGTGGAAGAAGACCGGTCATCACCTTGCTCATTAGTCTCATTGGTTGACCTGATGTTATTGAGCAAGGTGGAATCAACAAGTCAAGATGACCGCTGCCCTGCCTGCAAAATGCTGTGAAGTATGCTTTAAAAATTTGAGTGAATTTGAGCGTTTGGGAGAGTTTCAAGGCGGGTAGACTTTTTGGTCGCGCACGCCCTCAGAATGGTCGCGCCCCTTCGTTTGGTCGCGCCCGTGTTATTTAACACTGCGCTTTGGCCTCCGTTTGGTCGCGCGCACCCAGGTGGTCGCGCACCTGTCCAGAATGGTCGCGCACCACTTCTAACCTTGGAACTTGCAGAAACTTGCCCGAATTGCCTCCTTTTGCCTCTAACACAATTTTTTTGACTTTCAAATGCACAATAAGAGTGAATTGAGAGGGAAATTAGCTTTTATAGGGTCACTTTAAAAAAAATTTAACTTTAGAACCCACTTTCTAATGTTTTCAACTTGCTTTGCTTTTTAACACCGTTTAGAGTCTTTTTGTCCTGAAATGAGCTCTCTTGATGCGTTTGACTCCGTTCTTTTTGCAGGTTGACCGCCTGAGGGACTGTAGTGAAGGAACCAGGGTTATTGCCGGCACTTTTACAAATTTTTGAGAATTTCTTTATTTTTTCAAATTCCACATGGCCTTGGACTTAAAAACAGGGTTTTTAAATCCAAGGCATAAAATGAACTGTAGCTGAAGAAAATGATAATGAAACATATGTACAAAACTCCTTCCAGCTTGCTGGGCACTTGCTGACCATGACTCATGACCTTGAAAAGATTTAGACTCAAAACCCTAGACCTAAGACCATGGGACCTCAAGACAAAAACAAAAACAAGTATGACTCAATTACATTGTTGTATGACCTGATCCAGCAAAGCCAAGAAGGGAACAAAGACCAGCTCCTCCATTCAGTGTTATGGCATGCCTAGTGGGATGCAAAACTGACACTGATGAAACACCTATAAATGCATATGCAAAGAGTTATTGATCACTGATGGAGGGCTCAAGACCGACACTAACATTGGCTCCAATGGGGATGGCAGCTCCTTGGAGGTGCCAAGAACCTCAGACCTCTTGGGAGAGCAGACCAGTGCTTTATTCATTGGGCAATGGAGTCATAAACTCAAGCTGAAATGCATGACTGAAAACTGACACAAACTAACTTAACAACAAGACTAAAAATTGACTCATAAAGGACTCATGACTCAACTAAAAACTGACTCGATACTTAAACACAACCGACAAACTGAAAATGATGCTCAAAGTGGAGCTTATTCAACACAACCTACCCTAACAGTTTCATTCATCAGCGGATCAAGTGAAATGAAACAACCAGTGCAACCAAGTAAGTATCTCGTCTGTTGTTTGAAACCTCCACACATGTTTGTTTATGAGCAACAAGAGAGAACTACTGAAAGGCAACTCTGATGGCAACTGAGAAACAGATCCGTTGAATGATATGAACTCTCTATCCGCCTCCAAAAACACTGCATAAGGATCTTGAAATTCAAGCTCACTGGAACTTAGCTCATCCAATGGATTACTTCTCTTTTCCTCATACCATGCATGCAAACTTTGATCTGAGCCTTGTGACGAGACCCCTGCTGAAAATGATGAAGAAACTGGCTGCCGGATCAAATTCATATCAGCACATTTTTCAAGCTCACACATAGTAAATGGAGAAAGACTTTGACTGCAAAACTCATCCAAAACATCAGCTATTGGATCATGAAAAACTTGAAAAGACTGCTGCAACCCATTTTCTATTGGTTCCAATGTGACTACATGATTTCTTACATGCTGCTCATTCTGTTCTTTAGGGACAATATGAAAATTCTGCCTTATAAACTGAAATGCCTCGAAACAAAAAGGTATAGAATCTTCCTGCATCATCACATCATGTATTTCATCTTCCACAACTTCATCTATAATCTGACCTTCATCCTCAACATTAAGACTGAGTGACTGTTGATTTGTTATAGGCTTTTCATTTGAAGACGTACTATGCAATCGATCCTTCAAAAACTGAAATGATTCAAAACAGAATGGTACGGAGTCACCTTGAATCATTAAATCATCTGCAATTTGACAATCAATGGCTTTCGGGGGTTGCAAATCTGAATATGAGAAGTCTTGAACAAAGTTTTCATCGCGCTCAAGAGGATCCAAATCAAGACTGGTCAACAACGGATTTGTGATTGCATGGAAGTTGTCTCTGATGAACTGACATGAATCAAAACAAAAAGGCAAAGATCCTTCACTTACTTCAAAATTTGCTGCACTTTCCTCGTCACTGTCATAGCTGATATATGATGGCTGATCATTGTATTCGAGCTGCTGAAAATGAACTTCTTCCTCCCACAAACGAGCTGCTGATTTGTCTGCAAGATTAGCTTCTGTTTGGAGAACATAATCATCATCATACTGATCATACTGAGGCAAATCATCGGTATAAAACACGTCATCAAGCATACATGTCATATCAACAGTTCTTTCTTCTCCAAGATGATCTACAAAACAATCACTATAAGTGCTATGACAACTAGGATGGGAAACAAAATGTTTTGGATCAGCAACTTGTTCTTCTTCAATCAGCGAGCCATGAAAATTATAATCATTCCTTGTGTTGATTCTTTGCATCATCTCCTCCACTGCACTTACCAAAACGTCAAGCTTTACCTCTAGAGATTCGGCTGGATCTATGCTTTTCATCTCTTCTTCTTTCATCCTTGCCGTCGGATCAGCAGATGCGCTTCTACACTTACTGCACAATTTTGCATCTCGTGAAGTGTTGCAATATCCTTTTCCCTCAGCTGAAACTCCATCTCCGGATCAAAGGCACCCGGATAGTGCAAGAGAGTAGATCTAGGAGTAGGCCTTATATCAGCTGGCATTGAATAATAAACTTGATTAAATCTGGCCGAAAACTGTTGTACTGTCTCCCCTGGCAATCTTTTCAGCTGGTTATACTCTTCTACAATCAAGGAAAGGTTTTGCCCGATCATCCACCTATCGAGAAAAACTTTGACGAACTGCTGGAAATCTGAGATGCTTGCATCAGGCAGGGTTTTGAACCAACTCTTAACTTCAGCTTGCAAAAAAAGAGCAAAAAGCCTCATACTAACATCTTCATCATCAACTTCAAAAAGGTCAAGAAATAACTCAAAATTCTGCACATGTTGCTCAGCGTTGACATTCTTACATTCATCGTCAAACCTCGGCAAGTATAGATCATAATTTTTGGGGAAAGGATGAAGAAAAGAAGGTAAAACAAGAGGCTTATACCGATCTGGAATTCTACAAGGTATAGGGGTATTTACAGCAGATATAAAATCGATCTTGGTCTCTTGGGGCTCATCAATTTGAAGATGATCATTACAAAATTCGGAAAAAGGATCTTGATCAAGCTCAAAGGCATGCAAATCTTTGGTATTCACAATCTTCAAAGGGAAAGAGTCAACTGTAGGCCTGGGATCTCTTCTCAAATACAATATGCTTTGCAATGCTTTCGTTACATTCTTGGGAAAAGAGAAGAAATAATTTACGACAAAGAACAAAATATCTTGGATGAAATTCCAACTTGAGTACCTGATCTTGCCATATTCTCCTTTCATGTTTCTGCTGGTCGGGATCATCCTCCAGTGGAGTCTTTGGATCTGATCTCGAAAATATTTTAGAGTCGCCAAGTGAATGATTTCAGCCTTGCCAGTGTCTGATCGTTGTTCACCATCAACAATCAGATCTGAACTTGATATATGTACTGGGGTAAAATGCAAATGAAGCGCTATGTTCACAAATCCCACGGAGATAGACTGAAGCAGCGTTTATCTACTTGCGCTGATGTAAAACAAGAGCGTTTTCGAAGGCTTCTGGCGTAACTTCAGGCTCCGTCTAAGACTTATGAAATAACACGACAATGAGCAAACGATTAATATGTTCTCCCCAGTATGGTCGCCACTATGTTAGCGCTTGGAATTCACCTAGGCTGAGATAGACAAACTCTCAAGGCTACATCAAACCATTTCACCTCGTAGCTAGCCCTACGAGGTATGAGAAGGCTCTCTCGGGTCAGATTCGATAGATCTTTCAATATGATTAGGCTGACCAATTAATAATAAAGATTTTAGGCTAGTAAATTGATAAGGGGGTTGATTTAATGATTTTTGGGGTTTTTGGTGGCAATTGGTGGAAGTGCAATTCAAGGTGCGGGGATTGAGCACAGTTTTCACAGGGGGATCTAAGGGGCAAGGTAGGAATGAGTGCTGATGCCTTAATCTGAGATGGATGATCAGAGATGATAGAGGAGAAGCTAAAGAGGGCAAACACACAATTCGAATCCTCTCTAGACAGTAGAAAACATTAAAATTGAACAAACTAAAAAGTTGAGCATGTCAAAACATGAGTTCAAACTTTACCACTTCATCTGTCCAATTTAGAAGCATAAGAGAGATGTGAAACACATAAACAAACTTACGAGAAACATGTAGAGAACACACCATCAACAATCAGATCCACAAGAATCCTCAAAGATGTCTGTAAAACCCTGGCTTTCCTTGCCTTCAATTGCAGAAATAGATGCACAATATACAATAAAGCTTCCTTACACAAGAGTCCAACCATGAAAATGAGAAGGAGAGAGCATAATATAGACCATCTAGACCATCTAACTCCTTTCCCCAGCTCTAGGGGTCGAGCTCAGCTTCCTAGGAGCAGTTTGAACAAATTCTAAACTAAGAACTAGAAAATAGGCAGCCAAACAACTTGCCTCTATTACTTAGCTAACTCATCCATGCATTAATTTTTCACTTTTTACATCATGGAAGCTTCTAGAAGGGTAAAGAAAGATAAAATCTACCAAAGTGCCATGAAAATATTACATTTATCCATCATCTACAAGTAAAAATAGTCAACCATAGTCAAAACAGTGTTTTTTGACCAAAAATGTGAATTCTGGCAAATCTGGAAGTTTTGGTCGCGCCCCTTCACAGCAGTTTTTGAGTGGGTTCCACTGGTCTAAATCAGGTGCAAGATGGCTCATTGGAAAGCTTGGCCTGTCTGCTTTCCATCCCAAGTGGAATTTCTGAATTTGGTGTTGATTTGACCCCTCAAAAACCATTTCTCCCAAGGTCACTTTCTGCAACTCAAAAAGTGGGCAGAAAGTCATTTTTTTGATGTATTTTGAGCTTTTGGAGGCTCAAAACTCAAAACCAGGCTTCTCCCAAGCATTGGTAATTTTTCTTTTTGCATGCCCTTTCCAAAAATGCCAAGTTTTCAAAATTCCGAGCAGTCCTCCAAAATGGTCTCACCCGGGGTGAGACCAAACGTGGGCAAAACCTGTAATCTTACCAAAAATTTCCAAAATGCTCCAAAATTCTCAAAATTTTCACATTTTGATGCTAGATCAAGGCTAATGAGTACCATGATGAGTGAGGGACGCCTCAGCCAAGATACGGGGATTTGTCCTTTTCTTTTTCCTCATGAGAGCCTCGTTCAACCGCCGTTGAAGGATCTTCATCCTTGCTTTGTAAACATGCATTCTGGCCCAATAATGTGTTTTCATGTTGCGTAGCAGCTCTTTGTCATGATTTGCCTTCTCTAAAAGCCTCTGCTGTGTCTCAACCTCCGTGGAAGAAGACCGGTCATCACCTTGCTCATTAGTCTCAGTGGTTGACATGGTGTTATTGAGCAAGGTGGAATAAACAAGTCAAGATGACCGCTGCCCTGCCTGCAAAATGCTGTGAAGTATGCTTTAAAAATTTGAGTGAATTTGAGTGAATTTGAGCGTTTGGGAGAGTTTCAAGGCGGGCAGACTTTTTGGTCGCGCACGCCCTCAGAATGGTCGCGCCCCTTCGTTTGGTCGCGCCCGTGTTATTTAACACTGCGCTTTGGCCTCCGTTTGGTCGCGCGCACCCAGGTGGTCGCGCACCTGTCCAGAATGGTCGCGCACCACTTCTAACCTTGGAACTTGCAGAAACTTGCCCGAATTGCCTCCTTTTGCCTCTAACACAAATTTTTTGACTTTCAAATGCACAATAAGAGTGAATTGAGAGGGAAATTAGCTTTTATAGGGTCACTTTAAAAAAAATTTAACTTTAGAACCCACTTTCTAATGTTTTCAACTTGCTTTGCTTTTTAACACTGTTTAGAGTCTTTTTGTCCTGAAATGAGCTCTCTTGATGCGTTTGACTCCGTTCTTTTTGCAGGTTGACCGCCTGAGGGACTGTAGTGAAGGAACCAGGGTTATTGCCGGCACTTTTACAAATTTTTGAGAATTTCTTTATTTTTTCAAATTCCACATGGCCTTGGACTTAAAAACAGGGTTTTTAAATCCAAGGCATAAAATGAACTGTAGCTGAAGAAAATGATAATGAAACATATGTACAAAACTCCTTCCGGCTTGCTGGGCACTTGCTGACCATGACTCATGACCTTGAAAAGATTTTGACTCAAAACCCTAGACCTAAGACCATGGGACCTCAAGACAAAAACAAAAACAAGTATGACTCAATTACATTGTTGTATGACCTGATCCAGCAAAGCCAAGAAGGGAACAAAGACCAGCGCCTCCATTCAGTGTTATGGCATGCCTAGTGGGATGCAAAACTGACACTGATGAGACACCTATAAATGCATATGCAAAGAGTTATTGATCACTGATGGAGGGCTCAAGACCGACACTAACAGCTGGAAAAGCCGGAAAAGCTGGAAATGCCGGAAAAGCCAGAACTGCCGGAAAAGCCGGAACTACCGGGAACTGCCGAAACAGCCGGAGCATCTGTCTCCGAAGGAAGGCAGCATGATGTATGAGATCATGGACAGCATAATAAGTGGCATGATGATATGAGCATGGGCAGCATAATGATGCATGATGATATGAGCATGGGTAGCATAATGATGAATGAGATCATGAGCATGGGCAGCTTGATGATGAATAAGACCATGGAAGATGCAGCATGATGAGCAGCATGAAGATGAGAGCAGCTCAGTCATCAAGGTTCAACACATGTGACAGTACAACAAGGTGTCACACGGTAATGTATAGCAAATAGACGAGATGCAACACTATGATAGGTGAACGAATCACCTTAGAGAATCAGTTGAAGCAATATGTCTTCAACTGATCTCATGCCGATATCAAAAGTCAAAGTGATTGACTTCTATTGTAAATGTACTATCTCTCTCACTTTCTCTGCTGAACTTTGAAGAACATAAAAGAAGAATTGATCAAGGGTTTCCCCACATTGGGGTTTGTCCCTAGCTAGTGCCACATCTTGTGTCCTCTTGTCTTGGCTTGTCTTCTGCGATTTATATTTATGTTCTATCTGCACTTTACTTTATGCTGATGTGATTGCTAATGTGGAATAGAAATTGAAATAAATTGCTCTAGCATAGAACATACCTAAAATTAACAAGGACGCAGCGAAGAGGAGGCCAAGTTTTCTCGTGGTGTCTTGCAGTGGAGTTTGGGTGAGATATTTTCCGAAGAGGGGGCATAGGAGGATTATTGTCATTTTGGAGAGTTTGGGAGCTGGAGGAGTGTGCTTATTTGTAGGGTGACTTTCGAACTTCCTAGGCCAGCGTAGAGGCAACACTTGGTGCTCATGTGGAGGGTAGAGTATTAGTCTTTGATGCTGAACTTTAACGGGGAGGTTAAGGGAAACATTAGGAGAGGAGATTGCTTCATTTTTAGAGCTTGGAGGTGGATTTTGTTGGTGTTCCTTGTAGGCCATATTTTTTGAGCAATTTGTAGGGCATTGGGCATATTGGAGGCCGAATTTGGGAGGTTGGATTCAGGCCAAACCCTTTCTGGGTTTTGGCCAAGGAGATTGGGGTTAAAGTTTCAGAATTTTCTAAGCAACAAAGACAGGGTTTCTTGCAATTTCTTTCCAGACAACAATGTAGTTTCTAGGGGACAACACAGAGCATTAGAGGAGTAGTCATTTTCTAGCTTTGAGATTATTGTTTATCACCTAGGTTTTGTCAAGCTTGCCCTTGAGGCAAGCCCAGGTGCATTTTCTCCATACTATTGTACTTAATCGATCTCAAAATAAAATGGCTCAGCTCGTTCTCACTTCTGGAGTTTATTGAGCATTTGTTGACTGTTTTAATTTTTAGAGTTATAAATCGATTTTGTTTGCATATCACTGTTTGTTTAAGTTTGGAACATTATAGTGGTATTAGAGCTTAGATTTTGGCTCAACCGTGGGAAAACGTTTCTATGAGTGAGGAGGACCGACAAAGTATTACTTAAAGGAGGCAGAGGTACTGGACCAGGGAAAGGGAGTTGGAGATTACTCCAGACACGGAAGATCGTAGGAAGACTGTGGTAGAAGAAGATATGGGTGAGCCCAAGAGTAGGGAAGAGTTGGCCTTCGATATTCTCTTGAATTCTTTGAGTGATTTGGCAAAAGGGTAGAAGGGGATGCTAGACGAGATCAAGATGTAGAACCGGGAGCGGAGCACTCAATCGGAGTTTGTAGTTGGAGAGACTTTAGGGGCCTCTCAATAGTTCAATCACCTTTCAACTACTACCCAACAGCCATCCTCGAGTGAGCCAACTCGAGCTACTTTATCCTCTTTTATACCTTTGGTGCAGGGTGAAACTAGTGGAGGAGAGGATCCATCGTTGATGGGAGAGCATTTTCAGGAGTGGCATTCAATGGGGGTAGACGTCAAAGAGGCTCTAACCTTCAGAGAAGTTTGCAAGCTCAAACAAAATGAAAAGGGGAAGGGCTATGGCACACAGAACTATGAGCTGCATCGTTCTATTAGGAAAATGTATTTTCCTAACTATGAAGACACTACCAAGTGCACAACATGTGCTTAGGTAGAGAAGTTGGACACATACTTCCAGCTGAACGGGATGACATAGGTAGAGGCCATCAAGATGGCCACACTGCACCTGGAGGGGGAGGCACACGATTGGTGGTTTCATGGTTTGTCCACTCTGGGGCATGCCAGCGTGACCTCCTATGAGGACTTCACAAGGAGAGTAATGGAGTGCATTGATCGGAGGGATCCAGAGACTCGCTTCAAGGAGTTGACCTAGCTCAGACAGAAAGGGGATACAAAGCGTTCTATCTCGGAGTTTTTGAGGGTCAATCATGGTACCTGATTTTTCAGATGCGAGGAGAGTATACACATTTGTAGAGGGGTTGACAGAGCCATTGCGGGGACTGGTGAAGTCATGCAAACCATCTACTCTTCTAGAGGCGGTATCTTGCACTCGAGATTTGCAGGGGGCTATCCCCAAGACCTGAGCTCCACTTCCTTCACGCACTCCCTACCCTCAAAAGGGAAGTGACACTAGAGTGCCCACAGCGTAGAAAGCAGCCCAAGGGCGGGGTCAGTTGGATGACAAGACCAGGAGATACCTCAGGAGGAGGAAGTTGTATTTTACATGCCGAGAGCCTTTGGCACCTAGCCATCGGTGCACAGCAGGCAAAGGCCCATTACATCGAGGTCGTCTCAAACAATGATCAGGAGGATGATGGGGAGTTGTAGTTTGGTGGAGGAGACAACGAGGATCCAGTAGGGAGGGGACCACCACCACCACGACCTCAGGGAGGAACATCTTTCACACTAGCCGGGGGAGTCCTAGCTTCTTTGTGCGGGATTCCCAAATTTTTTACCATGAGGATTAAAGGTATGGTGCAGGGGTAGCATGTCTCAATTTTAGTAGACAGTGGGGCCACCCACAATTTTATTGATGCTCAGATGATCTAGAGGAGGGGCATCACCACTATAGAGTTTGAGGGGTTTTCAGTCCTAATCAGTGATGATAATATTGGCGACATATCGCCGAATATCGGAAATATTGCGATATTTTCGGCGAGCCGAAATATCACCGATAAAATATCGCGATATTTTGGCTCCCGAAAATATCGAGAGACAATAGAAAATATCACCGGGCGTGTTATGCCACGGCTAGAAAAAGGGAAAATCAATTTTTTTTTTTCATTTCTGTTTCTGAGTGTTGGAGAAGGAAGGGGAAGAGTTTTGTGGTGGTTTTCAAGGAGGGTTTGAGGATCAAACAAAGATTATCACTGCCAACTAAGATTTTTTTGTGGATCAAAGATTGAAGAATAGTGAGACAAACTTCTTTTCCTCCATTAACAAGTATGTTCTTAAAAACCCCTGTTGACCACTACGTGTCAACTTCCCATAGCAGTTCACCCCCTTTTTTTCGCAAAAGGGATAGCGCTCCAGCGATGTGTCCGTGTCATTTGACTTCCATCATCAACCTGATCGTGTTATGTTGTAAACCCAGTCTGCATGTGTAAATTGTAAATAATCTTAGCAGAGTTGAGTCATGTATGTAAATTGCCTAGGTGGACGTAATTTTCTAGTGATAATCTACGTTCCGGAAGGTTTTTTTCTCTCACCGATCCATGATCGGCAGAGTTTTCCTTCAGCCTAACCCCAAAGCCAGAATGAATTTTGTCATTAGAATCTTAGGGGAATCCTAGTGCGTTGATCTGCTAGGTTATAGTTGTGTCGCAGAACTGGGTGGTCTATGTCAAATGGGTTTTCTCCCTTGAGATGTAAAATTGTAAAAGTCATGATGTAAAGTGACTTGAGGGTTAGAGAATGTTTTAATCCCCTCATAAGTCCTAAGTCCTAGGTCCTAGGTGATTTTTCCAAAGGCTAGGTTTGAGGATCCATTTAAAAATAAAAACTAAAAACTGAAAAAAAGTAAAAGATAAAAAACAATAAAAAATTAAAAATATAAATAATTGAAAAATTAAAAAAATTAATATATATATATATATAAAATTAAAAAATAAATAAAATCTAAAAATTTAAAAAAATAATTAAAAAATAATAAATAATAATAAAATAATAAAATAAAATAAAAACTTAGAAATAATAAAATAATAATATTTTTGAGTAAATAAATGCAGAATTTCAATTTTTTAATGCATTAAAAAATTCGACGGATGAGATTAAGAGATATCTTGATCCTCATCGACGGTTGAGATCATTTTGACGTGGATCACTCGAACTAGCTGTTGGGAATTTTTCCTTTAAATAGGGTGCTAGGGGTCATTTGAGATCATTGGATCTGTGAGTCTTGTGCTGAAGAAAGCTCTCTTGTAAACTTTTTCTGGTGCAAATAAAGAAAGACTTTGGGGTTGAAATCTTGCTGGTGTTACTCTCCTGAAAGTGTTGTGAGCTATTTTATTTTCTGCATAATTTTATTTTCAGCCATTAGTAATAGCTTGATGTAGAGTATTGTTGAACACAGGTATCTTGTTCACTTACTAGGGTTTGAATGGTATTAGAATTTCTGAAATAATGGCAGGTATCTCCATTGCATCTGGGATCTAGTACTGTTTTTCCTCTCTTTATTGATGGTTGAAGTGAGCTGTGCAGGAAACCCTTATTGAGAAAATCAGTGGGCGTTTGGGGAAGTTCTCGGCTGAACCAGCCAACTCCCGCAAAGCACTCTCTTGTAGAGCCCAACCAGTTTTGATTCTGGGTTTATCATTTAGAGTTTATTTCTGAGTTGCATGAGAGTTTTTCTAAAGCATTTCATAGCAAATCTGAAGTTCTGAAAATATTATTGAAGGTTATTGACAAATCTGGCTGTTGTAAGAGTCACAAAGCTGTAAATATTGTAGCTGGTTTGTAGGGTTTTGGTCTTTATACATATATTCTGGGTGTTTTTCCTTTTCATTTACAGGTTGCAGAGCTTTCTGAAGATTTCCGAGGGTTTGATCAGCCCCTGCTATTGCATCAGAACAATCTCTTGCAGGGGCATTATTTCTGCAATCCAGGGTTTTCAAATTTTATCTGAAGAAGAATCTGCAGGGATTTCATAAATAAATCTGAGGCAATATAATCTGGAATTTTTTGAGGGTCTCAATACTTGTTTTCAAGCTTTGCGTATCACTCACGCAGCTCAAACCTTTCTGCGTCCTTATCTCTCCACGTGTTCTCTATTTGACATTTTTCCTTCCTCCCAGTCCTCTCTCTGTCCTTGCGTTTCTTCTCCATTCTCCACGCAGTCATTTTTTATGCTTTTGCTGCTCATCTGCTCCTAAACGTTGCCACGACTCCTTCCAGTTCCACGCTGCCTGCCGTATCCAAAGCACTTTTCCCTCATTGCATGATCTCCCTCGCTCCTCAGCAGCGCTGCTTCAGCTCTACATTCAGCTGCTATCGGTTTTTCAATTCCACACAGCAAATCACCCTCGCTTTCCACCTTAATCTGCAAAACGAATTGTTAAAAGCTGCAAAGAATCGCTGCATCTCTTCCTTCACGCTGCTGCCATCGTTTCTTGCCTCACCAACGCACTGCAAACCTGCACGCTCGTAGTGTACGCCCCGTGAACCCATCTACGCCTGATCTACGGCTTCCTCTCCAGCAATTTTTTTTACTGCCGTCAAGCAAAAGTCGTTTCTCTCCCTTCCTGCGGCAAATCAATTTTTGTTTTTGCGTTTTGGATATGCATGGGTAGGTTTCGTTTTTTTGTATAGCGTAGATACGATTTCAAGTTTTATTTCAAATTTTTGGTTTCATAGGATGGAAAAATAAAGGGTAGCGTTTAGTTTTCTTTGCCTTTCAGATTTTCATTATAATTAGTTTAGCGTTAGTATTATTAGATTTTAGATTCATAGTTTAAAATTTAATTATTTTTGTTTCGATTTCATTCATATTTTTATTAGTTGTAGATTTCATCTTATTTGTATATATTTCATTTTCATTTAGAATAAAACTTTTTTTTACTTTTTTGCCAGTTTTAGCTTTGGACATATTTAATTTTATTTTTGCTTTGTAGTTTCAATTTTGAATTTGGTTTTATTTAGAATCTTTATCTAAAATCTAGAAAAAGTTAAAAAAAAAAAAATCCTAAAAAGCTATAAAATATAAAAAAATTCTTAAATGTTCTAGCTTACTTTAGAATTTTGGTAAGAGCTTAGTTTTATTAGCTTTGGGTCTGGTTGTATGTAGTTTAGTTTTGACATTTAGAATTTAGTTTTATTTCATAAAAAAAAAAAAAAAAAAAAAAAAAAAAAAAAAAAAAAAAAAAAAACTCTTTTCTCATAGTTTAGATTTCGATTTAGTTTAGTTTGAAGTAAATAAAAATAAAAATGTTTTAATTTAGTTTAGATTTTATTATTATTTAGATTTTTGATTTAAAAGTTTCATTTAGTTTTAAATTTTGTTTTATCTGAAAAATATAAAAAATATTTTGGGGAATTTTTTACCAATTTCAGTCTTGGCTCAGGAATTTCTTATGTTCTATCTTTTCTGCTGAGGCTAAAATTTTGATATGGGAATTAATTTTTAACATGCTTTAATGTTCATTTGAAGATTAACTACATGAATGTGATCTCTGGTTAGCATTTTACGTGGTCGTCCAAAGCGCTTTATCTTTCAAAATTTTAATTGCTGGAGTATCATTAAGCCATTTATTGATTATCTCGCATGTGGTAAAGGTTAATCTTTGTTGTTTGATGGTAAAACGATTGTTAATGAGTTCATATCTTTGCAGCATTTGATAAATAATCGTTTAGTCATTTATTTTATAAGGCACTGGTCTATTAATTTAATAAAATCAATTTAGTGTTGGTTTCCCTTCGTGTCTCCCAACCCAACTGATTCACAGTTGGTCATCCATTTTCCTATAGGGTCTACCCCCCTTAGCCACGGGAGACAGGCTTAAACGGAGAGATCGTGGATCAGGGTGACAGCCCCCAGTCTGAGCGTTGTCATGAAAATCTGTGCGACAACATTTTTTGGCGCCGTTGTCGGGGATCGAGTTTTTTTTGTCCTTGGTCCTTTCATTTCGAGCTTTCTGTGTTTCACTTCCTGTCCGAGTGGTGACTGCACTTCATATATTATCTACAAGAGTGTATACTAGAAGACATCCAAGCAGTCTGTGCAATCCTGCTCCTGATCCTGAAAGGGCTCTCAGGGTACGATTACACAAACTTTCTTCTCGTACACTTCTTGTTAACCTCGGACAAGAAGCCCTCTCTGATATCTATTTACTTTTTACTAGTCCAGTTGAGCATGACATCATGGATATATTCGCCCCATGTAACTTTGCTAACATTCAGGGTTATCCTAATGATACTCCAAAGCATGGAATGGATAAATTGCCTATCTTTCAAGGAGATAACGCAATCAGTGCTAATTCACATCTGAAAGCTTTTAGTTCATGGTTGGGAAAGTACGCAAGGGCCGCTGATTTTAATCATGAAGATGTTAAAATGATCCCTTTTGTTCTGACCTTGGAGGGTGATGCTTTAGATTGGTTTACTGAAAAGCCTCAAAATTCATTTGATTCCTTACAATCGATTGTTAATGCCTTTAAGGAAAAGTATGGAGATAAGAGAGAAGGAAGACACCTTGTGAAAGCTATCAGCATAATCAAAAAGAGAGAAAATGAAACCGTTGAAGAATTTAATAAAAGGTTTAACGATATTATTAAAGAATTACCTCAAGACTATAAACCTACCGACAAATCTCTTCGAGATTTTTACATTGATGCCTTTAGTCCTGAGCCATCTTATGAATTGAGGCGTGCTAGACTTAATGATTATAGGGAGTGCCAGGTTTTAGCTATCGAGCTTGAAAAGGACAAGGCGGCATCTGGGAAGTCTGAGATCCCAGGTTTTGATAGGGCTGCTACGAAACTAAAAGAACCTAAAGGAAAAGCAGTTCAAGAGCCTGAAAGCGAACTTGTTCTCAAATTGCTCCAAAAGATTGAAACCATGGAAATTAATCATAACAAGGAGATAGCCACTTTGCAGAATAGGTTGATTCAAATGGAAAGAACACAAACACAAAACTTCCAACCTCGAAATAATAATAACAGAAATAACAATTGGCAAAATAAGGGTCAGTCTAGTGAGCAGAGACCTCCTAATCTGATAACTAATTTGGTTGATAATGCTTCTCCTTATTGTCGGGTTTGTGATGCTCTTCATGAAGAGGCCACTTTCCCTATCGTTAGAAGAATCTTGGATAATGGAATGTTTGGGACAGGTGATCAAATAAATGTGATAGGTAGCAAGTTTCCTTTGTCTATGGATGATTGGATAGAGGTAAAGGAAAGTAGTCATGATGTTATGAATCCTTCATCAGCTTTTAGTATAAATAACCTAGAAAATGAAGATGACATTTTGGCTAGGTTATATGGTGAAAAACCCTCTTCCGAGCAAATCTTGGAAATTGCAAGAGATAAAGGTTTGACCTATCAGAGAAGGGATAAAGATCAAAGCGGGAATCAAAATCCCCCTCGAACTTTTAACGTTGGTTTAAATTCTGGATTAGATGTCGATTTGGGAAGTTGGTTTAACAATGCAAAAATCTGGGTCCCTGTCTCTGAGATTGCTAAAATCCCCTCCCAAAGAGATAAGTTACTAAAAGCTATCCAAGGTCCTCAAATAAATACTTCTCAAAAGAAGATTCGGGAAGTTGACTATCACGATGCTCCCATATATTTGCAAAGCTTAGATGCAGATAACAAAGATCACCAGCCTTTCTTTATCACCTTGTTAGTTAATGGATATAAATTGAATAATTGCATGTTGGATTCTGGTGCATCAGCTTGTGTAATGACTAAAAGGGTCATGGAACAGCTTAATTTAAGAGTTTCTAGACCCTAGTATAACATATGTGCCATGGATTCTAAGAAAATTGAAGTGCATGGTTTGATCAAAGATTTGCAAGTTCATCTATCAGTTTACCCAGACATCATGATTGTCATGGATATTGTTGTTGTTGATGTGCCTGATGCCTGGGGTATGCTTTTATCCAGAAAGTGGGCCTCTGATCTAGGAGGGAGTATTCAAATGAATTGGTCATATGCTATGATTCCTTCTCCTATGGGTGATGGTTTTGTAAGACTAAATAGAGAGCCCGAAAGAAAATTTCATGTCGAAGATCCTAAGAGGCCTCACAACGAGATAATTAAAGAGCAATCTGACATTGGGAACTATGCCATCATGTCTAATTTCATAGTTTCTCCCAATGATAAGATTAAGGATCTCAATGATAAAGTTTTGTATATGTACTTCGATGGTGCATCGTCTAGGCATGGTAAAGGTGATGGAATAGTGCTTAAATCTTCCCTTGATCACATTTTCAAGTTTGCCTATCGATTAGAATTCGAAGCAACCAACAATGTCGCTGAATATGAGGCTATATTGTTGGGTCTTGAATTAGCAAAATCTTTGAAGATTAAGTTTCTTAGCATTAAGGGGGATTCTGATTTAATTATCATGCAGCTTAAAAATAAATTCACATGCAAAAATCAAAGATTAAGAAATTATCGAAATGCTGTGTGGGATACTATGGAGCACTTTGATGCCCTTGACCTCAAAGCTATCCCAAGAGAGCAAAATAGTTTGGCAGATGAACTTGCCGTAGCTGCTACTACTTTCCAGTTATCGGATGAGCTAATTAATGATAAGATCAAAATGGAAGTAATATTTAGACCATCTGTTCTAGATAACTGAGAGCATTGGCAGGTCTTTAATGATGAAAAATAGGTCATTTCTTAATAGTCTGGATGAGTTTGAAGATTTCCGGATAGATTCTCAGGAGGATGGATCTTTAAATTATGAGCATATCATAAATCCTACTCCTAGGAATGTGGTTGCCTTAGAGCAACATTTTGATCGGCATGATGCCACGAAGTTGAGAGAAGAAAATAAGATGGACCCAGGCGAATATCTCAAGATAAACATTGGTACTTCTGAAAACCCAAAGATTGTTAAAATTGGTAGAGGTACTAGTGTGGAGGAAAGAAAAAGTTAACTAATTTACTTCGCGAATATCGAGATGTTTTAGCTTTTTCTTATGATGAATTAAAGGGCTATAGGGAAGATGTCATGGAACATACTATCCCCTTAAAAGATGAAAATGCTAAACCCTTTCACCAAAAACTTAGGCAAATTAATCCTAAATTAGCCCCTTTGGTTTAGAAAGAGCTAGCGAAAATGCTTGCAGCAGGAATTATCGCTCAAACCAGGCATTCGACATGGTGTTCAAATCTGGTGATTGTTAGGAAAAAGAATGGTACGATAAGGCTTTGTGTCGATTTTCGAAACCTTAATCTAGCATGCAAGAAAGATAATTACCCTTTGCCAAACATGGAGACTTTGTTGCAAAGAGTAACCAGTTCTGGAATGATGTCGCTGCTAGATGGTTTTTCTGGATACAATCAGGTATGGGTTAAAAAGGAAGATTGTCATAAAGCCACATTCACCACACCATGGGGTACCTTTGAATACATCAGAATGCCGTTTGGATTAACAAACGTTGGGGCTACATTCCAAAGGGCTATGGATTATGCCTTCAATGGGTTAATCGGGAAATTTATTGAGATTTACCAAGATGAGCTTACTGTTTTTTCTAAAGATGGTATCAGTCATGTAAATCATCTTAGGCAGGTTTTCGATAGATGTAGAGAATATGGGATTTCTTTGAATCCAGCTAAGTCTATTTTTGGAGTAACAGAAGGGAAATTACTTGGCCATATCATTTCTAAGGATGGAATCAAGATTGATCCTGAAAGAATTGAAGCAATCCAAAAGATTCCTCTTCCTCATAATCTTAAATCCCTTCAGTCTTTCCTTGGAAAGACAAATTTTATTAGAAGGTTTATTCCAAATTACGCAGAAATAGCTAAGCCTATTCAAAGTCTTCTAAAGAAAGATGCAAAATTTGTTTGGCAAGAAGACGGCAAAAAGGCTTTTCAAGAAATCAAATGTGCTATTGCAAGAGCTCCTGTCTTAGTTAGTCCCGATTATTCCAAGGATTTCATGATTTTTTCTTTCGCTTCCGAAGATACCATTGCTGGTGTCCTGCTACAAAAGAATAAAGATGGTCACGAGCAGCCTATCGCTTTCATGAGTAGAGCGCTTCAAAATTCTGAATTGAAGTACAATACCATGGAAAAGCAGGCTTATGCCTTGGTCAAGTCTCTTAAGCACTTCAAAACTTATGTGGGTTATTCTAAAATCATTGCTTTCGTCCCACATTCTGTTGTTAAAGATATATTAACTCAAACTAATTGCTTAGGGACTTGTGCTAGGTGGGTTACTAAAATACAAGAATATGATTTAGAGATCAGACCCACCACGCTAGTCAAAGGCCAAGGTTTGGCTCAGATGTTGACTGAAGGTAACAAAAAGACTCTTGGTTTGTTTTGTCTTAGCGATCTATCTTCATCGGAATTGCAAAGATTAGGAGAGCATGAGTGGTACAAGGACATATGTAGTAATCAAAACTGGAAAACAGGAACCGTAAAAATTTTGATTTTGTACTTACTTGAACTGCTATCTGATCCGGTGAAGTTGATGATGCTGCTGCTGCTTTGCTCCAATTACCCGGGAGACCAATTCCACCCAGCCAGACTGAGCAGAGACTGGCTGCTCAATCCAGTAAGCTTCTCACAGAAGCTCACTGTTCCCCGTGCCCAGAACCTCAGACGGATTAAAGCTCTTCCAATGGCGGACCTCTCTCACTGCTGAATTCCTCCTCCTGGTTTCTAACTCCGTTGTTCCAGCCCCCCCCTCTCGGTTCAGACCTCCGGTTTTTAACTACAGGCTTGGCGGCGGCCGCCCTCCTACCTGCAGCCACTGCCTTCCCTCCTTCTGACACGCCTTCCATGCATTCTACGGCCCTTAGATATTTTTGCCTCTGCTGTCATATGTGCTTTGATATATATATCCCGTTTGGTTTATGCGTCCCCTTTTATATAAGGGTGTTTTCTTTTTTTGATTTTATTTTTATTATAAAGTTTAATTTATATATTTTATAAGGTTTAAAATTTATATTTATAAAGTTTAATCATATTTATTTTAAAGTTTAACTCATATTTGTTTTAAAGTTTATCATATCTGTTTTAATATAAAGTTTAAAACTTTATATTAGTGGATTAGTTTAGATGGGTCGTTACATACACTCCCCCTTCAGAAAACTTCGTCCCGAAGTTAGAGTTTTAGGTTTAAGGTTTTAATGGACATGTCTTTCCCTATCCAGGTTCCCAAGCTATTCTAAAATCATCCTATCCTTCCTAATCTCTTCTGCTCCCATCCTATCCGTCCTCTACTGGAGTATGCCATGGTGTCAGTTTTACTGACCTAACCATTCATAAACTCTAAGGTGACAGCGTCGGCTACACCGACCTGATTCCCAGTAGGCATCCGGCAGTCATCATCACACGTCTAGGGGAGCGTGACTCGCACAGTCCTCCCATGACTCCAGGGTTCGGAGGATAAACGGTGGGCAACACCTCCACCCCTCCTAGTAGAATTTAGGGTTAACACCCTATCATAGAATCACTTGGAGCTTTAATTGTTCTGAGGTTCTGTCATCATGTGGTCATCCCGGTAACTATCTATTACCTGCAATCATACACTTATCCATGCATCCGTAAAATGTGCATCAGCATATTCAAAATAACTCACATATTATTCCCTTATGAATTCATCTATGATACTACAGTACAACATATTTTGCCATATTCCATGCATGTCTTTTGACTTTCATCTAGAATGTATTCACTTCCTGATTTCTATCCCATTGATCATATTGACATGTATAAATAAAGCAGATCTATAATATTTTAATTTCTATCAGATGTAAAATCATTCAACTGTCTTAACTTTACCTTGACAACTATAATTTAGTAAAATGAACCACATATATTGTTTTGGTATCCATGTACCAGCAGGACTTAAACATATATTATGCCACAAAATTTCACGTTTATCTATAATCATTCAAAATGTTTCTGAGTCTCTGATTGTAGTGAAGTAAATATATACTAAACATAGTTTAAAGTTCTTCAAAATGGACATAAATTAGGGTATCTCTGACATATGTTCTCTGTATTTTCCCAAGTTGCTGATCCAGGACTATACTTGTCTCATTGGACCTTAACTTGGTCCACCAGGCGGTTCCTCAGCTGTCGAACTCTACGTTCCAGTATACGTAACGGTTCGACCGTTATGACTCCCTCGTCCGATACCTGCAATTCCTTCCATTGAAGGTTATGAGATAGATCAGCTATATAATGTCTTAATACAGAAACATGAAATACATTATGAATTCTATGCAGGTGAGGTGGCAGGGCAAGACGATAGGCAACAGGTCCCACTCTTTCCACGACTTTAAATGGCCCAATAAATCGGGGTGATAACTTTGTCCCTTTTCCGAATCGAATAGTACTTTTATTTGGTTTGATGCGGATGAAGACCTGATCCCCTACTTCATACCTCCTATCAATTCGGTGAGCATCAGCATAACTCTTTTGTCTATCCTGTGCTTCCTTCAATCGTTGTCTAATTTGTCTTACCTGCGCTTCCATTTCATGGATTAATTCTGGTCCTATTATCACTCGATCTTCTAACCTGTCCCAACTTAACGGTGTTCTGCAAGGTCTGCCATATAAAGCTTCAAATGGAGGCATTCCAATCGAACTGTGGTAACTGTTGTTGTATGCGAATTCGACTAAGGGTAAATACTTTTCCCAGTGTGATTGCTGATCCATCACATACATTCGCAACATGTCTTCAAGTACTTGATTTACTCTTTCAGTTTGCCCATCAGTCTCAGGATGGTAAGCAGTGCTTAAATTTAGCTGAGTACCTAAGGCTGTTTGCATGCAAGTCCAGAATCTAGAAGTGAATCGTGAATCTCTATCGGATATAATCTTTTTAGGTACTCCATGAAATCTGATAATTTCATTTATGAATACTCGAGCTACGTCAGCAACATCGAAAGTATCTCTTACGGGAATGAAATGGGCGCTTTTTGTTAATTTATCCACCACTACCAAAATGGCATTGTGTCTTTGAGAAGTAAGAGGTAGTCCAGTGATAAAATCCATAGAAATGGTCTCCCATTTAGACATAGGAATGTCGTGGGGTTGTAAAAGGCCCGCTGGGTGACAATGATCTGCCTTTACTTGCTGACATTCCAAACATTTTGCAACAAATTGAGTGATATCACGCTTCATGCCTGCCCAAAAGAAGAGTTTCTTGGTATCCGCATACATTTTCCCTACTCCAGGATGAGCACAATATACTGCTCTGTGGGCTTCCCCAAGGATGGTATCTCGAAGATCTTTATCATCAGGAATATACATCCTTCCATGGAATCGTAAGATCCCATCGTTTTCTAATTCATATCCCTCAAATTTAGATTCTTTTGCCCTAATACCTTCAAGACTTGCTCTCACCTTTAGATACCAGCTGTCTTTTATAAGATGATCCAGTACTCGTTGTCTTAAGTCTACTTTAATGGGTATGAGAGAAAATATCCGAGGTCTCCTGCTTAAAGCATCTGCTACTACATTTTCTTTTCCCTTAATGTATGATATTCCGAAGTCATATTCACTTAGGAATTCACTCTATCGCCTTTTCCTGGCATTTAAGTCTCTTTGGGTGAACAAATATTGTAGACTTTGATGGTCGCTTTTAAGTGTAAAACTTCATCCCATTAGATAGTGTCTCCAAATCTTTAAAGCTAGCACTATAGCGGCTAATTCTAAATCGTGAGTAGCATAGAGTTCTTCATGAGGTTTTAACTTTCTGGAAGCATATGCTATCACTCCTCTATCCTGCATCAACACTGCACCCAGCCCTTGTTTGGATGCATCAGTACATACCGTAAAATCTTTGTTCATGTCTGGGACTCTTAGGATTGGTGCACTGGTGAGTAGTCTTTTGAGTTCAGAGAATGCTTTATTACATTCCTCGGTCCATTCATACTTAACACCTTTACGCTGAAGGGTTGTAATTGGCTTTGCGATTTTGGAGAATCCCTCCACAAATCTCCGGTAATAACCGGCTAAACCCATAAAGCTTCGTATCTCATGTGCATTTTTCGGTATTGGCCATTCCATGATCGCTTTTACCTTCTCAGGATCTACTGAAATCCCTTCACCTGATATGATGTGACCCAAATAATGAATCCTTTCCTGAAAGAATGAACACTTGGATAGTTTTCCATATAACTGACGTTCTCTAAGACAGGACAATACTATCCGCAAATGATCTTCATGCTCTTTCTTATTCTTGGAATAGATGAGAATATCATCTAAAAAGACTTGCACAAATTGATCAAGATATTCACGGAAAACACTGTTCATAAGATTCATGAATACGGCTGGCGCATTTGTTAACCCAAATGGTACCACAGTAAATTCATAATGTCCAAAACGTGTCCGGAATGCAGTCTTAGAAATATCATTTTCAGAAATCCTTAGCTGGTGATAGCCTGATCGAAGATCAATTTTTGAAAAGACAGCAGCTCCTTTCATTTGATCGAAAAGATCATCGATTCGAGGCATAGGGTATTGATTCTTTACTGTAGCTCGATTCAAGTCTCGATAATCTATGCATAATCTTAAATATCCATCTTTCTTCTTCACAAAAATTACAGGAGCGCCCCAAGGTGATGTACTGGGCCGAATATGTCCTATATCGAGTAGTTCCTTCAATTGAATTTGCAATTCCTGAAGTTCTGGAGCTGTCATTCTATAAGGCGTTTTAGAGATCGGTTGGGTACCTGGTTTTAATTCAATAGTGAGATCCAATTCTCTTACCGGGGGTAATCCAGGTAGTTCTTTTGGAAATACATCCGGGAATTCGGCTAACACCGGATATTGTTCTAAGGATGGCCCTTTTCCTTGGCTTACTTCTTGAATTACATAAGCCTGACAACCTTTCCTTAAACAACGCTTCATCTGCATTGCTGAAATGTAGCATAAAGAAACTTCCCTCTTGATTCCTTGAATTTGGATTACTTCTCCTTCATCATTTATGCCTAGAATCCTTTTCCCATAACAGTCTACCCAAGCTTGGTGAGCTTCCAACCAATCCATACCTATGATAAGATCATACGTTCCTAAGGCTATGACATAAACTTTTAGTTTAGTCGTACAGACCCCTAGATCGATTTTGCATTGATCCACACTCAAGCCCACAGTTTGGAGTTCTCCTGAGGCCATTTCCACTTGATGGAAATCATTTTGTCTACGAGCTGCCAACCCACATTTGTTTAATGCATATGACGAAATGAAACTATCTGTGGCACCAGTATCAAATAAGATTTTGAGTTTTATACCATTGATAATACCTGAAGATTCCACTACAGTGGATTGATGGGCTGCTTGGTCGTGGTTGACTACTGCATGAATTCTATGATTACCTCGATTGTTTGATATCGGCTCCTTTCCAGTCCTATGCAATATATTCGATGAAGCTTCTGGGCAGTCACGTTGAAAATGCGGTCCCCCACATCCCCAACAATTAAGCTGCGTTGATCCTCTTGAATCAGGACGTGAATTTCTAGAGAACGAGCTTCGTCCTCTCATGTTGATTCCTCTCGAATTTCTTCCTCTACTGGCAGTCCCTCGAGATGTCCATGGACTGGTGTTTGATGATTCCGCGGCTATAGTGTTTACTGCCATGGGAGCTCTTGTCCCTATATTTCTTGGGGTAAACCTGTTACCGTAAGGTGGCCTCGAGCTATCTCCTCTGAAGAAGTTTCGGGGAGTCTTTCCTGGAAATCCTGATTGTAAAGGCCCTGCTGGCCCCATATCTTTTTTGATTCCAAGGTGCTCTTCTGCATAATGACCGCATTCGACTGCCTCGGCTACTGATGATGGTTTCCACATGCTTACCAAGGCTCTGATGCGAGGATTTAACCCAAATATGAAGCGTTCAGCTTGACGTTCATCAGAATCTAAGTAGTGAATGTATTTTACAAGCTCCATAAACCTTATCTCGTACTCTTCCACCGTTTTATTTCCCTGAATTAATGTATGAAAGGCTCTGGCTTGCTGTTGTTGAAAGTATGGAGGTAAATACTTTGCGTGGAACCTTTCCTCAAATAGTTCCCAAGGGACATTATCCGATGTAAGGTGCAACTGCTTTTCCAGATTTCCCCACCAAATCAAGGCACTTTCCTTTAGTTGAAACACGACAATTTTTGTTTTTGCCGAAGAAGAATATTCTCTTAACCTAAAGCGTCTATTCATTCCTTCTAACCATGCTTCAGCGCGCTCACCTGCTCGACCTCCTGAGAATTCTGGGAGTCTAATTTTCTGAAGCTCCCTAGAAATGTCTTCTTTCGATCTTCTGGGCTCAAAATTATTTGGTTCCGCTGAACTGGTGGCTACATGTTGAAATTCCCCTTTGGTTTTGGCCTTAGTTGATTCTTTTAATGTTTCCAATAAGGCTTCCAAAGAATTCATTATCACAGTCAACTCTGGCACTGGGGCGATTGATGTTGATGATGGTCTTGGTGGTGACGATGGTGATGGGGATAATGATGGCGACGGTGGCAGCATTAATGGTGGTGATGCTGCCTGATCACGTCGTCGTCGCTCATACGTCCTTACCATTGTAATGGTTCCTGAACACATAATAAAATTCTATAAAATTTTTGAGGTAGACAACCGAATTTAACACACAATTTTCTTTTGCAACTTCACATTCATAAACGGGTATAGTTTTGCTATTTTTATCCGCTAGGCAGATCTTACTGGTACCAAGGTCAAGGAGGGTGGTCTCGCGACCTCCTTGTCCTAATGCAGGGTATTCTATCCTAATATGAATAATGCAGAAGTGTATGGTTATTAGCTCCTAAGGTAAGACATCCAAAGTTTATTCACCAAATAACATCCACGAAAAAAAAATGTTAAATGTCTCGTTACAATATATGTCGGTAATATACCCGCCATACCTCAATCTAGCTATTACATTTAAGGAAGGTCATACATATTTATATTCTGAATATATTACTTGGATATGGATTAAATCTATAAAAATGAAGGGTTGTTCTGGTTCCATATCAGTTTGACCTTTAGCCGAGAATTTTACCATAGACCTGTCATGATTAAAATCTAGAAGCGATACAGTTCAGCAGTATACCATAAATGTAGGTTGGGATCAAACTGAAGAGTAAATTCAGATCAATAGTCAAGTTGTAAAAATGTAGGTCAATGGCCTACATATTGTAATTGATCAGGCAAGGTAAAAAAAAATTGGTTCTTTTAATGTTTCTATAGTATCCTACTTTGAAATTCAAGTGACCGAGGGCCAAAGGCACTATTTACCAAGTATAGATCCTAAACATTCTTGTCAATATGTAGTGGAGGATGCAGTATTGAGAGGGTTTCATATAATGAAAACCTGCAATTCGACTTTACTTCAGACAGCCCGAGGACTTGCACATTATATATGCTTCACAGAATGATCCTAGATTTTTATAAGAGAGGTCAGACCTCAACCGATACAGCAGAAGAGAGACATGGAGCAACTATTATGTAACCCAATCACGTTAAGTTTGGAATTTTCTAAATGTAAAACAGAAGATCAATTTATTTATGAAGAATAAGGCAATGGCTAGTACATAACAAGATATTTTATCAGTAAGGACAATTTTCAAAAGCATCTGGGTATCAACAAAGCATATTTAGCAGCATTAAACAAAGCATCTGGGCATCATACTGATACAGTATCATGATACTTGCAATGCAAACCCTAGCAGAGGTTCATTGTTGAGGATACTTCAGGGGTTTGTCCTCCACGGCTGTGCCTTCAATCTGCTGATATATCTTCCAGATCATACCTCAGATGTACTGGTATAAGAATGCCACTAAAGATGTCTTCTTTAATGTTCTGCTCAACAACACCAGTACCTTCTAAAGATCTTGACAATCTGTGACAACTGACAGTAATAGAGATGCGAGTATACTGAATTTACTGGAGATGCGAGGATACTGAATTTACTGGGTTCACAAGTCTGTGCTTTAGCAATCTTCAAGCCTTCAATTTAATATTATATTCTTCAGATCAGGGCTGCTAGAAACTATCAGAGTTTTGCTTAGGATTGTAGCACAAACATAGGCTTCAGAACTTTCAAGAACACTGGTTAGGGCTTCTTAAGGAAATCGAGACATACTTCAGACAAGTGCACAAGTGGCTACAGGTGGGCAGCGCATAGCCCTCAGAGAACAAGCACTAAACTATACTGCTGCATGAGAATTTTCAATGTATACGCTGATGAAGTAAAATAGGGTCAATTCACTATAATCTTCAGGGCCAAACTATCCTTTCAGATTGGAACACTAACAAGAAAACCACCAAACATTTGATTTGACAACAGGTCACTGAGATGAAACTAGAAGCTCGACCAACTGAATGACTAATTTTGCATGGTTTACACAGGCTTGCATATGGATTCTATAACACAGTCAACCCTTGTAATAGAGAGGCTGAAACTCAGAAGGCATAGGGCTGGAAACTTAATAAAATATAGCGAACACCATAGCATTTGATCTGGAATCGAATCTTTAGGACGTAGAGACAATATGTAATGTTTAAGCTAGCTTCAGATTCAGTTTTCAAAGGTGCTGAATGGCCATAGATATGCCCAACGAATGCTGCTTCTGATCCTCGAAACTGCTCACTAGGCCGCAGATAATAGATAATCAGACCTTCTTGAATTGCCTCATGGAAATCCCAAATCGTAGGTCTCGTTTCCATCTGTCCATTTCGTATCTAAGTTTCATCCAAATAGAATCGGCCAACAAAAGAAAACAGACACACAAAAAAAAATATAAAATAACAATTAAACTAAAAACAATTACAAATAAAATTTAAAAGGGAAATAGACTGTAATTATAATTTATCCTAAATATAAATAAATGAAAGATGTAAATTTAAAAGCGAACATATGCCATACCCATATATGAAAATTTAATCTGTTTTTAGATCAAATAAATCCCGTGCACGTCCAAAATAGAATGATCACATGAAAGAGTAAAAGCTCCGATATGAAATTTAATTAAAAAGCTATGAATTTAATTTAATTTAAAAACTCCGATATATATATATTTTTTTAAAATGTAAATTTAATCCAAATATTGTAAAATTAATCTATAAGAAATCTCAGGAACGGCAGCAACCTCGGCGCTGTCTATAGTTTGCGTACTATTGGATTTTTCCCTATTTTCACTCTAAAATTTCGAGAAACAACAACAGTCTTGGCTAGGGCAACTTATGGTTCCGTATTATCTATAATTTTCTATTTCCCACCGCTAAAATTAAAGCTGAGACCTTCATATTAATTCTGGCAATGGATAACTGTATAGTCCATACCTGCAGCTACGCGGAGCTGAGGTTGAGGCTGTACCCGCTACCGGTGAAGGTTTACGCATCTAATAAAAATTTGTGTATCTTGCTTCCGCTTTACGATGGGTTCCTCTTCTTGGTGTCCTGTGAGTGCGTTTGATTTGGTGGAACATGGCTATTATATTGACGAACTTTTCATGATTTAAATTTAGGCAAATATACAAATGATATGCTTCGACTGAGTGTTAAATCCACGGCTCGGGTGTGGGGAAGCGCTAACCGTTCAAATGAAAATTAATTTAAAGCGGAATGGATTTCAAATGATGATTTATGCTTTGCATTCAACACGATTTCATTCAACGCGGTTTCATTCGATAACTGGCTATGATTTCATTCCCTGCCGGTTGTGTAGGGCCTGTGAGGTCCCGAAGGGTTTGAACGACAGGCTCTGATACCATGTGTAGTAATCAAAACTGGAAAACAGGAACCGTAAAAATTTTGATTTTGTACTTACCTGAACTGCTATCTGATCCGGTGAAGTTGATGATGTTGCTGCTGCTTTGCTCCAATTACCCGGGAGACCAATTCCACCCAGCCAGACTGAGCAGAGACTGGCTGCTCAATCCAGTAAGCTTCTCACAGAAGCTCACTGTCCCCCGTGCCCAGAACCTCAGACGGATTAAAGCTCTTCCAATGGCGGACCTCTCTCACTGCTGAATTCCTCCTCCTGGTTTCTAACTCCGTTGTTCCAGCCCCCCCTCTCGGTTCAGACCTCCGGTTTTTAACTACGGGCTTGGCGGCGGCCGCCCTCCTACCTGCAGCCACCGCCTTCCCTCCTTCCGACACGCCTTCCATGCATTCTGCGGCCCTTAGATATTTCTGCCTCTGCTGTCATATGTACTTTGTTATATATATCCCGTTTGGTTTATGCGTCCCCTTTTATATAAGGGTGTTTCCTTTTTTTGATTTTATTTTTATTATAAAGTTTAATTTATATATTTTATAAGGTTTAAAATTTATATTTATAAAGTTTAATCATATTTATTTTAAAGTTTAACTCATATTTGTTTTAAAGTTTATCATATCTGTTTTAATATAAAGTTTAAAACTTTATATTAGTGGATTAGTTTAGATGGGTCGTTACAACATAGTTTATTACTTGATGAATCTTGCATGTCCTAACCATTTAGTTGCTCATAAGAGAAGGGCTCTTAGACTAAAAGCCACTAAGTATTGCCTTATAAAGGATGGCCTTGGATGGAGAAATCATGAGGGCATAGTGCTTAGGTGTGTTGATGACATTGAGTCCAAGAAATTAATCTCTGAGTTTCATTCAGGATTTTGTGGTGGTCATTATGCTGCTAGAACTACCGCCCACAAAATCCTAAGAGCTGGTTATTATTAGCCTTCAATTTTTTCTGATGTGCATAAGTTTGTTAGAAATTGTCAAGCCTGTCAACTATTCACTGGGAAACAAAAGCTTGCCGCCCTGCCTCTACAACCTGTCATTGTAGAGGCACCTTTTCAGCATTGGGGTCTGGACTTCATAGGGAAGTTCCATGAAAATTCTAGCAATGGCTACTCATGGATTTTGACTGCTACGGATTATTTCACTAAATGGGTTGAAGCCATTCCTGCTAAGAATGCCACTGAAAAGGTTATTATGGATTTCATTGAAAATAATATCATTACTAGATTTGGTGTCCCTGCTAAAATCACTACTGACAATGCTAAAGCTTTTAGTTCTTCAGAGTTTTCATCTTTCTGTTTCAAATATGGTATTATCTTATCTCATTCATCAAATTACTATCCTCAGGGTAATGGTTTGGCTGAATCAAGTAACAAGAATCTCATAACCATTATCAAGAAGATAGTAGGAGATAATAAGAGGTCATGGGATAGCAAAATCAAGTATGCTTTATGGGCAAATAGAATCACTAAGAAGAAAGCTACTGGTAAATCTCCCTTTGAATTAGTTTATGGCTTGGATGTAACTTTACCTGTGCACCTAAAATTGCCAGCTTATCAGCTCCTATAGAATTTTTCTACTAATAAAGATGTTGTTCAGAATAGAATAGATCAGATTGTGGAGTTAGATGAAGCTCTTAGGACAGCTTTTGATGCTATATGTAAAAATCAATCTAACATTAAGAAAAGCTTTGATAAATTCTCTCGATCTAGATCTTTGCAGGTGGGAGATATGGTACTGCTTTGGGACCGCAAGAATGAAAAACCAGGAAAACATAAGAAGTTTGACAGTTTGTGGCTGGGACCGTACATCATTCGAGACATAGCTGGACCAAACTCATTCCACTTGAGCAGATTGGATGGCGAACCACTTGATCTACCTGCGAATGGCCAAATGCTCAAGCTGTTCTTCAAAGATGATATCTGATGCCATAGGGCATCCTTTGTATTGTATTTCTAACCCTACTCCTTGTTATTTCAACATTTTATTTCTGATTTAGGATTAGATTTACTTTCCTTGTTAATAAACGAAGAGCGTCTATCTTTCATGTGTTTAATGTTATATGATGATTTTTGAATGGACGCTACTTATTTCTATTGTGTGTTGCGTGGATGCAGATTCTAGATTCTCACATTCCTGCAGTGCAGCAACGTGTCCCCAAGTAGAGCCAGATGTTGACCACTACGTGTCAACTTCCCATAGCAGTTCACCCCCTTTTTTTTGCAAAAGGGATAGCGCTCCAGCGATGTGTCCATGTCATTCGACTTCCATCATCAACCTGATCGTGTTATGTTGTAAACCCAGTCTGCATGTGTAAATTGTAAATAATCTTAGTAGAGTTGAGTCATGTATGTAAATTGCCTCGGTGGACCTAATTTTCTAGTGATAATCTACGTTCCGAAAGGTTTTTTGTCTCACCGATCCATGATCGGCAGAGTTTTCCTTCAGCCTAACCCCAAAGCCGGAATGAATTTTGTCATTAGAATCTTAGGGGATTCCTAGTGTGTTGATCTGCTAGGTTATAGTTGTGTCGCAGAACTGGGTGGTCTATGAGGGTCTATGTCAAATGGGTTTTCTCCCTTGAGATGTAAAATTGTAAAAGTCATGATGTAAAGTGACTTGGGGTTAGAGAATGTTTTAATCCCCTCATAAGTCCTAAGTCCTAGGTCCTAGGTGATTTTTCCAAAGGCTAGGTTCGAGGATCCATTTAAAAATAAAAACTAAAAATTGAAAAAAAAATAAAAGATAAAAAACAATAAAAAATAAAAGATATAAATAATTGAAAAATTAAAAAACTTTAAAAAGCATAAAGAGTCTCTTTTCTCATAGTTTAGATTTTGATTTAGTTTAGTTTGAAGTAAATAAAAATAAAAATGTTTTAATTTAGTTTAGATTTTATTATTATTTAGATTTTTGATTTAAAAGTTTCATTTAGTTTTAAATTTTGTTTTATCTGAAAAATATAAAAAATATTTTGGGAAATTTTTTACCAATTTCAGTCTTGGCTCAGGAATTTCTTATGTTTTATCTTTTCTGCTGAGGCTAAAATTTTGATGTGGGAATTAATGTTTAACATGCTTTAATGTTCATTTGAAGATTAACTACATGAATGTGATCTCTGGTTAGCATTTTACGTGGTTGAAGCACTTTATCTTTCGAAATTTTAATTGCTGGAGTATCATTAATCCATTTATAGATTATCTCGCATGTGGTAAAGGTTAATCTTTGTTGTTTGATGGTAAAACAATTGTTAATGAGTTCATATCTTTGCAGCATTTGATAAATAATCGTTTAGTCATTTATTTTATAAGGCACTCGTCTATTAATTTAATAAAATCAATTTAGTGTTGGTTTCCCTTCGTGTCTCCCAACCCAACTGATTTACAGTTCGTCATCCATTTTCCTATAGGGTCTACCACCCTTAGCCGCGGGAGATAGGCTTAAACGGAGAGATCGGGGATCAGGGTGACAGCCCCCGGTCTGAGCGTTGTCGTGACAATCTGTGCGACAACAACCCCTATTTTAATGATTTTTTCATAGATTTAGGGTTATGCTTGCTTGTCTCTTTGCCTACCAACATTTTGTTTCTTTGTTTTTTTCTATTTGCTATGATTTTTATGCCCATGAGCCAATGCAAGGGTTTTCTCCATATTTGGACAACAAGCTTCATTTTTTTTTTCAACTTTCTTATGCACCTGCTTATTGCCATTTTTCTTTTTTTTTTTAACAAGAACGGTTATGGATTGTATTAATGGGTCGGTCTAAATACCAATCTTCTGATTACAGTAGGAGTGGGCACGATCCAATTGGATTCGTCCTTCTGAGACGCTATTAGATTTGCTTTCCACTTCCATCTCCTTTTGGGATCAGCAATTGCGCTTATTTCTACAATTTGCCCCAGTTTAAATATACAAACAAACAGCTTTAGAATTAAGCAAAAAAACATATCTGCTGAAATGATTTAAGGAATTGGGACCCATGCTTCTTCCCCGTCTCTTTTCATTGCCCCGGCCGATAGTTGTGCAGCTTTATTGGCTTCAAGATCTGCCTCCTTGTTGTTGGCTCTCAGCACGTGATAGTATTTCAGATTTTGGAACAGCTTTGCCATGCTTCTGATTCTTTGGATCAGCCTTGCTAATTTTAAATCCCTTGGAGTAGAGTTAGTCACCATGAGTTTGATGATCACTTCGGAATCCCCAAGGATATTAGCCTCCTTGATTTCCAGCTTCAAGAGCTGCTTGAGTCCTTGGTAGAGGGCAAATGCCTCAGCTTGGATGCTGGAATTGATTCCTAGACCCCAGGCAAAGTGGAGGATCTCTGCACCGTCAATGTTTTTAATTACTCCCCCTGCTCCAGCGTTGCCCGGATTACCTTTTGCTGCCCCGTCGAAGAAGAGGGAGTGCACCTTTTGCTTGAGGATCCAGTTTTGAAAATCCTCGCTACCTTTTCCCCTTATTTGCCATTCCTCAGGAGGAGCCATGCTTCTGATATTTTGATGAAAATGCAGGCTCAAGGAGGACCCCCAATCTCTGTCTAGCTGGGTGAGGTTAGAGTCATCTTTATGTTCTCCCAAACATTCTTTTAATTGAATCTTTACCTTGGCCGCCACCGTCTTGGCATTGTGTTGGATGTTCCTGAAGATTCTGCTGTTGCGCTCTAGCCATAGCTGCCAGCAGCAAATTTTAAGCAGTGATGCCCAGGCCGCTTTGATCACTTTATTTTTGGGAGAGGGCCTGGGATAGCAGGTTTTCCAAGTGGCGAACAGATCTATTATGGCGGCAGGAAGCTCGAATCTGGGGTTCCAATAGTCCATCAGTTCTCTCTAGACCTAAATGGAGAACTTGCAATTGAGAATCAGATGTGTGGCGCATTCCTCAGAGTCTTGGCACAAGGAGCACCTGGACGGTCCGTAGAAGCCACGCCTCTGGAGTTTATCTTCGGTTAATATTTTCCTGTGGCATAAAAGCCAACAAAAAAAATCAATTTTTGGCAGCGTGGAGATGCCCCAGACTGTCTTCCACGGGGCCGGGTCTGGAGGCACATTTGGGATTGCAGCAAGGCACGCATATCCCTGGGCAACTGTATATCCGGCCGACTGATCGCCCCAACCTCGCCTATCTTTCCTGTTGATGCGCGTGGGTGCAATTCCGTTCAGTAATTCGCAGAGGTGGATGATCTCTTGGTGGAGGTCTGAAGGTGGATCCGATAGACTCCAGCGTGCCCATTGCGTTCCATTCCATGTGGATATGTCCCACAGCTTAGTTTTCCCGACTGTCGTCAACCATTCTTTCAGCGATTTCACCTTTGGGCAATCTCCTATAGGCTCGCGATCCATGATACGATCATTCCATATGCTTATTTTTTTCCCATTTCCGGGAATCCAGTAGGCTTTGGATTGAATCAACGGGGCAGCTTTGGAGCAGAGGTTGACGAACGGCGAGGCTCCTTGAGGTAAAGGTCCATCTAAACATCTCAATCTCGTGCCTTTGAGGTATTTTCTCCAGAGTGCTGTCTGTGCCCAGCCTGGTTTAGGCGCAATTAATCTCCAGAGGAGCTTGGCTCCCATTGCTATGTTCTGCTGAGGGAGCTTCTTGAAATTGAGCCCACCCTCCATCTTAGGTTTGAGAACAGTCTCCCATTTAACAAGCGGGAATCTTCTCTCATTGTGTTTACCCCCTTTCCAAAAGAAGTTTATGATGTATTGATCCATTTTCTGGAGTATACCAATGGGCGCTAGAAGCACAGAGAACTGGTATAACGGGAGGTTGCTAAGGACGGCTTTAATGAGAACTGTCTTGCCTGCCATATTTAGCCAATTTACTCCCCATGCCTGGAGTTTGCTTTTAAATTTTTCTACCTGCGGCATCCAGTCCCTGCTATAGGCGCGCTTGAGGAAAATAGGTAGACCCAGATACTTGAACGATGTCCATTCTGAGGAAGCTGCAAATCCTAGGCATCTGGTGATGATATTGAGCAAAGAGGGCGGGGTGTTCCAGCAGTAAGTATGGCACTTACCCTTGTTGAGGCTGCTACCAGACTCCATACAGTACTCATCGAGCGTCTCTTTAAATCTTCTGGCTGAGTGGATCGAAGCTGTCCCAAGAAGCAGAGTGTCATCTGCAAATAAGGCGTGATTTATGTTTTGGACCCCCCTCGCTATGGATATCCCTGAAATCTCCTGCTCTTGCATTTTTTTGTTTAGATGGAAACTGAGAACTGAAGCTTGAATAACAAACAACAGAGGAGACATGGGACAACCCTGTCTTAATCCTCTTGTAGCTTTGAAGAAACCTGCAGATCTACCATTGACTAAAGGAGCGATCCATGGTTCCGAGATGCAAGCCCGGATCCAATTGATAAATCTCACCCCAAAACCAAATTTTTTCAACACATTCAAAAGAAAACTATGATTAACTCGGTCAAAGGCATTTGCTAGATCCAGTTTGATAGCCATACCTTGTTCTTTGCGCTGCTGACTTGATAGAATTGCCTCTTGGACTAGTGTGAAGTTGTCCACCAAATGCCTTCCGTGGATGAAGCCTCCTTGGTTCTCTGGAATGATTTTAGGAAGTATATGCTTCAACCTGTTAGCAATAACTTTTGTGATCAGCTTGTAGCCAATGTTACACAGGGATATGGGGCGAAACCTATTGAAGGAGTTGGCTCCCTTTTCCTTGGGAATGAGAGCAAGGAAAGAGGAGTTAGTACTTCCTCCTAGTTTCTGGCAAGCCTGCGATTTTTGAACCATTTTATATAAATCTTTCCCCACTATGTGCCAGCAGGTTTGGAGAAAAGAGGCGGAAAAACCATCAGGGCCTGGGGATTTATCTGGGTTCATGGCATAGAGGGCCCTTTTGACTTCTTCCATTGTGACTTTGTTTTCTAGATGGCGGTTCATCTCAGCAGTTATTGAAGTGGGTACCCCGTCCAGCAAACAAAAGTTCTGATTCATATTCGTCTCTTCACTATACAGGCATTTGAAATGTTGATGGGCTGCATGTTTAATGCTTGCAAAGTCTTTGTGTATGGTTGCAGCTTCCTTAATTTCAGTTATAGAATTGAAACCTTTCCTGGCTTCAGCTTGTTTGTGGAAGAATGAGGTATTTCTGTCGCCTGCCTTTAGCCAAAGACAACGCGATTTGATCCTCCACGTTTCCTCTTCGGCCAGGCAAGATTTATGGTAATGCTGTTGGAGATGAACCTCTTTGTCTAAGATTTCTCTAGATATATATGCCTCTTCAGTGATCAATTGATGGGCTTCAAGCTGGCTTTGGATATTTTTCCTTTCAGCTGCTGGGTTGACAAGAGATTTGGCCCAACACTTTAGGGCTGATTTCAATCTCCTGAGTTTTTCTTCCCAAATATAAAATGGAGATCCACTGACAGGCTGGGACCAGCTTTCTTTGACAATCTGCAAGAAGATGGGTTCCTTGATCCACAAAGGGCTAAACTTGAAGGGAATGGGGCCAAAGTCAGCGTGAGCTCAAAGGATTAGCTTGATTGGCTTATGATCAGAGGTGCTACAAGGGAGAATGTGCATGCTAGCGTCTAGGCCAAGCAGAAGAAAGGAGCTATGCACCAAGAATCTATCCAGCCTTGCTGCAATATGGCCAGGACCTATTCTTTTATTGGACCAAGTGAACTTACCTGAGGCAGGCTTGATATCTAGCAGATCCCAGTCTTGGAGGAGATCCTCTACCCATTCCCTTGCCGGGTCTCACACAATGCAGCCTCCTCGCTTTTCAAAAGAGTGCAGAGTGATGTTCAGGTCACCTGCTATGATGACATTTTCCAGATTGCCCAGATCTGCTTGCTGCCTTAAGGAGTCCCAGCAGATCTTTTTTTCTCCAGCGTTGACCGGAACATAAACGTTGAAAAGACAAAAAAATTCTTTTGTAATTAGATGCTGCATCTTTAACATCGCCCAGTGGGTATTTGATGCCTCTGCCACCAGCGAAAACCTGCTTTCGTTCCAAAGAGTACCCAACCCTCCAGAGGCTCCTCGGGCTGAGACAGCTGTTGCATTACTCTTTTTCCAAAGTTTTTTGCTTACCTGAAGAAAATCTGGCTCCTCCATCTTAGTCTCCTGGAGAAGGAGTATGTCGGGGGCCTCTATTCTTATTAGATTTCGTATAGCCTCTTCTTTGATTTTGCTGCCCATACCCCTACAGTTCCAGGAGATTATCTTCATTATTTACCTTTGCTTGGCTGGGCTCCCTTGGAGCCTTGATGCTGATTTCTTACCATCTTCGGCTTTTTTGCTAACAGCTTCTCCAATGTTGGTTGACTGCCCTGTAGTTTATCTTTGTACGTTTCGTGCTCTCTTTTCTCCCGATCCGTTTTGCGCCCTCTTGTAGATCTCCTTACAGAGGATTGGGATTCTCCTATTTCTCCTTCCTCCTCCGATTCTTCTGATTCTTGATCCTCCTCCTCGACTACATCGGGGGTTCCTTTTGAGCTTTCTGCGGCTCCCGTGTCTTTAAAGTTGGGGGGTTGGGAACCTTTGTCTGGGGACTCTGGCTTTTGAACTACCACTTCATGGGAGTCCTCTGGTTGGGAGCTAAGAGGATCGAACCTGTTCTCTGGGGTGAACTTGGGCTGGGACTGTTGGATCTGCTGAGCTGGATCCTGCTGGGGGCCTTTGCCGGTAGTTCCTCCCGGCTTCTGGGTCTTGGAAGACATTTTGGATCTTTTAACTTGATTCCAGCCGGCCTCCTTCCCTTGAGCTGCTTCATTGACCGTTGGGCAGTTTCTGGCGAAGTGCCCATAAACCTGGCATTTCCGGCATTTGAAGGGCAACTGTTCATAGTCTAGCTTCTGCACATGCGTCCAGCTTCCTACTTTGAGTTTGATGGCCTCCGGAAGCCCCTCCTCCAGATCCACCTCAACGCAGATCCTTGCACAGTCGTATTGATCCTTACTGTTCGCTCGGTCTATGAATTTCCCCAGGGCATTTCCAATATGCATCAAAGAATCCCAGTTCCAGCAATGAACTGGGAGGTTGGGAAGCCTAACCCATACCGGGACAGCTTTGGGTACGTCTACTGCTGGATCGAAGTCAGGAGTCCATTTGTTCAGATACAGACCCTGGGGGCCCATAAAGTAAGGACCATTTCGGAAGATCAACTCTTTATCGTCTTTGGAGGTGAATTCAAAGAGGAAGAATCCTCGTCCCAGAAAATATGAGGTCACACTTTCTTTGATCAGCGGCGACCAGTTTCTTTTGACCCAACTCTCTGTTGACTTGGGAGATGGCCATAGACCAGTAAACTGGCCTATGAGAGCCCGCTCGGACAGGGACAGAGCAACCTGGATCGGGGTTTCCGGAGGTAGAGAGATCTCAGGGATATCGTCGAGCTTCTTGACGAATTTCGCCGCTTCTACATTTTTCTTCTTGGGTAGCCCATCCAGAAGCCGACTGAACGCCTCAGCTGAGGAAATCGTCGACGGAGGAGGAGAGGGAGGGGCCTGGGAGATGCCCAGCACCTCCATGGGCGCTAGATCTGACTTGACAGGCGAAGATCAATCCTCCATGACCAGTGGGCCTCGCTTGGGCAGATCCTCGACTGATCAGTCTCACACGCAGTCAGGAATGCGCAGGGGTCTGAAATCTGGAACGTGGAGCAGCGCACAGATCTGATCGCAGTCTTCGATCACAGATCCTCGACTGATCGGGCTCATGCACTGGGATCTGGAAAGGCCGAAGGGGCCGAGCTGGGGCGGGAGCAGCGCTCAGAGCTGTTCGCTGGAGTTTTCGATTAATGATTGTACCCGCTTATTGCCATTTTTCATTCACATTGCAAAATGCAAATAATGTAGCAATTTTTTTTAAATGATGTGGTTATTACTTATTATTTTTTGTGTTGGAGGGTTTAATGCCAATTTTTTGTTTTTTTTTGTGCCCTAGGTTTGAATTAGTTCACTACAAATGTCAAATATGCCAAAAGCCTTGGACCCATTTTGGGAGTATGGGGAGGCTATTGGTGGGGAAAATCAGGCATATATATCATGCAAATTGTGTGGGGTTACACAATTGAAATACCATCTGGCTAGACTCCCTGCACATGATGCAGATGTAATGCCTTGTATGGTTTCTAGTGCGGAGGTTATACAAAAATCTCTTGAAGCAATTGTTGAACAAGACAGAAAGAAAGCTGCTAGGGAGAGGCCAATGGTCTCAGATAGATAACTGCTAGTTTTATTTGTTTTGCAACTTTTGCTACATATAAGTTTATAACTCATGATGATTAAATACTTTTAAAGTTTTATATATGTGATGTTATTTTGTTTGAGTCCTTGATTAGACAATTATCAAGGATCAACAGGGTATGTGATGTTATTTTGTTTGAATCCTTGATTGGACAATTATCAGGGATCAATAGGATTTGGTATCGACTTTGAAGTTTGATGTATCATTTCTATTTGACATCATATATATCAGTGCTTTCTTCATATTTATGTGCCAATGTGTTTAGTTCATGTTGTTATTGCTTTATATGTTTAGAAATCTGAAAAAAAATGAATATATTATGCATTTTTTATGCTTGCCGATATTTTGCTGATATTTTCGTCAATATTGCCGATAAGATGTTTTCTGGACCCTCGCCGATATTTTGCCGATACCGATATTTTCAACACTAGTCCTAATACTAGGAGATAGGACTATGTAGTGCACTCAATATGTTCATGCTCTGATAGTGACTATGGGGAACTATTCAATGACAGACCACTTTTTCATGGTGGATGTCCCAGACACCAATGTGGTGCTGGGTGTCCAATGGTTGCATTCCCTTGGCCGGGTTACCACCAATTGGAAGCAGCTTGTGATGGAGTTTGTTGCACTGGATGGAAAGTTGGTGGTTCTTTGGGGCATGCATTTGTAACCCCCTCAGACAGTTTTAGCCCACAGGATGGAGGCCGATTTGAGGAATGGAGACATAGCATGGGCAGTAGAGCTGATGATTTCAGAGGTTGGGAGGAAGACCATGCCACCACATCCAGACATACAAGAAGTACTGGATATATATCGGTAGTCTTTAGAGATATACCACTGGGACAACCACCTGACAAGGCATTTGAGCACAATATAGAGTTGGAGCCTGGTGTGCAGGAAGTCATTACTACACCCTGTAAGCATCCCAAGGCCTATAAGGATGACATTGAAAGGGCCATCAGGGAGTTGTTGGCATTGGGTCACATCAGACCAGGTTCTTGTCTGTTTTCTTCTTCGGTTGTGCTGCTGAAGAAGAAGGATAGGACTCTTCACATGTGTATTGACTATAGGGCCCTCAATAAGAAGACGTTGAAGAACAGGTATCCCATTCCGTGCATTGATGAGTTGATGGAAAAACTTAGAGGAGCCAAGTACTTCTCTAAGATAGATTTGCGATCAAGGTATCATCAAATTCGAGTGTGAGAGAAGGACATCCCCAAGACAACTTTCAGATGTCATTATGGGCATTTCAAGTTCCTGGTCATGCCTTTTGGGTTGACCAATGCATCGACTGCTTTTTAGTCGTGCATGAACCATGTGTTCATGTGAAAATTATGGAATCTAACACATCAGAAACCCCTACTACAATTTTTGGTTTACTATCTCCTACTTGTTTTTTACATTAACAAGTTATTTAATTGCATAAACATCGAAGTAAACACAAATGCAGCCTTCATAGATACATGAACATGCACTAAAGTAAACAGAAACAATAACACAAGGGACACCGTTATTTTTAGACAATCGCCCCTGGAAAAACCCAATTCGGGAAAACCGGTGCAGGATATAGAGGGTTTGTATTATTAAGCAGATTCGTGAATACAATTAGGGTGCCAGAAATGGCTCACCCAACAGAGAATATCCTTGGCACTAGTACCTCTTTCCGGAGACAGATATTCTGGCAAATCAGCAACCGAATGATCAACCCCACAGTGACTTTGATTGTTCCTTGTGTTGGACAACGAAAGTTGCTCCAAGCACTGCTCTGTAACTGCGTCACCCTTTAGGAACTGCGTCACCCTCTCTCGGTTGATCTGCTCTCAGTCTGCCCCACAGAATCTCCCCAGTGCTGCCTCCGAAGCCCAGCGTCAGCCTCTACGGCCCTCTGCAATGCCTGCATCAGCCTCTACAGCCTTCTACGTCCTCTGCGTCAGCGCCTGCTACCTCTGTGTCAACCCTTCTAGGGCCTGCGCTGTCTCTCCTGCACTGCGCTACCTCTCTACTATGTATTCTTCAGCTTCGAATGGAAATCCCTTGTTGAACTGCCCCTCGCTACAACTGAAGACTAACTCGATTTCCTAAGCAAACCTCGCCCCAAAAAATCGAATTCTTGATCTCTCTTGGTGTATCTCCAACTGACCCTTAAGCCTCTTCTTATACTTTTCCTATTGACGATTCAAAAACCGAGATTAAGTCCCTAATCAACGGCTAAGATTAGATCTCCCTTGCTCCTCGTCTCTTAGAACTTTCTCACCCATTTTATATTAATACACATTAATATTTTAATTTTCCGAAGTTTAGACTTAGGAACCCCACTAAAAATATTAATTATTTTAATATCTCTTCATTCTGGTGGAATTTCTCCAAACGATCTGGGTCTCGGACATCTCATGTGCCTTAGCCTCTCCACTAATTTTGATGGCTAGATCAAATCCGATGCTACCAAAAATCAACGCTCCCTCTTAGCGAGGAATGTGCTCTAGTAATGCTTCAACATAGAAACATCACACTGATCTTCAGCATCGGTAGCTGTGCTGATGCTTGGCCTGCTGCCTCACATTCCTTGTACTGCCGCTTCCTGTACTGCTTCCCATGACACTGCCACTGCCACCTCTGTACTGCATGTTGAAGTTTCTAACTCTACTTAGCTTAGAAACCCTTCATGCACTGTTTCTGATTTATTCCTACCTACTTGTTATTTTTCTTTAACGAGTTATTTACAAAGTAAATACTAATAAACACCAGTGCATGCTCAACATATTACAGATCAACAACTAAAAGAAACAAGAACAAACACACTTTTGGACCAATGTTCCTGGAAAAACCCAACGTGGAAAAACCGATGCAACTATCTGAGGGTTTTCTTATTAAGCAATATCAGAGTACATTCTGGGTGCCAAAACTGGCCTACCCAACAGAGAATTTCCTTAGCAGTGATACCTCACAGTTTGAGAGAAATCTCCTGGCTGAAACCTGGAAAACCCTTCCGGCATCTCCTCAGCACAAAACTGCTCCTACAACCCCAGCGTCTGCCCAATCTGGACTGCGTCAGTCCTTCTCTGTCTCATGCTGGCCTTGTGTCAGCCTTCAGCCCCAGGAGGCCCTGCGTCAGCTGCGCTAGCCCCTTTGGTGCTCTGCGCAGCGCTTGGTTGCCTTTGTGTGGCCCTGCATGAGCCCTTGCTGGCTCTGCATCACCCTCCTTGGCTGCTGCACTGTTCTCCCGGCACAATCTCTGCCTTCTCTGTTTCTCTATACTCAATGCCCCTCAGTGGCTCTCCCAATCACTAATTCTACCTCTCTTAGCAAACCCTGCTCTAGAGAATAGAATGACTGATCATCTGGTGTGCTTCTCCAAGTGACCCTCAAGCCTCCTCTTATACTTTTCCTGTTGACATCTCAACAGCCGAGATTAAGTCCCTAATCAACGGCTAATATTAGATTTGGCTTGATCCATGTCTTTTGGACCATTCTAACACAGATTCATATTAATACACATTAATATTTTATTTTCCCCAAGTTTAGACTTAGGGACTCCATTAAAATATTAATTATTTTAATATCTTCTGATCTGTTTAGAATCTTCCCAAACGCTTTCTGGGTATTGGAGATCTCATGTGCCTCAACCTCTCCACCAAATTTCGTGGCTAGATCACATCCGATGCTACCCCAAATCAACACTGCAACTCCCTCTCAACATGTTGCATCATGTTGCCCATAGCACTGCCACTGCTAATCACTGCACTGCAACTCAGTTACCGAGAAGTAAGTAATTGACTTCACCAAACACTGACATCTTGGTCAGTCTGGAAGCCTCGTGATGCTGAAGCAACCTCTGCTGCTATCCTGTGCTCCCTCTATTGCCACTGCGTTGTTGCAAACAACTCTATGCGTCTCGCACTGCTGCAACCTCCACTGCGCTGCTACAAACTTCTCAACTCTAGCACTGCCTTGCCGCTCCACCATGCCTTGCTCCACCCGACACCTATCATCATGCTACTGTCATTAAGGGCTCCCATAGTTGTATGTGATTCAAGAGTTTGGGTACCTCAAGGATCCTACCCCCCTTTTGTAGTCGTTTCGATTACAGCTCTATGGCTCCCCACCTCTTCTCTAGAGGAGCATGTGCACTCATGGCACAATCGTCATCAATCTCAACATCCTTCTCTGCCTTTGCTAGAGCAACCTTTGAGTCAGAAGCTTCTCCCTCGCCTTGCTTCCTGGGGCACTGAGAGGCATAATGTCCCAGCTCCCCACAGTGTTGATTTTGGGTAGCATCGGATGTGCTCTAGCCACAAAAATTGGTGGAGAGGCTAAAGCACATGAGATCTACAATACCTAGAAATGGTTTGGGCAGAATCTAACCAGTTTGGGAGATATTAAAATAATTAATATTTTTAATGGAGTCCCTAAGTCTAAACTTAGGGAAAATAAAATATTAATGTCAATTAATATAAAACTGAGTTAGATTGATCCAAAAGTCATGGATCAATCCAGATCTAATCTTATCCATTGATTAGGGACTTAATCTCGGCTGTTGAAATGTCAACGAGAAAAGTATAAGAGGAGGCTTGAGGGTCACTTGGAGAACACACCGAGTTGATCAAGAATTCAATTTTCTGGGGCAGGGCTGCTGAGGAAATCGAAGGAGTGATCTGAGTTGCAGCTAAGAGGCAGTGAATGCAGTAGCAGAGAGGCAGAGATAGTACCGGGAGCATCAGCTCAAAAGCTGGGAGAGGGTTGACGTAGAGCCAGCTCGAGGCCACGCAGAGGCAGCCAAGAGCTACGCAGAGCCTAAGGAGGGCCAGCGTGGGAGACGCAGAGGCTCCAGATCCTGACACAGAGCCCCGAGACGCTGATGCTGGGCCAAATAGGCTGACTCTGGGCCAGAGAGGCTGACGCAGACCTAGAGGCTGACGCTGGGAGATTCGTGGGGCAGATTGGGGCTGATATCCGTCTCCGACTGAGAGGTACTACTGTCGAGGGCATTTTCTAGGGTGATCCATTTTTGGCACCCAGATTGTATTCTGAAACTGCTTAATAATAAAACCCTCAGATAGTTGCACCAGTTTTCCCGCATTGGATTTTTCCAGGGACATTAGTGCAAAAATAACGGTGTCACTTATGTGCTTGTTTTTCCTTCAGTTGATGATCTATATGTGTTGAGACTGTATTTGTATTTATTTTTAGTATTTACATGGTAAATAACTTGTTAATTAACAAAACAAGTAGGAAGAAATAAATCAGAAAGTACAGGAAGGATTTCTAACAGTTAGACTTAGAAATTTCAACATGGTATCAGAGCATGGTTGCAGATTACAAGATAACTGAGGGCATTAGCCGAGTAAAGCAACGGCAACAGAAACAACTGTCCTGAGTGACAGAAGTTGTTCCTAGCGGAAAAGCAACAAGGAAGGGGTGACGCAGTGCCTGCATCATCAATTCGAGCCGAGAAGAGGATCAACAGTGGTAGAGAGGAGAAGACCTGACCTACGCAGTGTCCGGTCATCTTTCTCAGTGAGGAAGGATTTATGCCCTTGGCCAGGAGGTGCAGATTTTGTTGGTGTTGGGATTGCACAGAGCCTAGAGGCTCTAACCTTCAGTTTGCTGGGGCATAGGAGGTTGTGGGTAAGTTGCGGAGTGAAGCTGGTGAGGTACTATTGTCAGAACAATACCTAACAGGGCAAGACCAAGGAGGAGGGAGTTGCTGCTGAGGATTTCTAGCCAAGAAATTTGGATCAGTGGTGCAGTTGCACTAACGATCAGAGTGGGGGCATCTCGACATTGGCAGAGGGGTTTCCAGGTGGGAAAACGCGCCTCAGATGGAGTCACACCGAGAACTTCCAAATGGGAAGTAGAGAGACTCAAAAGAGTCGAAAGAAGAGCAATGAAATGGCAGTGGATGGGGTAAGAGATCAGGATAGATTGGACGGAGCCTCAAACTTCGTAGTCTAGAAGGCTAGGATCTTGTCCATTCTACACAGGAGTCATCTCAAGCACTTCGCCTTGAACACAATAGCGATCCCAGTTGACCCAGATGAGAACGAAAAGTACTAGGAGGCAATGGCGAGGGCCAAGAGCATCATCCTTGACTGGGTCAAGGACCATGTAGTACCACATATTACCAAAAAGGACACGGCAAACGCGATGTGGGAGGCCCTGACGAAATTGTATCAACATACTTTCGTGCAGAGGAAGATGCTACTAGAAAATCAACTGAGGTCATACCAGATGCAGAAGGGAGAACAGATAGACACCTTCCTCGGTCGATTGAAGGAGATCCGGGATTAGCTGACTTTTGTAGGGGCCAAGCCGGATGAGGAGATGATGGTGAGGACCGCATTGAACGCAGTATCAGAGGATTGGGAGGTATTTGTCTAGAGTATACTGGGCAGGTCGACCCTTTCGGATTGGGAGGAACTGTGGGCGACTCTTTGTCAAGAAGAGATTAGAAGGCTAACCAAGGCGGGAAGCAACAGCAAGGGGGTCAGAATCAAGAAGGAGGAAGAGGAGGATGTTACCCTAACATCTGAGGGAAAGCAGGAGAAACAGAAGAAGAAGGACCTCTCCAAGGTCAAAGGCTTCCATTGTGGGGAATTGGGTCACTATGCGAACTAGTGTCCGAAGAAGAAGAGAAAGGGAGAGGCTTCTGAGACCAAGGCAGTGCCAGCGAGGGTGGAAAAAGAAGTGGAGACAGATGATGACTGTGCCATGAGTGCTCATGCACCTCGAGAGAGGCGGTGGGGAGACATTGAGTTGGCATCAGACAAACTACAGGCGATGAGGGGCAAGATCCTTGAGGTGCCCAACCTCTTGGATTAGACCTTGCTACGGGAGCCCCGAAGAGGAGTAGCAGGACTGGCGGATGTCAGTAGAGATGGATGCAGATGGAGCAACAAAGGGATCACTTGTCAGTGAGAGAGGGGGCTTCAGCATCGCGAGTGTCTCTAGCCTTACGAAGATGTCAAAGTTGGGAGATCAATGACTTACTTCTTAGTAACTGAGTTGCAGTGCAGCAGTTAGCAGTGGCAATGCTATAGGCAGCACGATGCAGCATGATGAGAGGGGTTGCAGTACAGATGCAGCAGTGGCAGTTGCAGGGTCATGGGAAACAACACGGATGCAGAGGGAGCTGCCGTATAGATGCAGCAGTGTCAGTGGCAAGGCCATGGGTAGTAGTACATGATGAAGCAGTGCAGAGGATGTTGGGCAGCAGACCTAGCATCGGCACAGGGACTGATGCCGGATGATCAGGGTGATGCTCAATGAGGAGTATTACTAGAGCACAATCCTCGCTAAGAGGGAGTGTTGATTTGGGGTAGCATCGGATGTGATCTAGCCATGAAAATTGGTTGAGAGGCTCAAGCACATGAAATCTCCAATACCTAGAAATGGTTTAGGTAGAATCTAACCAGTTTTGGAGATATTAAAATAATTAATATTTTTAATGGAGTCCCTAAGTCTAAACTTAGGGAAAATAAAATATTAATGTGAATGAATATAAAACTGAGTTAGAATGATCCAAAAGTCATGGATCAAGCCAGATCTAATCTTGGTCGTTGGTTAGGGACTTAATCTCGGCCGTGGAAATGTCAACGAGAAAAGTATAAGAGGAGGCTTGAGGGTCACTTGGAGGACACACTGAGTTGATTAAGAATTCGATTTTCTAGGGCAAGGCTTGCTGAGGAAATTGAAGGGGTGATCTGAGTTGCAGCTGAGGGGTAGTGAATGCAGTAGCAGAGAGGCAGAGATAGTATCGGGAGCATCAGTGCAGAAGCTAGGAGAGGGTTGAGGTAGAGCCAGCTAGAGGCCACGCAGAGGAAGCTAGGAGCTGCGCAGAGCTTGAGGAGGACCAACGTGGGAGACGCAGAGGCTCCAGAAGGTGACGCAGAGCCCCGAGAGGCTGATGTTGGGATGATGCTGGGCTAGAGAGGTTGACGCAGACCTTAGAGGCTGACGCTGGGAGATTTCGTGGGACAGATTGGGATTGATATTTGTCTCCGACTGAGAGGTACTATTGTCGAGGGCATTCTCTATTGGGCGAGCCATTTCTGGCACCCAGTTTGTATTCTGAAATTGCTTAATAATAAAACCCTCAGACAGTTGCACCGGTTTTCCCGCATTGGGTTTTTCCGGGGACATTAGTCCAAAAATAACGGTGTCACTTGTGTGCTTGTTTTTCCTTCAGTTGATGATCTATATGTGTTGAGACTTTACTTGTATTTATTTTCAGTATTTACATGGTAAATAACTTGTTAATTAACAAAACAAGTAGGAAGAAATAAATCAGAAAGTACAGGAAGGATTTCTAACAGAAATTCCAACACGTAGTTGAAGCACTTGAGCTTGGAGATATCTTTCTTCTTCCTCTTCAGAACCCCCTGTTGTCCCGCAGATGCTAGAGCTACATCCTCCTCTTTCTTGGTTCGGGCTCCCTTACCACTACTCCCTGCCTTAGTCAACCTCCTGATCTCTTCCTATCGAAGAGCTGCCCACATCTCCTCCCAACTGGGTAGAGTCACTATGCCCAAAATGCTTTTGACAAAAGTCTCCCAGTCCTTGGAGATTGCATTCAGAGCAGTCCTGACCATAAACTCTGGATCCGGTGTAGATCCCACGAAAGTAGGTCATGAATTCCTTGCAACCTGAGAAGGAATGGATCTATCTCCTCTCCTTTCTACATGGGATATGACTTCAACTGATTCTCTAATAACATCTTCTGCTGCACGGAACAACCCTAGTATAAGGTGGTCAGTGTCTGCCACATCTCCCTTGCTTTGTTCTTCTCAACAATATGTGGTATGACATGATCCTTGACCCCGTCTAGAATCGTGCATTTCGCTTTCGCCTCGGCTTCCTCATACTTCTCATTGCATTCAGGTCAACTGGAACAGCTACAATTTTCAAGGCATAGTCCTTGATGCGATGTTTATCCAGGATTGCCAGGATCCTGGCCTTCCAAATGACAAAATTGGAAGCCCCGTCCAATCTGTCCTGATCCCTCAATCCGTTCACTGCCATCTCTGCTCTTCTTCTTTAGACTCCCTCTGAGTCTCGACTTCCCTCCTGGAAATCCTCCGGCCAACTGTTGAATCACTCCTCTCCAATCCTCCTTTGCCGTTGCAACCCGGATCTAGATTTCTTGGCTAGAAATCTGTCGAGGTAGTGCTTCCCTCTACCTTGGTTCAGTCTCCTTAGACATTGTTATGCACCGACAGAAACAACGCCCCACCAGCTCCTCAAATCAAAATCTACCCAGCTCCCTTAGCCCCAACAATTCGAAGAATCTAAGCCCTTTTGGCTCTACGCAATCAGAATGAGAGTTAGATCAGCTCCTCCTGGCCACATCGTCAATCCTTCCTAGCTGAGAAAGATGACTTAGCACTGTGTAGGCCTGATCCTCCCTCGCTCTGCCTTTGCGCTAGCCTGGACAGTGACACAGCTACTGTGTGGGCTCCTCCCAGCCATTGCGTCTTCCTCTCTTGGCTCAAAATGCTGACGCAGGCACTGCGTGAGCCTCTGCGTCACCTTCTCTGCACTACATCACCCTTCTTTTTGCGTCTCTGGCTCTGGAACAACATTGTCTCTTGGGACAACTGCTTCTCTGTTGCAAACTCTCAGATTTCCCAGTTGGTGCCTTCAGTCTCCTATGATATGCAATCGCTCTGATTCCATGTGAAAATTCCTTAATCTAACACATTAGAAACCCCTACTGCAATTTCTGGTTTACTATCTCCTACTTGTTCTTTACATTAACAAGCTATTTAATTGCATAAACATTGAAGTAAACACAAATGCATCCTTCACAGATACACAGATCATGCACTGAAGTAAATAGAAACAATAACACAAGGGACACCATTGTTTTTGAACAATCGTCCCTGGAAAAACCCAATGCGGGAAAACCAGTGCAACATATAGAGGGTTTGTATTATTAAGCAGATTCATGAATACAACTAGGGTGCCAGAAATGGCTCACGCTACAGAGAATATCCTTGGCAGTAGTACCTCTATCCGGAGACAGAGATTCCAGCAAATCAGCAACCGGATGATCAACCCCACAGTTACGCTGACTATTCCTTGTGCTGGACAACGAACGCTGCTCCAAGCACTGCTCGGAACTCTGTCACCCTCTCCCGGCTGATCTATTCTCAGTCTGACCCACAAAATCTCCCCAGCGCTGCCTCTGAAGCCCAGCGTTAGCCTCTACGACCCTCAGCCTCTACGGCCTTCTGCATCCTCTGCGTCAGCTCCTGCTGTCTCTGCGTCAACCCTTCTAGGGCCTGCCTGTCTCTCCTGCACTGCATTGCCTCTCTGTTATGTATTCTTCAGCCTCATATGGTCGCTGCAACTGAACACTAACTCGATTTCCTCAACAAACCTCGCCCTAGGAAATCGAATTCTTGATCTCTCTTGGTGTATCTCCTCGTCTCTTAGAAGTTTCTCACCCATTTTATATTAATACATATTAATATTTTAATTTTCCTAAGTTTAGACTTAGGAACCCCATTAAAAATATTAATTATTTTAATATCTCTTCATTCGGGTGGAATTTCTCCAAACGATTTCTGGGTCTCGGAGATCTCATGTGCCTTAGCCTCTCCACCAATTTTCATGGCTAGAGCACATCCAATGCTACCAAAACAAAACAGTTCAGAGGCTAGTTGAGGAGGTTTGTACTAGTATTCTTTGATGACATCTTGATCTACAATAGGACATGGGAGGAGCACCTGCAACACTTAGAGATAGTCTTGCATATATTGGAGGAGAAACAGTTTTACGCCAAGATGTCCAAGTGCGAGTTTGAGCTGACAGAGATGCTTTACTTGCGACACATCATAGGTGCAGATGGGGTCAAGGTGCACGAGGAGAAGATTCGGCCATTCAAGATTGGCCAGAGCCTCGAGATGTGACAACGTTGAGAGGATTTTTGGGCATTTGTACCTATTATCGGAAGTTCATGAAGGGCTTCTCACAATTGGCAGCACTCCTTAATAATCTGACTAAGAAGTGGGCTTTTGCGTGGAGAGAAGGAGCTCAGGGATCATTTGATCACCTTAAGGAGGTGATGAGTTGTTGTCCAGTATTAGCACTTCCGGATTTTACTCAACCTTTCCGGATTTGCACAATCTCTCAGAATTTTGGCTTGCTGCTCCCCTTGAATAGCAAAATTCCCTTCTCCGCTTCTGAGCTTCTTGGCTGATCACTCACGCTTAGATACCATGTGAAAATTTCATCTATCACAGCGATTGGAAATTATTCTTCTTATTGTTAATTTATTTAACAATTTATTTGCAGTTTGCTACGACAAATACCAAATAATTCACACTCTAATTTTCACAAATAAAAATTGTGGAAGAAATAGCACTGGAAACTGAGAAAATCTAGCACACGCACACAAATTTGACAACGCTATTTTTGGACCAATGTCCCCGGAAAAACCCAACTTGGTAAAATCGGTGCGGCAGCTGAGGGTTTTATTATTATGTAGCAGTGAAATTCAGAGTACAATCTATGGATGGCTAACTAAAAATTCAAACAACAAGAAAATCTAGCCAAAATTATCTAAGGGAATTTCCCTTCCTCCACAAAGTAACCCCGGCACAATGTTCCTTCTGTAATGTTCCTAAACAGGAATGTAAGTGATATACAAAGCATGCAAACAATCCAGCAATCAGAAAAACGAAATATACATTAATCACCCATGGAAACACTGGAAATAGAGAACTGTTGAGCCATTTTATTACTTCTTCATGAGCAAATACAACAGTAAAATAGAATGGTGCACCTGGGCTTGTCTTAATGGACAAGCATGACAAAAACCAGGTGAGAAAATGTTGAACTGGAGGCTGCTACAACTACTGCACCAAACTGAACTGCACTGCCCCAGAAAACTGCTCTGTCTGTTGACTTCGAAGGGTTGGAATCATTGCTTCCCGTGCTCAGAAAATTGTGAGATTTCAGCTCCTTGCTCCTTGGCCTAAACCCAGAAAAACCCACGAAGTAATTGGCCAAATGTTGATCTCGGAATTTTGGCCCAAATTCCCCTTAGCTCCTCTAGTTGCTCGCTGAGCTGGGACCCTTGTTTGACTTGTTAGATCTACCCAAAAAATTATATAAATTTAGGAGTGTGATCCTTGCCCAAAACTCATAAAAACCTAGAAAGGGTTTCCCTTGGTTCCAATCTTCAAAAATTGACCCTTCACAGCTTGGCCCTCCTCCAATTTCGAATTTTGTTGCTGTGACTGATCTTGTCAATCTCTGCACTCCCAAATCCAACAATCCTCCTCAAATGGCCCTCCAAGTAATCCCCTACTTCTCCTGGCCAGCTCCAGCTCTACAATTCCTTCCTCCAACTCCCACGTGAGCCTAGTGATGGCTCTCTGCGCAGGCCCAGGTAACTGTAAATCGGACTACTAGGATGCTGGCTCTACTGGCTCCAAACTTGCAAGAAAGACTGGCCCTTTTCTGCTCTCCCAATCCTCTAACTCTCCCCCCAAATGCTTGATCACTGATAGCTCCAACCTCCCCTTGCGTATTCTCCAGCTAGCCAGAAAGACACACTCCCTGTTGTGGCTGAATGGTAGTGTTGTAACACACTCTCGGAACTCCTAAAATACTTATGGAACTGCCTCTCTAGGGCAGGCACGGATGGTCCCCCGAAGTAGAGGTTGAATCTCCCACTTGAGAGATTCGTGTCTAAACAGTCAATTGACTCAGATAAACAGCAGAGCAAACAGTGAAGCAATTTTGATTGCAAGGTGTAAGAATGAATCCAAAATGAGAGTTTCTCCCTCCTTATAACTCCTTGGGCGTCCCTAGCCTCATGTGAGCCCCTCCATCCACCTATTTGACTTTCCCTCCAAGCTATTCGAATGGGAAAATTCGAACTCCCATGTGGGTGGCCCCCACATTCCACTAGCAACCAAATAAATTCGAATTGCCTCCTAAGTCCGTAAGTCGAAAATTATGGGTTCTCTTCCTTAGACAAAATTGTGTAGCAGCACCTTGTTACAAATGTGTTTGAGAAGGGACATGACAATCCTCCCCTCCCAAATGTTTCTTGCCCTCAAGAAACCTCATAGCTGGGTGCTCCAAAATGTGCCCACCCTCCCACATGGCATCCTCATCCGGCAAGCTCTTGCAATGCACCAAAAACCGCTTGTCCTCAAGTAATGCCTGAGCAAGCAACCTCTCTAACTATTGCTCCCCACTGTCACTGCAAAATGTGCCAAGGTCCTAGATGTGCTATTAGATCATACCTGACCTCTGCACTGTTTTGATATGGAAGAATCCTTGAATACTAGGATCCCAGACAATCTTGTCCAACATGAAGCTCCCCTCGCTCCACTCACTATCCTGCCCAATGAAAGTACCAGAAGTCGCATGCTCCATCAATGACTTGCTAAATTCCAATGGAAGATTTGTATGATCTCCCCATGCAGTAGTGTTAAAATTGGCAACTAGGGCCAAACTCCATGTGGGTCATCTTATTTATGGCAGCTGATATTTTTCTTGGATCCCTCTCATCGAGAGGTGTAGAATTGATCTAAAATTCATCCGATTCCGATAAGTATTCATGGAGATATGAATTTATTTGTGTTATTGGACAAATCGTCAAGGTCGGCCAACAACCAAATAATCCCCACGTGTGCTCAACGTTTTCGTATAAAAGGAGGTGACTTGAGAGTCATTTGTACACACTTCACTCTTGATTTCTCTCCACTCGCTTTGGGTTTTAGTGGAAGAGAAATCTAGGAGGATGAAGCCCTAGACGCAGGAGGAAAGGAGGCTAAACAAGCTGCCCTAGCCACAGTCCTAAAGAGGATGGTCTAGCCACAGTTCAAGGGAGGAGACCCCTACTTCTATACACTGCCCAACTTGCCCTCTACGCTGCCTAAAGAAGAGATACAGCATGGTGAAGAAGGCCTATGCATGCTGCCCAAATACGTTGGTCTATTCTTCCCTAGCCACAATAAGGAATAAAGACCAGCAAGGGTTTGAAGGGACGTTTTCAGGTGACCGAGTGCTGGAAGGAGGGCCGAGGTACCTTGCTGGAGGGTCGAAATAATTAGGGACTGTTATGGGCTAGAAAACGTAGGGATATTCTCTTGTAACAAGCCGAGTAAAGGGACCTTCCTGTTGTGATTAGTCTGCAGGCCTATAGGTATAATTTTGAGGGTCAAACATCCATGTTGTAGGTGCCTCTTCAAACAGCGAGATCACTTAAATTAGAGAGGAGAGGAGGCCGCATAATTTAAAGTGTGTTTTGGGCATGATTGTTGGGTTGCTGTAGGTTATAGTGGGAGCCCTAACCAGTGACCAAAACATTGCCCATGAATAGAAGTGCATAAGTATGTATTCTTCTCCATTAGTGACTTGTGTTGGGTCATTTCTTTGACTTGTTTTGGATCAGTTTGATAGGAGAGGTCTCTTCAGATATCTTGATGAGAAGAAGCTCCTATATCACACAGATCAATATTGTACATGTTTATGACAGCCTTGTGTGTATCCTAAGCCTGTGGATCATAGTCTATCTTGTTGTTGGTCTAGGCCATAGGCCATAGTCAGCAGCTAAGGCAATGTGGCAGCATGACTAAGGTAGTGTGGCAGCGTGACTAAAGCAGTGTGGCAGCATGATAGAAGTAATGGTGCAACACTAGTACATGGTGCAGCAATAGCAACACTAGTACATAGCAACAATGGTACTTGGTGCAGTAAGTACATGGTGCAACATTGGTATAACAATGGGAACTGCAAGTACAGGGCAACATAGTGCAATGAAGAGCTCAGCAGTACAGTGATGGGTAGAGTCATGATTAGTGAAGCATGATGAGATGCAGCATAGTGATGATGGGTGCAGCATGGTGCAGCATAGTGAGGTGCAACATGATGATGAGGAGCAGCACAATGATAGATGCAACATGGTGATGGAGTCACTTTGGAGAATCAGTTGAAGCAACATGATGATGAGGAGCAACACAATGATAGGTGCAACATGGTGATGGAGTCACTTTGGAGAATCAGTTGAAGCAACATGTCTTCAACTGAGTTCATCTACCTCATGTATCATCTTCTTAGAGATGATCTATGCTCTTATTTAGATAAGTCAAAGTGTTGACTTCTGTTGTAAATGCACTATTTCTCTCTCTCTTTGCTGAACTATTGAAGAACATATAAGAAGAATTGATCAAGGGTTTCCCCACATTGGGGTTTGTCCCTGACTAGCGCCACATATTGTGTCCTCTTGTCTTGGCTTATCCTACGCAATTTATGTTTATGTTCTATCTGCAATTTACTATTATGCTGATGTGATTGTTAATATGGAAAAGCACATCCCTAAAATTAACAAGTAGCCAGCACATCCCTAAAGGTTATTGAGTTGTGAAGAGTTGTGATGCCCCAGTTCCCTGCTAGTCCCAAAGTGGTGCCACCATGTTGACGTTGCGCTACTCTGACTATGTCATACTCCCCATCGTGCGTAGTCAGTATCCTCCTCTCCTGGAACTCGATGGTGGAATACTGAAAGAGGCGAGACACATCCTGCCTGGGCATCTCCATGGCACCCAGGCCTACCCATCCAAATCTAACTCTGAACCTGTGCAACAACAGAGAATGTCTGCCTCCCCATATGATGAAACCCTTTGTGAACCCCCATGTGTCATCCCAAGAGTGAACTATATCACTCTCTGCCACGACTCGCTCATCACGAGTGATCTATCGATCAACTGAATCCCTGCATCCCATAGCCAAACCTGCTGTGGCATAGCCCTGTCAACCGATGGAATCCCTCTGGCCCTCGTCTCTAGTCCCTGCATGTGATCACTATATAGGCTCCATATATTGTGGGCTAATCTGATGCATGCTAATCTGCCCTGTGCCTGCCACTGTGTAGTATCGATGATCGTTGGAAGCCACATGTGCCAAAGAGCTACCCCCTGAATGCAACCAAAAGATGGGTATCCGATACTCGTAATCGACTCAGGGTATGTGGATCCCTCCTGTCCCTGCCAACCATCTCCCCTGGGTCTGCCATCTGCCCTCTCGATAATGTGCCAATATAAGGTCTAGAGCCCAAACACATATTGGGAAACTACCTCAGTCATAACCGTTATCCTCTGCTCATGCTCGGTCCTGACATGCCCTGAGAAAAGAGTGACACATGTCTCCCTCGGGACTATATCACTAGACGTAGGCTCGGTGATGAACAATATGCCACTCCTATAGATGATCACCTCATCCCCCAACCTGTGGCTATCAACTGACACACCAACCCAACGCCACTGCTAAAAAGTCTCCCCTTTAGTGCGTTGAGTCTCACCCAAATATCTCGGGTGAGCTCCTTGTCCCTCGTGGCTCATGCCCAAAGTGTAGAAAGTCGACAACAAAATTCACTGCGCCCATGAGGGATGTAGAAGAGGGTCAGGCGTGTGGGTCCCCGCGGATACCATCAAGTATCGCTCATTTGTGTCCCGTCGATCCTAGGTGAACTATGCCCATAGGTATGCCTGGTGTTTCCGTCCAAGGGTTTCCCTTGAGGCAACACTCCATGACCTCGTTGTGTAGCACTATACACCCCTGCATGCCACCGATCATCCCAGTACTCCTGGACATGCCACTGTACACCATGGCCTACCCCTGTACACCGCTAGATACCCTCGGCTACGGCTATGCCATCCTGTACTAGCATGGGTCTTGCATGTGTCACTGTACTTGTCACTCCCCGCATGTACTCAATGCGATGTGAGGCACTCCCACTCCACAGTGCAATCCAGCATACTATGACAAACCACCCTGCATCTCCATGCTCCTCCGCAGGCCCCTGCTCCTCACTCCATAGCCCCACACACAACTGGATGCTATGGCCTAACGTTGGGTTTATATGCATCAGATTGCATCCCTCTACATAACACTGGACGCTATGACATAACTCTGTGTAGTCCTGTGTACCATTACCCACTGTCGTACCACCCTGTAACATACAGTATCCTGCATGGGCCAAAATATCGACCTCTCTACTAGTACGCCCTCCATGATGTGGGCTACATCCCCCCATCTGCTCTGAAAGACCTACACGGCCTGACTCCCCACATGCTATCAAAAATGACACTACTATGCCTATCCTTAATAGTCCCTGTGTCCCATATGCTAGTAAGAGATCACTCTCTCCATACAATGCCCTGTTTGATAGCCTATCGATGCCACCTCCTCCTACTAGCTCCTGCCAGAGTAAGCTAGTCACCCTGTGACTCCACGCACCATCAATATGCTAAGACAACTCATGAAATCTATCTGCTCCGCTGTCAAACCATCATGTTACTAGTGTTGACTGGGGCTTTGATGGAGATCTGAAAATGTGGCTGCGCTCAAGCGTCAAACCCATCCCATAGCTACTACCATCACCTACTAGCTCTATGATGTGATGGAAAATCCCACCTGGATCCCAAAAATAGTCCTGCCCTCGAGTCCCTCTGGTAATCCATGGCCTCTGCTGACATGTGGCCATGGATGTATCCAACCACCTAACCTGCTCCATCGAATACCAGCTCATTACCTCTTGTTGAAGTTTCTAATTCTACTTAGTTAGAAACCCTCCATGCACTTTATCTGATTTATTCCTACCTAGTTGTTATTTTACTTAACAAGTTATTTACAATGTAAATACTGAAAATAAACACTAGTGCACGCTCAACATATTACAGATCAGCAACTAAAGGAAACAAAAGCAATCACACAATATGACATCATTATTTTCGGACTAATGTCCCCGGAAAAATCCAATGTGGGAAAACTGGTGTAGCTATCTGAGGGTTTTCTTATTAAGCAATATCAAAGTACAATTTGAGTGCTGAAACTGGCCTACCCAACAGAGAATTTCCTTGGCAGTAATACCTCTCTGTTTCTGACAAATCTCCTGGCTGAAACCCCAGATAATCCTTCCAACAGCTACTCAGCACCAATCTACCCCAGAAACCCCAACGTTAGCCTCTCTTTGGACTGCGTCAGCCGCTCTCTGCCCAACGCTGGCCCTGTGTCACCCCGGATGGGTCATCGTCAGCCTTAGGAGGCCCTACGTCAGCCCTCTGGCCCTCTGCGTCAGCAACGCTGGCCTCTCTAAGGCTCTGCGCAGCTCACGGCTACCTCTACGTGGCCCTTCGTGAGCCCTGGCTGGCTTTGCGTCACTCTCCTCGGCTACTACGCTACTCTCCCAGCACTATCTCTGCCTCTCTGTCTCTCTGTACTGAATGCCCCTCAACTGCAACTCCTGATCACTAATTATATCTCTTAGAAAACCCCGCTCTAAAGAATAGAATGACTGATCACTCTGGCGTATTCTCCAAGTGACCCTCAAGCCTCCTCTTATACCTTTCTCATTGACATATCAACGACCGAGATTAAGTCCCTAATCAACGACTAAGATTAGATTTGGCTTGATCCATGTCCTTTCGGACCATTCTAGCACAGTTTCATATTAATACACATTAATATTTTAATTTCCCAAAGTTTAGACTTAGGGACTCCATTAAAAATATTAATTATTTTAATATCTCCTGAACTGTTTAGAATCTGCCCAAACCCTTTCTGGGTATTGGATATCTCATGTGCCCCAGCCTCTCCACCAAATTTCGTGGCTAGAACACATTTGATGCTACCCCAAATCAACACTCGCTCTTAGCGAGAACTGCGCTCTAGCAACACTCCTCACTAAGTATTACTCTGATCATCCAGCGTTGGTCCCTGTGTTGATGCTAGGCTTGCTGCCCACCATCCTCTGCACTGCTATATCCTGTACTGCTGCCCATGGTTCTACCACTGCCACTGTTGCATCTGTACGACAGCTCCCTCTTCATCCTTGTTGCTGCTAGTCCTTTCTCCCAGCACTGCATCCGCACTGCACCTCCTCTCATCATGTTGCATCGTGCTGCCCACTGCTGCACTACAACTCAGTTACTAAGAAGTAAGTAACTGATCTCCCAACCTGACCTCCCTGTTGGGCTAGAGACACCCACTGATGCTGAAGCTCCCTCTGCCACTGACAAGTGCTCCCTCTTTGACCTCTGCGCTGCTGCAACAACTCCTTGCATCTCGCACCGTTGCACACCTCTTTGTGCCATCCTGCACTGGTGCAACACTCCTGTGCCTCTCGCACTGCTGCAGCCTGCTAGCCTCGCGCTGTCTCGAGACTCCTGCACTGTAGCTCTCTCTGCCGCTCCATCCGCATCCGTCTCTACCCACATCAGCCAGTCTTGCTACTCCTCTTCGGGGCTCCCGTAGCAAGGTCTAATCCAAGAGGCTGGGTACCTCAAGGATCCTGCCCGTCATCGCCTGTAGTCTGCCTGACTACAATGTCTCCCCACTTCCGCTCAAGTGATGCGTGTGCACTCACGGCACAATCATCGTATGTCAAAACTTCCTTCTCTGCCCGTGCTGGCACTGCCTTAGTCTCGGAAGATTCTCCCTTACTCTTCTTCCTCGGACACTGGGTCGCATAATGACCTAGCTCCCCACAATGGAAGCACTTAATCTTGGAGAGATCTTTCTTCTTTCGCTTTTGTTGTTTTCCCTCAGATGCTAGGGCAACATCTTCTTGCTCCTGCTTGACTTTGATCCCCTTGCTGCTGCTACCTGTCTTCAATTGTCGTCTGATCTCTTCCTGGTGAATAGCCACCCACATCTCGTCCCAAGGTGGGAGAGTCCCTTTTCCTAGTATACTCTGGACAAATACCTCCCAGTCTTCTGAGACAGCATTCAGGGCTGTCCTCACCATCAACTCCTGATCTGACATGGCTTCTATAGCAGTCCACTGATCTCGGATCTCATTCAGTTCTCCGAGGAAGGTGTCAATCGGTTCTCCCTTCTTCATCCGATACAACCTCAACCGATTCTCAAGTAGCATTCTTCTCTACACAAAAGTATGCTGGTACAATTTCTTGAGAGCCTCCCACGTCTCAAATGTTGTTTCTTTCTCGGCTATGTGTGGTACTACATGATCCTTGACTCTGTCAAGGATGATGCTCTTGGCCCTTGCCATTGCCTCCTCGTACTTGTCGTTATCATTGGGGTCGACTGGGATAGCTATTACTTTCAAGGCAAAGTTCTTGACACGATTTATGTCAAGTACAGATAAGATTCTGGCCTTCCAGACTGCAAAGTTCGATGCTCCGTCCAGTCTATCCTGGTCTCCTACTTCGTGTAGTGCCATGATGCTCCTCTACTTCCCTCCTGGAAGTTCTCAGTTTGACTCCTCTAAGTCTCTACTTCCCATCTGGAAATTCTCTTCTGGGCTCCCTCTGAGTCCTGATTTCCCTCCTAGAAATCCTTCTGCTGCTGTCGAGATGCCCCCTACTTTGATCGTCTTGTGCAACCGCACCGCTGATCTGGGTTCCTCGACTAGAAACCCTCAGTAGCAGCTCCTCTTGGCCTTGCTCTGCCAGGTATTGTTCTGACTACAGTACCTCACCAGCTCCACTCTGCAATATTCCCACAACCTTCTAAACCTCAACAACCTGAAGGTGAGAGCTCCTAGGCTCTGTGCAATCTCGACACCAGCAGCCCGGCCTCCTCAGCCAACTTCGTTAGCCCTCCCAGCTACTGCGTGGCTCTGCGTGAGGCTCCCTTTTCCTTCCTTAGCCTCTGCGCTACCTCTTCCCAGCTCACCCTTGATGATGCAGGCACTACATCACCCTTCCCTTGTTAATGCTTTGCTAGCAACAACTTCTGTCACCTTAGGGCAATTGTTTTTTGTTGTTATTGCTCCGCTCGGCTGATGTCCTTAGTCCTCCTTTGATCTGCAATCATGCTTTGATACCATGTTGAAGTTTCTAAGTCTACTTAGTTAGAAACCCTCCATGCACTTTATCTGATTTATTCCTACCTACTTGTTATTTTACTTAACAAGTTATTTACAATGTAAATACTGAAAATAAACACTAGTGCATGCTCAACATATTATAGATCAGCAACTAAAGGAAACAGAAGCAATCACACCATATGACACCATATTTTCGGACTAACGTTCCCGGAAAAACCCAATGTGGGGAACCGGTGCAACTATCTGAGGGTTCTTATTAAGCAATATCAGAGTACAATCTGGGTACTGAAACTGGCCTACCCAACAGAGAATTTCCTTGGCAGTAATACCTCTCAGTTTCTGACAAATCTTCTGGCTAAAACCCCCGATAATCCTTCCGGCAGCTACTCAGCACCAATATGCCCCAGAAACCCCGGCGTCAACCTCTCTCTAGACTGCGTCAGCCCCTCTCTGCCTAGCACTAGCCCTGCGTCACCCCCGATGGGTCTGCGTCAGCCTTAGGGGGCACTGCGTTAGCCCTCTCGCCCTCTGCGTCAACAACAATGGCCTCTCTAAGGCTTTGCGCAGCTCCCAGCTACCTCTACGTGGCCCTGCGTGAGCCCTAGCTGGCTCTGCGTCACTCTCCCCGGCTACTGCGCTACTCTCCCGGCACTATCTCTGCCTCTCTATCTTTCTGTACTCAATGCCCTTCAGCTGCAACTCCCTTTCACTAGTTCTATTTCTCTTAGCAAACCCCGCTCTAGAGAATAGAATGATTGATCACTCTAGTGTATTCTCCAAGTGACCCTCAAGCCTCCTCTTATACTTTTCTCGTTGACATATCAACGGCCGATATTAAGTCCCTAATCAACTACTAAGATTAGATATGGCTCGATCCATGTCTTTTGGACCATTCTAACACGGTTTCATATTCATACACATTAAGATTTTAATTTCCCTAAGTTTAGACTTAGGGACTCCATTAAAAATATTAATTATTTTAATATCTCCTTAACTGTTTAGAATCTGTCCAAACCCTTTCTGGGTATTGGAGATCTCATGTGCCCCAGCCTCTCCGCCAAATTTTGTGGCTAGAGCACATTCGATTCTACCCCAAATCAACACCTATCGCCATCCAATCCCAAAGAAGAGATCGAATGTGTAATCCTTTGTGGAAGGAACCAACCCTCCAAGCTGATGTGGTATCATGCTCAGCTCAGTCCTGCTAACCTGTCCACCCCCTCGGGTACGTCTAGACAACTCAGCCTCCCTCAATCCAATGCATAAGGGTGGGTTGATAATGCTATAGACCCCGCTAGTGGGCCTCTGAAGTGAACTGTGTTGAAAACCCAACGCGTGACCTCTATGCTACCCCTCATCAATGGCGTACCCAAGGGATGGCTGCACATCCTTCTCCATCACGGGCTCGACATGAGCCTTCGACTGCTCCTCCATAAACAACCCAATATGCACGATATGCTCACCAGTCAGTTGTAGGCGACTGTCGTCTAGCAACTCTGTCATAGATCTGGAGGCCTTTGTACCTATCGGCTCCTCAACAACAGTGAGTTGTCTTCTGACACCTCACCAACCTGTGGTGCATTGTTATCACCTGAGAACTCGGTCACAACCTCGAATACCTCATCAATGGGTGTATGCTGAACTATCTCTTTGCCAAGCATGGCCCTTTCAACTCCTATTTCATCTTTTTTCTTAATACTTCTCATCATCCCTGCAAAATCCCACTGAATCTCCATTGGTTTGTGCATACCCCTTAGTTCACAAAATTCCCAAAAAGAGAGGGATGCCTGAATGCCATGACCTAATGATTGGTATGCCCTCTAGTTTCCCCCCAATAACTCCACATCAATTGCAATCATGTCCGGATTCCCAACTAAGGAATGAATCAACTTCTTCCCCACATCAATCATCATTTGTTGTATCCTCACCACCTCATTCCAGGTGACCGCCATGTTGTTTGATTCTAATCTTTCCCACAGGCTGAGCCAAGATTATGGCTCTGATACCACTGTAATGTTCCTAAACAGGAATGTAAGTGATATACAAAGCATGCAAACAATCCAGCAATCAGAAAAATGAAATATACATTAAGCACCCATGGAAACACTGGAAATAGAGAACTGCTAAGCCATTTTATTACTTCTTCATGAGCAAATACAATAGTAAAATAGAATGGTGCACCTGGGCTTGTCTCAATGGACAATCATGACAAAACCCAGGTGAGAAAATGTTGAACTAAAGGCTGCTACAACTGCTGCATCAAACTGAACTGTGCTGCCCCAGAAAACTGCTTTGTCTGCAGACTTCGAAGAGTTGGAATCACTGCTTCCCATGCTTAGAAAATTATGAGATTTCAGCTCCTTGCTTCTTGGCCTAAACCCAGAAAAAACCCACGAAGGAATTGACCAAATGTTGAGCTCGGAATTTTGGCCCAAATTCCCCTTAGCTCCTCTAGCTGCTGACTGAGTTGGGACCCCTATTTGACTCCTTAGATCTACCTAGAAAATTCTATAAGTTTGTTAGGATATTTAGACACATAGGAAATAGTTAAGTATAACTTGGTCTAGTGTAGAGTTAGGTAAAATGTGTTTCTTTACTATGTACTTTTGTAACTTACAATTCGACGGTCACGATATGTTTTAAAGAAGTGATTCAACGGTTCATTCTCTCCTCGGTATTACCGACACTTGATCCATGGCTTAACACGCAATTGGTCCATGATCTCTATTTAAAGAGCATGGAGGGTCATTTGTAAGGTGACCGTTCATGAGAAAAGGTTATGTAAATTTTCTTTCTTTTACATTAATAAATTGCCTGAAGTGGCCACGTTGGCTCAGGCCATGGACTGTTTCCCTCTTTGAGGGTTTTAACCATGTCAAGAATACTGGTGTACTGATCTGTGATCTATTTGTGAGCGGTGTCCCTTGGTGTTCTATCTAAGGAACTTACCCTGTAAATTCCTACATAGTATCAGAGCTATTTGAGGGCCGCATCCATTGGTGATCCAAATCCGAAGCCGATACAACTACATCTGACTATCATTTCCTAGATCTATTGTTTCTGACCGAGAGGATCACTCTATTGTGCTAGGAGCATCTGTTCTAGTGAGAAACCCCTTTCGTTTCACGCGAAAAGGTTTCTGGTAGCCCTAGCTACGTCATTTTTAAGATCTGGCATTATACAGTCGTTATTTGCAATTTTACTTATTTACTCTCTATTTATTTCAGTTTATTTATCTCTCTGTTTTTTATTACCGGATCTACCTTTCATTTCTGTGTATGCTCTTTGCCCCGCGACTCTGTGTGATCTGAGCAAATCAGAAACCGAAAGGAAGGATTTTTCTTATACGTATGTTCTTTTCCACCACGCCTTAGTGTGATCTCGGAAAATCAGAAACATTGAGGAAAATATTTAGTTTTTGGCGAAAGCTAACTTCAAGCCATAAGGTTTGGTTTTTTTTGCATGTTCGTGTTGGGTTGAGTAGTTTTTTGTTTTGTAGGAAAAAATACCTTTCTCAAGTAAGCACACACTCCAAAGCTTCAGTGACTAAAAAAACCTTCCTCTTTTCCAAAAATTACTAACCTTTTGAACTAACTCACTTGGTCCAAAGTTACTTGATGAGAATAGAGATCTTGAGTTCAAGTCTTTCTTTTTGTTGAGTTACTTTTTCAAAAAGCACATGTAACTTATGTTTTAATGTTACTTTATGTAAAAGTATTCTCACCGATTACAACAATTAAGTCACTTATAATTCTAAAGTCTCTTTATCTTTTATTTAAGTTACAATTTAGTGGGTAGCTCATAAAGTACCATTGTAAAAGTGACTTTCACTTATTTATAAAAGTGGGTCACACAATTTTTTTTTTTAAAGTGAGCTAATTAGATTAAGTTTGGAAAGGGGGGGATTTTCTTTTAAAATATAACATTATCATTCACTTCCACACATTCACGTATTTCGTCAGCATCTTCAACAATTTTTCTTCAAAAAGCCATGACTTCTTCATCCGGAAGTCGTTTTGTTTGAATCGGCCTAATTTTTTAAGATCTTTCCATTTGAACACTTAGTTTCAGCATCTACAGCTTCAGTTTATGTTAAAATGGAAAGTCTATGCCAAGTTATTCTTGACAGCACCAACTACTTCCAATGGGTGTCCTACATGGAGGATTTACTTAGAAGTAAAGGTCTTTATAGAATAGCCTCAGGCCAAGAGTCTAAACCTAAAGATAAAGATAAGCAAGCAAAATGGGAAAATAGGCAAAATCAAGCACGTGGGTTGATAGGGATGTCTATTTCTCTAGATCTTAGATTCCATATTGCAGAACTTGATACCCCTGATGAAGCAATGAAACAACGCAGTAAAGTTTTTGGAATTAAAAATGAAATTAGAGCCCATCAACTCGAAAATGAGTTGCTTACGTTGGACCCTAATAATTTTTCTTCCATTGAAGAGTTTTTGTCCAAGTTCAAGACCCTTAGACTTCTCTTGGAAGGTGTTAAGGTTAAAAAAGAAGATGGTAACCTTATCTATTCCATTCTTACTAAGTTGGGACTAGCCTACTCTATGTTTGTTTCCACCTTCCATTCTACTAGAAAAGCTTTTATTTCTCAAAGACAAGACTACAAGTCCCCCTCTATTGATGCCTTTTGTGAATCTTTAATAAGAGAACACGAAAACTCTTACATCTTGGTCTTCTTAATCTTGGAAACTCTTTTAAGAAAGCCTTATCCACCCAGCAGCAACCAAGTTCAAAGAATCCTAAGAAGTAGCATCCTAAAAAGAATGGTCCTAAACCAACCAAGGGTCCTAAGCACTTTCAGTCTCAAAATGAAAAATCAATTCAACAAAATGATAAGGCAAATAAAAACAAAGGGAAGAAGACTAATAGACATTGCAACTTTTGTAATCGGGATGGCCACTTAGAATCCAAATTCTTTAAGAAGATGGAAGCCTTGGAAGCAGCAATGAAGAAGAATAACATCCATTTGGAGTACTCTTCAACTTCAACTTCATCTTCAGGAATAGTACTTTCTGCATGTGGTTGTCAAGCATCTCGGTCTGGTTATGCACTAAATGTATCTTCTTCTTCTCATTCTCATGAGTGGCTCATTGATTCTGGAGCTTCTGTTATGAAACCAACTCAAGAAAAGATAGAAAAGATAGATCAACGCCTTAGAATTCAGCCTCTTCGAGGGGGCAACCTCCTTTACATTACATAAATGAACAATTCTTGGATGATACAAATGACAAAACCTCCTTTCTATATATAGGAGTCTAAGGAGTCACAATATAATCCAACCGACCTAACAATAATAATATAAAGCCACAAAAATAACAATAGAGGGATTCTATGGGGCACAGAAATAACAATATGGGGGTAATAGGGGCACAACAATATAAATAAGGGGTATAACTACAATAGTAATGGGGTAATCACTAGTATTATAGGGACCCAACATGCCCCTCTCCTTCAAAAAAGTGTTGTCCTCAACGCTTGAGTAGTTCTGGATACTTCTGCATAAAATTCTCATCCTCCCATGTGGAATCTTCAGCGGATAAGTTCTTCCACTTGATAAGATACTCTGAAATTGATCGATTTCGTAGCTGTCGAGTTCTTGTTTCTGTGACTGCTTCCGGTTCCAATATAATTTTTCCTTCCTCGTCAAGTTCTGGCAATATTGTTTGAACTGGGAGCTTGTCGCCTATAACCTTCTTTAAACATGAAACATGGAAAACTGGGTGCAATCGAGAAGCTGCAGGAAGCTCCAATTTGTATGCCATAGTACCAATCTTTTGCAACACCTTGTACGGACCATAATACTTTGGTGATAATTTATTATCCTTCTTAGCTTGCTTTAGGGACATTTGCTTATATGGTTGTAGCCGTAGGAATACCCAATCACCTACATCAAAACTTCTTTCACTGCGATGTTGATCTGCCTGTTGTTTCATTCTATTTTGTGCCAACACGAGGTTATCCTTTAAGAGTTGGAGGACTTGTTGTTGATGTTCGATGTGATGTTCCACTGCCTGAACCTTAGAATTTTCTCTTAAATATGATGTGATGGATGGTGGTTGATACCCATAAAGTGCCATAAATGGGGTCATTTTTGTTGCTGTATGGAAGGAAGTGTTATACCACCATTCAGCCAGAGGCAACCATTTGACCCATTGTGTCTGTTTATCAGATACAAAGCAACGAAGATATCCTTCCAAACATTTGTTTACTATCTCAGTTTGCCCATCAGATTGAGGATGATAAGATGAGCTATGAGCTAACTGAGTACCAAGACAAGAAAATAATTCTGTCCAAAAATTTCCAGTGAAAATGGGATCTCTGTCACTTACAATAATCTTTGGGTTTCCATGTAGCTTTTGAACTGTTTCCATAAATGCAGTAGAAACTGTACTGGCTTTAAATGGATGTGATAATGCACAAAAGTGTGCATACTTGGTAAGTCTGTCAACTACCACCATGATGACACTCTTTCCCTCAGACTTGGGTAAACCTGTGATAAAATCCATTGAAACCTCCTCCCAACGTTGGCTTGGAATGGATAAAGGTTGTAATAGACCCGGTGTCTTAATTGTTTCAACTTTATTTTGTTGGCAAACCAAACATTCCGCCACAAACTTTTGAATATCTGATTTAAGGCCATCCCAAAAAAATTCCTTCTTAACCCTGTGGTAAGTTTTTAAAAATCCTGAGTGCCCTCCTAAGGGAGAAGTGTGCAATTCCATAAGAATCTTTTGTTTTAGCTGGGAATTCTTACAGAGGTATAAGCGATCTTTGTACCATAACGAATCATTTTGCCAGCTAAATGTATCAGAAGTACTGGAATCTTGTTGTAGCTTTCGAATAAGTGCCCACACTTCTTCGTCATTCTTCCATTCCTCCCTTGCTTCGTTTATCCAATCTGGTTGGATAATAGAAATGGCACACAACAATGCTTCCACATCCTCATCCTTTCTTGAGAGTGCATCTGCCACCACATTTTGCTTCCCTTTTTTGTAGATGATTTCAAAGTCATAACCCAACATCTTTGTGACCCACTTTTGTTGCTCTTCAGAGGATAATCTTTGTTCTAAAAAGTATTTAAGGCTATCATGATCCGTTTTTACCTTGAAGTGTCTTCCCATTAGGTAGGGTCGCCATTTCTTAAGTGCATGGAGTATTGCCAACATTTCCTTCTCATAAATAGCTTTGCTTAAAAACTTTCCCTTGATTGGACGACTTTCAAAAGCAATGGGTCTTTCATCTTGCATTAGAACAACACCAATTCCATTTCCTGAAGCATCACATTCCACAATAAAGGTTTTTGTGAAGTCCGGTGTAGCTAAGACCGGTGCTTGGCACATTGCCTCTTTAAGATGTTCAAAGGCCTTTGTTGCTTCCGGAGTCCATGAAAATGAATCTTTCTTCAATAATGTTGTTAGAGGTGCTGCTATTCTCCCATAATTCTTAACAAACTTGCGATAATACCCTGTCAACCCAAGAAATCCTCGCAGATGCTTTATGGATGTGGGGATTTTCCATTCCTTAATGGCTTTAATTTTGCTAGGGTCTACCTTAACTCCTTCATGAGATACAATATGACCCAAATATTCCACCTCCTGGACTCCAAAGAAACATTTGGATCTTTTTGCATATAATTGTTTCTCCTCCAATAGTTGTAGCACCCTGTCAACATGTTCAACATGATCCTTCCAAGACTTGCTGTAGATTAGTATATCATCAAAAAATACTAACACAAATTTTCTAAGGAATGGTTTGAAAATTGAATTCATCAAACCTTGAAGGCCAAAAGGCATGACCAAAAATTCATAATGACCCTCATGAATTCTAAATGCCGTTTTCGGAATGTCTTCAATCTTCATTCTGATTTGATGATATCCCGAACGAAGATCCAACTTGGTGAAGTAAATTGATCCATGCAATTCATCCAGTAATTCATCAATGACAGGAATGGGGAACTTATCTTTAATAGTGAGCTTGTTGAGCTCCCTATAATCCGGACACATGCGCCATGATCCATCCTTCTTGTGCACCAATACTACTGGAGCTGAGAAAGAACTTTGACTCGGTTGAATTATACCAGCCTCTAGCATTTCTGCAACCATACGTTCAATTTCACTTTTTTGGACATAGGGATATCTGTACGGCCTGATGTTTGGAGGAACACTTCCTGGAATCAGATGAATAGCATGATCATGATCACGCATAGGTGGGAGACCTTTGGGAGTCTCAAATACCTTGGAATGATTGTCCAGGACTTTTTGGAGATCTGGAGAAATAGATGATTCCAATGTGGAAACATCTAGCGAACATAATTGTGCAATTACACCTCTTTGCTCCTTTTTTAGAAGCTTTGTCATGCCATTAGAGCTGATTATCTTTCCTGGTTTCCCTGCAATACCCCTTAATTCAACTTCCTTTCCTTCCACAGAAAATTTCATGAAAAGTTCTTGAAAATTAAAAGCTATTGTACCCAAGGATTGTAGCCATTGGACTCCTAGTACAACATCAGCACCTCCCATTGGAATGGAAAGCATTGGGCTAGTCAATACATATTCTCCCATGGATAGCTTGATATTATGGCACTTTCCAGAACAATTTATTGTTCCTCCATTTGCAATCATCACTTGACACTCTGGTGCTGGATATAGGAAGCAATTCAATTCTTTTGCTACCCTACAATGAATAAAATTGTGGGTGCTTCCTGAATCAATCAACACTATTACCTTTTTCTTCTTGATTTGTCCTTCTATCTTGATGGTTTGAGGAGTGGTAATTCCCGCCAATGCATTACAAGATATGGTCGGATTTATTTGTTCTTCATCTAGGCTTTGTTCCTGGAATATATCCTCTTCTTTTGACCTTTCTTGCTCCTTTTCTTCTTCCTCTTCACAATCTATGTAGAATAATTTCTTCTCAGCACACTTATGACCTTTTGTGTATTTGCTATCACAATTGTAACAAAGCCCTTTTGCTCTTTTTTCTTCCAATTGTTGTGGTGTCAACCTTGTAGGTTGTGGAAGACTATGGGCAACAACACTTCCGTCTTTATAGTTGTGAATGGTATGCTTCCTAGTTGCCATAATTTTGCTTTCCATTTTTCTTGCTAACCTGAATGCCTTCTCTAATGAATCAGGTTCCCAAAGGCGCACATCATGTTGGATATTATCCTTTAAAGACCCTATGAACACATCAATCCTATGCTCCTCTGGAATATCTTTTACCCTTATGTTCAATTTTTGGAACTCCTCAATGTGCTCCATTATTGAACCCTTTTGTTTGAGACTTATCAATTGGCTAAAAAAAGTGTTGCTTTTTGTATCCTCATAATGTGCTATCAATTCTTCCGTAAAAATTGCCCAAGTGATAAATTGTTTACGAGAACAAAGCCATTGATACCATACAAACTGATTTGGTTCCAAATATAAAGTTGCCATACGTACCTTTTGTGTGTTTTGCACATTATTGAGATCGAAGAATTGCTCCATCTGTAATATCCATGTGGCGGGATCCTTGCCATCAAACTTCCTCATATCGATTTTTGGAACATGGTGAGTCTTCGATCCAACATTAGAGTCTATGGAATCATGATTAACATTTCTTTTGTTCTCATCATGAGTTTCCTTTACTACCTTTTCACCATTAGTGACCCTTTCTTGTAGCAACTTCTTCAATTCTTCCATGTCTGTCTTCAAATCTATCTTCAAATTTACCATCGAATCCTCCATCTTAGCTTCCATGCCCTTTATCTTAGATTCCACGCCATTTATCTTAGATTCCACGCCACTTATCTTAGCTTCTGTTAGCTTTTGTGAGCGTGACATTTGTTGCACTTGTTCTTGTAATTTTGATATATCATGTAGCATTTCTTCCTCTTCTTCATGAGTCATGCTAGAGCTTTCAGGTTCCTTACTAGGTGTTTGCATTTTCTTTCCTCGGGGCATCAGTTACCGATAATAATGCTTTACTATGCCCTTTGAATTCCGTTAAACCAAGCTTACACAAAAATTAAAAAAAAAACTACACACCTTTTTTCACTTTATAGGAGCCTGATATTGAATCTGATGTATCTCTGTAATTTCGGATCATCCAGTTCTGAAATTGCTACCTGTAGTAGCCTTCTGTGTCCTCTTTCCAATGCCACAAGTCTGAGCCAAATTGGATTCTCCAAGGAAGAGTTATGTGAAATCTCCCACAGTGACTTGCTTTTAGACTGGTTCAGTAGAGCGAACTTGTACGACGTGCCACGAGTCACTGTTTCAACCTTTGAATCTGAAACACACATACAAGAAACTACAGTCCGTCCTCTTTCTGTACCTTTTTACGAAATTTCAATCCGATCCTCAGAGAGAAAGTTATGACGATTTTCCCCAGGTCACCTGTTTTGAATGTAATTCAGGAGTCTGCAAAAAGACCAACTTCCTCAGATCATATCTCCGAAAATATCGCGCGAAAAGCTCTGAAATTCGGACCCAAGGTTCAGCGCCAATTCTTCTCAAATGGGTTTTTTTTGCGACTTCTGAAACGTCACAGAAAAAAAATTATAGCGAAAATGCCACGATGACCTGTTTGGAGCAGCGAAACCCTAGAATCCAAAGCTCTGATACCAAATGTTATGAAACCAGCTCAAGAAAAGATAGAAAAGATAGATCAACGCCTTAGAATTCAGCCTCTTCGAGGGGGAACCTCCTTTACATTACATAAATGAACAATTCTTGGATGATACAAATGACAAAACCTCCTTTCTATATATAGGAGTCTAAGGAGTCACAATATAATCCAGCCGACCTAACAATAATAATATAAAGCCACAAAAATAACAATAGAGGGATTCTATGGGGCACAGAAATAACAATATGGGGGGGTATAACTACAATAGTAATGGGGTAATCACTAGTATTATAGGGACCCAACAACTTCTTATCACATGGCAAAAAACAAAGCCATGTTTTCTTCTTTAAATGATTGTTGTAGGAATTTACAGGGTAAGTTCCACAGAAAGAATACCAAAAGGACACCGCTCACAACCAGATCTCAAATCAATACACCAGTATTTTTGACGTGGTTAAAACCCTCAGAGTGCAAGGAGGGAAACAGTCCACGGCCTATCCCAACGTGGGTACTACAGGCAATTTATTAATCAAAGAATGAAATTTTACATAAGCTTCTCTCATGCACGGATTACCCGAACAATGACCCTCCATGCACTTTAAATAGAACTCATGGACCAATCGGGTGTCAAGCCACGGATCAAGTGTCGGTAATACCGAGGTGAGAGTGAACCGTCGGATCACTACATATCGTGACCGTCGGATTGTAAGTTACAAAATGTACAACGGTAAAGAAACACACTTTACCTAACTCTAACCTAACTCTATACTAGACCAAGTTGAACTTAACTATATCCTATGTGTCGGAATATCCTAACATCCCCCCTTAAGAACAACTTGGGATAGGATTGAAGGATTTACAAAAATGACACAATAGGAGAAGGAAGGAGGCACTAGAGCCTATCCCCCCTTAGTGACAACTTCCTGAACTCCAAGCATATATCGAAGTTTAGTGAACTTCGCCTCTGTGAGAGCCTTTGTGAAGATGTCTGCAACCTGATCATCTGTTGGACAATATTGCACTTCAAGAACATGGTCATGAATGAGCTTTCTGATGAAGTGCATGTGTAGTTCAATGTGTTTGCTGCGCTGATGCTGGACTGGATCTTTGCATAGCTGAATGGCACTTTGATTATCACACCAAAGTGTGGTTGAATGCTGCTGCTCAAAGCCAAACTCTGATAGGATCTGACGAAGCCACAAGGCTTCCTTACTAGCTTCCACGGCACCACGATACTCTGCTTCTGCTGACGAAAGAGAAATGGCAGCCTGTTTCTTACAAGCCCATGTAATAGGTCCTGAACCAAGAGTGAAGACATAGCCGGCAGTAGACTTCTGATCATCATGGTCACCAGCCCAATCAGAATCAGTGAAACCAACTAACAGAGGAGCTGCTTTGGAACTGTAATGAATCCCAAACTGTACTGTACCTCGAACATAACGAAGTATTCTTTTAGCTGCTTTCCAATGACTTTCACGGGGGTTTTGCATAAAACGAGCAACAAGGCCAACAGCAAAGGAAAGATCAGGACGAGTATGGGTTAAATACAAGAGTTTTCCGACAAGTTGACGGTATAAGGTAGCATCAACTTCAGGAGAAGTACAAGAGACTGAAAGTTTGACTCCAGACTGAAAGGGAGAAGGGGCTGGCTTACAGTCTTCCATGTGAAAATGACGAAGAATATCACAAGCATACTTGGACTGGGAAAGGAAAATACCCTCCTGGGATTGCAAGACTTGAAGACCGAGAAAATAGTGTAAGTGTCCTAAGTCTGTCATTTCAAATTTCTTTTTAAGGCTGGACTTCACATGGTTGATAAGGTTGGGATCACTACCAGTAAGAATAAGATCATCAACATAAAGAACAAGGATGATAAGAGAGTTGCCCACTTTCTTGGTGTAGACAGTATTGTCAGAATGACACCTAGAAAAGCCAGATTCTAAAAGAAAGCTATCCATTTTGGCATACCAAGCCCGAGGAGCTTGCTTGAGGCCATAAAGGGATTTCTTAAGTCGACAAACAAGGCTGGAGTCTGTTTGTATGAAGCCAATGGGTTGTTCCATATAGATTTCTTCCTGCAAGTCCTCATGCAAGAAGGCAGATTTAACATCCATCTGATGGACTTCCCATTTTAAAGAGGCAGCAAGGGAAAGAACAAGGCGGATAGAGTTCATTTTGGCAACAGGGGAGAAGGTTTCAGTGTAGTCAATGCCTTCAACCTGTGAAAAGCCCTTAGCAACGAGACGAGCTTTATGTTTATCAACTTTCCCATCTGGTCCATACTTGGTTCTGTAAACCCATTTACATCTAACAAGTTTGCGTCCCTTTGGTAGAGGAACAAGATCCCATGTATCATTTGTCATCAATGAATGATATTCTTCATTCATAGCTGCTTCCCAATGTGGATGGCCTGAAGCTTCTGCAAAAGTGTCAGGATCATGATTTACTGAAGCTTGAGCCAGTAAAGAAGAGGCTCTTTCAAACTGAGAACGTGTACGTCGCTGATCTGTAGGATCACCGGCAAGATCACCTGCTGCATCCCGAGTAGCACGGACCCATCTTGGAAGTTGAGGATCCTGAGAAGGTGGGGGAGGATTATCATCCTCGCTTTCATCATCTGAAGAAGAAATGTTTTCAAAAGTAGAAGAGATAGGAAGAGGTGGCACATCCGCCGGACTAGGCTCGCAGGCCGATTTATTTTCATCAAATTTTACATCTCTTCTAATGATAACATTTTTGGACTTAAATGGAATAAGTCTATAACCTTTTACATCTTCAGAATATCCAACAAAAGTACATTTCTCACTCTTAGGTTCTAAAGCTTTATGCTTTTCATCTGGAATATGGGCCCATGCTTCACTTCCAAACACACGAAAGTGACTTACATCTGGTTTAATGGAACTCCAAGCTTCTTCTGGAGTGATATTCTCTAGAACCTTAGTAGGAGTGCGATTGATTATATAATTTGCACAATTAATTGCTTCGGCCCAAAAACTAAGACTGAGTCCTTTAGATTGCAGCATACAATTAGCCATTTCCTTTAAGGTGCGATTTTTCCTTTCAGCTACACCATTTTGTTGTGGAGTGTATGGAACAGTATGTTGCATTTGAATTCCATTTTCGGTGCAAAAGTTGATGAATGTGTTTTTAACATATTCTCCACCATTATCAGTTCTTAGCTTAAGAATTTGATGTCCAGATTGTTTTTCAACAAAGGCTTTGAAGGCCAAAAAGGTGTTAAATACTTCGCTCTTGAGTTTTAAGAAGTATACCCAAGTGCGTCTGGAGAAATCATCAATGAAAGTTAAGAAGTACTTGCAGCCAGAGAATGAAGCAACAGGAAGAGGACCACATAAATCACTGTGCACAAGCTGTAAAGGGGCTGAGGCGTGCCAAGAGGCACGTTTGTCAAAACTGTCCCGATGATGTTTTCCGAGTACACATCCGAAACAAACACCATCTCTGCAAGATACCATAGGAAGACCTGTCACCATATTTTCTTTACATAGATGCTGAAGGGAGCGATAGTTTAAGTGACCAAATCGCTCATGCCAAAGTTTGCTCACTTCATCATTATGAGCAACAAATACTGAGGGAAGATTTGATGACCCAAAGTTGTGAAACTTATACAACCTTTTGGAATCATCAGCAAGACCAGTAGCTAGAATCTGTTTAGGATCTTTTAGATCCTTGATTACAACATCATGAGGTGAAAATTCAACAATTTTACCTTCACCTGAATGAGTTATCTGATAGACAGATAGAAGGTTGCAGGATAAGGTTGGAACACATAATACATCATTAAACTGACCATTGTCTAGATGAACAGTTCCAGTCCCTACAACATTAAGAGATCTATCATCACCAATATATATATTTTTGGTGTTACAATCATTTAAAGAAGAAAACATGGCTTGGTTTTTGGCCATGTGACAAGAGGCTCCAGAATCAATGAGCCACTCATGAGAATGAGAAGAAGAAGAAGATACATTTAATGCATAACCAGACTGAGATGATTGATAATGACATGCAGAAAGTGCCATTCCGGAAGTTGAAGTTGAAGTAGGCTCCACATGGATGTTATGTTTCTTCATTGCGGCTTCCAAGGCTTCCATCTTCTTAAAGCATTTAGATTCTAAGTGGCCATCTCGATTACAAAAGTTACAATGTCTATCAGTCTTCTTCCATTTGTTTTTATTGGTCTTATCATTTTGCGGAAATGATCTTCATCTTTCATTTTGAGGCTGAGATGGTTTAGGACTATTCTTTTGAGGATATGACTTCTTAGGATTCTTTGAATTTGGTTGCTGCTGGGCGGCTAACGCTTTCGTGGAAGAGTTTCCAAGATTAAGAAGACCAAGGTGTAAGAGTTTTTCTTGTTCTCTTATTAAGGAATCACAAAAGGAGTCAAAGGAAGGGGCCTTGTAGTCTTGTCCTTGACAAATGAAAGCTTCTCTTGTAGAATGGAAAGTGGAAACAAATACAGAGTAGGCTGGCCCCAACTTAGTAAGGATGGAATAAATAAGGTTACCATCTTCTTTCTTAACTTTAACACCTTCCAAGAGATATCTAAGGTTCTTGAATTTGGACAAGAAATCTTCAATGCAAGAAAAATTATTAGGATCCAAAGTAAGCAGCTCATTTTCAAGTTGATGGGCTCTAATTTCATTTTTAATCCCAAAAACTTTAGCAAGTTTTTCTAATGCTTCATGAGGAGTCTCAAGTTCTGCAATGTGGAATCTAAGATCAGGAGAAATAGACATCCCTATCAAACCACGTGCTTGATCTTGTCTATTTTCCCATTTTGCCGCCTTGTCTTCATCTTTTGGTTTCTTCTCTTGGTCTGTGGCTATTCTGAAGAGACCTTTACTTCTAAGTAAATCTTCCATGTAGGCTACCCATTGGAAGTAGTTAGTGCTGTCAAGAATGACTTGGCATGGACTTTCCATTTTTTTAAAAAAACTGAAGCTGAAGATGCTGAAAGTAAGTGTTCCAATGGATAGATCTCGAAAAAATAGGCGGTTTTAAAAAAAACGGCTCTGAAAAAGGCTTCCGGATGAAGAAGTTATGGCTTTTTGAAAAAAAATTGTTGAAGTTGCCGGCAAAGTGCGCGAATGTGCGGGAATGAAAAAAATCCGCCCCCACAAAATGGAGACTTGAACCCAAGACCTCTACTCTCTTAAAATAGCTTTGAACCAATTGATCTATACAAAAAATTTGAGAGAGAGAGAGGGGGGGGGCCGGGCCTTGGTTTGCGTGCTTGCCTTGAGAAACCTCTTTTTTTCCTACAAAACACAAAACACAAAACCCAACACGAATATGCAAAGAAAAACGAACCTTGCGGCTCGAAGTTAGCTTTAGCCAAAAAACTAGAAATTTTAAAAAAAATCTCAAAGTTAGGTTTATTCGAAAAACTAAATATTTTTCTCAATGTTTCTGATTTTCCGAGATCACACTAAGGTGCAGGGAAAAGAGCATACGCATGAGAAAAATCCTTCCTTTCTGTTTCTGATTTGCCCAGATCGCACAGAGTCGCAGGGCAAAGAGCATACGCAGAAATGAAAGGTATAGATCCGGTTTAAAAAAAAGGCTAAATAAACCGAAACCGAAATAAGCAGAGAGAAAATAACAGTAAACTGCAAAAAAAACACTGTATACCTCCCGATCTGAAAAATGACGCAGCTAGGGCTACCGGAAACCTTTTCGCGTGAAACGAAAGGGGTTCCTCACTGGAACAGATGCTCCGAATGCAACAGAGCAGTCCTCTCGGCCCGAAAGCAGTCAGAAACAGCAGATCTAGGAAACGACAGCCGCATGCAGTTCTACCGGCTTCAGATTTGGATCACCAACGGACGCGGCCCTCAAATAGCTCTGATACCATGTAGGAATTTACAGGGTAAGTTCCACAGAAAGAATACCAAAAGGACACCGCTCACAACCAGATCTCAAATCAATACACCAGTATTTTTGACGTGGTTAAAACCCTCAGAGTGCAAGGAGGGAAACAGTCCACGGCCTGTCCCAACGTGGGTACTACAGGCAATTTATTAATCAAAGAATGAAATTTTACATAAGAATTGTAACACCAAAAATACATATGTTGGTGATGATAGATCTCTTAGTGTTGTAGGGGCTGGAACTATTCATCTAGACAATGGTCAATTTAATGATGTATTATGTGTTCCTACCTTATCCTGCAACCTTCTATCTATATATCAGATAACTCATTCAGGTGAAGGTAAAACCGTTGAATTTTCACCTCATGATGTTGTAATTAAGGACCTAAGAGATCCTAGACAGATTTTAGCTACTGCATTGTTGATGATTCTACAAGGTTGTATATGTTTAACAACTTTGGGTCATAAACTCCTCTCTGTATTTGTTGCTCATAATGATGAAGTGAGCAAACTTTGGCATGAGCGATTTGGTCACTTAAACTATCACTCCCTTCAAAATCTATGTAAGGAAAATATGGTGACAGGCCTTCTATGGTATCTTGCAGAGATGGTGTTTGTTTCAGATGTGTACTCGGAAAACATCATTGGGATAGTTTTCAAAAACGTGCCTCTTGTAGCATGCCTCAACCCCTTTACATCTTGTGCACAGTGATTTATGTGGTCCACTTCCAATTGTTTCATTCTCTGGCTACAAGTATTTCTTGACTTTTATTGATGATTTCTCCAAACGCACTTGGGTATATTTCTTAAAACTCAAGAGTGAAGTCTTTAACATGTTCTTGGCCTTTAAGGCCTTTGTTGAGAAACAATCTAGCAAGGCCTGTATGTCTGCCAGTGATGGTTGAGTCTGTCCTCTAGCCTCTGAGATCCTCAACTCAACTGCCCATGCAATGTCCCCGTGTCGTAAATCTGCCTCCATCCTATGGGTCGAAACTATCTGAGATGGGTAAGACTACCAGTTTGCCATCCGGCCCAATGAACTCCATCTCTGGCTTCCTCCAATCCGTCGTGACTCGTCCAAGGGAATACAACCACTAGACACCCATCACCATGTTGGTGTCTGGCACATCGACCACAAAGAAATCGTCTGTCATCGAGTAGTTCCCCATAACTATTGTCAAGGAAGGCATATATCTAATGCACGTATGGTACAGTCACCTGGTACTAGGACTGAGAAGCCCTGGAACTCAGTTGTGGTGAGTCCCCTCCTCTGGACCAATTGGGCATCTATGAAATTTTTCATAGATCCACTCTCAAATAGCATTGAAACCCTTTGTCCCTGTACAGTGCCTCTAATCCTGAGTGTCAAAAACTTGGGAATCTCGCATAAGGAAGCGAGAACTCCCTCTGCTGGGGCGAGGGACGCACCACCCTGTGGAGGTGGTGGTGGTGACATTCTGTCTGTTAAACTCTCGCCATCTGCCCCACCAAAGTCTTGCTCCACCTCGTCCTCCTAGTCACTGTCAGAAAAAACCTCAATGTAGTTTGCTCTCCCAGTAGTGCACCGATGGCGTGGTGCCCAGGGCTCTCTGAATGTGAAGCATAGCTTCCTCCTCCTGAGGTCCTTCCGTGTCTCCTCATCTAACTACCCCCTCCCCTATATGGTCCTCTATTGTGGAGGTCTAGTCTCATGCCCCTTTCGTGGGAAAGGGGTCTGTGCAGGAAATGGTGCTCTAGTCTTGGGGATGGCCCCCTATAGATCTTTGGCACACAAGACTACTTCTTGCAGCATGGAGGGTCTGCATGACTTCACTAGTCCACGCAGAGGCTTAAGCAAGCCCTCAATCAAGGTATACACCCTCCTTGCCTCAGATAGATCCAGGACCATCACTGACACCTGCAGAAAATCTGAGAAGTACTGCTCTGGGTTGCCTGTTTGGCGCAGTTGGGTCAGCTCTCTGAAATGAGCCTCCGGATCCCTCTGATCAAATTGCTCCACCACCCTCCTGGTGAAGTCCTCATAAGAAACTACGTGGGCATGCCCTAGGGTGGTCAAGCCATGAAACCACCAATCATGGGCTTCCCCCTCCATGTGCAGCGTGGCCATCTTAATGGCTTCCTGCTCTATCATCCGGTTGAGTTGGAAGTAGGTGTCCATCTTCTCAACCCAAGCCCTGGCCGTGCACTTGGCAGTGCCATCGAAAGTAGGGAAATACATCCTCCCTATGGTCCTCTGCAGCTCGTAGTTCTGGGTCCCTTGTCCTCCATACCCCTTGTTCTTCTCACTCTGCTTGAGCTTGCAGTAATCTCTGAAGGAGAGGGCTTCTTTAAAGTCTTCATCCATAGACTACCACTCTCTGAAGTAATCTCCCATCTGAGGGGGGTCTTCCTCCCTTGCAGGCTTGATTTGTTCCACTAGCACAAAGGAAGGTAGTGTAGCACGAGTTGGCACAACGGATGAAGGGCGCTACGCTGTTGGTGAGGGATGATCGAATGGCTGAGAGGCCCCAGAAGTTTCCCCAAACAGAAACCCTCTAGGCGTGGTCCTCTCTCTGATCTGCGACTTGATCTCTTCCAGCATGTCTTTTTGACCCATGGCCAAGTCACTTAGGGCTCTTAAAAGGCTGTCAAAAGCCATCTCGTCCCTGCTCTTGGGTTCTGCCATTTCCTCTTCTGCTACTGCTTCCCCCCTGTCCTCCGTATCTAGAGTAATCCCTAACTCCCTTTCTCTGCTCCTATACCTTTGTCTTCGATAGGTGATGTTTTGTTGGTCCTCTTCTTTCATAGGAGACAATCCCCACAACTGAGCCAAGAACTAGGCTTTGATACCACAGTAATGATCCTAAATAGGAATACAAGTGATATTAAACAAATAAACTGTGCAACAATTTATAAAACGAAATTCACATTTAGGCATTCACAAAAAGATGCAAATGTGGAACTTTTGAGCCATTTTATTAATTTTCTGAAGGCCAAATACAATAGATGATGGAAAGGTGCACCTGGGCTTGTCTCAATAGACAAGTAGGACCAAAACCAGGTGGGAAAATAGTTGAGTTGAAGGTTGCCCAACTGCTGCACCAATCTGCACTGCGCTGCCCAAAAACCTGTTGCTTTGTTGAAGTCCGAAAGGCTGGAAAGTGCACTTATACTGCCCGGAAAATTGTATGCTTTTAACCCTGGACTCCTTGGCCTAAACCCAAAAAAACACAAAAGGGATTTTAGCTGGTTTGGACCTCTGATTTTCAATCCCCTTGGAGCCTCACCTCAATTGTAGCTGCAAAACTCGGCCTGCTAGAAACTGCCTGTAAATCCTCCTGAAAACTCCTCCAAAGTGTTGAGTTCACCCTTGCTATCCAACCCCTGACTTCCCGGATGAGCTCTTGGCCAAAATCACCTGCTCCCAAGCTCCACGAAAATCTGCTAAGTGGCCTCTGCACTGTCCCTCAGCCCAACAATTCGGACTGCTAGAATGTTGGCTCAGCTGGCTGTAAAACCCAACAAGAATGTTGGTCTAGTGCTGCTACCTCAACTCCCTAACTCCCTGACAAGCAATATGATCTCTGTTGGCCTCAATCTCCCTCTGCGTGTTTCCTAGCTACCCAGAAATACGCACTTCTTGCTTTGCGCTGGTTGGTGGTACTATGTCACTGCCCGAAACTCTTGAAAATCCTCATGGAACAGCCTCCCTAGGGCAGGGACGGATGGTCCCCCGAAGTAGAGGATGAATAACCCGCTTGAGAAACTCGTGGCTAAACAGTCGGTTGACTCAGCTAAACAACAGAGTGAACAGTTGAGTAGTTGTTTGCAAATGTCAAAGATGAAACCAAAATGAGAGTTGATCTCTCCTTATAACTCCTTGGGCCTCCTTAGCCTCATGTGGGCCCCTCCATCCACCCATTCAATTTTCCCTCCAAGTATATCGAATGGCTAATTCGAACTCCCATGTGGGTGGCCCCCACATTCCACTAGCAACTAAATAAAGTCGATTTGGCCCCTAAGTCCCTAAGTCGAAAGTGTGGGGTCCTCTTCCTTAGTCAAAAATGTCCAAAATTGTGTAGCAGCACCCTGTTACTAATGTGTTTGAGAAAGGACATGACACAAGCGGGAGATTCAACCTTACCTTCGGGGGACTTCGAGTAGCCCCCTAGGAAGGTCGTTCCACAACACTTTGAGGAGTTCCAGGGAGTATCTACTATCTACAACACAATCATTCAACTATCTTCAGGGAGTGTTTCTAGGCCAACAGTGGAGAACATGCAGTAGAGGAAAGAGCTACTTTGGGCCAGCCATTAGCCGAGAAGCCAGGGAATCTGAAGGACATCATTGGGCCAGCATTCAAGAGTTTTGGGGCAAGAGAGGGCAGCAAACGGGCAGTTCGAATTCCAAGCTTGGAGGACAGCACAGAGAGCTAGTCTAGTCAATTCGTGGGTCTTGAGGGGGAGAGCTACAGCCTGGAATCACATCTGCAAAGGAAGGAGATTCATAGGAGGGATCATCTCAATTGTTTGGGGCATTTTCCAAGAGGTTTTACCGCTTCATTCTAGTAGGCCGAGTGTTGCAGTTGCAGTTGAGGTTGGGCTCCTTGGGGGTTGAATTTCAGAAGTTTAAACTAGACCAAACCCTTCCCGGGTTTTTCTGGGTTTTGGCTAAGGAGCAAGGAGCTGAAATCTTATAATTTTCTGAGCACAAGAAGCAGTGATTCCAGCCCTTCGATTTCAGCAGATAGTGTAGTTTCTGGGCAGTGCAGTTCAATTTTGGTGCAGCAGTTGGGGCAGCCTTCAGTTCAGCATTTGCTCGCCTGGTTTTTGTCACGCTTGTCCATAGAGACAATCCCAGGTGCACCATTATATTTTGTCATTGTATTTTTCCTTGAAGAATTAATAAAATGGCTCAGCAGTTCTCTATTTCTAGCGTTTTCATGGGTGCTTGATGTAAATTTTGTTTTTTGATTGCTGGACTGTTTGCATGCTTTGTTTATCACTTAATTTCATGGTTAGGAACATTACACTCTCTTTGTCTCTCCACAAGTTCGCTTTCCTCCAAGGGGTGTGTATTCCTCTTGGGGTGGCCCTCACTTTCCACTAAGAAGTCAATTTGCCTTATTTTCCCTATGTTCAAGCCTTCTCAAGTCAAAAATGTGAAGTGGGGTCCTCCTAACCCACTTTTCCTAAGTCTATGATGACAAAACTTCAAAATTGGCAAAATTGGTAATTACTTAGCAAAAATGCTAATTAGGAACATCACATTTTCATATTTGTGTGTAAAGCGTTGGATTTATATAGAGGTGCGTGAATATATATGTTTTTCTTTAAAATTTGAATATTTTATGTATTTTTTGGTATATCGGTTTTTTTTACTGGTTCTAGTCCAGTTCCAACTGGTCCCTGATCTGGGACCATTTTAATGACCAGTCCGGTTCTGTTATCATTGGATGCTATTTTATTAATATTTGCTTACTCAGTTTTTCCACATTGCATAGGATAGAAGTGTTCACCTATTATATTGATATTGGAGTACACATTTTACACATGCATATACTTGTTACAATGGTTAATATGCTAATGTGTAATGCCATTCTCTCCTTTTCCTTGAGCTGGATATTTTTTATTGGCATAATATACAAGTTACCTGCGTCTTTTCCAAAGAATCTTCGAGATTCAAACATAAGAAATTGCACTCAACATGTCATGTCCCCATTTTTATTCTTCTTCATAGTACAACCAGGGTGGATTTCCAGGGTAGAGGATGGTGAGGTCAATGGAGAAGGTTTATGTCATCGGGGATTTCAATAGAGTTTTGAGGAGTTTTATGGGATCTGTTGGCATTCGCTCGACATATTCCATCATCCGCACAGTTTGCCTCGTTTTGGTGCATTTCGACAACTTTCAAAAAACAGAGTTATTATTGGGTTTGACTTAACTAATTACGCTTAAGGTGGCATTCCGGGAGGAATACTTGACAAAACACCTCAGTGTAATAGCCCGTTGGAATCGGGACGAGAATATATACATGATGGGATGGTTGGATGTGAGTTTCAGTGACATGAGGAGACATGGTGGCCAATTTACCCTTTTCCCACATTAAAAAGAATATTTTAATTAAAATAAAAGAGGGAAAAGTGCTCCATGATTAAAATAATAATAAAATAGGAGGTTCTAGAGGAGTCCATCAGATCTATAAAAGAGGAGGAGCAAGCCATTTGAGGACATCTTGGATTGAGTATTGTTTCTTTTATGAGAACTTGAGAACCCGGTTCTCTACTCCATTGGTAGCCCCAGGATAGAAACCCTCGGGTGATTTAGAGAGATTAGGTGAGCACCCATCTTCCCTTGGTGGATCCATTCAGGGTTCACTGGTTGCAATTATTTGATTTTTAGTGTGATTTGGGAGGCCCATTATGGAATTATTGTAGATCTGTTAAGGCCAACTATCTTAGCTATTTTGTTATTCCAGCATATAAAACACCAGTTTATATATTATAATAAAGCTGAGATTGTTTCTGCTTATTGTGATTATAGAATTGCATGCATTTTATATGTTCTATTTTACACGACAATCTTCTCTTTATGAATATAATTTTTATCTGGAGGATTTTTTAGTTAAAATTCAAGTTGTTCCAAATTTATTTCAATTGGGACATTACAGTGGTATCAGAGCATCGAGCTTGGCTTAGCCTGCAGGTTTTCAATCTTTGATTGTAGTTGTTCGAGGGTTTCAAAGGTGCCAATATTTCTTTTTTTGAAAATCCCAAATTGTCGGATCTTCAATATTAGATCGACAAAATGGCTGAGTCTGGATGAGGGTTGAAAGCATCAGAGAAGACATATCTGCCAGGGTATTATGGATCGTTGGTGAAGATATCTCCAGGCCACATTGATCCAAAAGTCTAGCCAGGTCTATACTTCCATTATCAAATTGTTTCTGGAATAATTACGACCCATTGAAAATGGTCTCATGGATGATCACTGTTTGGCAATTTTAAAGAGGGGATGTGAAAATCATTTTGACAGGTTGTCGTAGGAAAACCTCAAAGGTCGTGATTTAATGTAACGAAGTCCATTATTGCCATGAGTCGAATCTGAGGCAATATTCAGGGACAAATTCAGATGCTGGCTCACGTTAAATAGCCAAGTCCCCTGTCCAAGTGACGGTGACGACATTCGATAATCGTGTGGTCCACGACAAACTTTTTGCCAACATCCTTGGGCCGAATCACACCATGGCTCAATTCGATCTTGGAGACAAATTTGTATTTTGTGTGGGTTCTGTTCTGGAGGAGGTCGCAGTCTAATCTGAGAGGCTGGGATTTAGCCGTCAACGTTTGAACATCGAAGTCGCAGAGTGAAGGGCCGCATCATCATATTTATTGAGAGTCGAAATCGTGGGCATCTTTGTGCCTAGGCTGAAAATTTGAAAAGGGTTGTGAAATTATTGTGAAAGAGCTGCCCTCTATTATTCGCAACAATTTTGGGTGTTTGTCGAGGTTTTTATTGGAAAAATCCAGAAAATCGACGTACCACTCCCATCAGAGGGATCCAAGTTGCATCAACAGAACTCAGGCATTCAAGATCGACAGATGCTTTGACATTAACTGAACATTGGTTAATGTTGGATCGATATGCTATATGAGGAGCACTAGGAATCAAATTTGCGAGCCACGGTATTAAGTGCGTGAGCCCCGTGGCAGATGAAAAGAGCGGCGAGAAAATCGTGTTTGGAGCGACAAAGCTATATTCACAAACCATTTCTGCATGACCTAGCATACCTATGCGTCATCATAAATATATGTGCGCACCAGTGATGATAATATTGGCGAGATATTTCCGATAATCTTAAATATCGCCGAGAAAATATTGCAATATTTTGGCTCCTGAAAATATAGCGATATTTCCGAGATATCACCGATATCTCGACAAAATATCGCGCGACGATAGAAAATATCGCTGGGCAGGCTAGGCCGCGGCTAGAAAAAGGGAAATTTGTCTTTTTTTTTCTTCATTTCTATTTCTGAGTGTTGGAGAAGGAAGGGAAGAGTTTTGTGGTGGTTGTCAAGGAGGGATTGAGGATCAAGCAATGATTATCACCACCAACTAAGATTTTTTTGTGGATCAAAGATTGAAGAACAGTAAGACAAACTTCATTTCTTCCATTAACATGTATGTTCTTAAAAACCCCTATGTTAATGATTTTTTCATAGATTTAGGGTTATGCTTGCTTGCCTCTTTGCCTACCAACATTTTGTTTCTTTGTTTTTTTTTTTTTCCATTTGCTATGATTTTCATGCCCATGAGCCAATGCAAGGGTTTTCTCCATATTTGGATAGCAAGCTTCATTTTTTTTTCAACTTCCTTATGCACCCTCTTATTGCCATTTTTCATTCACATTGCAAAATGCAAATAATGTAGTAATTTTTTTAAATGAGGTGGTTATTACTTATTATTTTTTGTGTTGGGGGTTTAATGCCAATTTTTTGTGCCCTAGGTTTGAATTAGTTCACTACAAATGTCAAATATGCCAAAAGCCTTGGACCCATTTTGGGAGTATGGGGAGGATGTTGGTGGGGCAAATCGGGCATATATATCATGCAAATTGTGTGGAACCAAGATGTCAGGAGGGGTTACACGATTGAAATACCATCTGGCTAGACTCCCTACACATGATGCAGATGTAATGCCTTGTATGGTTTCTAGTGCGGAGGTTATACAAAAAACTCTTGAAGCAATTGCTGAACAAGACAGAAAGATAGCTGCTAGGGAGAGGGAATTGGTTTCAGATAGATAGCTGCTAGTTTGATTTGCTTGGCTACATATACGTTTATAACTCATGATGATGAGATAATTTCATATATGTGATATTATTTTGTTTGAGTCCTTGATTGGACAATTATCAGGGATCAACAGGATTTGGTATCGCCTTTGAAGTTTGATGTATCATTTCTATTTGACATCATATATATCAATGCTTTCTTCATATTTATGTGCCAATGTGTTTAGTTCATGTTATTATTGCTTTATATGTTTAAAAATCTGAAAAAAAATGAATATACTATGCATTTTTTATGCTTGCCGATATTTGTCGATATTTTCGCCGACATTGCCGATAATATGTTTTCTGGACCCTCGCCGATATTTTGCCGATATTGATATTATCAACACTAGTGCGCACTTCCTGTAGAGTGCTATTGCAGAGTTCGTGAGACCAAGGATCAGAGAATTATGCTGACGTTCTTGTAATGCATAGGGATGAACTATTTGTAGGCATGTCAAGGGGGGTCAAATTCATGACAACCAGAAGTCCATTCCAGTCCACAGTTGCTCAGAAAAGGTGGCTGGTCATGCAATAGAGATGACTGTGTTGAAAGGAATTGTAGTGAAGGGGAATCAAATCACCCTTTTTCCAAATTCTGTCTACAAGGGAAGGATCGTATTACTGGAGTATTAATTTCAAGTGACCGTGTTACATTTACCTCTATTGGCCAGATTGGGCAGTTGATGTTGTACTTATACGTAAGCTCAGCGAAAGTTCGCTGGACTAATTCGCACCAGAACTAAAGACTGCTTCTACTGTGCGAATACCCATGCCTAGAGAGCATTTTCTGAGTTGTGTTGGTCTTAAGCTGGTGGGAGTGACATCTTAAGGGACTCATATCAAGGGCTTCTTGCTAGCCTTGTAGTCTAAGCCAGTGGTTACATTTTTGGACAATGTATCTCTGCTTCACATATAGGTGGTGTCTCTTAGGAGAGTTGCAATATATCTTCTGTAGCAGCAACTGCGTACCAACTTATAAAGCGGTAGCAGAACAGGTAACAAAAGGAAATGAAGGGGTTGTTTCTTGAAGAGCACTCCCGCTGATGATATTTAACCATATGCAATCCAGAGATACATATTTCAGACCCAGAATCTCTGAAGACAACTTCATCATCATTACTTAAGAAAGCGCATGGTCCAGATTCTTATAACCACTCCATAAATTCTTCGTATTTTGGTTGTATAATTGACTGTTGTGTATTTTTTTGGGTTTGTATGTTCATAACTGCCATATCAATCTTTTGTTCTAAAGCATCAAATATCATTCTTCACCTTATTGTCAACCTCTATGTATTGATATCAAAGCCATTTCTGAGTTGTGTCATAGGGAGCTCCTGTTTATGTATACTTGCTATCCATTGTAAAGATAAGCAAGGACCAGCTATAGTTGTATGAGTGATGCATGTATTGCTACTAGTTGTTAGCCGGATGTATTGTCTTCATTAAGCTAGACCATGGGGAGGTTCACAAAACTTCTGAATGAATGGAACGACACAAAAATTAATTCCTTGGACCACCATGAATCATTGGACTAGAAACCCAAGCAAAACAACAAACCTTTATCAAGAGGGGTCTATGCCATTATTCAGAGAGAGCAAACAAAGGATGTGTAGGAGGGGTAGGTAAGAGGACACAAGATTTTTTCTCTTGGAACAGATTTGAAGCACACAGGGGACACATGGAAGGTTTTGTTCAAACTTGATGAACTAGATGCCCTCATTTTCAAAGTGAGCCAGTTAGAAGGGAGAAACTAATTTGGGTGCTAAAACCAGCTATGCTTGCTCTCATACAACCCAAGTTCTTGGGGGGAGCCTTGTGAAGGGGTTAGACTTCCAGTTGCATCTTGTCTCAATCACATCATGAGACTAACCGCCCCTAGAGCTCCGTACAATGATGATGTTATGAGGCGAGTTTTCAAGCTGATAGTGGATACTTTTCAGGACTTAGACAATAGTGTGGGTCCTACATTTGGGAAGAAGCTTGAGATTTTAGAAGTTATGGTCGTGACTATGACTTATGAAGTCATGTTTGATTTAGAGTATGATGGAATGATCTTGCAGATGTTCCAATGCTTCTTCAACATTAGGAAACATCATCCTGGCAGAGTCATAGCACGCATGCAATCCATCTTATCTTCATGTATGAGAGGCCGTGATGCCATCTATCGGGAGTTGTAGTCTCGATTGTTGTTTGTTTGGAGGAGAGAGCAGTTGGTCTCACCTGCTGCTTTTGATCTAGCTGAGAGGTTGGTTGAGTAGAACATTGGGCTGTTTAGGAGACAGTTGACCAAGGAGGAGCAGCTCAGGTTTGGGGGCTCATGCAGCAAGAATGAGATGAGGAGGAAGGGACTTTGCTTCATCTGCAAAGGGCATTGGGACCTAACCACTCATGCTTGAGTGACACTGAGGAGATGACAGCAATAGAGAAGGGAGATATTCTTTATGTCTGTCAGGAGGAGGACTCTTCGTTGGATGAGTCCATGGGTTCATACGATGATACTAGAGGAGCACAAGCAGTCATGTGGAGTTGATGACAGTAGCCAAGATATGCATCCATGTGGGGTAGATGAGTATGAGGAGCAGTCGATTGTTCCCATGTGGGAAAGAGATCAAGGAGTAGACGAGCGGCTAATAATTCAACATACAGAGCACATAGAGGAGCATGAGTCATGTCGAGTCATTGACATCAGGACAAATTCATATGATGAGCAGTTCATGGGTCCTAGGAGCGACATTCAAGATAGTGTTTCACTAGTGATGAGTAAGCATGAGCAACATATGATGGAGTGTGAGTCAATTGAGGAGGATGAGGTGCACAGTATGCATGATGAGCCTTCTTGGGAGAGCCAGTTGGAGATTCATATTGAACCCGTGATGGTGGAGGATGAGCAGCGACCCTTGGGGTCAGCCATTGATGAGGAGCAGACAAATGTACAGACAGCTGGCCAAGTGACAGTATTCGCTGACACTTGTCCTCAGGAAATGCTGGAGTATGATAGGACATTTTGGCAGGAGATTGGTGGACAAGAGGAATGTGGAGTTTCCTACTAGGCGAGGGAGATGGCAGTGCATCCATCTTTGGGACTACCCATTGATGAGGTGCAAACAGATGTAGTGGCAGCCAGACGAGTTGCAACATTTTTAGGCAGCAGCCCTCTCTAGGAGTACATAGACGGGGCTTGCAGCACAGTTTGCCCACTTTTTCCCATTAGAGGGAGAGAGGCAGGATTTCTTGGACATGTTTTGATTGTCCAGGTAGAGCATCAGGAGTTGAGCATGGACCAGTTTCAGCATAGCAGACATATCCCTTGCACAGGTGTCCATGCATTGGATTGGCGAGAGATCATGAGATAGTATCCTTTTGATGGAGTATCATTTTTAGTCAGGAGCATTGTATTGCAAGAGCCCTCAAAGGTGAGGGATATCACATGCTTCAATTGGCTGCATGTAGGTTGGCCACTCATTAATATTTCAGCATGACATCAGCATGATGAGATTGACCTTGGTCTATGCCAAGGGTTGGATTGGGGAGAGGTGATGAGTTGGTATGTGGTGGATGGAGCAGCATTAATAGTTGGAGTTGTAGCACAATACGAGCCGTGGAGCATTGATGCTCCTTCTTGTTGGCATTGCGTTCCAGGAGGATTTGTTGATGCCAGCTTCAGTCAGAGACTAGTCTGGGATCTGGGCATTGAAGTGTCCGTTCATGGTGGGCTGACACAGAAACAGAGCATCTCCCAGTGGTTCGTATGGGATCCTGGCATTGGGTCTCAATTGCATTGGGCCACCAGATTGGTCCACAAATTTGAATTGCTTAAGGGCAAGCAATCTTGGGGCCGGAGGACTGTCATGTCCCCAATTTTATTCTTCTTGATAGCGTTGATTTAAGGTAGCATCGGATGTGCTCTTGCGATGAAAATTAGTGGAGAGGCTAAAACACATGAGATCTCCAAGACCCAGAAATGGTTTGGGCAGATTCTAACCGGTTTAGGAGATATTAAAATAATTAATATTTTTAATGGAGTTCCTAAGTCTAAACTTACGAAAAATAAAATATTAATGGGTATTAATATAAACTTGGGTTAGAAGGTTCCAAAAGACATGGATCAAGCCAAATATAATCTTAGCCGTTGATTAGAGATGTAATCTTGACCATTGAAGGACCAACAGGAAAAGTATAAGAGGAGGCTTGAGGGTCAGTTGGAGAACACATCACAGTGATCAGTCATTCGATTTTCTAGAGCGGGGTTTGCTAAGAAAAGTCGAATTAGTGATCAATTTGCAGAGGGGGGTAGTGAGTACTGGACAGAGAGGCAAAGATAGTGTCGAGAGACCAGCGCAGAGGTCAGAGGGCCTGCGTCATCCATGCAGAGGACAACAGGAGTGACGCAAAAGGCCGTAGAGGTTGTGCAGTGCCTCAGAGGGCTGACGTAGAGGCCAGGAGGGCTGACGCACTGCTTCAGTTGTGCTGGAGAGGGTTTTGTGGGGCAGATTTTCTGAATATTTGCTTCCAAATAGAGAGGTATTACTGCCGGTTATTTTTCTCTGTCGGGTGAACCAGTTTGGCACCCAGTTGTACTCAAGGATATACTGCATAATAAATAACCCTTAGAATTGTTGCACCGATTTTCCCAAGTTGGGTTTTTCTGGGGACGAGTCATCCAAAAATAACGATGTGACTTGTGCGTTTGCTATTTCTTTCAGTTGTTGATATGTACATGGTCGAAACCGTATTGTGTTTATTTTGATGTTCATATGTTTAAATAACTTGTTTGTAATTAGCAAGTAGGAGAAATAAACCAGAAGAATACAGATAAAATTTCTAATGGTTAGACTTAGAAATTTCAACATGGTATCAGAGCGTGGTTGTAGATCACAGGAGAGCTGAAGGCATCAGCTGAAACAGAGAATTTGTAGCAGAGACAATTGTCCCGAGTGACATAAGTTGTTCCTAGCAAAAAAGCGGCGAAGAAGGGTTGACGCAAAGGGATTGCGTCATCGGTTCGAGCCAAAGAGAGGTCAGCGTAGAGGATGAGAAGGGCAGAAAAAGGCTCACGAAGAGCCACGCAGAGACCAGGAGGGTTGACGTAGTTGGCTTGGGGAGCATTTCAACCAGCGCCAGGATTGCGCAGAGCCTAGAGGCTCAGTCCTTCGGTTGCTAGGGCTTAGGAAGTTGTGGGCAATTTGCGAGGAGTGAAGCTGGTGGGGTGTTGTTGGAAGAGCAACACCTAATAGGGCAAACCAAGGTAGAGGGAGTCGCTACCGAGGCAGATTTCTAGCCAAGGAATCCAGATCAGTGTTGCAGGTGCATAGGAGATCAGAGAGGTGCGACTTGACGATTGGCAGGCAGATTTCCAGGAGGGAAATCGAGACTCAGAGGGAGTCTAGCAGAGAACTTCTAAACGGAAAGTAGCGACTTAGAGGGAGTCAAAGAGAGAACTTCCAGAGGGAAGTAGAGACTTGGAGGAGCAGAGAGATGGCCATGAATGAACTGAGGGATCAAGACAGGTTGGACGGGGCATCCAACTTTGTGGTCTGAAAGGCCAAGATCCTATCCATTCTAGATAGACATCGCATCAAGGCCTTCGCCTTGAGAACAATGGCTATCCCAGTTGACTCGACTCATAATGAGAAGTACGAGGAGGCAATGGCTAAGGCGAAATGCATCATCCTTGATGGGGTCAAGGATCATGTGGTCCAACATATTGCTAAGAAGGAGACGGCAAAGGAAATGTGGGACGCCTTGAAGAAGTTGTACAAGCATACTTCCTTGCAGAGGAAGATGTTACATGAGAATCAACTGTGGTCATACCAGATGCAGAAGGGGGAGTAGATAGATCACTTCCTCAGGATATTGAAGGAGATCCGGGACCAACTGACTTCAATAGGGGCCACGCCGGATCAGGAGTTGATGGTGAGAACTGCTCTAAACGCAGTCTCCGAGGATTGGAATACATTCGTCCAGAGCATTCCGGGAAGAGAGAATCTTCCAGATTGGGAAGAATTGTGGGCGGCTCTTCGCCAAGAAGAGATCAGACAGTAGAGAAATACGGGAAGTAGCAACAAAGGAGTTCCGATCGAGAAGGAAGAGGAAGAGGATGCAACTCTGGCATCTGTAGAGAAGCAGGAGAAGAGGAAGAAAAAGGACCTCTCCAAGGTCAAATGCTTCAACTGTGGGAAACTGGGTCATTATGCGAACTAGTGTCCAAGGAAGAAGAACAAGGGAGAGGCGTCTGACTCCACGACAACGCAAGTGAAGGCAGAAAAGTAGGTAGAGGAGGATGACGATTGTGCCATGAGTGCTCATGTACCTCTAGAGAAGAGGTGGGGAGACATCGAGCTGTAGTCAGGAGGGCTACAGGTGATGAGGGGCAGGATCCTTGAGGTACCCAACCTCTTGGATTATACCTTGCTACGGGAGCCCCGAAGAGAGAGTAGCAGGACTAGCAAATGTCGGTAGAGATGGATGCGGATGAAGCGACAGAGAGTGCTACAATGCAGTAGTCCTGGGCAACAGAGCTAGCAGACTGCAGCAATGCGAGAAGCACAAAGGAGGTTGCAACAGTGCAGGATGGCACAGAGAGGTTTGTAGCTGTGCGAGAGGCAGTAGAGGGAGCACTTGTTAGTAACAGAGAGAGCTTCAACATCGGGAGTGTTTCTAGCCTGACAGGGATGTCAGTAGTTGGGTGGCTCAGTTACTTACTTCTCAGTGATTGAGTTGTAGTGCAGTAGTAGTTGGTAGTAGCACGATGCAGCATGATGAGAGGCGGTTGTAGTGCAGATGCAGTGTTGGGAGAAAGGACTAGCAGCAGCACGGATGCAGAAGGAGCTACCATACGGATGCAACAGTGGCAGTGGCATAGCCATGGGAAGCGCTACAGGATGCAACAGTGCATAGGATGTTGGGCAGGGAGGCCTAACATCAGCACAAGTACCGATGCCATGTAATCAGAGTGATGCTCAGTGTGGAGTATTACTAGAGCACAGTTCTCGCTAAGAGGGAGTGTTGATTTGGGGTAGCATCGGATGTGCTCTAGCCATGGAAATTGGTGGAGAGGCTAAAGCTCATGAGATCTCCAAGACCCATAAATGGTTTGGGCAGATTCTACCCGGTTTAGGAGATATTAAAATAATTAATATTTTTAATGGAGTTCCTAAGTCTAAACTTATGAAAAATAAAATATTAATGGGTATCAATATAAGATTGGGTTAGAAGGTTCCAAAATACATGGATCAAGCCAAATCTAATCTAGCTGTTGATTAGAGATGTAATCTCGGTCGTTGAAGGACCAATAGGAAAAGTATAAGAGGAGGCTTAAGGGTCAGTTGGAGAACACACCAGAGTGATCAGTCAATCGATTTTCTAGAGCAAGGTTTACTAAGAAAAGTCGAATCAATGATCAGTATGCAGCGAGGGGCAGTGAGTACTGGACAGAGAGGCAGAGATAATGCCAAGAGACCAGTGTAGAGGCAGACGCAGAAGCCAGAGCAGGCCATGCAGAGGCTCGCTGAGACAACGCAGAGGCCAAAGGGCCTATGTCATCCACGCAGAGGGCAGCAAGAGTGACACAGAAGGCTTTAGAGGCTACGCAGTGCCTCAGAGGGCTGACGCAAAGGGTTTTGAGGTTGATGCAGAGGCCAGGAGGGCTGATGCAATGCTTCAGTTGTGTTGGAGAGGGTTTCATGGGGTAGATTTTCTAAATATCTGTTTCCGAATAGAGAGGTATTACTGTCAGTTATTGTCCTCTGTCGGGTGAGCCATTTTGGCACCCAGTTGTACTCAAGGATATACTACATAATAAATCACCCTTAGAATTGCTACACCGGTTTTCCCAAGTTGGGTTTTTTTGGGGACAAGTTGTCCAAAAATAACGGTGTCACTTGTGTGTTTGCTATTTCTTTCAGTTGTTGATCTGTAGATGGTTGAGACTGTATTGTATTTATTTCGATGTTTATATGTTTAAATAACTTGTTTGTAATTAACAAGTAGGAGAAATAAACCAGAAGAATATGGATAAAATTTCTAACAGTTAGACTTAGAAATTTCAATACAGTACAACCAGGGTGGATTTCCACGGGAGGGGATGGTAAGGTCAGTGGAGCATCAGGGATTCCGATGGATTTTTGAGGAGTTTTATGGGATCTGATGGCATTCGCTCGGCATATTCCATCATCCAGACAGTTTTCCTTTCGTTCCGGCGCATTTCGACAAATTTCAGAAAACAAAGTTATTTTAGATATCATTTTTGGGATTCAACTACGTTAAGTAAGTCATTCAAAGTATGACCATTTCCATGAGAGGTAGTCGTAAAGTGACTAATTTCTCATGATTTTTGAATAGTTCACTTAGCACTCATTGCATCGGGTGATGCTCACAGGGGTGAAGAAGTGGGATTGAAACTAGTGAAATGTGGAGAACGAATCACATAGCATCAATCATCACTTCCGGGGCTTGCACCCGGTAACCAGGACTTCCCAGGAGGTCACCCATCCCAGAACTCCTCTGGCTCAAGCGCGCTTAACTGTGGAGTTTTTCCCCACAATCAAGCCCACTTAGCTTGCTACCCCATTTGCAAAACCTTAGCAAGTATTGTGCCTCATGAACCATTCAGGTAGAGATCCCTTGACTCTTTTTGAATTTAAGTATGGGGGATTTTCGCAGTGCATTATATTAGATATCATTTTTGGGATTCAACTGCGTTAAGTAAGTCATTCAAAGTATGACCATTTCCATGAGAGGTAGTCGTAAAGTGACTAATTTCTCATGATTTTTGAATAGTTCACTTAGCACTCATTGCATCGGGTGATGCTCACAGGGGTGAAGAAGTGGGATTGAAACTAGTGAAATGTGGAGAACGAATCACATAGCATCAATCATCACTTCCGGGGCTTGCACCCGGTAACCAGGACTTCCCAGGAGGTCACCCATCCCAGAACTCCTCTGGCTCAAGCGCGCTTAACTGTGGAGTTTTTCCCCACAATCAAGCCCACTTAGCTTGCTACCCCATTTGCAAAACCTTAGCAAGTATTGTGCCTCATGAACCATTCAGGTAGAGATCCCTTGACTCTTTTTGAATTTAAGTATGGGGGATTTTCGCAGTGCATTATATTAGATATCATTTTTGGGATTCAACTGCGTTAAGTAAGTCATTCAAAGTATGACCATTTCCATGAGAGGTAGTCGTAAAGTGACTAATTTCTCATGATTTTTGAATAGTTCACTTAGCACTCATTGCATCGGGTGATGCTCACAAGGGTGAAGAAGTGGGATTGAAACTAGTGAAATGTGGAGAACGAATCACATAGCATCAATCATCACTTCCGGGGCTTGCACCCGGTAACCAGGACTTCCCAGGAGGTCACCCATCCCAGAACTCCTCTGGCTCAAGCGCGCTTAACTGTAGAGTTTTTCCCCACAATCAAGCCCACTTAGCTTGCTACCCCATTTGCAAAACCTTAGCAAGTATTGTGCCTCATGAACCATTCAGGTAGAGATCCCTTGAATCTTTTTGAATTTAAGTATGGGGGATTTTCGCAGTGCATTATATTAGATATCATTTTTGGGATTCAACTGCGTTAAGTAAGTCATTCAAAGTATGACCATTTCCATGAGAGGTAGTCGTAAAGTGACTAATTTCTCATGATTTTTGAATAGTTCACTTAGCACTCATTGCATCGGGTGATGCTCACAGGGGTGAAGAAGTGGGATTGAAACTAGTGAAATGTGGAGAACGAATCACATAGCATCAATCATCACTTCCGGGGCTTGCACCCGGTAACCAGGACTTCCCAGGAGGTCACCCATCCCAGAACTCCTCTGGCTCAAGCGCGCTTAACTGTGGAGTTTTTCCCCACAATCAAGCCCACTTAGCTTGCTACCCCATTTGATTCGTTCTCCACATTTCACTAGTTTCAATCCCACTTCTTCACCCCTGTGAGCATCACCCGATGCAATGAGTGCTAAGTGAACTATTCAAAAATCATGAGAAATTAGTCACTTTACGACTACCTCTCATGGAAATGGTCATACTTTGAATGACTTACTTAACGCAGTTGAATCCCAAAAATAATATCTAATATAATGCACTGCGAAAATCCCCCATACTTAAAAACAAAGTTATTATTGGGTTTGACTGTACTAATTACGCTTAAGGTGGCAGTCCAGGAGGAATACTTGACAGAACACCTTAGTGTAATAGCTCTTTGGAACCGGGAGGAGAAGATCTACATGATGGAATGGTTGGATGTGAGTTTCAGTGACCTTAGGAGACATGGTGGCCAATTTACCCTTTTCCCGCATTAAAAAGAATATTTTAATTAAAATAAAAGAGGGAAAAGTGCTCCATGATTAAAATTATAATAATATAGGAGGTTCTAGAGGAGTCCATCAAATCTATAAAAGAGGAGGAGGAGGCCATTTGAGGACATTTTGGATTGAGTATTGTTTCTCGTATGAGAAGTTGAGAACCCGGTTCTCTACTCCATTGGTAACCCCAAGACGGAAACCCTCAAGTGATTTAGAGAGATTGGGCAAGCACCCATCTTCCCTTGGTGGATCCATTCAGGGTTCACATGCTGCAGTTATTTGATTTTTAGTATGATTTGGGAGGCCCATTGTGGCATTATTGTAGATCTGTTGAGGCCAGCTATCTCAGCTATTTTGTTATTCCAGCATGTAAAACCCCAGTTTATATATTATAATAAAGCTGAGATTGTTTCTGCTTATCGTGATTATAGAATTGCATGCATTTTATATGTTCTATTTTACATGACAATCTTCTGTTTATGAATAGAATTTTTATCTGGAGATTTTTTGAGTTAAAATTTGAGTTGTTCCAAATTTATTTCAATTGGGACATTACACAACGCTAGCCTTTTCAGTAAAACATTGAATTAACTAACTCTGACATTCAACTTTGGAAAATCTCTTGACACTCGTGATGGAATATTTATCACAAAATTTCATAACTCGTCTTTGTTTTGGTATTGAATCAGAAATATTTAACAGATTTGCTATTCTTGTGGTTTGTATCACATTCTCATTTTCCTGTATATGAAAAATGTGCGTGATGTTGACACAGTCAAAGGAAATGTTTGTAGTATACTGATATACTAGAACTTTTACATAATATTTTTGAAGTTACATTACTTCGAAATTATTTCCCTTGCAAGACTTTCTATGGTATATATTTTGGTAGAAGAAGTTTTTTCTATTCATGTCACTCCTAGCACTGACTTATAAATCATTCAATCTTAGATAGAAAATAACCTTCTTCCTGAGACTCTGTGAAGACAGACATTGATGCAGGTTCTCGAGTCCACTACTACCATCATAATTTTTTGCTTGTCTAGTGACCCGGATGTTGGAATGTATCTCACTACAGAGATTTGTTGTTTATCATTTTGGAATCGATTCTTGTCTTTCTTTCATGTGAGTTATTTATATCCATTTTCTAGTATGTGACCTTTACTTATAGTATTCTAATAAGTCTTTTCTATCATGTTGGGATCTTTCTACATTCTAGGGAGTTGCTATGCCTGCTATGAGCAATCTACTGTCTAGGTGGGTTCCTGTTGAAGAAAGGAGCAGATCATTGGCATTTGTGTACAGTGGGATGTATCTTGGTTCAGTGACAGGATTGTCCTTGTCTCCAATGCTCATACACAATTTTAGGTGGTCATCTGTCTTCTTCTCATTTGGCTCCCTTGGTGCTGTTTGGTTTGCGTTGTGGCAGAGAAATGTAAGTATTTTTCCAAACATCCTCGTGTTTTATGGAAAGTTTTAAGAAATTTGTTGATTATGTAGGTAGACATATGTGCATCACCATAATTTATCTTCTTACATTAATTTCTTAGACTGAAATTTTTAATAGGTATAAAATCATAGAAGCAGTTTTTGTCAATCCTACAAAGAAACAGAGAATATTTCTCCCTCCCTTGTTGGAACAGGCTTCCAGGAATAACCTCAAATGATTTATAAATAGGCTTATCGTAATTCTTCTGAAAATGAATTTGTCTACATCCTATGAAATTCGTGTCCCCAAATCAGACATCCATTGAAATAGGATAGAGAGATTCATTAGGCTTAGGGAAAAGGTGAGATCAATGAAGGATGATATAACTTGAAAAAAAAACTTTGGGAAGCTTGAAGAGAGTGGATGGTATGCAGGGATAACACAATAATAAGTAGCTGGGAAGGCCATGAGTGGTTGCGGAAGCTTGCCTATAGGGAAAGAGGGAGTTAAATTCTATTTATAATAGACCGTTAGAGCCCACATCTGTATAGAAATTTTGAATCAGAGAATGAACCACAAGGTTCAGGATGAAGCACAAGTTCATGCAAGGGTAATAGCATATGAGTATCAAAATCACATTGTGTTCCATGTTACCCAATCCACCATCCCCACTTACATATGCCATTAATAATTTAATACATATTGAATACAAAGTCCAGATACATCACAGATATGCAAAAAATTCACCAAGGTTCTGTAATGTCCCTTTCCAATCCATAGTAGTGGAGAGAGTTGGAGTCATAGCCTACCATGATCCCCATAGGTTGTCGACAATAAAAAATGGGTTGCAACAGGTTAATTAGTAGATATTATCTTAATAATTAAATAAAAGGTGGTAAAGTCACCTTAGAAAAAAAAGTGACCCATGGTATTGGTATTGATTACCACCCATGGTTTTCTAAGGGGGAAAATGATTTTAAATAGAAGAAGAGACTCAGGGGGAGAACATGCGAGATTTGATTTGTGAATTGTCGTAGAGCTCGGGTAGCTATTGTGTGAAGGAGAAACCCTTGAGTATTCCCAGTTTCAGTGTGGAAATACACACCCTAGCTGGTGGTGATTGGTTTCGGTGGCTGTGCAACCACCCTAGCTAGTAAAGAAATTGATCACTCCAAAGGAGGATGAATTGATTTTTCAGGGAGGTTGATTTATCAGTCTAGGAGGAGATTGACTTGCCTATCTAGAGAGGCCGAATTTCCAGTTTGCACAAGGTCAAATTCTATTTTATAAAGGCCGAACTTCTTGTGTTGCAGGGGCCGAACTTTCACTTCAAGTAGGAGGCTGAATTATTATCCCTGAGGGCCGAATTATCATTTTAAGGAGGTCAATTTATTATTTGCAGAAAAACTGAGTTATTGTGTTAGGAAGATGAATTGCTAAGAGCTGATGCGCCAGGCATTAAGGAAGGACAATCTGACATTATCATCTTATGCGATGTTCCCACTTAGCAATTTTGCTAAGTAAATACATTTTTGCACAATTTTGGTATTTTGACATGATGGACTTAGGAAAAGTGGGTGTAAGGCAGAAAATTTCACCAACAACATACCAATCAAATTTAAACTAAATTTACCAAATTTAATTGCAGATACATACCTGTATATCCAATTTGACGCCGATTTTGGGATGTCATTTCTCCGCTCCTGCTGCCAAACCAACCATTTCCTCCCAGCCTATCTGGGATCAACCTATCCGGTTCCTAGATCCAGAAGACTTCAAAATTGAGGTCTTCTGGCCCCTGTGCCCAAAACCCCAAGAACAATGCTCAAATCTCGATTTCTCAATCAATTCCACCCTTAGAATGTTTATTTGGGGTAGCATTGGATGTTCTCTAGCCACAAAAATTGGTGGAGAAGCTAAGGCACATGAGATATCCAATACCTAGAAAGGGTTTGGGCAGATTCTAAATGGTTTGGGAGATATTAAATTAATTAATATTTTTAATGGAGTCCCTAAGTATAAACTTAGGGAAAATAAAATATTAATGTGTATTAATATAAATTTGTGTAAGAATGGTCCAAAATTCATGGATCAAGCCAGATCTAATCTTAACCGTTGATTAGGAACTTAATCTCGGTCGTTGATTTGTCAATGAGAAAAGTATAAGAGGAGGCTTGAGGGTCACTTGGAGAAAACACTGAGGGAGACCAGTCAATGCAATTTTTGGAGCGAGGTTAGCTGAGAAATTGAACCAGTGGTTTGGTGAGCAGTCAGGAGGCAGCAAGTATGAAGTAGAGAGGCAGGATCAGCCACTAGAGATAAGTGTTGATGTAATATCCCTTATCAGGAATATTCCTCAAACACAAGCAAACTCCAACCAGAGATGGACTGGGAGGGCATTTACCACATATGTTGCCTCTGAAAAGAGGACGAGATCTAGGGGCTACCTAGCCCTTTCCAGACTCTGTCTAAGAGTATAGGAGAACACACAAGTGGTATAATAGCAGAGAATGCTCAAGAGATGCAAATAACAATGGTGCAACATATACAATATAACCATAAGCAGATACTCAAGAAATGCAGAGAGAAATGCTAAGCCATTTTATTATACTAAGTAATAGAATGAGTACAGGAGGTGATTAGAAAGATGGCATCTCGACTTGCACAAAGCAAGTGAAGATATACACTAAGAATAGCAAAGGAATGGCCCCTCTCTGAACTGCGTCCATGCTGCTGGAGAACTGTCGTGCTGTTGCTGCTGCTAGAAATCAAATAAGGATTTGGGGCTGCTCCCCTCCTCAGAAAAGGCTGAAACTCTGGAATCGGACTCTACTCAAGAAACCCAGAAAAACGCAGAAAGCTCTCTTGGATTGACTGACCCCCGAAAATCACCCCCTTGGGGTTCTGCGCAATCCCTCAATGCTCTGCCTACCACTAAATGATACCCTCCAGAAATCTGCCTAAAACCTCTGCCAAAACTCTCCAATATGCAAGGGCTAATCCCCTACTCTATCTCTCAGCACAAACCCAACTGCAAACCCTTAACTCAGACTCCTGCCAGAAAGAACTGCGTCATCCCTATTAGTGTTGCGCAGCCCTCCAAAACGCTGATGAAACTGCTACTGAAATGCTAATGAAACTACTGCTGAAATGCCAATGGAAATACCTTTCCCGAGCAGGCACTCGAAGTCCCCCGGGGCTAAGGGTGAGATCTTCAAATGGAGACACTCAATGCACTAAACAGTGATGCAGACTAGCTAAACAGCCAACGTGCTCTAAGTCGAAATGACTATCACAAATGCTCATAACTGAATGATCAAAATGAGGGGGCTCCTCTCTCCTTTATAGTCTTTTCCTCTCTCAATCCCAAGGCTCACCTCCTCCTACGTGATTCCTCTCTTGCCACATGTTCCTTCCCTCCTGCGCAGTCCCTCCATGTGTCTGTGTGGGCTCCATTTCTGCGTCCCCCTTTGGCCCCCTTGGCTTCCCTTTAAGTCACAACGTTGTGCTACTAGGAAGTGATTTTTTATTCTAAAAGTGAGTTATGCCCTCCGTCCTCACTTTTTTATTTACAAATAACTATAGAAGGCGAAAATTGAACAAAATCGAATATTCCAATTAGCCATGGCTAATTAGGAATATTACAGTCTCCCACGGAAAAATGTTGCTTGTCCTCAAGCAACTGAAGTGATGGATGTTGCAAGATCTTCTACTCTCTCAAGTGGCATCCTCATCCGGCAAATTCTTCCACCTCACTAAGAATTCCCAGACCGTCCTGCTCCGCAGCTGCCTCTCCCTGGTATCAATGATAGCCTCCGGCTGCAATACCAAATGTCCCTCATCATCCATGGGTGGTAGCTCATCTGTCACTATCACCTGTTGCCCCAATGCCTTTTTCAGGCATGATACATGAAAAACATTATGAATCTTGCTGCCTTGGGGTAGCTCCAACTCATATGCAACCTGTCCAATCCTGTGTATCACCTTGTAGGCCCATAAAAGCGGGGCATGAGCTTTTTAGCCCCCTTCTGCTTCAATGACGACTATCGATATGGTTGTAATCGTAGGTAGACCATGTCCCCTACCTCGAACTGTCTCTCCACCCGACCCTTATCGGCATACAACTTCTGCTGGTTCTGCGCTGTAGCCATGTTATCCTTGAGAGCTCGAAGGATATCCTAACTCTCTTGGATCCAAATCTTGGCTCTAGGAGCCTTGCTATCACCAAACATCACGTCAGGAAAGGATAAAGGATGATACCCATATAAGGCATAGAATGGTGACATACCAATGGACATGTGATGTGAAGTATTGTAGCAGTACTCCCCCAGATGCAACCACTTCAGCCATGCTCATTGCTGCCCACTGACATAGTTACGCAAGTAGCCCTCCAGCCACTTGTTAACTATCTCTGTCTACCCATCCGTCTGTGGGTGATAACTGGTACTCGGTGTCAACTCCATCCCCACCAACCGGAAAAGCTCCTGCCAAAACCTGCCCATGAAACAACTGTCCCTATCACTGACCATGGTCTTAGGAAGACCATGTAACCTGAAGATCTCTCTGAAGAACAGCTCGGCCAACTGTGCTGCTATATAGTGTGCAGATATGGCAAAAAAATGTGCGTACTTCGTCAGTCAATCAACGACGACAAAGATGCAATCCTTGCTCTGTACCATGGGCAACCCTGCGATGAAGTCCATCAAAATACTCTCCCATTTCCCTTCCGGAATGGGAAGAGGCTGCAATAAACCTGTGGGATGGCTCATCTCTCCCTTGTTCCTCTGGCAAACATCGCACTCTCGGATGTGCTGGAGTGCGTCCTCCTTGAGGCCCTTCCATGAGAACCTCTCTCTAATGGCCCTGTAGGTTTCGGTAAACCCCTGATGTCCTGCCAATGGTGAATCATGTGATGCCTGGAGTATCTTCTTCTTGAGCAGAGACCCCTCAGTCAAGAAGATCCGGTCCCTACAATAGATGATCTCATCGACCACCCTATACCTGTCATCTGCCACCTGCCCATCCAGAACCTCACATGCAAACCTGTCCTTGGAGTACTCTACTAAGAGTCGAGCCCTCCAGTCTGTATCCAAGCTCATAAGAGACAATGTGGCTGGTCTACGTGAAAGGGCATATGCTACCACGTTGTTCTTACCCTTGACATACTCAATGTTAAAGTCATATGCTTGGATCTTACTGATCCACTTTTGTTGCCTCTCCTGTAGCTGCTTCTGCTCCAAAAGAACTTGAGGCTATTGTGATCAGTCCTCACCCTGAACCTGTTACCCACCAAATACTGCCGATACTTAGCCAATGCATGCATGATGGCCAGCGTCTCCTTGTCGTATATAGAATACAACCTCTTGTGCGGAAGGAGCTTCCGGCTCTCAAAGGCTATAGGGTGACCTCCCTACATCAACACTGTGCCGATCCCCTCTCCTAATGCATCACACTCCAAAACAAATGGCTGCGTAAAATCTGGCAACGCAAGCACTGGGCAGCTTCTCATAACCTCCTTGAGCCTGTCAAAAGCTCGCTGCGCTGTATTCGACCAACTGAATGCCCCATTCCTCGTCAAATCTGTCAGGGGTGCAGCAAGCTGTGAGAAACCTTTGACGAACTTCCAATAGTAAGTACAAATGCGAATGAATCCTCGAAGTTTCGTCACATTTCTCAGCTCCGGCCATTCTCTGATGGCCCTGATCTTCTCCTCGTGGACTCTCACTCCGTCCACCCCTATGATGTGTCCCAGATACAACATCTCCGTCAACCCAAACTCACACTTGGAGAGTTTGGCATAGAACTGCTGCTCCTGTAAGATACGCAATACTGTCTCAATGTGCTGGAGATGCTCCTCCCAAGTCCTGCTATAAATGAGAATATCATCAAAGAATACCAACACAAACTTCCTCAAGTGACTACGGAAGATGTGATTCATGTAGGACTGAAATGTAGCAAGGGCGTTGATTAGCCCAAAAGGCATCACTAAGAACTCAAAGTGCCCATAGTGACACCTGAAGGCAGTCTTGGGAATGTCCTACTCCCTCACGCAAATCTGATGGTACCCAGATCTCAAATAAATCTTTGAGAAGAACTGTGCTCCTCTCAACTCGTCCATCAAATCATCAATCCTGGGTATGGGATACCTGTTCTTCAAGGTCTTCTTATTCAGGGCCCTGTAGTCAATGCACATCCTCAATGTACCGTCCTTCTTCTTCACCAACACATCACAAGAAGCAAAAGGACTCATGCTCGATCAAATGTGCCCAAGAGCCAACAACTCCTGGATAGCCTGCTCAATCTCATCCCGATAAGCCTTGGGGTGCCTATAGGGGGTGGTGATCACTGCCTGTATGCCCTGCTCAAGCTCGATGGTGTGCTTAAACCACTGATCCGGTGGTTGTCTTGGTGGAATATCCCCAAACACTATGGCATACCGATCAAGGATGGACTGTATCTCTGGATGTACCGTCTGCCCTGTAGTCCCTGCCTCTGATGCACGCAGCTCCACTGCCCACTCTATGTCTCCCTTCCGAAAGACTGCCTCCATTCGATGAGCCGACACAGTCTAAGGCGGATATGTGTGTTGTCGCCGTATCTTCTCATGCCTCCCTATCTTCTCATCATCCCACTCCATCTCTGGGGTCTTCCAATCCGGCGTGACCTTCCCTAGAGTGATAAGCCACTGAACACCCAGTATCATGTTGGTGTCCGGAATATCGACCACAAAAAAGTGGTCAGTCAATGTGTAGGTGCCCATCGTCACTGAAAGCTCTAGGACATAATGAGTACACATCATGGTCTGATCTCTTGGGACCAAGACTAAAAACCCATCGAAGCTCTCTGTCTGTATACCTCTCCGCTCAACCATCTGTGCATCGATGAAGTTGTGGGTCGCCCCACTGTCAACCAAAAATGATACTCGCTGGCCATGTACTGTCCCTCGTACACGTAGCGTCAGATACTTGGGAACTCCTTGCAAGGCTGCAAGGGCCCCTCCGGTGTGTGCAAATAATGCACCACCTACTGCTGGCGGTGGAGGTGGCAAAGGTCCCTGTATGGCATGGCTATCTCCTGCCTCCACATCATCCTCGTCATCCTCTTCTCCACTGCTCTTGAAGAAGACCTCAATAAAATGTGCCTTGCCAGTAGCACATCTATGTCCTGGTGCCCACGGCTCCTGACATGTGAAGCACAACCGCTTCTTCTTCAACTCCCTCCTGACATCGTCGTCAATCTGTACTCGTCCTGGATACCCCTTTGGAGGTGGAATCCTCACATCCTTCCCCTTAGACTGGAAACTCTGTCTCTGGGGGTAAGGTGTCCGGGTCCTGGGTAAGACATCCTATAAGTCCCGGGTCCTGCTGATAGCGTCCTGGAGTGTGGCTGGTCTAGTGGATCGGACTAGACCCCGAAGTGGCTCGACTAACCCCTCAACATACATATAGACCCTCCACGTCGTGGATAGGTCTGGAACCATCACGGTGACCCTCAAGAAATCTTCAATGTAGGTCTCTGGGCTCCCTGTCTGTTTGAGCCTCGTCAGCTCAACAAAATGCTGCTCTGGATCCCTCTGATCAAATCGCTCCATCAATCTCTTGGTAAACTCAGCATATGACGTCACTGTAGAGTGCTCGAGTGTAACCATCCCATGAAACCACCAATCCTGGGCCTCACCATCCAAATGCAATGTTGCCACCTTGATGGCCTCTGTCTCCAACATCTGGTTAAGTTGGAAATAAATGTCTAGCTTCTCCACCCAAGACTTTGCCGAACTGTTTAATGAACCATCAAACGTAGGCAAGTGGAATCTACTTGCTGCATGGTGGGTGTCACCATCATGGTAATGCCGGTATGCTTTGTGATGGTCACGGGGTCTGCTATCCCGCTGGAGCTGAACAAAATCTCTGAATGAGAGGGCCTCCCTGAACTCCTGCCCATAGGCCGGTACTCTGCAAAATAATCGCCCATATGTCCAGGCTCTACCTCCTACTGGGCTACGGCCCCCGTGTCTGCTCCTAAGAAAGTGGGCATGGTAGAGCTTGTAGGGGCATGTGAAGCCACCTGCTGCGCAGTATCACGCTGCTATTTCAAATGGTGGGATGCGCCCGATCCCTCACCAATTTGAAAACTTGTGGGCTCTCACGTTGTCTGGCCTCTACCGCTGTGAATCTCTGCCCCATCACCTCAATTTGCCTCGACAGAGCCTGCACCGATTTGAGGAGCATATCCGCAAATCTCTTCCCGTCATCATCTGCCATCGGAGCCTCCTGCTCTGCGTCCACCACAGGCTCCTTTTGTTCTGCATCCACCACAGGCTCCTCTTATTCTGCGTCCACCACTGGAACACAGTCTCCCTCTCCGTAAGTGTTCTCCAACCTACGCCCAATGTCTTTGTATCTCCGACCTCTGTAACAGATGTAGGGTTTTTCCCTCGGTGTCATAGATTTCTAGCTCCACAGGCTGAGCCAGATCTATGCTCTGATACCACTGTAATATCCCTTATCAGGAATATTCCTCAAACACAAGCAAACTCCAACCAGAGATGGACTGGGAGAGCATTTACTAGATATGTCGCCTTTGAAAGGAGGACAAGATCTGGGGGCTACCTGGCCCTTTCCAGACTCTGTCTAAGAGTATAGGAGAACACACAAGTGGTATAATAGCCGATAATGCTCAAGAGATGCAAATGACAATGGTGCAACATATACAATATAAGCATAAGCAGATACTCGAGAAATGCAAAGAGAAATGCTAAGCCATTTTATTATACTAAGTAATAGAATGAGTACAGGAGGTGATCAGAAAGATGGCACCTCGACTTGCACAAGGCAAGTGAATATATACACTCAGAATAGCAAAGGAATGGCCCCTCTCTGAACTGCGTCCAAGTTGCTGGAGAACTGTCATGCTGCTGCTGCTGCTAGAAATCAAATGAGGATTTGGGGTTGCTCCCCTCTCACATTGGAAAAGCTGGAATCCTATCTTTCCAAGGTGGAACAATCTGATTGGAGTTTAAATTGGGCTCTGGAGCCAGCTATGCTTGCATTGGTACAAGCCAGATTCTTGGAGCATCCAGGTGAGAGAGTCAAGCTTATAATTGCCTCTTGTTTCAGCGATATTTTGAGGATAGTAGCACCCTTTCCTCCCTACAATGATGTCATGAAGATCTTTCAATTGATTGTAGAATGTTATTCAGGGCTGCATGACACTTAGAGCTCAAACTTTGATAAAAGGTGTGTGATCCTAGACACTATGGCCAAAATCAGATCCTACGTAGTCATGCTTGATCTAGAGTAGGATGATTTGATCCTTCAGATGTGTCAGTTCTTCTTCACCAACATCAGAGAGCATCACCCTGAGGAGTTAAAAGCCAACATGCGAGATATCTTATCTTCATTGCTAGTTGAAGGTGATGTCATCCGCAAACAGCTGTAGACAAAATTGTTAGCCATTTGGAGGAAGACACAGGTTGCCTCACCAGCTGCCTATGAGCTAGCCAAAGGGGTGGTTGAGCAAAACATGAGATTCTTCAGAAGACAGCTCACCCAGGAGGAGTTGGCGACGATGTGGGATACAAAGATCCAAACATGTAGCAGGAATGATCTCAAAAGAAAGGGTCTTTGCTTCACTTGCGAGGAAACTTTGGGGCCTAACCACTCATGCTTGAGCAACACAGAGGAGATGACAGAGGGAGATCAGGTGGAGATTCCTTTTGACTTTTTGAATGAGAATTCTCCATCTATAGTAGAGTCCATGGGTTTTTACAAGGATACCTCTAAGGGGCATGAGTAGACAGGTTGTGGTGTTGACAGTAGCCAAGATGTGCAACCATGTTAGACAAAGGTGTATGATGAGTAGTCGATAGACCCCATGAGAGACATTCTGGGAGATGAGTCTATTGATTTGGGGTAGCATCAGATGTGCTCTAGCCATGAAAATTGGTGGAGAGGCTAAAGCACATGAGATCTCCAAGACCCATAAATGTTTTGGGTAGATTCTACCCGGTCAAGGAGATATTAAAATAATTAATATTTTTAATGGAGTTCCTAAGTCTAAACTTAGGAAAAATAAAATATTAATGGGTATTAATATAAAACTGGATAAGGTTCCAAATGACATGGATCAAGCCAAATCTAATCTGAACCGTTGATTAGAGATGTAATCTCGACCGTTGAAGAACCAACAGGAAAAGTATAAGAAGAGGCTTGAGGGTTAGTTGGAGAACATACCAGAGTGATCAATAATTCGATTTTCTAGAGCGGGGTTTGCTAAGAAAAGTCGAATCAGTGATCAGTTTGTAGCGAGGGGCAGTGAGTACGAGACAGAGAGGCAGAGATAGTGTCGAAAGACCAACGCAAAGGCAGAGAGGCAGACGCAGAAGCTAGAGGGAACCACACAGAGGCTAGCAGAGACAACGCAGAGGCTAGGAGGGCCCGCGTCATCCACACAGAGGTTGCTGGATTGACACAGAGAGCCAGAGAAGCTATGCAGAGCCTCAGAGAGCTGATGCAGGGGATTTTCAGGCTAACCCAGAGCACAGGAGGGCTGACGCAGTGCTTCAATTGCGCTGGAGAGGGTTTTGTGGGGCAAATTTTCTGAATATCTGCTTCCGAATAGAGAGGTATAACTGCCGAATTATTTTCTCTATCGGGTGAGTCGGTTTGGCACCCAGTTGTACTCAGATAGACTGCATAATAAAATAACCCTCATAACTATTGCACCGGTTTTTCCAAGTTGTGTTTTTCCAGGGATGAGTTGTCCAAAAATAACGGTGTCGCTTGTGTGTTTGCTATTTCTTTCAGTTGTTGATCTGTAGATGGCTGAGACTGTATTGTGTTTATTTTGATATTTATATGTTTAAATAAGTTGTTCATAATTAACAAGTAGGAGAAATAAACTAGAGAATACAAATAAAATTTATAACGGGTAATACTTAGAAATTTCAACAAAGTCACCCATAGTGATTCAACATGAGCAGCTTATGGTAGGGGACAAGCCAGATGAGGAGGATGATATAAACACGGGGTGTGATGGGCCATTTGTGGAAAGTCAAGTAGTGGCTTATGTTGAGCCCATGATGGAGGAGGATGAGCAGTTGTCCTCTGGGACAGCCTTTGGCGAGGAGCAAACAGATGCACAGGCAACCAGCAGGGTTGTTAACACTTGTCATCAGGTGGTGCTAGAGCCTAACAGGGCAGCTTTGCAAGAGATTGGTACGCTGGAGGAGCACAGAGATTCTAGTCAGATGGTGGGGATATCCTAGGGATGGTGGTGCGTCCATCTATGGGTCCTACCCATTGATGAGGTGCAAATAGGTGCAGTGGCAGCTAGTAGGGTTGTAGTATATATTGGCAACAACCCTCTCGAGGAGTACATATATAGGGCTTGCAAAACCATTTTCCCACCTTTATCCTTCCGAGAGAGAAGGGTAAAGTTTTCCTTGTTGATTGATCGATTGGAGCGACAAGGGTTGAGCATTGACCAGCATCCACCTAGCAGATTTGTTCTATACACAGGTGTCCATTCTTCTCACGAGTTGGATCGACAGGAGATCATGAGTTGGTACCCTACTGATGGGATGATAGTTCTAGTTAGGGACATAGTGCAGCAGGAGCCCTTAGATGTGAGGGATACTGCATGTTTTTGTTGGCAATGGGATGCAAGCCGACAATGTTTCAGCATTCCAGCCCAGCATCAACAGAGTAGGATTGGCGTTTGTTTGTGTCAAGGGTTGGATTAGAGAGAAGTGATGAGTTGGTAGTCGATTGATGGAGCAACATCTACAGCTAGAGATAGGGCACAGTTGGAGCCATGGGATAGGGGTGCTAATGATTGGCCATGGTGGCATTGGGATCCATGAGGATCTGATGATGGCAGGATGAGTTAGAGTTTAGTCTGGGATCCGAGGATTAAGGGATCCGATCATGGTTGGGTGGCACGGAGGCATGGTATCACCTAGTGGTTTGTATGGGATCCAGGTATTGGTTCTCAGCTACAAAAGACTGTCAGGTTGGTCGACAGATATGGATTTCTTGAGGGCAAGCAATCTTGGGACGAGAATATTTGTCATGTTCCTTTTTATGGTTTCCCTTACGGTGTGGTCGGGATGGACTTCCATGGTTGGAGGCAGCGAGGTCACAGGAGTAGGTTTACTCCATCAACGGACCCAAGAGCTTCTGGAGGGGATTTATGGGGTTTTGAGGAGTTTCTTTGGGATCTGATAGCATTTGTTTGGCATACTCCATCATCCGCACAACTTGCCTTTTGTTCTATTGCATTCTGACAACTTTCAGAAAACAAGGTTATTATGGAGCCTGACTCAATTAATTACGCTTCAAGTGGCATTGCAGGAGGAATACTTTGTTGAATTTCCATGACCTTGGGTCTAGGTTAGAGTCTTAAAATCACCAACGCTACCAAACCAAGAATCTCAACCATAAACTACTTTGCAGAGCGGAAATATAAAGCAGTAAATGACATATGCACAATATACACAATTTTTAAACAAAATTGTACAATAATGTATAATCACCAATCTTTGTTATATTAAACCAAATTTGAATAATACACCAGTCTATGGTATACAAGATACAATGACAAACGCCACTGCAGCTTCTATGTCGTATCTTGTCCTGTCGGTCCTTTGCTCTCGTACTGCTCACTAGTAGTGCCTTAGTCCATCAAGGTCACTACACATCGAGATTCCAGGAGGGCTGCCATCTAACAACGCTGCACGTCACTTCTGTTGCAAGTACACAGGCTCATAAATCTGCTCTCTAGGATGGCCAATTCTCGAGCTTCAATATGCCTTCTAGTAGCCTCTTTCATCCATCAAAGAGCTACTCATTAGGCTGCAAACTTCATCCAATCACGCACCAACAATGTACTTCTTGTCTGCTGCTCTAGGGCTACTTTGGGTAGCCAACACGCTGCCCTCCACTCAGCTCTAAGGCACCCAATCAATAATGAATCTACTCCTAATATGACACTTCACCATGTAATGTCCCTTCTGAAATTAAATTGTTACAGGTTTATCTATGCTACAATTTTGACAATTTTGGAGGCCATGGGACCCATTTGATTTTTGGAAAAGACTTAGGAAGGAAAAAGGGGCCGAAATGTTTGTTGGCATAGCATGGGGGCCACCCACATGAGGAAATACGCACCACCTTATTGGGAAGTTCGAATGACTAAGGAGGGAAAGTCAAATTTCTAGTTGGAGAGGGCCCACATGGGAAAAGAGGCCCATGAATTACAAATAGAGAAGGCTCAAACTCTGTCATGTCCCTTCTCAAACACATTTGTAACAGGGAGTTGCTACACAATTTTGCACAATTTTGGCTAAGGAAGAGAACCCATCATTTTCGAATTAGGGACTTAGGAGGCAATTCGACTTAGTTTGGTTGCTAGTGGAATGTGGGGGCCACCCACATGGGAATTCGAATTGGCCCATTCGAATAGCTTGGAGGGAAAGTCGAGTAGGTGGATGGAGGGGCCCACATGAGGCAAGGGAGGCCCAAGGAGTTATAAGGAGGGAGCAGCCCTCATTTTGGGATTCATTCATACATCTTGCAAACAAAATCACTTGACTGTTCACTACATTGTTTAGCTGAGTCAACCGGCTATTTAGCCACAAATCTCTCAAGAGGGAGATTCAACCTCTACTCGAGGGACCATCCGTGCCCACCCTAGAGAGGCAGTTCTACAAGGATTTTAGGAGTTCTGGGGCAGTGACATCACCACCAACCATCGCAGAGCAGGGAGTGCGTATTTCTGGGCAGCCAAAGAATACACAGAGGGAGATAGAGGCTAGCAGAGATCAGATTGTTTGTTGGAGAGTTAGAAAGCTGAGATAGCAGCAATAGACTAGCATTCGTGTTGCGTTTTACAGCCAACAGAGCTAGCATTCCAGCAGTTCGAATCGCTGGGCTAGGGGACAGTGCAGAGGCTACTCAATAATTTTTTGTGGAAGTTATAAGCTAGTGTCTTAGGCCAAGAGCTCACCCAGGAAGTCAGGGATTGGATAGAAAGGATCAACCTAGCACTTTGGGGGCTTTTCCGGGAGGATTTCCAAGCAGTTTCCAACAGGCCGAGTTTTGCAGTTGCAGCTGAGGTTGGGCTCCAAGGGGGTCGAATTTCAAAAGTCTAAACTAGCCAAAATTCTTTCTCAGTTTTTCTGGGTTTTTGACAAGGATCCAAAATTTAAAGTTTCATAATTTTCTGAGCACCGGAGGTGGGGTTTTAAGCCGTGTCTTTGCAGTAGACAATGTGTTGGACACCTAATCCTCAATGGGTTAGTGTGGAAGCCGAATAGACAAAAGGAAGTCCAAGAGACCTTGGGATGTGGAACCCAACGGTCAAACTATGTACTATAAATGTATATCAGTTGTTAATAAAAATTGCACTCTCGTGTTTTATCCTTCATATTCTATTGCTGCCCATGTGTGTTTAACATGGTATCAGAGTAGGCGATTGCTGGTCCTGCTCAAATTTGAGCCACTTGTTTTGTGGTCTCTATATACATGTCAGTTCTGCCTTTCTCCTAATCAGAGTTGATCAGAATTGCCACCTTATTGAGCGTTTTATTCCTCATTCTGCGCCATATTCTTTCCTACGCTTTGTGCGCTCTCTGCCATAACCGTTGTCTACCATTAGCTGCCACCCCTGTCTATCAGGTCTGCTACTTACATGCACCAAGCGGTTTCATCAAATTATCTCTCTGCCATTCTGAATCTGCTCAGTCTTAATAATCTGCTCTCTGCGTGATAATATGGGTAACGCTTGGTATTCCCATCGAATACCTGCTCCTACAGTGCTGTCAGCGTTCCATTGCCTGCGTTCTTATAGAGCTGCCAGCGTTTCGGTGCAGCGTGAGGTTTGACAATGGAAGTCTGCCTCAAGAACGACGTTATTCTGATCGAGGACAACCGGGATAGGAGGCCCCTCTGGATAAGGTTTGTTGAAACGGAGGAGCGATACCGCATAGAAGATATCCTCGTCGGGAGTAACAGCGGACGTGCGAGGATCCCACAAGGTTCTGTTGACAGGATACACGAGCATTAATCCATCCACTCCTTTTATGAGTATCTTTTTGAAGATCTTGGAATCAAATTCTACCATTTTGCTCTTAGGCACGAAGAGATTGAGCCACGCGTGAGGCGCATACCAGATACCGCTCTCTCTCTCTGCTATTTCTTGTAGGTGTACACGATAGAGAAAATAGAAGTATGAAAGGTCAGTGCTGAATTGTAAGCCCTTAATGAAGCCAAGCTTCGAAAGAAAGGATTCGATTATCTTATCGATGTCCATTCCAGGGTTGTAGTAGTGGGCAACTTCAATAGCGTACAGCAGCGGGCCGGCTGTGGATGGAATGAGAGACGTATCGAAGGATTGATTGGGCAGAAAAGGTATGGAAGGCCAGCCATTGACTGAATCATTCGTGCACCAAAATAGAGATCAGGCTGCTTCTGTTCACTGCACGTTATGATATCCCTGTTATCACATTAAAGTCTGGTAGCAGAATTGGGATCGATAGATTCCATGTTTATGGCGACTCTAAAGCATCAATTGATTGGATTAACAAGAAATCCAAAATTTACCCTCCTCTTTTAAGTAACTGGATGCGTCGGATTGAAGTTCTTCAAGCTGGATTTCCAGAAATACATTTTTCGCACATTTGCGGGTCAAAGAATTCAGTGGAAGATAATCTTTCTAAACAGGGTCTACTTTGCAATGTGGGTATAATGCATTTTCAAGTTTTGTTTCGGGATTCAGTGCAAAGCTCTAGCACTTTTTCATTTTTTTGAATTTTAGGCACCATTCTCCAGAACAACTGTGGAGCACTTTTGAATATATTGAAAATATCAGCGTGGACTTCACATTTGAATTAGAACTCATTTTATTAATAGCTGAGTGTTAAAAGAAAAGAAAGAACTGATTCGTAGAATTACTCCCTGGTGTGCTGGTGCACTGCCCCTTGTGTATAATCTGTAGTAAAAAAACAAACAAACAAACAAACGTTCCTGACATTCCAGGTTCCAACAGAGCAAGCCACAAACGTCCTACAGTGTCCACACTGCTTCAGCGAACGAGCTAGATTTCTCCATGTGTGTTTAGATTGACAGAGAACCGCTTCTTGCACCAGAGGAGAGAAGAGCAAAGTTCGATTTGTTGCAGGAGCAGAAGAGAAAAGGAGAAAAGCACGTGGGAAGTGTGAACATGAGCACTGGTGCGGTGAGCTTCTAGTGTTGTTTACGCGATCTGAGGGCACCGTGAATTCCGGAGATTGCCAGAGCCATCACAAAATAAGGAGAATAATTATCGTAGAGCCAACAACGTGAGTAAAGAAGCCAGTGATTCCTATTATTTATAGCCACAATCTATAAAAGTACCATGAGTTAGCGCCATCCATTTGTTGTTGAAGATTTAAAGTTAATTTGTTTACAAAGTCAATCTTACTGCCAAGCAACTTGGGCTCGTTTTTGAGATGACCGGTGAAAAGAAATAGTGCGGTGTTGTGTAAATAAACCTGTGAGTGAGTGACTGCCTTTATTTTTTGCTCTGTTCAAAATTAAGTTTGCACTGGTGACTGCATGCAATAGCTCTGTATTAAAAAAAAATCATTTTCGATTTTATAAAATACTGGAGTAATTTCGGTGGTCAAGACTATTATATGCTGAAGGAGTGATATATGGATTCCATGGGAGATGATGGTGATGTTGTGTGTTTTGGTTATCTGCGATGAGATGAGCTATTGGTTATTGTACGCTGATCCAACCTATATGCTAGTATAATATTGGTCCTTCATATATGATGAGAAGCGTTGAAGCTAGTACGTTGAAGTCTTGCTTTGTGGAGCACCCTTTATTTGATTTTGGGATTGCATTCAATAATATAAATTGTTGGAAAATGGTTGATGGAGTGTTGGAACTACTAAACAATTTAATACATTCTACTGTCGACAACACAATCATGATTGATAAAGTCATTCTCAGAAATATTCAAACCTGTTTGCAAAATGCACAAGAACAGATTGATTTTTTGCAGCTCGAATCTCAGCTACAACAAGAAGAACTAAAACAGAGGAGTCATTATGAACATGTTTCTGTTCAGAACATTGAGATAGCAACCCATCAACATCAAGTCAATAATGTTACAATTCATTCAGATAAAGCAGCAAGGTTACATGCAGATGCAGAGGTTCAGCTTGCACTTCCCAAGCCCATCATCAGACCTTGGGAAGAGCTTGTCCACAACAAGCACAACACTGGTCTTGGATATGACAAGGACTTGTCCTTTCATATTCCAGACTACTCAAAGCCAATTCAATTTCAAACTGCTGGATTTCTTGAGGATGATTCATATCCACCTGTTCTTCATGACAGTTCACCTCCAGCGACCCCAGATTATGCCCCTCTTCCACAGCAGCAACAACAACAACAGATTGTGAAATTCCAACACTATGACCGAGTTGGCCATTTGAAAGATCATTGTTTTGAATCTTGATCTTCATCCATGTAAGCGCTGTCATAAAGCCACCCATTCTTCACACAGATGCTTTAGAAACAAACGTCCTGCAAGAACAAAGATTCATCTTGGATGGATCGCTTCTTGGCAATGGGCATCAACAGCCAAGAAGATATTCCAATCACATGTCAGAACTTGTTCCAGAGTATTGAACAGTCTTGCAGTTGAGTTTTCTCCATCATCTCACCTTGTATCTGACAGGGGGGGAAATGATGGTCATCTACAAGCTTCAAAGCCACATCAAGCAAGCCTGAGCCACAACCTGCCACACCAGTTTCAAAGTTGTAGCCAGAGACAAAGATGCCCCTGAGCATGCCTTCAGTTGGTAATCTAGGACACTTCCTCTAGCAAAAGACTTCAACTTCTTGCCAGTTTCGGAAGAATTCCAGGAATAGAATTGGGGACACTTCCTCTAGCAGAAGACACCAGCTTCTTGCTAGATTTGGAAGAGTTCCAGGAATTGCATTAAGCATTCCAGAGTTGTTGGTCATCCTTAAACCATCACAGGTTGAGACTTCCATTTTCAGGTTGAAGTTCTCCCTTTTATGCGAGGTGAGACCTCCCTTTCATGGTTGAAGGTTTCCCTCTTCAAAACAATAGGAGCACTTCCTCTAGCAGAAGACTTCAGCTTCTTGCCAGTTTTGGAAGAGTTCCGGGAACTGCACTAAGCGTTCCAGTGTTGGTGGTCATCCTTAAACCACTGCCCTTTATACCAACATTTCAGAGAGCACATTCAGCCTAGTGTTGCCATGCATTTTTGCACATTTTGTATTACAGCTCTCTTCTTGGACTCATACATAACCCTTCGGATTAAGGGGGGGAATGTTGGACACCTAATCCTCAATGGGTTAGTGTGGAAGCCGAATAGACAAAAGGAAGTCCAAGAGACCTTGGGATGTGGAACCCAACGGTCAAACTATGTACTATAAATGTATATCAGTTGTTAATAAAAATTGCACTCTCATGTTTTATCCTTCATATTCTATTGCTGCCCATGTGTGTTTAACACAATGTAGAATTGCTGGGGTCCATTTTGGGAAGTCAAAATCAGGCCAAACTATTTCTGGGTTTATGTGGGTTTTTCTCAAGGAGTTTGTGGCTAAAGTTTCATCATTTTCTGAGCATCGCAGGAGGATTTTCTTGCAATCCCTTTCCAAGCAGCAGTGAAGTTTTCTGGGCAGCGTATAGCATTAGAGGAGCAATCATTTCCAGCATTTGAGATCATTGTATTATCACCTGGGTTCTGTCATGCTTGCCATTGAGGCAAGCCCAAGTGCATTCCTCCATACTATTGTACTTGCTCCATTGATTAATAAAATGGATCAACTGGTTCTTAATTCCATAATTTTTATGAGCATTTGCTGATTGTTTAAAATTTTATGGTGTTGTTTTTATTATTTGCTTTGCATAGCACTATTTTTCCTAGTTTGGAACATTATAGTGGTATCAGAGCATGACCTTGGCCCAGCTGTGGGAAATTAGCCAGAAGATCATGGAAGCTTTGGGTATGAGTGCACAGTGACGAGTGAAACCGGAGACAAACCCATGGCTCAAGGGAAATCCAGTAAGCAGAATGTAACGGCCCATCTAAACTAATCCACTATATAAAGTTTCAAACTTTATAATAAAACAAATGTGATGAATTTTAAATAATAAATTTATTTAAGTTTTATAAATATCATTTAAAAAAAAAAAAAAAACTTTATAAAATATAATTCTAAACTTCATAAAATATATATATATTAAACTTTACAAAATATATAAATTAACTTTATAAAATATAATTATAAATTAAACTTTGTAAAATATAAGTTAACTTTATAAAACTAAATTATATAAAACAAGGACCCTTATACAAGGGGGACGTTTAATTCCAACAAGATATATATCAGAGCGCACAAGACAGCAGAGAGAGAACCGCAATGCGTAGAAGGCGTGTCGGGACAAGGGAAGGCGGTGGTTGCATGCTGGAGGGCGGCCACCGCCAGGCCCGTGGTTAAAACCGGGATTATGAACGGAGAGGGGGGGAGAAATTCAGGAGTGAAACCAGAGGAGGAATTCAGCAGTGAGAGAGATTTGCTATTGGAAGAGCTTTAATCCGTCTGAGGTTCTGGGCACGGGGGACAGTGGGCTTCTGTGAGAAGCTTGCTGGATTGAGTAGCCAGCCTCTGCTCAATCAGGCTGGGCGGAATTGGTCTCCCTGGGTAATTGGAGCTCAACATCAACAGTATCGTCAACTGCACGGGAACAGTATCGTCAACTGCACGGGATCAGCTAGCAGTTCAGGTAAGTGCAAATTAAGTTTTTATGCTTCCTGTTTTCCAGTTTATGAGTATTTACATGTTTCCTGTTTTCCAATTTATGGGCTTTACACAGAAATTCTGGGGTAGAATTCATTGGGACAATGAGAGGTTGGCCCAGTTGAGGAGGGTGACGACCAAACCCTTCCTCACCCTTACAACAAAGACATTAGAGGTGAGCAGGCCGTGGGGGTGCAACCATCTACATCGTGTTGGGAAAGTCGACCAGATCAGGGCACCAGATCTCCTGAAAAGGAGCAAACAGGACAAAGACAGTTAGAGGGTGAGACCAGGGAGCACTTTTGCTGGTGGAGACCTGCCTTTAGATACCAGGATCTTGAGGAGGAGGTTGAGCATGACACTTGTTGATCACTACGTGTCAACTACCCATAGCAGTACACCCCCTTTTTTCGCAAAAAGGGATAGCGCTTGATTGATGTGTCCGTGCCATTCGACTTTCGTCATCAACCTGATCGTGTTGTGTTGTAAACCCAGTCTGCATGTGTAAATTGCAAATAATCTTAGCAGATATGAGTCATGTATGTAAATTCCCTAGGTGGACCTAATTTTCTAGTGATAATCTACGTTTCGGAAGGTTTTTTGTTTCATCGATCCATGATCGGCAGAGTTTTCCTTCAGCCTAACCCCAAAGCCAGAATGAATTTTGTCATTGGAATCTTAGGGGAATCTTAGTGCATTGATCTGCTAGGTTATATTTGGTTGCAGAACTGGGTGGTCTATGAGGGTCTATGTCAAATGGGTTTTCCCCCTTGAGATGTAAAATTATAAAAGTCATGATGTAAAGTGTCTTGAGGGTTAGAAAATGTTTTAGTCCCCTCATAAGTCCTAAGTCCTATGTCCTAGGTAATTTTTCCAAAGGCTAAGTTCGAGGATCCAAAAAATAAAAATTAAAGAAATTAAAAAAAAATGAAAAGATAGATAAAAATAATAATAAAAAAATTTAAAAATAAAAATAAAAAAATATTAAATAATAATAATAATAAAATTTTAAAAAAATTAAAAAAAATTAAAAATTAAAAAATAAAAATAATAAAATAAGTCGAAAATTTGAGAAAGCAAATGCAAAATTTTAATTTTTAATTTATTAAAATTTCGACAGATGAGATTAAAAGAAATCTTGATCCTCATCGACGGTCGAGATTAGTTTGACATGGATCACTCGAACTAGCCGTTGGGATTTTTTCCTTTAAATAGGGTGCTAGGGGTCATTGAGATCATTTGATCTGTGAGTCTTGTGCTAAAGAAAGATCTCTTGTAAACTTTTTCTGGTGCAATAAAGAAAGACTTTGGGGTTGAAATCTTGTTGGTGTTACTATCCTGAAGTGCTGTAAGGTGTTTTATTTTTTGCATAATTTTATTTTCAGCCATTAGTAATAGCTTGGTGAAGAGTGATGTCGAACACAGGGATCTTGTTTACTCACTAGGGTTTGAATGGTAATAAACTTTCTGAAAATAATGGCAGGTATCTCCATTAGATTTGGGTTTTAGTACTGTTTTTCCCTCTTTATTAATAGTTGAAGTAAGCTGTGCAGGAAAATCTAACTTGTAAGGATCAACGGGCGTTTGGGGAAGTTTTCGGCTGAACGAGCCAACTCCCGAAAAACATTCTCTTGTAGAGCCCAACCAGTTTCGATCCTGGGTTTATCATTTAAGTTTATCTTGTGAATGCATGAGAGTTTTTCTAAAGTATCTCATAGTAAATCTAAAACTTTGGAAATATTATTGTGCATAATGACAGATCTGGCTGCATAGAGCCTTTAACTTGTGAAAAGCTGTAATTATTTAGTTAAATTTTGGGTTTTGTCCTTGCATATTTTGCCTCTAGTTTTCCTGTTTTTGCAGATTGCAGGAAGAGATTTCTTGTTGGAAGCCAGATCTAGGCCTTGGGGTAAGATCTGGCCTCACAACCAGTTTTTTGCAGGGTTACCATTTTGCTGTCCGAGGGTTTCAAATTTAGTCACTTGCAGATCTGAAAATTAATTGTAGGATTTTCATCAGAATCAAAACGGAGTTAAAAGAAATCCAAGGCTGTCCAAAACCGCAAGCAAATCTGCCTCCATACGCGCAGTTTCCTTCCCACGCGGTTATCAATAAGGAAAATCGATTTTTTTTTTTTTACGTTACTGCCAGAAAACTTTACACCTGCAAATCCTCCTCATGCAGCCTTCTTTCCGTGTGTCCATACCCCAGCTCCAAACTGCATTTTCCAGCGAGCTCCACGCACCTTTTCATTATCTCTCAATCGATCCTCCATTTCCACGCATTAGCTACTCATTCCTCATCACATAGCATCCAAAACGTTGTCCGTAGCATCCTCAGCCTCTGCGCATTTTTCTCTTCCTCGGTTTTTCTTTTGTACGTCGAAGTGTCTCCCAAACTCATCACGCTGTATTTTCTTGCCTTCATCACTCCTGCAATCCTCGATTTCCCACGCTTCTCCCGGTGCTGCCATATCATGCCACGTTCTCCCTGGATCCACAAACCTGCAAGTCAAATCACCCTGTTCTCCAAACCTACGGACCTGCACACACACGACAGCAACATTTCACGATTCAACTTGATAGACCACGCAGCTCAGCTCTTGTGTTTTTGAACGTCCTCGAACCTGCAAAAGAAATTGGCAGCGTGGTGCCATAGCTATCCCCGCAGATTTCTTTCCCCTGCACGCTGCCCCTAAAGCCTACAAACCCTGCGGCATCCTTCCATTGAACCCTCTCCGCCTCCGGCCTAAGCTTCTCACGCTCCTCACGCTGCCATTTATGTGTTATTTCCACGCTCAGCTTGTTGAGTTCTCACCTGCAGAAAACCAGCATGATAAATTTAATTTTTTTTTATTTTAACTTAGGTGCTCTAACGTATGTTTTAGATTTTAGATTTTAGAGTTAAATATTCAAGATTTTAGATTTAAGTTTTAGATTTTAATTTAGATTTTATTTTATTTTTTCTATAGTTTAGGATTTAAATTTAAAAAAAAAAAAAGAAAAAAAGAAAAAAAAAGAATTTCAATCTTCATTTTCTTTGTATAAATAAGACGTTAGGTGCTTTTTTGTTAGCATTAGATTTTAGATTAAAGTTTAAGTTTTATTTTTGGGTTTAGCCGTTAGCTTAGTTCAATTTTAAATTTATTAAATTTTAGGTTTTTGTTTAGCTTTAGACTTTTTTAAATAGAATTAATTTTCGATTTTAATCATAAAAATAAAATAAAAATTCAAAAAAGCATGAAAAATAATCTTTAGACTTTTTATTTGGTTCCATAGTTTAAATTTTTATTTAGATTTAAGTTATTTTACTTAGAATCCAGTTTTTGTTTAGCTTATTCTTGTTTTATTTGAAAATATAATTAAAATAATAATAATAATAATAAAAAAATTAAAAAAATAAAAAAATAAAAAAATCTTGGAAATATTTTGCCAGACTCAGTCTCGGCTCAAGGATTTGTCATGTTTGCGATATATCTTTTTTGCTGAACCTAAAATTTTGATGTGAAATTAATATTTATCATTCTTTTTTTTATGTGGTTAAACATGCTTAAATGTTCATTTGAAGATTAGCTATATGAAAGTGATAACTAGTTAGCATTTAAAATTACGTGGTTATTTAAAGCATTTAATCTTTCGTATTTTAATTGCTGGAATAATGTTAAGCCATTGAACATTTATCGATTATCTTGCATTTGGCAAAAGTTAAACTTTGTTTGAGTTATTTGATGGTAAATGATTGTTAATGAGCTCATATTTCTTCAAGCATTTGATAAATAATCATTCAGTCATTAACTCCACAAGGCACTGGTCTATTAACTTAATAAAATCATATAAGTGCTTGTTTTCCCTCGTGTCTTCCAACCCAACTCGTCCACAGTTGGTCATCCATTGTCCCATAGGGTCTACCCCCCTTAACCGCGGGAGACAGGCTTAAACGGAGAGATCGGGGATCAGGGTGACAGCCCCCGGTTTGAGCGCTGTCGTGACAATCTGTGCGACAACAATGTTGAGAGCCCACAAGATGGTGAGGAGCACATCGATATATCGGTGTGGCGCAGGAGTCACCTTTATTAGAGACCTCTTTGATAGCCCCAGTTGACACCCTGGTGTAGAGGATAGAGCCTACTCGCATAAAGCCATTTGTTGAGGGGGTGCCATCCCTGGACGAGAGGCCAACAGTTGCTGAGGTATTTGGAGTCCTGACCGAGTTTATAGGTGATAGATGCCCACGACAGTTCCATCAGTTTCAAGCCGACCTTCTAGCTTTAAAAAGGAAGGTTGCGTTAGTGCGAGAGGTGATTCTGCAGTAGAACGACGAGCTGGAGGGCATGAGAGCAGTTTGTGCTGAGTCCACGACCAAATTGACTCACGATGGGGAGCACTTGGATTCCCTACTATTGCAGCTAGAGTGCACGTTGCAGGCTGCAGCGTGAGAGAAACCCTCTTCGAGCATACATAGATGGGGCTGGTAGCACTGTTAGGTTACGTTAGCCCATTGGACAAAGGGAGACAGAGCTACGTGGTAAGATTGCATGTATTGACCAGGATAACGAGATGAGACAACTTGAGTTGCACAGCATGCAACACCCACATGTTGGGGTTGTTCTATGTGCAGGAGTTCGTGCATTCGATCCCTCTCTTGGGGTTGGGTGGCGAGCAATTCTGAGTTGGTACTCGATGGAGTGGACTATGGAGATGGTAGTGGACCCAGGTGGAGCACAGTAGCAGTTTCCAGGCACTAGGGATGTTGGAAGCCCCGACTGGCATTGGGATCCAAGAGGGACTACTTATCATTTCCCATTGTTGAAGTTTCTAAGTTTACTTAGTTAGAAAACCTCCATGCACTTTATTTGATTTATTCCTACCTACTTGTTATCTTCCTTAACAAGTTATTTACAATGTAAATAGTGAAAATAAACACTAGTGCATGGTCAACATATTATAGATTAGCAACTAAAAGAAACAAGAACAAACACGCCACATGACACCATTATTTTTGGACTAATGTCCTCGGAAAAACCCAATGTGGGAAAACCAGTGCAGCTATCCGAGGGTTTTCTTATTAAGCAATATCAGAGTACAATCTGGGTGCTGACACTGGCCTACCCAATAGAGAAATTCCTTAGCAGTAATACCTCTCGGTTTTTGACAAATCTACAGGCTGAAAACCCGGATAATCCTTCCAGAAGCTACCCAGCACCAATCTACCCCAGAAACCCCAGCGTCTACCAAAGCTGGAATGCGTCATCCTCTCCTAGCCCAGCGCTGGCACTGCATCAGCCTATCTTGGCCTGCGTCAGCCCCAGGATGCCCCGCGTCAACTCTTCGAGCCTCTGCATTAGCTACGCTGGCCCCTCTGTTGCTCTGTGTCAACTACGCTGGCCCCTCTGGTGCTCTGCGCAGCACTTAGCTGCCTCTAGCATGGCCCTTCGTGAGCACTGGCTGCTCCTGCGTCTCTCTCTCTGGCTGCTCCTGCGTCTCTCTCTCTGGCTGCTCTGCTGCTATCCCAACACTATCTCTGCCTCTCTGTACTCAATGCCCCTCAGCTGCAACTCCCGATCACTAATTCTATCTCTTAGCAACCCCGCTTTAGAGAATAGAATGATTGATCACTCTGGTGTGTTCTCCAAGTGACCCTCAAGTCTCCTCTTATACTTTTCCTGTTGACATCTCAACGGTCGAGATTAAGTCCCTAATCAATGGCTAAGATTAGATCTGGCTTGATCCATGTCTTTTGGACCATTCTAACACAGATTCATATTAATACACATTAATATTTTATTTTCCCTAAGTTTAGACTTAGGGACTCCATTAAAAATATTAATTATTTTAATATCTCCTGATCTGTTTAGAATCTGCCCAAACTCTTTCTGGGCATTGGAGATCTCATGTGCCCCAACCTCTCCACCAAATTTCGTGGCTAGAGCACATCCGATGCTACCCCAAATCAACACTCTCTCTTAGCGAGGACTGTGCTCTAGCAATACTCCTCATTGAGTATCACCATGATCATCCGGCAGCGGTCCCTGTGCTGATGCTAGGCCTGCTGCCCATCATCCTTTGCACCGCTGCATCCTGTACTGCTACCCATGGTTTTGCCACTACCACTGCTGCATTTGTACGACAGCTCCCTCTGCATCCGTGCTGCTGCTGGTCCTTCCTCCCAGCATTGCATCTCCTCTCATCATGCTACATCATGCTGCCCACTACTGCACTACAACTTAGTCGCTGAGACGTAACTAACTGATCTCCCAACTGACCTCCCTGTTGGGCTAGAAACACCCACTGATGCTGAAGCTCCCTCTGTCGCTGACACGTGCTCCCTATCTCTGACCTCTGCGCTGCTGCAACAACTCCTTGCATCTCGCACCGTTGCATACCTCTTTGTGCCTCACTGCACTGGTGCAACACTCCTGTGCTTCACTGCACTGGTGCAACACTCTTGTGCCTCTCGCACTGCTGCACCCTGCTAGCTTTGCGTTGTCTCAGGACTCCTGCACTGTAGCTCTCTCTGCCGCTCCATCCGCATCTGTCTCTACCAACTCAGCCAGTGCTGCTACTCCTTGTTGGGGCTCCCGTAACAAGGTCTAATCCAAGAGGCTTGGTACCTCGAGGATCCTGTCCCTCATCTCCTATAGTCCACCTGACTACAACTCTATGTCTCCCCACTTCCGCTCAAGTGGTGCGTGTGCACTCATGGCACAGTCATCATCTGCCAGAACTTCCTTCTCTGCCCGTGCTGGCACTGCCTTAGTCTCGGAAGACTCTTCCTTACTCTTCTTCCTTGGACACTGGGTCGCATAATGACCCAGCTCCCCACAGTGGAAGCACTTGATCTTAGAGAGATCTTTCTTCTTCCACTTTTCCTACCTTCCCTCAGATGCTAGGGCCACATCCTCCTCCTGTTGCTTGACCTTGATCCCTTTGCTGCTGCTACCTATCTTTGTCTGTCATCTGATCTCTCCCTGGCGAAGAGCTGCCCACATCTCGTCCCAAGGTGGGAGAGTCCCTCTGCCCAGGATACTTTGGACAAATACTTCCCAATCTTCTAAGAAACATTCAGGGTTGTCCTCACCATAAGCTCCTGATCCGGTGTCGCTCCTATAGCAGTCAACTGGTCTCGGATCTCATTCAGTCCTCTGAGGAAGGTGTCAATCGATTGACCCTTTTTCATCTGATATGACCTCATCTAGTTCTCGAGCAACATTCTTCTTTGCACAGAAGTATGCTGGTACAGCTTCTTGAGAGTCTCCCACATCTCATTTGTTGTTTTCTTATGGGCTATATGTGGTACCACATGATCCTTGACCCCCTCAAGGATAATGCACTTGGCCCTCGCCATCGCCTCTTTGTACTTGTCGTTATCATTAGGGTCGGCTAGGATAGCTATTACCTTCAAGGCGAAGTTCTTGACACGGTTCCTGTCAAGCACTGATAAGATTCTTGCCTTCCAGACTACGAAGTTTGATGCTCCGTCCAGTCTATCCTGGTCTCTTACCCCGTGTAGTGCCATGATGCTCCTTTACTTCCCTCCTGGAAGTTCTCTGTTCGACTCCTATGAGTCTCTACTTCCTGTCTGGAATTTCTCTTCTGGACTCCCTCTTAGTGTTGATTTCCCTCCTGGAAATCCTTCTGCCACTTGTCGAGATGCCCCCTACTCTGATCGACTTGTGCAGCTACACTTCTGATCCGGGTTCCTCGGCTAGAAACCCTCGGTAACAACTCCTCTGGTCTTGCTCTGTCAGGTACCGTTCTGACTATAGTACCTCACCAGCTCCACTCTGCAATATTCCTGCAGCCTTCTAGACCCTAGCAACTACCTCTATGTGAACTGCGTCAGCCCCTCTTTGCCTCACGCTGGCTCTGCGTCACCCCAGATGGGTCTGCGTCAGCCCTGAGATGCCCTGCGTCAACCCTCTAGCCCTCTTGTCATCAACGCTGGCCTTTCTGGGGCTTTGCGCAGCTCCTAGCTTCCTCTGCATGGCCCTGGCTGGCTCTGCATCACACTCTTTGGCTTCTGCGTTGCTAGAAACTTCTGTCACCTCGGGAAAGCTGTTTTCTGCTACTATTGCTCCGCTCGGCTAATGTCTTTTAGTCCTCCTATGATCTGCAATCACCCTCTAATACCATGTTGAAGTTTCTAAGTTTACTTAGTTAGAAACCCTCCATGCACTTTATCTGATTTATTCCTACCTACTTGTTATCTTCCTTAACAAGTTATTTACAATGTAAATACTGAAAATAAACACTAGTGCATGCTCAACATATTACAGATCAGCAACTAAAAGAAACAAGAACAAACACACCACATGACACCATTATTTTTGGACTAATGTCCCCGGAAAAACCCAATGTGGGAAAACCGGTGCAGCTATCTGAGGGTTTTCTTATTAAGCAATATCAGAGTACAATCTGGGTGCCGAAACTGGCCTACCCAATAGAGAATTTCCTTAGCAGTAATACCTCTCGGTTTCTGACAAATCTACTGGCTGAAACCCCGAATAATCCTTCCGGAAGCTACTCAGCACCAATCTGCCCCAAAAACCCCAGCGTCTGCCAAATCTGGACTGCGTCATCCTCTCCAAGCCCAGCGTTGGCACTACGTTAGCCCTAGGAGGCCTTGCATCAACTCTCTGACGCTCTGCGTCAACTATGCTGGCCCCTCTAGTGCTTTGCGCAACACTTATTTGCCTTTGCGTGGCCCTATGTGAGCACTGGCTGCTCCTCTGTCTCTCGCTCTAGCTGCTCTGCTACTATCCGGGCACTATCTCTGCCTCTCTGTCTCTCTGTACTCAATGCCCCTCAGTTGCTCTCTCGATCACTGATTCTATCTCTCTTAGCAACCCCACTCTAGAGAATAGAATGACTGATCACTCTGGTGTGTTCTCCAAGTGACCCTCAAGCCTCCTCTTATACTTTTTCTGTTGACAAATCAATGACGAAGATTAGATCTGGCTTGATCCATGTCTTTTGGACCATTCTAACACATATTCATATTAATACTAGTGTGGAAAAAGTCCCGAAAAAATCGGGATTTATTCCTAAAAACGCGATTTTTTCAGCGAAAGGATTAAATTGGCTGATTTTTTGGCGATTTTTTCAAGAACGAAAAAATCACGATTTTTTCGAAATACTCCCGATTAAATCCCGAGTCAATCGAAAAAATCGGTGTGAAATTTTTTTGGCTGATAAAAAGCTGCAAAGGGTTATTAACTCGGTTTAGTTTTTGCCATTTGGTTTATGAGTTTTTCACTGCTCGTTGTGGCTGCTGTGGAGAACGAGAACAAGGGTTTGCATCATGCAAGCGTGGGGAGGAGCCGGATTGATAGCATTGCTGCATTTGCCAAGGTCCACCGTTGAACAATCTGCCATTGAATAACTGTTCCAACTTCCAGTCCAACATTGCTAGTAGCGTACGCCGTAGATCCAATGTTAAATAATATAAATAAATCCTTTCCTGTTTAATATTTATTGATTTTAATTTCTCAATTTTGTGGGTTTGAAACTTTGAAAATTTTCGTTGGAAAGTTGAAACTTAAGTATTTCTGAAAGAGCCTGTGGTCTCACGGTTCACCAAAAAATTTACCTCAGGTCTGCAAAATGAAACCCGATGAGAAATAAGTTAATAACTAATAAATTAATAATTAATTCCTTGGGATTCTGGTTAAAATCGTTAGATGACTAGCTGTTTGAAGCTACAGTGAGTAGGCAATTACATTAATGCATGTTATAATTATTAATTACTAATTAGTTGATGCTCGTCATGAGTAACATGTTACTCTTAGTCTTAATTTGTTGACATCATAATTAACTTATTAAGTATCAAATGATTAGCTAATTCACACCATACATAAGTAGTCAATTACAAAAATTTACTTTCTAAGTTTCTACATACCTAGGTTGGCTCATAATAGTAGTGTTTGTCTGTTTAATAATTAATTAGACAGAACTGATCATGGCAGTTAAATAACCAGTTTTGAACCCACAACTAATTGAAAAAGAACTAGAAGCCTGAAATGGAAGTATTTAAAAAAAAAACAGTTGGATTATTGTCAATGGGTTCATAGTTCAGTGGTGAAGATAGTGGCATGCCAAAGTTAATAACCTCAAAAAAAATTGCAAAAAAAACATTACACTTAAAACCCTTGAAAGAAAATTCAATTAGGAGCAGAGGGTAGCCTTAGAAGGCTTGTGGCTTCCTAGAGAGACTAGGAAAGGTCTGCAGCCCTCAAAAATTCCCAAAAAAAATTGATAACTTAGGCCACAAAGGAGGAGGAGGGCATGCAGCTTTCCCTTTAAAATTTTTATTTGTTTCTCTTCTTATGAGGCCATATCCACCTGTAAAAACTTGTTTAAGAGATCTACACCCTACCCTTCAAATCTGCAAGCAAACAGTGAAGTAAAATCCCAAATATATATTCACAAAATAAATAAAAAATATATACACAAGGGCTGAAAATTGAAATCACAGTGACAGTACCACTTTCTTTGCATTCTTTTCATTGCTACTATTTTAATTTTTGATGGATCATTACTAATTGAATTTTAGATGACTGATTAGTGATTACTTGATGACTTTTAGATGACTCATGATGTACATTTATTATATTTTTTGTTGATATTTTGACTCTTGAGAGTTGAGACTCAGACAGGATTCAAAATTCAGGAGTTGATTCACTATTTTGATATGTGATGTAGCACTAGACTTCATATACATATTATATATTAGCTTTCTTTACATGTTTATGTGGAAATGCATTTATTTGATGTTGTGGATACTCTAGATGTTAAAAAAAAATTTAAAAAATGAATAATTTTGTGTTTTTTAAATTTTGCCGACTTTTTGCCGACTTTTTCGAAAAACTCCCGACTTTGCCGAGTTTTTCAACTTTTGGACCCTTGCCGAATTAATCCCGACTTCGACTTTTTCCACATTGATTAATACACATTAGTATTTTATTTTTCCTAAGTTTAGACTTAGGGACTCCATTAAAAATATTAATTATTTTAATATCTCCTGATCTATTTAGAATCTTCCCAAACCCTTTCTAGGTATTGGAGATCTCATGTGCCCCAACCTCTCCACCAAATTTCGTGGCTAGAGCACATCCGATGCTACCCCAAATCAACACCCATGTATGCCGGTTGGCTACAACCGAGATGGTGTAGTTGACCTAGTAGTTGAGCATGCACATTCGCTAGGGGAGTCTCAGTCAGCACTAGTGGCCGACCAGTTTATGGACAGACGCTTTTGGTTTTCTAGGTATGGCATTTGTACACGGGATCACTGGGTGATCAACATGTCTAGCGAGACTTTGTCAAAGGAGGTGTGTTAAAATTGGCAACTAAGGCAAACTCCATGTGGGTCATCTTATTTATAGCAGCTGATATTTTTCTTGGATCCCTCTCATCGAGAGGTGTAGGATTGATCTAAAGATCACGCGATTCCAATAAGTATTCATGGAATTATTAATTTATTTGTGTTAATAGACAATTCGTCAAGGTCGGCCAGCAACCAAATAAACCCCACATGTGCTCAACGTTTTAGTATAAGAGGAGATGAATTGAGAGTCATCTTACACACACTTCACTCTTGATTTCTCTCCACTTGTTCTGGATTTTAGTGGAAGAGAAATCTAAGAGAGGAAGCCCTAAAACGCAGAAGGTAAAAGAGAGTGTCGTCTGTAGGATCACTCGTGAGCATTTCTGCAGACTTTTGATCATACCCTTTGGGACATACCCGCCCATCATCCTCCAGTGTTGCTTAGAGTCACAGAGTGTTTGGTTGTTGCCTCTTCACACTCTCCATTCAGGTAGCGAGACATGGGAGGCTTACCGTAGACAGTTGGATGAGACACTGCATGTCATGTGCTAAGAGCAGACTCTTCAGTTGAGACACATGGTAGGTGCACAAGTTGTCGAATACTGACTTAGGGATGGCGTGGTTGATGGCCAAGGTAGCATATGTTCCACCCCTGGGCTCACATTTGAGGGAGGGTGGATGGTAGACTTCGTCTACAGGAGGGTACGTAGACTCTGAGTAGTGTCCAGGTGTATCATCAAGAGTTGGGATAGCATATTTCACTATGTGGTCTTGCAGGAGTAGGGCAGGTTCGCATGCGCGAGACATACTCCTGATACTTGGGGCCCACCCAAGGGATACGTATAGGGGTCAGAGATGAGGGCCAGATAGCTCAATAACCTTTAGGGATGCGCTGGCTACTATAGGGGGAGATCATACAGATCTTCCACTGGGATTTAGCGAGTCACTGATGGAGCAAGGGACTTTTGGTACTTGCACTGGGCAGGATAGTGAGTGGAGCGAGGGAAGCTTCATGTTGGACATGATGGCCTGAGATCCTCGTATTGAAGGATTCTTTCATATTAGGACAGTGCAAAGGTCAGGGATGATTCAATGGCACATCTGGGACCCTGGAACATTTTGCAGTGACAGTGGGGAGCAACAGTTAGAGAGGATGCTTCCTCAGGGATTGCTTGAAGACAAGTGATTTTTGGTGCATTGGAGGAACTTGCCAGATGAAGATGCCACTTGGGAGGGTGAACACATATGTGAGCATCCCGTTGAAATTTCTAAGTCTGACACGTCAAAAATCCCTATTGTATTATCTGGTTTATTTTCTCCTACCTTTTTTTCATTAGCAAGTTATTTATAAATATAAATACTGAAAATAAACACAAATGCAGCCTTAACACATATACAAATCAACAACTGAAATCACTGAGACAAGCACACAAGGGACACCGTTATTTTTGGACAATCGTCCCCAGAAAAACCCAATGCAGGAAAACCAGTGCAGTAGATATGAGGGTTTTATTATTATGTAGTTTCTGAATACATCTAGGGTACCAGAAATGGCTCACCCAATAGAGAATGCCTTCGGCAGAAGTACCTCTCCTCAGAGACAGATATTTTGGCTGATCAATCACTGGATGATTGATCCCACAGAAACTACGCCATCTCCTTAGCTAGACATCGAAAGCTACTCCAAGCTTCTCCACTACTCTGCATCACTCTAATAGGGACTGCATCACCTTCTCAGCTCACCAGCACTCGGTCTGCCCCATGAAAATCACCCAACGCTACTTCTTGGCCCTGCGTCAGCTCTGCTAGCCTCTGCACAGCTACTGATGCCTCTGCATCAGCCTCTTGGCTCTCTGCATCAACCCTCTGACCTACGTCACCCACGCTGGCCTCCTCAACCTCTGCGTTAGTCCTAGCTGCCTCTCCGTCAGCCTTCCGAGGCATTGTGTTGTATCTCTCGCACTATCTCTGCCTCTTTGTTATGTATTCTCAGCCTCGTGCCGAACTACCCCTTGCTGCAACAGATCACTGGCTTGATTCTCTCAGCAAACCCCGCTCCAGAAAATCGAACTGACTGATCAATTTGGTGTATCTCCAACTGACCCTCAAGCCTCCTCTTATACTTTTCTTGTTGAGTCTTTAACGGCCGAGATTAAGTCCCTAATCAACGGCTAAGATTAGATTTGGCTTGATCCATGTCTTTTATAACATTCTCACCTAGTTTTATATTAATACTCATTGATATTTTAATTTTCCTAAGTTTATACTTAGGAACCCCATTAAAAATATTAATTATTTTAATATCTCTCCAACCGAGTGAAATTTCCCAAAACCATATCTGGGTCTGGGAGATCTTATGTGCCTTAGCCTCTCCACCAATTTTCATGGCTAGAGCACATCCGATGCTACCACGAATCAACAACATGTCAAGAAATGCGGTGTTACTTGGTGGTATGCAGTGACACATTGTGCAGCGCAGCAAGCTCTTGGAGCGTTTCCTCCAAGGAGGCCTATGGACAGGGGCATTGGGTATACCATTGGATGCAGCTCACCTAGGATTGATGAAGACATTGCTGAGCATTTGGGGACACCATGTTTAGCAGAGACAGGGCTTCGAGGGGGTTATCAGCAGATTCGAGGCAGAGAGAGTGTCGTCCGTAGGATCACTCTTGAGCATTTCGGCAAACTTTTGATCATACCGTTTGAGACATACCCGCCCATCATCCTCCAATGTTGCTTATAGTCACAGAGTGTTTGGTTGTTGCCTCTTCACACTCTCCATTCAGGTAGCGGGACATGGGAGGCTCACCCAAGACAGTTGGATGAGACACCGCGTGTCATGAGCTGGGAGCAGACTCTCTAGTTGAGACACATGGTAGGTGCACAAGTTGTCGAATACTGGATTCAGGATGGTGTGTTTGATGGCCAATGTAGCATATGTTCCACTCCTGGGCTCACATTTGAGGGACAGTGGATGGTAGACTTCGTCTACATGAGGGTACCCAGACTCCAAGCAGTGTCCAGGTGTATCATCAGGAGTGGGGTAGCAGATTTCACTACATGGTCTGGTAGGAGTAGGGCAAGTTCGCATTTGTGAGACATACTCCTGATACTTGGGGTTCATCCAGGGGATACGTATAGGGGTCAGAGATGAGGGCCAAATGGGTTCTAGCAAGTAACAACATTACGCAAAAGCATCCTGTGGAGTGGAAGTTATGATCTCCTCGTATGTTTGGGTGTTAAGTTATGGTATGTTCTATGCTTATAACAGATTACTTCTTTTCCTTATTATATTCCATAGATTAGCAATCACATGTACATAAAGTAAAGTGCAGATAGAACATTAAACGATCGACAGAAAACAAGCCAAGACAAGAGACACAAGATGTGGCGGCTAGCTAGGGACAAACCCCACAATGTGTGGGGAAACCCTTTGATCAAATCCTCTTTTATCTTCAATAATTCAGCAGAGAGAAATAGTACAATAAATCTGATTCATATCAGTAGTAGCAAACTTAGATCAGTAGCATCAACGTTAGCAGCCTCATCATCAAACTAGGGTAGAACGATATCTCACAAACCGACCGTCGGATTGGCTTGATTCCACCACCAAAAGTTGCGGCTTCCAGAGGAGGTTCAAATGAACCTACAGCGCAATTCAGATGAGGAGATCTTCTAGTCCACACAGGTCAAACTTTACTTCTGCAGTTGCAGCTTCAGTTTCGGCAGCTTCCGGCTTCAAACTAGGGCAGTTGATATCTTGCAAACCATCCGTCGGATTGACTTGATTCCACCACCAAAAGTTGCGGCTTTCAAAGGAGGTTCAGATGAACCTACAACATAGTTCAGATGAGGAGATCTTCTAGTCCACGCAGGTCAAACTTTACTTTTGCAGTTGCAGCTTCAGTTTCAGCAGCTTCCAGCTTCACATGTGTGAGGGAGAGACCCTTTTCTGCACAGTAGAGAAAAGACTCTTTTCTACACAGTAGAGAGAGAGAGAGATGTGATGAGATGAGTGAGTCCAAATGAGGAAAAGTCCTCCTGTATTTATACACAATGCTGGTGTTTGAATAGATGCGACTATTGGGCTGTTGAGCCTACATGAGTTGTAGGTCAGCTTCATAATAATTCCATAATCAAAATAAATTCATATCTCCATGAATACTTATCGGAATCGGATGATATTTATATCAATCCTACACCTCTCGACGAGAGGAATCTAATAAAAATATTATCAGCCATGAATAAGATCACCCACATGAAGTTTTGCCCTAGTTGCCAATTTAAACACTCCCTCTCAACTAGGGAGAACTTTATCTGCAATTTGTCTATCGGTCATTATATTCATCCATCAAATGCACTGCCTTGTACAGCCTGCCCCTTGCCTTGCTCTGCTCTATTCTGCCTATTCTGCTTTGTCTTGTTCTGCCCTCTACTGATCTGTATTGTTCTTCTCTGTTCTGCTCTACTCTTGCATTGTTCTGTTATGCTCTACTTTTGTCTGAATTATGAAGAAGAAGAAATGATCGAGGATGTATCATACTGACTCAAAGTCAGTCTCAAAGTATGTACCACTGGTCCCAGACCAGTCTCAACCAACCCGAAGTCAGCGTCATAGTGAGTACAACTCTACTGGTCCCAGACCAGTATCATCCTCCACTGACTCAAAGTCAGTCTCAAAGTGCGTACCACTGGTCCCAGACCAGTCTCAACCGACCCGAAGTCACCTTCATAGTAAGTACCACTCCTACCACTGGTCCCAGACCAGTATCGCAGTCTCAGAGAGTGTACCACTGGTCCCAGACCAGTCTCAACTGACCCGAAGTCAGTGTCATAGTACGTACCACTCTCACTGGTCCCAGACTAGTACTGCACTGACACGAAGTCAGTCTCAAAGTATGTACCACTAGTCCCAGACCAGTCTCAGCCGACCCGAAGTCAGTGTCATAGTATGGTACAACTCCTACCACTGGTCCTAGACCAGTATCATTGATCCCAGATCAATGGAGGTCATCCTAGCATAGGGAGTACGATAGATATAACAATGCGTCCATTGGTACTACTATGGTCCCTAACTTCATTTCCCTGCTCATTGATCAGATGAGAGGTACTTCCATGAGTCCCAGACTGCATGGGTAGGATGCTTCAACAGGAGCACTAATCAATCTTGTCCTCACAGGAGAACACATCAATCCTGCTACAATTGCCATGGAGAACACATCAATCCAGGCCGCCATGGAGAACACATCAATCCAGGCCTCAAAGGAGAACACATCAATCCTGCTACAATCGCCATGGGGAACACATCAATCCAGGCCTCACAGGAGAACTAATCATCCTGCTACACAGGAGAGCGAATCATCCTGTTCCACAAGAGAGCGAATCATCCTGTGCCACAAGAGAGCGAATCATCTTGTTCCAGTGCGCACCACCAAGGGAGGGTCAGTCACCCTATGGTCGTATGTTGCTCCAGTAAGAACCGCAAGCCCTCAGAGCTCCCAGAGCTCAATGTATGCAACATGCAGGACCCTTGTACAAGGGTTTCTTGACTACTCCAAGTCGTTTGGGAAAATCACAGATTAGATCTTTCCTTGGGGTTTTGACAAGGTGTATCGACCTATACATCATCTTAATGCGATGGAGCCTCCTTGCTCATCAACTTACCATATCCTAGATGATGTCTATCTGCTGGAGCAATCGACGAATATGGGATTCCTCAATAATCGAATCCCACCTCTAGTTGTTACAGAGAATCACAATGGTATGTGTTCAAACAACTCACTGAAGAGCTTCCCCAACCAGGCAGCTTCATACGAGATCATACTCGTAGATATGTATCCGGTCTTGACGGTGCTTATGGCAACCGACTTCTTCTTCTTTCTCATCCATTATATCGAAGCAAAATCCAAAGAGAAACAACACTAAAAAGTGCTCCAGTGATCCTCCACACTACCTGCCTAATCAACATCATGCAATTTCATATTTCCGGTAGTGTATCTCAATCCATGAGAGATTGTGTCCTGAAGACATCTCAGAAGATTCTTGGCACCAATCTAGTGAGGTTCAACCAAATATGAGCTCACAATGCTAACTGCAAAACATATGTTCGGACGGAGGTTCACCAAGAACATCAACGCGAATGAGTTTTTGAAACTCAGAGGCATTTCCCAAATCTGGTCCAACATCACTACCATATAACTTCTGAAAGTTAAGATCCTCGAGGTAGTCACAGGCTTGCAGTCCACCATACCAAATTTTTTTAGAATCTTCACCACATATTTTCCTTGAGATAGGAAAATTTCCCTTGGCTTTTGCCACACTTCAAGTCTTTGGTCCTTCATTTCAAATTCAGAAGCCAACTCCCTCTTACATTTTTGAATGAGAGGATGTGCACCTGTTAGAAAGAGGTCATCTACATACAACACTAGTATGAGAGGCTTGTCATCTTCAACCTTAAAGTCAAGGTTAGGATTGGCTTCACTCCTAGTGAATCCTAGCTTCATCAAGTAGCTATCGATCCTCTCATACCATGCTCAGGGTGCTTACTTCAGCCCATAGGGAGCCTTCTTCAACCTGCATACATGAGATTTTCAATCAGAAATCTCAAATCCTTTGGGTTGCTTCACATAGACCTCTTCTTTGATCGAACCATGCAAGAATGCGGTCTTGACATCCATTTGATGTAGGTTCCATCCTTGTGAAGCCACAAGGGCTATGATCGAGCGGATGGTCGTATATCTGGAAACAGGTGCAAATATCACATCATAGTCTATACCTTCCTTCTGGGAGAAATCACGAGCAACAAAACGAGCCTTATACTATTCCGTACTTCCATCTGCTGGAACTTTATCTAAAAAAGCCATTTTGAATTAACAATTGTCTTGTCCTGGGGTCTGGGAACTACTTCCCAGACATCATTCTCCATAATCGTCATAGCATCCTTCCATACTTGATGCTTGACGGCATCTGAGAATGATGAAGGCTCATTTTGTATAATCGTGCTCATGATAGTCAGGTATCCCTGATACCTGTTAAGTTTCTTACTTTCACGGAAGGTTCCTCAGAGTGCAACATGTCCTTCAGCATCATCAAGTATCCCCCTAAGCCATGGAGGCCTCTTCATAGAAGAGGGAGGCTCAGGTGGATAAATAGGATCCAAGGGTACCTTTACATTAGGCATTGTTACATCATCTACCTATAGAGATAGCTTCCACAATTGTATGTTTCTTCCTTTCTGCCACACCATTCTGCTCAGGAGTAAGTGGTGTAGTAGTCTCCCTCTTAATGTCAGCCTCGATATGCTTGAGTGAACCAACTGTAATATATCGGAGGTCTTGCTTTGACTTGAGGGGAATGGTCCCCTTTTGAGCTTTCCTTCGGCACATCCCAAACATACACCTTCTTTCTTTACTCGAAATTTGGGCATCCTTGTCACCATTTGTCTTACACCGAGTAGAGCTTTATAATGAAGGGGGGCAAACCTCTGATGCCAAAGTTTGGACTAAAGAGATGTGTCATAATACATGACACCTAGCGGACATCCATCAACCTGATATAATGAATCAACACGAAACCCAAGAGTAAAGGCATCTTTAACATTATTTTTCCATATACGTACCTTGCCATCGCTGAAGGTTACCTTGTAGCCTTTGTCTTCCATTGCTGAGATGGACACTAGGTTCTTTTTGAGGTCAGGTGCATTTAATACATCCTGGAATTTCTAGCCTTCTTGAATGGTTGTCCTCTTCCTTGATTCCCAACTCTCCTCTTACCTTTGCTATTGAATTTGTCATTCCTTTGATTGCCATCAGAGGGATTTTGATCATCGTCCCGGTGTGAGTCCTTTCTATCAGGGAACTCCCTTGCATAGTGACCTGCTTTATCGCAGATGTAACATCGTCCTTTTCTTCCAGCCTTTCCTTTTGATTTAGTCCGGAATTATTTCTTTTCTTAGCATGAGAAGAAAAGGCAGCAGGAGGACCTTTAGGCAAGGGAATTTCTTACTCTTCTACCCTTGTTTCTTCCTGAATGCATCTAGCCATTAATTCCTCGAAACCAAGAATTACATTATAGTTCAGAAGAGTAGTCTTGAACACGTACCATTCGGATGGTAATCCTCCAAGAGTCGTGAGTGCAATTTCCCTATCAGTAATAGTCTCCCCAATAGATAGGAGATCGTTTTTGATCTCGGTGATTCTTAAGAAGTATGCTTGCATACTCTCATCTTTACCCCTCTTGATTTCCCTCAGCTTATGTCTAAGAAACAAAACTTGATTTGCATCATTAACTTTAAATAAAGTCACCAGTCTATCGTAGATTTCCTTGGAGGTGTCTCGTTTAGAGATGTAGGCCACCAAGCACTTGTTGATAGAGTCTCGGATGATCTTCTTTGCTTTAATTTCTCCATTCTTCCAATTTTTCCTGGCAGCAGGAGGTGCATTTGATGGAGGCTCAACAATATTGCCTCTCACATGATCCAACGCTCCTTGATCCTCAAGGGTTAGATCGATAGACATCTTCCATCCGTGATAGTCAGCTTTCTCACGGAGCTTGTCTTCTACAGGAAATAGTGTTAAGGACCCCATCATTCTTTTAGGATAGCCTTGCCAATCTTCTCTTCGGTGATTGTTCTTGCTCTTGCTCAGGCTTTGTCTTCACCTCAGCTCGGATACCATGTTAAGTTATGGTATGTTCTATGCTTATAACAGTTTACTTCTTTTCCTTATTATATTCCACAGATTAGCAATCACATGTACATAAAGTAAAGTGCAGATAGAACATTAAACGATCGACAGAAAATAAGCCAAGACAAGAGACACAAGATGTGGCAGCTAGCTAGAGACAAACCCTACAATGTGTGGGGAAACCCTTTGATCAAATCCTCTTTTATCTTCAATAATTCAGCAGAGAGAAATAGTACAATAAATCTGATTAATATCAGCAGTAGCAAACCCTAGATTAGCAGCATCAACATTAGCGGCTTCATCATCAAACTAGGGCAGACGATATCTCACAAACTGATCGTCAGATTGGCTTGATTCCACCACCAAAAGTTGTGGCTTCCAGAGGAGGTTCAGATGAACCTACAACACAGTTCAGATGAGATCTTCTAGTCCATGTAGGTCAAACTTTACTTCTGCAGTTGCATCTTCAATTTCGGCAGCTAAAGGCTTCAAACTAGGGCAGTCGATATCTTGCAAACTGTCTGTTGGATTGACTTGATTCCACCACCAAAAGTTGTGGCTTTCAGAGGAGGTTCAAATGAACCTATAGCACAGTTCAGATGAGGAGATCTTCTAGTCCACGCAGGTCAATATTTACTTCTGAAGTTGCAGCTTCAGTTTCAGCAGCTTCCGACTTCACATGTGTGAGGGAGAGACCCTTTCCTGCGCAGTAGAGAAGAGACTCTTTTCTGCGCAGTAGAGAAGAGACTCTTTTCTACGCAGTAGAGAGAGAGGGATGTGATGAGATGAGTGAGTCCAAATGAGGAAAAGTCCTCCTGTATTTATACACAATGTTGTGTTTGAATAGATGCGACTATTGGGCTTCTGAGCCTACATGAGTTGTAGGTCGGCTTCATAATAATTCCATAATCAAAATAAATTCATATCTCCATGAATACTTATCGGAATCGAATGATCTTTATATCAATTCTACGCTTCTCGACGAGAGGAATCTAATAAAAATATTATCAGCCATGAATAAGATGACCCACATGAAGTTTTGCCCTAGTTTCCAATTTAAAAATTGGGAGATCCAAGGATCCGATTGGCGGGTAGATCACTCCACTTTGTGATGGGCAGGGTCATGGTAGAGGATGATCCAGTTCACTTTGGGTTTGACACATGGGGGATCACTGAGACCTCCACTGCATGGCGAGGCATACATGTCCTGTTATGGCTCAGGATTGAGATTGGCAGTGGAGGGTTACATATTGGCATCATCCAGATGCCCGGGCAGGATGAGATTGGCTCTCACTGAATTTTCGCCAATATGCCTTAGGAGGGGAGGATACAGTTCGCGCACGATGGGGAGTATGTCATAGTCAGAGTAGCGCAGCATCAGCATGGTGGCACCACTCTGGGACTAGCAGGGAACTGGAGCATCACGACTCTTCATATCTCAATAACCTTTAGGGATGCGCTGGCTACTATAGGGGGAGATCATAGAGATCTTCCACTGGGCTTTAGCAAGTCACTGATGGAGCAGGGGACTTCTGGTACTTGCACTGGGCAGGATAGTGAGTGGAGCAGGGGAGCTTCACATTGGACAGGACGACTTGAGATCCTGGTATTGAAGGATTCTTTTATATTAGGACAGTGCAGAGGTCAGGGACGATTCAGTGGCACCTCTGGGACCCTAGCACATTTTGCAGTGACAGTGGGGAGCAACAGTTAGATAGGATGCTTGCTCAGGCATTGCTTGAGGACGAGTGATTTTTGGTGTATTAGAGGAACTTGCCGGATGAAGATGCATCCTGTTGAAATTTCTAAGGCCAACACATCAAAAATCCCTACTCTGTTATCTGGTTTATTTTCTCCTACTTGTTCTTTTCGTTAACAAGTTATTTATAAATATAAATACCGAAAATAAACACAAATGCAGCCTTAACACATATACAAATCAACAACTAAAATAACTGAGACAAACACACAAGGGACATCATTATTTTTGGACAATTGTCCCCAGAAAAACCCAATGCGGGAAAACCAGTGCAGCAGATATGAGGGTTTTATTATTATGTATTTTCTGAATACATCTAGGGTGCCAGAAATGGCTCACCACACAGAGAAGCCCTCGACAGAAATACCTCTTCTTGGAGACAGATATTCTCGCTGATTAGTGACCAGATGATTGATCCCACAGAAACTACAACATCTCCTTAGCTGGACAACGAAAGCTGCTCCAAGCATCTCCACTGCTCTGCGTCACTCTAATAGGGACTGTGTCACCTTCTCAACTCACCGCACTCAGTTTGCCCCACGAAAATAACCCTGCGCTGCCTCTTGGCCCTGCGTCAGCTTTGCTAGCCTTTGCGCAGCTACTGATGGCTCGGCGTTAGCCTCTTGGCTCTCTGCGTCAACCCTATGACCTTTTGTGTCACCCATGCTGGCCTCATCAACCTATGCGTCAGTTCCAGCTGCCTCTGCGTCAGCCTTCCCAGGCTCTGTGTTGTCTCTCTGGCACTATCTCTGCGTCTCTGCTATGTATTCTCGGACTCATGCCGAACTGCCCATCGCTGCAATAGATCACTGACTCGATTCTCGCAGCAAACCGTGCTCTAGAAAATCGAATTGACTGATCAATTTGGTGTATCTCCAACTGACGCTCAAGCCTCCTCTTATACTCTTCCTGTTGAGTCTTCAACGACAGAGATTAAGTCCTTAATCAACGGCTAAGATTAGATTTGGCTTGATCCATGTCATTTAGAACATTCTCACCCAATTTTATATTAATACTGATTAATATCTTAATTTTCCTAAGTTTATACTTAGGAACCCCATTAAAAATATTAATTATTTTAATATCTCTCCAATCGAGTGGAATTTCCCAAAACCATTTCCGGATCTCGGGGATCTTATGTGCCTTAGCCTCTCCACCAATTCTCATCGCTAAAGCACATCCAATACTACCACGAATCAACAACCTGTTAAGGAATGTGGTGTTACTTTGTGGTATGTAGTGACACATGGTGCAGTGCAACAGGCTCTTGGAGTGTTGCCTCCAAGGAGGCCTATGGACAGGGGCATTGAGTGTACCATTGGATGCAGCTCACCTAGGATCAATGAGGACATTTCTAAGCATCTGGCGACACCATGTTTAGTTGAGACAGGGCTTCGAGGAGGTTATAGCAGATTCGAGGCAGAGAGAGTGTCGTCTGTAGGATCACCCTTGAGAATTTCGGAAGACTTTTGATCATACCCTTTGGGACATACCTGCCCATCATCCTCTAGTGTTTCTTACAGTCACAAAGTGTTTGGTTGTTTCCTCTTCACACTCTCCATTCAGGTAGCGGGACATGGGAGACTCACCCTAGACAGTTGGATGAGACACCGTGTGTCATGAGCCGGGAACAGACTCTCCAGTTGAGACTGATGGTAGGTGCACAAGTTGTCGAATACTGGCTTCGGGATGGCATGTTTGATGGCCAAGGTAGAATATGTTCCACCCCTGGGCTCACATTTGAAGGACGGTGGATGGTAGACTTCATCTACACGAGGGTACCTAGACTCCGAGCAGTGTCCAGGTGTATCATCAAGAGTTGGGATAGCGGATTTCACTGCATGGTCTAGTAGGAACAGGGTAGGTTCACATGCGTGAGACATACTCTTGATACATGGGGCCCACCCAGGGGATACATATAGGGGTCGGAGATGAGGGCGTGATGGGTTCTAGCAGGTAACAACTTTACGTAGCAACATCCTATGAGGAGTGGAAGTTATGAGCTCCTTGTATGTTTGGGGGATCCAAGTACCTTGTTGGCAGGTGGATCACTCCACTTTGTGATGGGTAGGGTCATGGCAGAGGATGATCCAGTTCACTTTGGGTTTGACACATGGGGGATCACTGAGACCTCCACTGCATGGCGAGGTAGACTTGTCCTGTTATGGCTCAGGATTGAGATTGGCAATGGAGGGGTAGGTATTGGCATCATGGAGATAGCCGGGTAGGATGAGATTGGCTCTCATAGATTTTTCGCCACTATGCCTCAGGAGGGGAGGATACAGTCTGCGCACGATGGGGAGTATGTCATAGTCAGAGCAGCACAACATCAGCATGGTGGCACCACTATGGGACTAGCAGGGAACTAGGGCATAACAGCTCTTCATAGCTCAATAACCTTTAGGGATTTGCTGGCTACGGTAGGGGGAGATTATATAGATCTTCCACTGGGCTTTAGCGAGTCACTGATGGAGCAGGGGATGTAAAACTTGTAAATAATTAAACAGTTAATGTAAAGCTTGTTTTTTAAATTTAACAAAATTTCATATATCAAATTGACTGATTTGATGAGGAGTACCTACCTAGTTTCCTGCAGATGAAGAGGCTTCAGATTTGCTCCAGCTTTCGCTCCCGTTACCAAAAGACCATAACCTCCCAGCCAAACTAAGTACAACCTAGGTACTCAGTCCAGATTGCTTCTCAATTGCTGCAATCTGTTCCCCCGTGCCCAAAAACTTCAGAACAAACAAGGCTCAGTCTTTTCTGTTGAAAAACTCTGTGTTACAAATTTTCCTCCTCCTTTCAACCTCCCCTTCCTCCAACCACCCCTTCCTTCTTATAAGTCTCCGTTCACCGACTTCCTCCATCTCCGTGTCCTAATTTGGATACGTGTTGATTTTATAAACAAAATCTGATTTGATTTGGTGATTTTATTCGAATATCTAAATTTGATTTAATAAAGTTTATTTATTTATTTTAATGATTTAATTTAATTTATTTAATTTATAATTTATAATTTAATTAATTTTATTTAATTTCTTAAATTTTAATTTACAAATTAAAATTTTAAACATTAAAACTAACATTTTCTATTCGCTTGAGGGTTTATTATATATATATAGTGCGTTACATACGGGTCCATGCATACGTAGCTATCATATGGAGGCCTCGTATGTATGCTAATACTTGTATTTTATTTATAGCTATATGTGGGTCATTATAGGGGACTTCTGGTACTTGCAACGGGCAGGATAATGAGTGGAGCAAGGGGAGCTTCATGTTGCACAAGATGGCCTGAGATCTTGGTATTGAAGGATTCTTTTATATTAGGATAGTGCAGAGTTCAGGGACGATTCAGTGGCAAATCTGGGACCCTGGAACATTTTACAGTGACAGTGGGGAGAAACAATTAGAGAGGATGCTTGCTCAGGCATTGCTTGAGGACAAGTGATTTTTGGTGCATTGCAGGAACTTGCTAGATGAAGATACCACTTGGGAGGTGGAACACATACATGAGCATCCTGTTGAAATTTCTAAGTATGACACGTAAGAAATCCCTATTCTATTATCTAGTTTATTTTCTCCTACTTGTTCTTTTCATTAACAAGTTATTTATAAATATAAATACCGAAAATAAACACGAATGCAGCGTTAACACATACAGATCAACAATTGAAATAACTGAGACAAACACACAAGGGAGACCGTTATTTTTGGACAATCGTCGCTGGAAAAACCCATTTCAAGAAAACCATTGCAGCAGATATGAGGGTTTTATTATCATGCAGTTTCTGAATACATCTAGGGTGCCAGAAATGCCTCGCCCAACAGAGAATGCCCTCGGAAGAAGTACCTCTCCTCGGAGACATATATTCCGTCTGATCAGTCACCGGATGATCGATCCCACAGAAATTATGACATCTCCCTAGTTGGATAGCGAAAGCTGCTCCAAGCTTCTCCACTGCTCTGCGTCACTCTGATGGGGACTACGTCACCTTCTCAGCTCACCAGCACTCAGTCTGCCCCACGAAATCACCCAGCGTTGCTTCTTGGCCCTGCGTCAGCTTTGCTAGCCCCTGCGCAGCCACTGATGCCTCAATGTCAGCCTCTTGGCTCTTTGCGTCAGCGCTCTAACCTTCTACGTCACCCACACTCGCCTCCTTAGCCTCTGTGTCAATTCTAGCTGCCTCTCCATCAGCCTTCCCTGGCTTTGTGTTGTCTCTCTGGCACTATCTCTGCATCTCTGCTATGTATTCTCAGCTTCGTGCCGAACTACCCCTCGCTACAACAGATCATTGGCTCGATTCTCTTAGCAAACCTCGCTCCAGAAAATCGAACTGACTGATCAATTTAGTGTATCTCCAACTGACCCTCAAGCCTCCTCTTATACTTTTTTTGTTGAGTCTTCAACGACCGAGATTAAGTTCCTAATCAATGGCTAAGATTAGATTTGGATTGATCCATGCCATTTAGAACATTCTCACCCAATTTTATATTAATACTCATTAATATTTTAATTTTCCTAAGTTTATACTTAGGAACCCCATTAAAAATATTAATTATTTTAATATCTCTCCAACCGAAGTGGAATTTCCCCAAACCATTTTCGGGTCTGGGAGATCTTAAATGCCTTAGCCTCTCCACCCATTTTCATGGCTAGAGCATATCCGATGCTACCACGAATCAACAACATGTCGAGGAACGCAGTGTTATTTGGTGGTATGCAGTGACACATCGTGCAGCGCAACGGGCTCTTGGGGCATTGCCTCCAAGGAGGCCTATGGATAGGGGCATTGGGTGTACCATTGGATGCAGCTCGCCTAGGATCCATGAGGACATTGCTAAGCATCTTGGGACACCATGTTTAGCGGAGACAGGGCTTCGAGGGGGTTATTAGCAGATCCGAGACACAATGAGTGTTGTCCGTAGGATCACTCTTGAGCATTTTGGCAGACTTTTGATCATACCCTTTGGGACATACACGCCCATCATCCTCCAATGTTGCTTACCATCACAGAGTGTTTGGTTGTTGCCTCTTCACACTCTCCATTCAGATAGCGGGACATGGGAGGCTCACCCTAGACAGTTGGATGAGACACCGCTTGTTATGAGCCGGGGGCAGACTCTCCAGTTGAGACACATGGTAGGTGCACAAGTTGTCAAATACTAGCTTAGGGATGGCGTGGTTGATGGCCAAGGTAGCATATGTTCCACCCCTAGGCTCACATTTAAGGGATGGTCGATGGTAGACTTCGTCTACAGGAGGATACCCAAACTCCGAGCAGTGTCTAGGTGTATCATTAGGAGTTGGGATAGCGGATTTCACTACGTGGTCTGGCAGGAGCAGGGCAGGTTTGCATGCGTGAGACATACTCCTGATACTTGGGGCCCACCCAAGGGATACGTACAGGGATCAAAGATGAGGGCCAGATGGGTTCTAGCATGTAACAACGTTACACAACAACATCCTGTGAGGAGTGGAAGTTATGATCTCCCCGTATGTTTGGGGAATCTAATGATCCGGTTGGCCGGTGGATCACTCCACCTTGTAATGGGCAGGGTCATGCAGAGGATGATCCAGTTCACTTTGGGTTTGACACATGGGGGATCACTGAGACCTCCACTGCATGGCAAGGCAGACATGTCCTGTTATGGCTCAAGATTGAGATTGGCAATGGAGGGGTAGGTATTGGCATCATGGAGATGCCCGGGCAGGATGAAATTGGGTCTCACAGATTTTTTGCCAATATGCCTCAGGAGGGGAGGATACAGTCCGCACACGATGGGGAGTATGTCATAGTGAGAGTAGCGCAGCGTCAGCATGGTGGCACCACTCTAGGACTAGCAGGGAACTGGGGCATCACAACTCTTCATACCTCAATAACCTTTAGGGATGCGCTGGCTACTATAGGGTGAGATCATACAAATCTTCCACTGGGCTTTAGCGAGTCACTGATGGAGCAGGGGACTTCTAGTACTTGCATCGGGCAGGATAGTGAGTGTAGCGAGGGGATAGTGAGATCCTGGTATTGAAGGATTCTTTCATATTAGGACAGTACAGAGGTCAGGGACGATTCAGTGGCACATCTGGGACCTTGGCACATTTTGCAGCGACATTGGGGAGCAACAGTTAGAGGATGCTTGCTCAGGCATTGCTTGAGGACAAGTGATTATTGGTGCATTGGAGGAACTTGTCAGATGAAGATGCCACTTGGGAGGGTGAACACATACATGAGCATCCTATTGAAATTTTCAAGTCTGACACGTCAGAAATCCCTACTGTATTATCTGGTTTATTTTCTCCTACTTGTTCTTTTCATTAACAAGTTATTCATAAATATAAATACTGAAAATAAACACAAATGCAGCCTTAACACATATACAGATCAACAACTAAAATAACTAAGACAAACACACAAGGGAGATCATTATTTTTGGACAACCATCCCCGGGAAAACCCAATGCGGGAAAACCAATGTAGCACATATGATAGTTTTATTATTATGCAATTTCTGAATATATCTAGGGTGGCAGAAATGTCTCACCCAACAAAGAATGCCCTCGGTAGAAGTATCTCTCCTCGGAGACGGATATTCCAGTTGATCAGTCACTGGATGATCAATCCCACAAAAACTACGACATCTCCTTAGCTGGACAGCGAAAGCTGCTCCAAGCTTCTCCACTGCTCTGCGTCACTCTGATAGGGACTGCATCACCTTCTCAGCTCACCAGCACTCAGTTTGCCCAATGAAAATAACCTAGCGCTGCCTCTTGGCCCTGCGTGAACTCTGCTAGCCTTTGCGCAACTACTGATGGCTCTGCTTTAGCCTCTTGGCTCCTTGCGTCAGCCCTGTGACCTTCTGCGTCACACACACTGGCCTCCTCAGCCTTTGCGTCAATCCCAACTGCCTCTGCGTCAGCCTTCCCAAGCTCTGTGTTGTCTCTCTGGAAATATCTTTGCCTCTCTGTTATGTATTCTCGGACTCGTGTCGAACTGCCCCTCGCTGCAACAGATCATTGGCTCAATTATCTCAACAAAGCCTGCTCCAAAAAATCAAATTGACTGATCAATTTGGTGTATCTCCAACTGACCCTCAAGCCTCCTCTTATAATTTTCCTGATGAGTCTTCAACGACAGAGATTAAGTCCCTAATCAACGACCAATATTAGATTTGGCTTGATTCATGTCATTTAGAACATTTTCACCCAGTTTTATATTAATACTCATTAATATTTTAATTTTCCTAAGTTTATACTTAGGAACCCTATTAAAAATATTAATTATTTTAATATCTCTCCAACCGAGTGGAATTTCCCCAAAACATTTCTAGATCTGGGAGATCTTATGTGCCTTAGCCTCTCCACCAATTTTCATGGCTAGAGCACATCCGATGCTACCACGAATCAACAACATGTCGAGGAATGCGGTGTTACTTTGTGGTATGTAGTGACACATGGTGCAACGCAGTGGGCTCTTGGAGTGTTGCCTCCAAGGTGGCCTATGGATAGGGGCATTGGGTCTACCATTGGATGCAACTCACCTAGGATCGATGAGGACATTTCTAAGCATCTGGCGACACCATGTTTAGCGGAGACAGGGCTTTGAGGAGGTTATAGCAGATCCGAGGCAGAGAGAGTGTCGTCCGTAGGATCACTCTTGAGAATTTCAGAAGACTTTTGATCTTACCCTTTGGGACATACCCTCCCATCATCCTCCAGTGTTGCTTACAGTCACAAATTGTTTGGTTGTTTCCTCTTCACACTCTCCATTCAAGTAGCGGGACATGGGAGGCTCACCCTAGACAGTTGTATGAGACACCGCGTGTCATGAGCCGGGAGTAGACTCTCGAGTTGAGACACATGGTAGGTGCACAAGCTGTCAAATATTGTCTTAGGGATGGTGTGGTTGATGGCCAAGGTAGCATATGTTCCACCCCTGGGTTCACATTTGAGGGATGGTGGATGGTAGACTTCGTCTACAGGAGGGTACCCAGATTCGTGCATTGTCCAGGTGTATCATCATGAGTTGGGATAGCGGATTTAACTGCGTGGTCTAGCAAGAAGAAGGCAGGTTTGCATGCGTGAGACATACTCCTGATACTTGGGGCCCACCCAGGGGATACTTACAGGGGTTAGAGATGAGGGCCAGATGGGTTCTAGCAGGTAAGATTGTTACGCAGCAACATCCTGTGAGGAGTGGAAGTTATGAACTCCTCGTATGTTTGGGGGATCCAAGGATCGAGTTGGTGGGTGGATCTCTCCAATTTGTGATGGGTAGGGTCATGGCAGAGGATGATCCAGTTCACTTTGGGTTTGACACATGGGGAATCACTGAGACCTCCACTGCATGGCGAGGCAGACATGTCCTGTTATGGCTCAGGATTGAGATTGGCAGTGGAGGGGTAGGTATTGGCATCATGGAGATGCCCGAGCAGGATGAGATTGACTCTCACAGATTTTTCACCACTATGCCTCAAGAGGGGAGGATACAGTCTACGCACGATGGGGAGTATGTCATAGTCAGAGCAGCGCGGCGTCAACATGGTGGCACCACTCTGGGACTAGCATGGAACTGGGGCATCACAACTCTTCATAACTCAATAACCTTTAGGGATGTGTTGGCTAAGATAGGGGGAGATTATACAGATCTTCCACTGGGCTTTAACGAGTCACTAATGGAGCAGGGGACTTCTGGTACTTGCACTAGGCAGGATAGTGAGTGGAGCAAGGGGAGCTTCATGTTGCACAAGATGGCCTGAGATCTTGGTATTGAAGGATTCTTTTATATTAGGATAGTGCAGAGGTCAGGGACGATTCAGTGGCACATCTGGGACCCTGGAACATTTTGCAATGGCAGTGGGGAGCAACAGTTAGAGAGGATGCTTGCTCGGGCATTTCTTGAGGACAAGTGATTTTTGATGCATTGGAGGAACTTGCTGGATGAAGATACCACTTGGGAGGGTGAACACCTAAGTGAGCATCCTGTTGAAGTTTCTAAGTCTGACACGTCAAAAATCCCTACTCTATTATCTGGTTTATTTTCTCCTACTTGTTCTTTTCATTAACAAGTTATTTATAAATATAAATACCGAAAATAAACACAAATGCCGCCTTAACAAATATACAAATCAGCAACTGAAATAACTGAGACAAATACACAAGGGACACCGTTATTTTTGGACAATCGGCACCGAAAAAACCCATTGCAGGAAAACTAGTGCAACAGATATGAGGGTTTTATTATTATGCAATTTGTGAATACATCTAGGGTGCCAGAAATGGCTCACCCAACATAGAATTCCCTCGGCAGAGCTACCTCTCCTCAGAGACATATATTCTGGCTGATCAGTGACCGGATGATCGATCCAACGGAAACGATGACATCTCCTTAGCTAGATAGAGAAAGCTGCTCCAAGCTTCTCCACTTCTCTACATCGCTCTGATAGGGATTGTGTCACCTTCTCAGCTCACCAGCACTCAGTCTGCCCCACAAAAATCACCTAGTGCTGCCTCTTGGCCCTGCGCCAGCTCTACTAGCCTCTACGCAGCTATTGATGCCTCTGCATCAGCCTATTGGCTCTTTGCGCCATCCCTCTAACCTTCTATGTCACCCACGCTCGCCTCCTCAACCTTTGCGTCAATCCCAACTGCCTCTCTGTCAGCCTTCCCAGGCTCTGTGTTGTCTCTCTGGCACTATCTCTGCCTCTCTGCTATGTATTCTCGACCTCGTGCCGAACTGCCCTTGCTACAACAGATCATTGGATCAATTCTCTCAGCAAACCCCGCTCCAGAAAATCGAACTAACTGATCAATTTGGTGTATCTCCAACTGACCCTCAATCCTCTTCTTATACTTTTCCTGTTGAGTCTTCAACGACCGAGATTAAATCCCTAAGCAACGGCTAAGATTAGATTTTGGCTTGATCCATGTCATTTAGAACATTCTCACCCAGTTTTATATTAATACTCATTAATATTTTAATTTTCCTAAGTCTATACTTAGGAACCCCATTAAAAATATTAATTATTTTAATATCTCTCCAACAAGTGGAATTTCCCTAAACCATTTCTGGGTCTGGGAGATCTTATGTGCCTTAGCCTCCCATTTTCATGGCTAGAGCACATCCGATGCTATCACGAATCAACAACATGTCGAGGAATGCGGTGTTATTTGGTGGTATGCAGTGACACATGGTGTAGCGCAGTGGGCTCTTGGAGCGTTGCCTCCAAGGAGGCCTATGGACAGGGGCATTGGGTGTACCATTGGATGCAGCTCACCTAGGATCGATGAGGACATTGCTAAGCATCTGGGGACACCATGTTTGGCGGAGATAGGGCTTCGAGGGGGTTATCAGCAAATCCGAGGCAGAGAGAGTGTCGTCCGTAGGATCACTCTTGAGAATTTCGGTAGACCTTTGATCCTACCCTTTGGGACATACCCGCCCATCATCCTCTAGTGTTTCTTACAGTCACAGATTGTTTGGTTGTTGCCTCTTCGCACTCTCCATTTAGGTAGCAGGACATGGGAGGCTCACCCTAGACAGTTGGATGAGACACCACGTGTCATGAGCCGGGAGCAGACTCTCCAGTTGAGACACATGGTAGGTGCACAAGTTGTCGAATACTGGCTTAGGGATGGCGTGGTTGATGGCCAAGGTAGCATGTATTCCACCCTTGGGCTCACATTTGAGGGATGGTGGATGGGAGACTTTGTCTACAGGAGGGTACCCAAACTTCGAGCAATGGCCAGGTGTATCATCAGGAGTTGCGATAGCAGATTTCACTGCGTGGTTTGGTAGGAGCAGGGCAGGTTTGCATGCGTGAGACATACTCCTAATACTTGGGGCCCACCCAGGGGATACGTATAGGGGTCAGAGACGAGAGCTAGATGGGTTCTAGTAGGTAACAACATTATGCAACAACATCCTGTGAGGAGTGGAAGTTATGAGATCCTCGTATGGTTGAGGGATCCAAGGATCCGGTTGGCGGGAGGATTACTCCACTTTGTGATGGGTAGGGTCATGGCAGAGGATGATCCAGTTCACTTTGGGTTTGACACATGGGGGATCACTGAGACCTCTACTACATGGCGAGGCAGTCGTGTCCTGTTATGGCTCAGGATTGAGATTGGCAAGTGGAGGGGTAGGTATTGGCATCATGGAGATACCTTGGCAAGATGAGATTGGCTCTCACAGATTTTTCGCCACTATGCCTCAGGAGGGGAGGATATAGTCCGCGCATGATGGGGAGTATGTCATAGTCAGAGTAGTGCAGCGTCAGCATGGTGGCACCACTTTGGGACTCGCAGAGAACTGGGGCATCATAGTTCTTCATAGCTCAATAACCTTTAGGGATGTGCTGGCTACTATGGGGGAGATCATACAGATCTTCCACTGGGCTTTGGCGAGTCACTGATGGAGCAGGGGACTTCTGATACTTCCACCGGGCCAGATAGTGAGTGGAGCGAGGGGAGCTTCATGTTGGAGAGGACGACCTGAGATCCTGGTATTGAAGGATTCTTTCATATTAGGATAGCGCAGAGGTCAGGGACGATTCAGTGACACATCTGGAACCCTGGCACATTTTGCAGTGACAATGGGGAGCAATAGTTAGAGAGGATGCTTGCTCAGGCATTGCTTGAGGACAAGTGGTTTTTGGTGCATTGGAGGAACTTGCCGGATGAAGATGCCACTTGGGAGGGTGAACACATATGTGAGCATCCTATTGAAATTTCTAAGTCTGACACGTCAAAAATCCATACTCTATTATCTGGTTTATTTTATCCTACTTGTTCTTTTCATTAACAAGTTATTTATAAATATAAATACCGAAAATAAACAAAATTGCAGCCTTAACACATATACAGATCAACAACTAAAATAATTGAGACAAACACGCAAGGGACACCGTTATTTTTGGATAATCGTCCCTGGAAAAACCCAATGCAAAAAAACCAGTGCAGTAGATATGAGGATTTTATTATTATGCAGTTTCTTAATACATCTAGGGTGCTAGAAATGGCTCACCACACAGAGAATGCCCTTGGCAGAAGTACCTCTCCTCAAAGACAGATATTCCGGCTGATCAGTCACCGAATGATCGATCCCGCAAAAACTACGACATCTCCTTAGCTGGACAGTGAAATCTGCTCCAAGCTTCTCCACTGCTCTGCGTCACTTTGAAAGGGACTGCGTCACCTTCTCAGCTCACCAACTCTCAGTCTACCCCACGAAAATCACCCAACGCTACCTCTTGGCCCTGCGTCAGCTCTACTAGCCTCTGTGAAGCTACTAATGCCTCTGCGCTAGCCTCTTGGCTTTCTGTGTCAACCCTGTGACCTTCTTCGACACCCACGCTGACCTCCTTAACCTTTGCGTCAGCCTTCCTAGGCTCTGTGTTGTCTCTCTGGCACTATCTCTGCCTCTCTGCTATGTATTCTCGGCCTTGTGCCGAACTGCCCCTCACAACAACATATCACTGGCTTGATTCTCTCAACAAACCCTGCTCCAAAAATTGAACCGACTGATCAATTTGGTGCATCTCCAACTGAACCTCAAGCCTCCTCTTATACTTTTCTTGTTGAGTCTTCAACGGCCGAGATTAAGTCCCTAATAACCAGCTAAGATTAGATTTGGCTTGATCCATGTCATTTAGAACATTCTCACGCAGTTTTATATTAATACTCATTAATACTTTAATTTTCCTAAGTTTATACATAGGAACCCCATTAAAAATATTAATTATTTTAATATCTCTCCAACCAAGTTGAATTTCCCAAAACCATTTCTGGGTCTGGGAGATCTTATGTGCCTTGTTGTCGCACAAATTGTCACGACAACGCTCAGATCGGGGGCTGTCACCCTGATCCCCGATCTCTCCGTTTAAGCCTGTCTCCCGCGGCTAAGGGGGGTAGACCCTATGAGGTGATGGAGACCAACTGTCGACCAGTTGGGTTGGGAGACACGATATAACCAGCACTAAATGGATTTAGTTAAGTTAAAAGACCAGTGCCTCGTGGGATTGATGTTTGTTTAAATGATTGTTTACTAAATTTTGCAAAGATGTAAACCATGCACAGCAATCATTTATCATCAAATAACTTGAACGATGCAAGATAACCAGTAAAACCACAAAGTTCTTAAAATGATTAAAGCTCAATAACGATATCCAGTAATTAAAAATTTCGGAAAGATTAATGCTTTAAATAACCGTTTAACCAGATATCATAGTCATGCAACTAATCTTCCAAATATTCAAAATGATAAACATTCATTCCACATCGCAAAAAATTTGAATCTCAGCAGGAAAAAATAAAATGTGATAAGTCTCCGAGACAAAGACTAAATCTAGCAAATTTTTTTTTTTTTTTTGTTATGAATTTTAATTAATAAAATCTAAAAAAAAGTTTAAGCTATTCTAATATCAAAAGCTAACTAAAGCAAACAAAATCTAAAACATGAAAATATAACCTAAGACAAAGAAAATAATAAAAAAAAAAGAAAATCTGATACAAATCAAAAAAACTCTAAAGTATATTGAAATATATATATATATATATATTTTTTAAATCTAAGCCTAAACAAAAATGAATAAATCTAAACTTAAAACTAAAATATAAAATCTAAATATCTGAATCTAAATTTTAAAATTGAAATCCTTTTGTCAAAATTAAAATGGCATTAATCAAGACCTAACTAAAAAAAGAAAAATTCTTTGAACAACGATAAAAATTAACTCTAAAAATCTAAACATGCGAAATTAAAAAAAATTGAAAAGGATTGACTCTAAAAAACTAACGCTATACCTAAGAAAATTTCGATTAATATTCCTGCTTGCGTGAATGAAGATTGACTGCCCTGCGTAGCAACGAATGTTTTACTGGAGCCACGGGAAAGGGAAAAGGAGAACAACAAGATTACTTGACAGTGCACGATGCAGTGAGGACCAAGGATGGCCCAAAAAAAAATGACGGTGTGAAGCTGAATGAAGTGTGCACGTTTCTTTTTGCAGTTCTTTTCTCTTGACGGCGGACAGATGCATGAAGCCACAGCGTGGAAGGACTCACGCAGGCTTTGCAGGCAGCTCGATGTCCTTCACGTGGAAAGCAGGACGAGGATGCGGGAGGAAACAACTTGCAAGTTGAAGGGCGGAAGGATAGCAGTGCGGATAGATTTAGGCGTGCTGATGATACTTCGAGCTCAGAGATACAATGGTCATAACACGCGTTGCCAGCAGAGATCGAAAATTCAACAAACGTTTTAGAGCTTACCTGGGTATTCTCGCAAAATACTATTATTACCTCACGTAAAACAGCTGATCACCTCCCTGTCTCAGAGAGAATACCAACACGTATCTGTGCCCTCGCTGTCCTGTGCAAGGTTCAAATGGCGGAGTGAGGCACGACCTCTTGCTAGATTTTAAATGGCGGATGAGCAGAGGCAAAAACGAAACGCTGCCCTTTTCGAAACTTTCAGCAGATCCCTCAAATTTGGACGCAGGTCACTGCGTGGAAATGGATTTGCAGGTTGGGCAGCTGAAGATGGCAGCAGAAGAGATTAAAATCCAGTAACTTGATCACGAGATTTTCAATCTTCCCGCTCCGGAAACCCCTGCAGAACTTCTCAAAACCCTATACCTGCAATTACAAGAAAAAAAACCCTAATGAATAGTGCGTATAAGGCAAAATTTGAAACCACAGATCAGCTGAGTAATTTAAAGATTTTGGCCATTTTGACAGCCAGATTTAGCAATAAGAGCAGAAATATTTTCAGAAAATCTCAGATTTTCACTATGAAGAACTTCAGAAAATCTCTCATGCAAATTAGAAAAAATAAACTGAATGATAGACCCAGGATCAAAACCAGCTGGGCTCAGCAAGAAAATTGCTTGCGGGAGTTGGCTGGTGTTGACCTCTACCGGTCAACTACCCATGCAGTACACCCCCCTTTTCTTTGCAAGAAAAGGGCAGCACCTTATCAGCGTTTCCGTGCCATCCTGCAGTCATCAGCAGCTTGATCATTTTGATTGTAAACCCAGTCTGCATGTGTGAATTGTAAATAATCTTAGCAGACATGAGTCGTGTATGTGTATTGCCTAGGTGGACCTAACTTTCTAGTGGTAATCTACGTCCCGGAAGGTTTTTCGTCTCACCGATCCATGGATCGGCAGAGTTTTCCTTCAAACCTGACCCCAAAGCCGAGATGGATTTTGTCATTAGAACTTTAGGAGAATCCTAGTATGTTGATCTGCTAGATTATAGTTGTGTCGCAGAACTGGGTGTTTTGTGAGGGTCTGTATTAAGTGGGTTTGTCCCCTTGAGATGTAAATTGTAAAAAGTCATCATGAAATGTGTCTTGAGGGTTGAAAATGTTTTAAATCCCCTCGTGAGTCCTAGGTCCTAGGTGATGTTTCCGAAGGCTTAGTTTGATGATCCATTTAAAAAATGAAATAAAATAATAAAATAATAAAAAATTTAAAAAAATAAAAAAAAAATGAGATAAAAAAAAAATAATAATAATAATAATAAAAATTTTAAAAAAATTAAAAATTTAAAATAAAATAATAAATAATAAAAAATTTAAAAATTTAAAAAATAATAATATTTTAAGTGACTAAATCGACGGATGAGATCAAGAGATGTCTTGATCCTCATCAATGGTCGAGATCATTTCTACATGGATCACTTGAACTAGCCGTTGGGATCATTTCCTTTATATAGGGTCTTAGGTGGTCATTTCAGATCATTCAATCTGTGAGTCTGATACTGAAGAAGCTCTCTTGTAAATCTGTTTCTGGTTAATAAAAGAAGACTTTGGGGTCCATATCTTGCTGGTGTTACTCTCTTGAAATGCTGTGAGATCATTTCATTTTTTGCATATGTTATTTTCAGCCATTAATAATAGCTTTTTGTAGAGTATTGTGAGCACAGGTATCTTGTTCACTTGCTGGGGTTTGAGTGCCGTTAGGGTTTCTGAAGTAATGGCAGGTATCTCCATTACTTTCTGAGATCCAACAACATTTTTGCCCTCTTTATTGACGGTTGTTTTGAGCTGTGCAGAAAACATCATTGAAGGAAATTTTGTGGGCGTTCGGGGAAGTTCTCGGCTGAACCAGCCAACTCCCGCAAGCATTTTTTGCTGAGCCCAGTTGGATTTGATCCTGGGTCTATCATTCGGTTTATTTTTCTAAATTTGCATGAGAGATTTTCTGAAGTTCTTCACAGTGACGATCTGAAATTTCTTTTCTTTAAAATGTTTTTCGTGCTTACTGCTAAATCTGGCTGTGAATGGGCCAAATCTGTACATTAATCAACGGTTTAGGGTTTTAAATTTCTGCTTTATACAGTTTTCATTGGGGTTTTCAGTTCTGATTTTATGTATATATTATTTTTGGATGATCAGGTTTATCTCAGGTTGCAGGATTGTTAAAGTTTTCCGAAAAACCCTCGTCCGTATCCAATTTCGCTAGCAGCTGCAGTCCTTCCGCGCTCAGGGAATCAGGCTTCTTGCAAAAACCTTGCTGCTGATTTCCTTAAAATCGATTTCAAATTTTTTTTTTTGGGCCGTTGACAGACATTGATATCGAAACGCCCTTTTATTCACGTGTCTTGGCTCCTAGCCTTCTGGCGTAGAAAAGAAATCTGTATATTGATGCAGCAAAATGATTCAAATTCGTCTCAAACAAGCAAAAATCAAAACCCTGCAGGCCATCACGCAGTCAGACGAATTCATAGAGTGCTGAGAGCGTAAGGGTCAAATGATTCATGAATCGATCTCAGTGGAAATCCTCAAGTGTCTTCAAATCCGGTTTCAAAATCTCTGTCCGCTGCCAAATCGAAATTTGTTTATCTGCATGGCTCAGCTCATCATAGTCAGGCATTGATCTGAGGTCTTCATCATAAATTCATTGTCGATTTTTCATGGCCCCCTGAGCTGATCCGATCTCAGTCGAAACCATTCCGCTCCAGCTGAAATACACGTCCTAAGGTAAGTTGTTAAACGTTTATTGCTGGCGACGCATTACTGTGATTTCACCTGCACGTCTTTAGAATCGATCCATGCCTCTTCCTTCAAAACGCTGTCATCTGGTGTTTGAAGCGGCAAGGCCTGCGGATCTGGTCATCACGTCAAACCAGGAAGTGGAATTTTCGTTTGGGTCACGGTTCTCTGTTCGAACAACCCATTTCGATTCATGCTGGAAGTCATTCAACAGAAAACTCTTCAGAACTGAAAACCGCAGTGAACGCCAGGTAAATCGAAATTGCCCAGCACGTTTTTGGAATTCCTAAGACGCGATCCGATCAAGCCTTAAGCCTGTTCCACTTCTCAAATCGGCATCCGCAGCATTTCAGGTGAACTGGTTCGAGTTTTTTCCCTGCCGCCGTCGATTTCCAGACGTAGGTTCCGCCTTTCTTTTGATATGCATATCCTTGCGTAGGTTTAGATTAAAAAGAGTTTTAGTTTTGTTTTATAATTAAATTAGTTTTCTTTTAAATTTTTGTAGGGTTATGCGTAGTTTTAATGTTAGATTTACATTTAGATTTAGATCCTAATTAAATTTGAATTAGATTTTTTATTCTTTTTTTATTTTTGACGTAGATTTTAATTTAGTTTAGTTTTAACTTAGACTTTAGTTTATTTCTTTAGTTTAGATTAGTTTCTTTTTTTTTATCTTTAGATTTAAAATTTTGTTTCAATTTGATTTTAACTTAATGTTTTAGATTTAGGATTAAGTTTAGTTTTAGAATTTTAATTTTTTTTTAGATTTTTAATTTTCATTTTTATAATATTAAAAAAAAAAAATTAAAAAAAAAATAAAGATTTTAAAAAAAATTTCGAAAAAATATAAAATTTTTGTGGAAATTTCTCTTCGTCAGATCCAGTCATTTTCGGGAATTGTCGTATCTTTCATGCTGGGATCTAAATTTTCAAGCCGAGATACGAAATTGATATCTGGTTAATGATTTGCGATTTTCGGGGTGTTTTAAGGCATTTATCTCTTCACAATTTTCTGTTGCCGGATATCATTTTGATCATGTGATTTAGCTGATGACAAATGATTGTTGTTCACGGTTGATGTTTCTGTATCATTTAACAAGTAATCATTGTAATAACAATCTTTTAAGGCACTGGTCTGCTCAATTAATTAAATCATTTTAGTGCTTATCTTGATCGTGTCTCGTGTCCCCCAACCAACTGGTCGACAGTTGGTCTCATTATCTCGCAGGGTCTACTCCCCTTAGCCGCGGGAGACAGGCTTAAACGGAGGGATCGGGGATCAGAGTGACAGCCCCCGGTCTGAGCGTTGTCGTGTCAATCTGCGCGACAACATTTTTTGGCGCCGTTGCCGGTGAAATTGTTTTCTCGGCGTTTCAACGACAATCATTTTTCTCATTTCTTATCTTTTCATCTGGCCCGGCAACGCCAACATTTTTTGGCGCCGTTGCCAGGGAAATTGTTTTCTCGGCGTTTCATCATCTTTTCATCATTCATCGTTCGTCTTCCTATCATTCGTTTGAGCCGGCAACGCCAACATTTTTTGGCGCCGTTGCCGGGGATAGAATTTTTTTGTCCTTGGTTTTTCAACATCTTTTCGACATTCATCTTCTCATCTCTCATCTCTCAGTTGAGCTGGCAGATTCAATATTTTTGGCATCTTTTCATCCCATATCAGTAGCACCTCTTGGGTTTGTTTCTTGTTTGGGTGGCGACTCCATCTTCTTATTTTTCCCAGACAAGAAGCCTTTCGTATATCTGCTCGCTGGTACCTTTTTGGATCTTAGAATCAGATTTATTGTTCAAGTGGCGACTCCACCTCTTTCATCTCTTGATTTTCTTGAGCAGAGATCTAGTTCTATCATTCATCTAATCCCTTATCATTCATCATGGATTATTCATTTAAGCCATGTCGTTTTACTGAACGTCTCCATGATTTTCCGGAAGATGCCATTCCTAAGTTACCTATGTTCTCGGGTGGTGATCCAATCGCTGTTAGAAGGCATCTAGTCTTGTTTACTCGCATCATGATCATATACTGTAGATCCCCTCAGTTTAATCATGAAGATATCAAAATGCGCCTATTTGTCATTTCTTTGGAAGATGATGTTTTGAATTGGTTTAACAATTTTCCAAAGGAATCTTTCACTTCTTTAGAAGACATTGTCGATGCTTTTAAAAATAGATATGGTTATCCAAACAGCTTGCCTTCTACCTCTAAAATTGTGCAACAGAATGAAAGTAATTTGATAAGCGGTCCAGCTGAAAGATCCCAAGACGATTCATCATGTCAGAATGTGTCATCCACCGGAAATATTGCAGATCAAGTTCATGATAGTGAAAAATCAGGGACAAATGACAATGAAAAAGAAGGGCAAAAGCAAATTATACGAGACCTAATGATGCTGGTGAGAAATATGGAAATCAATCAAACTAATTATGTCAATGATGTGAAAACTTTATGCACCCATTTGGAAAAACGTAACAGGGAGATTGAGGTCACGCAAAGTCACCATGCTAAAGAAATTGAGGCCATAAAAACTAATTATGAAACAGAAATTAGAATCATGCAAAGCAGGTTGTCAGTTTTAGAGGAAAATATGGTGACCATGAAAGCTGATCATGATAAGGAAATTGACTCTATGCAAAACAAGTTATTAACTATGGATGAGGAAATGACTATCATGACGTTCAATCATAATAATCAAGTGGCTGACATGCAAGCGAATCATAAGGAAGAAATAAATTTTATGCAGCATTGCTTGATGGACATAAAGGAAAAGAATGTTAAAGTAATAAAAGACATGCAAGAACACCATGCCAGACAAATCAGTACTACAAAGGTTGAACACTCTAGTCAGATGGATGCCATTAAAATACAAGTTCAAAGGTTTCAGCAACTGGCAGAGGATAAGAGAAACCAGCAAACATCAACAGATCAGGAGTCTTCTCATTTGCTGCAACAAGATTCATCTTATTATTGGGAGGTTGTTGATTCGATTGAAAGATGGTTGATTGAGGGTGATCCAGACAGACTTAAGAATGATAAAGATCAGATGCAAGATGAAGAAAGACATAGCACGCATATCTTACATACTTCATCTGATAGCTTTGAAACAGAAAGTACCAGGTCATCAGTAATTCAACCAGCCAGAAAGAAAAAGCGCAAGAGAAAGAAGATAAGACGAAGATTTGATACATCAGACGGCCGTGAGCAGCTTGATTTTCGGATAGGAAAAAGTCCTACCATATGCAAAATTGGACATGGCACATCCGACAAGCAGCCGACAGATTTGCCTGAAAGCAGGCAAATGCTCAGTATGCACTATATTGAACACATCTGATGCCATGGGGCATCCTTTGTATCGTATTTCTAACCCTACTCCTTGTCTTTTCCGCAATTTCATTTCTGTTTTAGGATTAGATTTGCTTTTCTAGATTAGTCAATAAATGAAGAGCTTTTATCTTTTCCTGTGCTTAATGTATATGATGATTTTTTGGATGGACACTACTTATTTCTGTGTTGTATGGATGCAGATTCTGGATTCTCACATTCCTGCAAGCAGCAACGTGTCCCCAAGTAGAGCCAGATGTTGACCTCTACCGGTCAACTACCCATGCAGTACACCCCCTTTTCTTTGCAAGAAAAGGGCAGCACCTGATCAACGTTTCCGTGCCATCCTGCAGTCATCAACAGCTTGATCATTTTGATTGTAAACCCAGTCTGCATGTGTGAATTGTAAATAATCTTAGCAGACATGAGTCGTGTATGTGTATTGCCTAGGTGGACCTAACTTTCTAGTGGTAATCTACGTCCCGGAAGGTTTTTCGTCTCACCGATCCATGGATCGGCAGAGTTTTCCTTCAAACCTGACCCCAAAGCCGGGATGGATTTTGTCATTAGAACTTTAGGAGAATCCTAGTATGTTGATCTGCTAGATTATAGTTGTGTCGCAGAACTGGGTGTTTTGTGAGGGTCTGTATTAAGTGGGTTTGTCCCCTTGAGATGTAAATTGTAAAAAGTCATCATGAAATGTGTCTTGAGGGTTGAAAATGTTTTAAATCCCCTCGCGAGTCCTAGGTCCTAGGTGATGTTTCCGAAGGCTTAGTTCGATGATCCATTTAAAAAATGAAATAAAATAATAAAATAATAAAAAATTAAAAATTTTAAAAAAATGAAATAAATAAAAAAAAAATAATAATAATAATAATAAAAATTTTAAAAAATTTAAAAATTTAAAATAAAATAATAAATAATAAAAAATTTAAAAATTTAAAAAATAATAATATTTTAAGTGACTAAATCGACGGATGAGATCAAGAGATGTCTTGATCCTCATCAACGGTCGAGATCATTTCTACATGGATCACTCGAACTAGCCGTTGGGATCATTTCCTTTATATAGGGTCTTAGGTGGTCATTTCAGATCATTCAATCTGTGAGTCTGATACTGAAGAAGCTCTCTTGTAAATCTGTTTCTGGTTAATAAAAGAAGACTTTGGGGTCCATATCTTGCTGGTGTTACTCTCTTGAAATGCTGTGAGATCATTTCATTTTTTGCATATGTTATTTTCAGCCATTAATAATAGCTTTTTGTAGAGTATTGTGAGCACAGGTATCTTGTTCACTTGCTGGGGTTTGAGTGCCGTTAGGGTTTCTGAAGTAATGGCAGGTATCTCCATTACTTTCTGAGATCCAGCAGCATTTTTGCCCTCTTTATTGACGGTTGTTTTGAGCTATGCAGAAAACATCATTGAAGGAAATTTTGTGGGCGTTCGGGGAAGTTCTCGGCTGAACCAGCCAACTCCCGCAAGCATTTTTTGCTGAGCCCAGTTGGATTTGATCCTGGGTCTATCATTCGGTTTATTTTTCTAAATTTGCATGAGAGATTTTCTGAAGTTCTTCACAGTGACGATCTGAAATTTCTTTTCTTTAAAATGTTTTTCGTGCTTACTGCTAAATCTGGCTGTGAATGGGCCAAATCTGTACATTAATCAGCGGTTTAGGGTTTTAAATTTATGCTTTATACAGTTTTCATTGGGGTTTTCAGTTCTGATTTTATGTATATATTATTTTTGGATGATCAGGTTTATCTCAGGTTGCAGGATTGTTAAAGTTTTCCGAAAAACCCTCGTCCGTATCCAATTTCACTAGCAGCTGCAGTCCTTCCGCGCTCAGGGAATCAGGCTTCTTGCAAAACCCTTGCTGCTGATTTCTTTAAAATCGATTTCAAATTTTTTTGGGCCGTTGACAGACATTGATATCGAAACGCCCTTTTATTCACGTGTCTTGGCTCCTAGCCTTCTGGCGTAGAAAAGAAATATGTATATTGATGCAGCAAAATGATTCAAAGCCGTCTCAAACAAGCAAAAATCAAAACCCTGCAGGCCATCACGCAGTCAGACGAATTCATAGAGTGCTGAGAGCGTAAGGGTCAAATGATTCATGAATCGATCTCAGTCGAAATCCTCAGGTGTCTTCAAATCCGGTTTCAAAATCTCTGTCCGCTGCCAAATCGAAATTTTTTTATCTGCGTGGCTCAGCTCATCATAGTCAGGCATTGATCTGAGGTCTTCATCATAAATTCATTGTCGATTTTTCATGGCCACCTGAGCTGATCCGATCTCAGTCGAAACCATTCTGCTCCAGCTGAAATACACGTCCTAAGGTAAGTTGTTAAACGGTTATTGCTGGCGACGCATTACTGTGATTTCACCTGCACGTCTTCAGAATCGATCCATGCCTCTTCCTTCAAAACGCTGTCATCTGGTGTTTGAAGCGGCAAGGCCTGCGGATCTGGTCATCACGTCAAACCAGCAAGTGGAATTTTCGTTTGGGTCACGGTTCTCTGTTCGAACAACCCATTTCGATTCATGCTGGAAGTCATTCAACAGAAAACTCTTCAGAACTGAAAACCGCAGTGAACGCCAGGTAAATCGAAATTGCCCAGCACGTTTTTGGAGTTCCTAAGACGCGATCTGATCAGGCCTTAAGCCTGTTCCACTTCTCAAATCGGCATCCGCAGCATTTCAGGTGAACTGGTTCGAGTTTTTTCCCTGTCGCCGTCGATTTCCAGACGTAGGTTCCGCCTTTCTTTTGATATGCATATCCTTGCGTAGGTTTAGATTAAAAAGAGTTTTAGTTTTGTTTTATAATTAAATTAGTTTTCTTTTAAATTTTTGTAGGGTTATGCGTAGTTTTAATGTTAGATTTACATTTAGATTTAGATCCTAATTAAATTTGAATTAGATTTTTTTATTTATTATTTATTTTTGACGTAGATTTTAATTTAGTTTAGTTTTAACTTAGACTTTAGTTTATTTCTTTAGTTTAGATTAGTTTCATTTTTTTTATCTTTAGATTTAAAATTTTGTTTCAATTTGATTTTAACTTAATGTTTTAGATTTAGGATTAAGTTTAGTTTTAGAATTTTAATTTTTTTTTAGATTTTTAATTTTCATTTTTATAATATTAAAAAATAAAAAATAAAAAATAAAAAATAAAAAATAAAAAAAAGATTTAAAAAATTTTTTCGAAAAAATATAAAAATTTTGTGGAAATTTCTCTTCGTCAGATCCAGTCATTTTCGGGAATTGTCGTATCTTTCATGCTGGGATCTAAATTTTCAAGCCGAGATACGAAATTGATATGGTTAATGATTTGCGATTTTCGGGGTGTTTTAAGGCATTTATCTCTTCACAATTTTCAGTTGCCGGATATCATTTTGATCATGTGATTTAGCTGATGACAAATGATTGTTGTTCACGGTTGATGTTTCTGTATCATTTAACAAGTAATCGTTGTAATAACAATCTTTTAAGGCACTGGTATGCTCAATTAATTAAATCATTTTAGTGCTTATCTTGATCGTGTCTCGTGTCTCCCAACCAACTGGTCGACAGTTGGTCTCATTATCTCGCAGGGTCTACCCCCCTTAGCCGCGGGAGACAGGCTTAAACGGAGGGATCGGGGATCAGAGTGACAGCCCCCGGTCTGAGCGTTGTCGTGTCAATCTGCGCGACAACAGCTGGTTCAGCCGAGAACTTCCCCAAACACCCGCTAATCTTCTTTAATAAGGGTTTCCTGCACAGCTCACTTCAACCATCAGTAAAGAGAGAGAAAATAATACTAGATCTCAAAAAGCAATGGAGATACCTTTCATTACTCCAGAAACCCTAATACCATTCAAACCCTAGCAAGTGAACAAGATACCTATGCTCACAATACTCTACAATAAGCTATTATTAATGGCTGAAAAACAAAATATGCAGAAAATAAAATAGCTCACAGCACTTCCAGAGAGTAACACCAGCAAGATTTGAACCCCAAGTCTTCTTTTATTAACCAGAAACAGATTACAAGAGAGCTTCTTCAGCACAAGACTCACAGATCTTCTGTTCTCAAATGACCCCCTAGGACCCTATTTAAAGGAAAAAAACCCAACGGCTAGTTCAAGTGATCCATGTTGAAATGATCTCGACCGTCGATGAGAATCAAGATATCTCTTAATCTCATCCGTCGAATTAGTTAATTCATTAAAAAATGAAAATTTGCATTTATTTACTCAAAAATATTATTATTTTATTATTTTTAGGGTTTTTGTTTTATTTTATTATTTTATTATTTCTATTTTTATTTATTTATTTATTTGTTTTATTTTATTTTTTTAATTTTTAATTTATTTTTTAAATGGATCCTCGAAGTTAGCCTTTGGAAAAATCACCTAGGACCTAGGACTTAAGACTTATGAGGGGATTAAAACATTTTCTAACCCTCAAGACACCTTACATCATGAATTTTACAACTTTACATCTTAAGGGGGAAAACCCATTTGACATAGACCCTCATAAATCACCCAGTTCTACGACACAACTATAATCTAGCAAATTAACACACTAGGATTCTCCTAAGATTCTAATGACAAAATCCATCCCGGCTTTGGGGTTAGGCTGAAGGAAAACTCTGCCGATCATGGATGGGTGAGACGAAAAACCTTTCGGAACGTAGATTATCACTTAGAAAATTAGGTCCACCTAGGCAATTTACATACATGACTCATATCTGCTAAGATTATTTACAATTTATACATGCAGACTGGGTTTACAACATAGATTGATCAAGCTGTCGATGACTGCAAAATGGCACGGACATGTCGATCAAGTGCTACCCTTTTTGCAAAGAAAAGGGGGTGTACTGCTATGGGCAGTTGACCGGTAGTGGTCAACATCTGGCTCTACTTGGGGACATGTTGCTGCACTGTAGGAATGTGAGAATCTAGAATCTGCACCCATGCAACACACAACAAAATATAAGTAGCGTCCATCCAAAATCATCATATACATTAAGCACAGCAAAGATAAAAGCTCTTCATTTAGTAACTAGTCTAGAAAAGCAAATCTAATCCTAAAACAGAGATGAAAATGCTAAAATGACAAGGAGTAAGGTTAGAAATACAATACAAAGGATGCCCCATGGCATCGGATGTGTTCAATATAGTGTATACTGAGCATTTGCCTGCTTTCAGGCAAATCTGTCGGCTGCTTGTTGGATGTGCCATGTCCAATTCTACATATGGTAGGACTTTTTCCTATCCGAAAATCAAGGTGCTCGCGGTCATCTGATGCATCAAATCTTCTTCTCATTCTCTTTCTCTTGCGCTTTTTCTTTGTGGCAAGCTGTATTACTGATGACATGGAACTTTCTGTTTCAAAGCTATCAGATGAAGTATGTAAGATATGCGTGACATGTCTTTCTTTATCCTGCATCTGATCTTTATCATTTTTAAGTCTATCTAGATCACCTTCAATTAACCATCTTTCAATCGAACCAATGACCTCCTCATAATAAGATGGAACTTGTTGCAACAAATGAGAAGGCTCCTGATATGTTGATGTCCCCTGGTTTCTCTCATCCTCTGACCATTGTTGAAACTTTTGAACCTGTATTTTAATGGCATTTATCTGACTAGAGTGTTCAACCCCTATAGCACTGATTTGCCTGACATGGTCTTCTTCCATATCTTTTATTACTTTATCGTTCTTTTCCTTTATATTCATCAAGCAATACTGCATGGAGTTTATTTCTTCGTTATGATTTGCTTGCATGGTAGCCCACTGATTATTATGATCAAACGTCATGATAGTCATTTCTTCATCCATAGTTAATAACTTGTTTTGCATAGAATTAATTTCCCTATCATGATCAGCTTTCATGGTCGTCATATTTTCCTCTAAGCCTGACATCTTGCTTTGCATGAATCTAATTTCTGTGTCATGATTAGTCTTCATGGCTTCAATTTCCTTACTATGTTGATTTTGCATGATCTCCATCTCCCTATTACGCTTTTCCAGGTGAGTGCATAAAGTTCTCACATCATTGGCGTAATTAGTTTGATTTATCTCCATATTTCTTACCAGTAGCAATAGATCTTGTATAATTTGCTTATGATCTTCCTTTTCATTGTCAACACTACTATGATCTGCAATGGTACAAGTGGATGGCACATTCTGATATGAAGAATGGTCTTGGACAGCTGGACCTTTTACAAGATTACTTTCATTTTGTTGCACAATTTTAGGGGCACAAGGCGAGCTATCTGGATCACCATATCTATCTTTGAAAGCATTGACAACGTCTTGCAAAGAAATGAAGGAATCTTCAGGAAAGCTATTAAACCAGTTCAAAGCATCACCCTTTAAAGAATGGACAAATAGACGCATCTTGAAGTCTTCATGATTATATTGAGGAAGTCTACAATATATGATCATTACACAAGTAAACCTGTTTAAATGCTGTCTAACAGCAACCGAATCACCACCTGAGAACTTAAATAATTTAGAAATGGCCTCTTTCGGAAAATCATGGAGATTATCAGTAAAATGACATGGTTTAAATGAATAATCCATGATGAATAATAAGGGATCAAATGGATGATAGAAAGAGATTTCTGCTCAAGAAAATTAAGAGATGAAAGAAGTGGAGTCGCCACTTGAACAATGAATCTAATTCTAAGATCCAAAAAGCAACCAACAAGTAGATATGAGGGGGGCTTCTTGTCTGGGAAAAATACGAAATTGGAGTCGCCACCCAAACAGAAACAAATCGGAGAGAAGCTGCTGATATGACGAAATATAAGGTGATGAAAGAGATCCAAATGATGCCAAAAAAAATGTTGAATCTACCAGCTCAAACGTGAGATGAGAAAGATGAGAGAATGATGAGAAAAGAGAAGATGAATGTCGTTGAAACTCCAGGAAAAGAAAAACTCTGTCCCCGGCAACGGCGCCAAAAAATGTTGGCGTTGCTGGCTCAAACGAATGATAGAAAGATGAACGATGAATGATGAAAAGTCGTTGAAACACCGAGAATAAAGTATCCCCGGCAATGGCGCCAAAAAATGTTGTCGCACAGATTGTCACGACAACGCTCAGACCGGGGGCTATCACCCTGATCCCCGATCTCTCCGTTTAAGCCTGTCTCCCGCGGCTAAGGGGGGTAGACCCTATGAGGTGATGGAGACCAACTGTCGACCAGTTGGGTTGGGAGACACGATATAACCAACACTAAATGGATTTAGTTAAGTTAAAAGACCAGTGCCTCGTGGGTTTGATGTTTGTATAAATGATTGTTTACTAAATTTTGCAAAGATGTAAACCATGCACAGGAATCATTTATCATCAAATAACTTGAACGATGCAAGATAACCAGTAAAACCACAAGGTTCTTAAAATGATTAAAGCTCAATAACGATATCCAGTAATTAAAAATTTCGGAAAGATAAATGCTTTAAATAACCGTTTAACCAGATATCATAGTCATGCAGCTAATCTTCCAAATATTCAAAATGATAAACATTCATTCCACATCGCAAAAAATTTGAATCTCAGCAGGAAAAAATAATATGTGATAAGTCTCCGAGACAAAGACTAAATCTAGCAATTTTTTTTTTTTTTTGTTATGAATTTTAATTAATAAAATCTAAAAAAAAGTTTAAGCTATTCTAATATCAAAAGCTAACTAAAGCAAACAAAATCTAAAACATGAAAATATAACCTAAGACAAAGAAAATAATAAAAAATAAATAAAATCTGATACAAATAAAAAAAAATCTAAAGTATATCGAAATATATATATATATATATATATATATATCTATTTTATTTTTTTTAAATCTAAGCCTAAACAAAAATGAATAAATCTAAACTTAAAACTAAAATATAAAATCTAAATATCTGAATCTAAATTTTAAAATTGAAATCCTTTTGTCAAAATTAAAATGGCATTAATCAAGACCTAACTAAAAAAAGAAAAATTCTTTGAACAACGATAAAAATTAACTCTAAAAATCTAAACATGCGAAATTAAAAAAAATTGAAAAGGATTGACTCTAAAAAACTAACACTATACCTAAGAAAATTTCGATTAATATTCCTGCTTGCGTGAATGAAGATTGACTGCATTGCGTAGCAACGAATGTTTTACTGGAGCCACGGGCAAGGGAAAAGGAGGACAACAAGATTACTTGACAGTGCACGATGCAGTGAGGACCAAGGACGGCCCAAAAAAAAAATGACGGTGTGACGCTGAATGAAGTGTGCACGTTTCTTTTTGCAGTTCTTTTCTCTTGACGGCGGACAGATGCATGAAGCCACGGCGTGGAAGGACTCACGCAGGCTTTGCAGGCAGCTCGATGTCCTTCACGTGGATAGCAGGACGAGGATGCGGGAGGAAACAACTTGCAGGTTGAAGGGCGGAAGGATAGCAGTGCGGATAGATTTAGGCGTGCTGATGATACTTCGAGCTCAGAGATACGATGGTCATAACACGCGTTGCCAGCAAAGATCGAAAATTCAACAAACGTTTTAGAGCTTACCTGAGTATTCTCGCAAAATACTGTTATTACCTCACGTAAAACAGCTGATCACCTCCCTGTCTCAGAGAGAATACCAACATGTATCTGTGCACTCGCTGTCCTGTGCAAGCTTCAAATGGCGGAGTGAGGCACGACCTCTTGCTAGATTTTAAATGGCGGATGAGCAGAGGCAAAAACGAAACGCTGCCCTTTTCGAAACGTTCAGCAAATCCCTCGAATTTGGACGCAGGTCACTACGTGGAAATGGATTTGCAAGTTGGGCAGCTGAAGATGGCAGCAGAAAAAATCCAGTAACTTGATCACGAGATTTTCAATCTTCCCACTCCAGTAACCCCTGCAGAACTTCTCAAAACCCTATACCTGCAATTACAAGAAAACAAAACCCTAATGAATAGTGTGTATAAGGCAAAATTTGAAACCACAGATCAGCTGAGTAATTTACAGATTTTGGCCCTTTTGACAGCCAGATTTAGCAATAAGAGCAGAAATATTTTCAGAAAATCTCAGATTTTCACTATGAAGAACTTCAGAAAATCTCTCATGCAAATTAGAAAAAATAAACTGAATGATAGACCCAGGATCAAAACCAGCTGGGCTCAACAAGAAAATTGCTTGCGGGAGTTGGCTGGTTCAGCCGAGAACTTCCCCAAACACCTGCTAATCTTCTTTAATAAGGGTTTCCTGCACATCTCACTTCAACCATCAGTAAAGAGAGAGAAAATAATACTAGATCTCAAAAAGCAATGGAGATACCTGCCATTACTCTAGAAACCCTAATACCATTCAAACCCTAGCAAGTGAACAAGATACCTGTGCTCACAATACTCTACAATAAGCTATTATTAATGGCTGAAAAACAAAATATGCAGAAAATAAAATAGCTCACAACACTTCCAGAGAGTAACACCAGCAAGATTTGAACCCCAAAGTCTTCTTTTATTAACCAGAAACAGATTACAAGAGAGCTTCTTCAGCACAAGACTCACAGATCTTCTGTTCTCAAATGACCCCCTAGGACCCTATTTAAAGGAAAAAAACCCAATGGCTAGTTCGAGTGATCCATGTTGAAATGATCTCGACAGTCGATGAGAATCAAGATATCTCTTAATCTCATCCGTCGAATTAGTTAATTCATTAAAAAATGAAAATTTGCATTTATTTACTCAAAAATATTATTTTATTATTTTTAGGGTTTTTGTTTTATTTTATTATTTTTATTTTTATTTTTTATTTTTATTTATTTATTTATTTGTTTTATTTTATTTTTTTAATTTTTTAATTTTTAATTTATTTTTTAAATGGATCCTCGAAGTTAGCCTTTGGAAAAATCACCTAGGACCGAGGACTTAAGACTTTTGAGGGGATTAAAACATTTTCTAACCCTCAAGACACCTTACATCATGACTTTTACAACTTTACATCTTAAGGGGGAAAACCCATTTGACATAGACCCTCATAAATCACCCAGTTCTGCGACACAACTATAATCTAGCATATTAACACACTAGGATTCTCCTAAGATTCTAATGACAAAATCCATCCCGGCTTTGGGGTTAGGCTGAAGGAAAACTCTGCCGATCATGGATCGGTGAGACGAAAAACCTTCCGGAACGTAGATTATCACTTAGAAAATTAGGTCCACCTAAGCAATTTACATACATGACTCATATCTGCTAAGATTATTTACAATTTATACATGCAGACTGGGTTTACAACATAGATTGATCAAGCTGTCGATGACTGCAAAATGGCACGGACATGTCGATCAAGCGCTACCCTTTTTGCAAAGAAAAGGGGGTGTACTGCTATGGGCAGTTGACCGGTAGTGGTCAACATCTGGCTCTACTTGGGGACACGTTGCTGCACTGTAGGAATGTGAGAATCCAGAATCTGCACCCATGCAACACACAACAAAATATAAGTAGCGTCCATCCAAAATCATCATATACATTAAGCACAGGAAAGATAAAAGCTCTTCATTTAGTAACTAGTCTAGAAAAGCAAATCTAATCGTAAAACAGAGATGAAAATGCTAAAATGACAAGGAGTAAGGTTAGAAATACAATACAAAGGATGCCCCATGGCATCGGATGTGTTCAATATAGTGTATACTGAGCATTTGCCTGCTTTCAGGCAAATCTGTCGGCTGCTTGTTGGATGTGCCATGTCCAATTCTACATATGGTAGGACTTTTTCCTATCCGAAAATCAAGCTGCTCGCGGTCGTTTGATGCATCAAATCTTCTTCTAATTCTCTTTCTCTTGCGCTTTTTCTTTGTGGCAGGCTGTATTACTGATGACATGGAACTTTCTGTTTCAAAACTATCAGATGAAGTATGTAAGATATGCGTGACATGTCTTTCTTTATCCTGCATCTGATCTTTATCATTTTTAAGTCTATCTGGGTCACCTTCAATTAACCATCTTTCAATCGAACCAATGACCTCCTCATAATAAGATGGAACTTGTTGCAACAAATGAGAAGGCTCCTGATATGTTGATGTCCCCTGGTTTCTCTCATCCTCTGACCATTGTTGAAACTTTTGAACCTGTATTTTAATGGCATTTATCTGACTAGAGTGTTCAACCCCTATAGCACTGATTTGCCTGACATGGTCTTCTTCCATATCTTTATCACTTTATCGTTCTTTTCCTTTATATTCATCAAGCAATACTGTATGGAGTTTATTTCTTCTTTATGATTTGCTTGCATGGTAGCCCACTGATTATTATAATCAAACGTCATGATAGTCATTTCTTCATCCATAGTTAATAACTTGTTTTTCATAGAATTAATTTCCCTATCATGATCAGCTTTCATGGTCGTCATATTTTCCTCTAAGCCTGACATCTTGCTTTGCATGAATCTAATTTCTGTGTCATGATTAGTCTTCATGGCTTCAATTTCCTTACTATGTTGATTTTGCATGATCTCCATCTCCCTATTACGCTTTTCCAGGTGAGTGCATAAAGTTCTCACATCATTGGCGTAATTAGTTTGATTTATCTCCATATTTCTTACCAGTAGCAATAGATCTTGTATAATTTGCTTATGATCTTCCTTTTCATTGTCAACACTACAATGATCTGCAATGGTACAAGTGGATGGCACATTCTGATATGAAGAATGGTCTTGGACAGCTGGACCTTTTACAAGATTACTTTCATTTTGTTGCACAATTTTAGGGGCACAAGGCGAGCTATCTGGATCACCATATCTATCTTTGAAAGCATTGACAATGTCTTGCAAAGAAATGAAGGAATCTTCAGGAAAGCTATTAAACCAGTTCAAAGCATCACCCTTTAAAGAATGGACAAATAGACGCATCTTGAAGTCTTCATGATTATATTGAGGAAGTCTACAATATATGATCATTACACAAGTAAACCTGTTTAAATGCTGTCTAACAGCGACCGAATCACCACCTGAGAACTTAAATAATTTAGAAATGGCCTCTTTCGGAAAATCATGGAGATTATCAGTAAAATGACATGGTTTAAATGAATAATCCATGATGAATAATAAGGGATCAAATGGATGATAGAAAGAGATTTCTGCTCAAGAAAATTAAGAGATGAAAGAAGTGGAGTCACCACTTGAAAAATGAATCTAATTCTAAGATCCAAAAAGCAACCAACAAGTAGATATGAGGGGGGCTTCTTGTCTGGGAAAAATAAGAAATTGGAGTCGCCACCCAAACAGAAACAAATCGGAGAGAAGCTACTGATATGACGAAATATAAGGTGATGAAAGAGATCCAAATGATGCCAAAAAAAATGTTGAATCTACCAGCTCAAACGTGAGATGAGAAAGATGAGAAAAGAGAAGATGAATGTCGTTGAAATGCCAGGAAAAGAAAAACTCTGTCCCCGGCAACGGCGCCAAAAAATGTTGGCGTTGCCAGCTCAAACGAATGATAGAAAGATGAACGATGAATGATGAAAAGTCGTTGAAACACCGAGAATAAAGTATCCCCGGCAACGGCGCCAAAAAATGTTGTCGCACAGATTGTCACGACAACGCTCAGACCGGGGGCTGTCACCCTGATCCCCGATCTCTCCGTTTAAGCCTGTCTCCCGCGGCTAAGGGGGGTAGAACCTATGAGGTGATGGAGACCAACTGTCGACCAGTTGGGTTGGGAGACACGATATAACCAGCACTAAATGGATTTAGTTAAGTTAAAAGACCAGTGCCTCGTGGGTTTGATGTTTGTTTAAATGATTGTTTACTAAATTTTGCAAAGATGTAAACCATGCACAGGAATCATTTATCATCAAATAACTTGAACGATGCAAGATAACCAGTAAAACCACAAATTTCTTAAAATGATTAAAGCTCAATAACGATATCCAGTAATTAAAAATTTCGGAAAGATAAATGCTTTAAATAACCGTTTAACCAGATATCATAGTCATGCAGCGAATCTTCCAAATATTCAAAATAATAAACATTCATTCCACATCGCAAAAAATTTGAATCTCAGCAGGAAAAAATAAAATGTGATAAGTCTCCGAGACAAAGACTAAATCTAGCAAAATTTATTATTATTATTTTTTTTGTTATGAATTTTAATTAATAAAATCTAAAAAAAAGTTTAAGCTATTCTAATATCAAAAGCTAACTAAAGCAAACAAAATCTAAAACATGAAAATATAACCTAAGACAGAAAAAAAAAAAAAAAAAAAAAAATCTGATACAAATCAAAAAAAATCTAAAGTATATCGAAATATATATATATATATTTTATTTTTTTTAAATCTAAGCCTAAACAAAAATGAATAAATCTAAACTTAAAACTAAAATATAAAATCTAAATATCTGAATCTAAATTTTAAAATTGAAATCCTTTTGTCAAAATTAAAATGGCATTAATCAAGACCTAACTAAAAAAAGAAAAATTCTTTGAACAACGATAAAAATTAACTCTAAAAATCTAAACATGCGAAATTAAAAAAAATTGAAAAGGATTGACTCTAAAAAACTAAAGCTATACCTAAGAAAATTTCGATTAATATTCCTGCTTGCGTGAATGAAGATTGACTGCCCTGCGTAGCAACGAATGTTTTACTGGAGCCACGGGCAAGGGAAAAGGAGGACAACAAGATTACTTGACAGTGCACAATGCAGTGAGGACCAAGGACGGCCCAAAAAAAAAATGACGGTGTGAAGCTGAATGAAGTGTGCACGTTTCTTTTTGCAGTTCTTTTCTCTTGACAGTGGATAGATGCATGAAGCCACGGCGTGGAAGGACTCACGCAGGTTTTGCAGGCAGCTCGATGTCCTTCACGTGGATAGCAGGACGAGGATGCGGGAGGAAACAACTTGTAGGTTGAAGGGCTGAAGGATAGCAGTGCGGATAGATTTAGGCGTGCTGATGATACTTCGAGCTCAGAGATACGATGGTCATAACACGCGTTGCCAGCAGAGATCGAAAATTCAACAAACGTTTTAGAGCTTACCTGAGTATTCTCGCAAAATACTGTTATTACCTCACGTAAAACAGCTGATCACCTCCCTGTCTCAGAGAGAATACCAACACGTATCTGTGCCCTCGCTGTCCTGTGCAAGCTTCAAATGGCGGAGTGAGGCACGACCTCTTGCTAGATTTTAAATGGCGGATGAGCAGAGGCAAAAACGAAACGCTGCCCTTTTCGAAACGTTCAGCAGATCCCTCAAATTTGGACGCAGGTCACTGCGTGGAAATGGATTTGCAGGTTGGGCAGCTGAAGGTGGCAGCAGAAGAGATTAAAATCCAGTAACTTGATCACGAGATTTTCAATCTTCCCGCTCCGGAAACCCCTGCAGAACTTCTCAAAACCCTATACCTGCAATTACAAGAAAACAAAACCCTAATGAATAGTGCGTATATGGCAAAATTTGAAACCACAGATCAGCTGAGTAATTTACAGATTTTGGCCCTTTTGACAGCCAAATTTAGCAATAAGAGCAGAAATATTTTCAGAAAATCTCAGATTTTCACTATGAAGAACTTCAGAAAATCTCTCATGCAAATTAGAAAAAATAAACTGAATGATAGACCCAGGATGAAAACCAGCTGGGCTCAGCAAGAAAATTGCTTGCGGGAGTTGGCTGGTTCAGCCGAGAACTTCCCAAAACACCCGCTAATCTTCTTTAATAAGGGTTTCCTGCACAGCTCACTTCAACCATCAGTAAAGAGAGAGAAAATAATACTAGATCTCAAAAAGCAATGGAGATACCTGTCATTACTCCAGAAACCCTAATACCATTCAAACCCTAGCAAGTGAACAAGATACCTGTGCTCACAATACTCTACAATAAGCTATTATTAATGGCTGAAAAACAAAATATGCAGAAAATAAAATAGCTCACAGCACTTCCAGAGAGTAACACCAGCAAGATTTGAACCCCAAAGTCTTCTTTTATTAACCAGAAACAGATTACAAGAGAGCTTCTTCAGCACAAGACTCACAGATCTTCTGTTCTCAAATGACCCCCTAGGACCCTATTTAAAAGAAAAAAAACCCAACGGCTAGTTCGAGTGATCCATGTTGAAATGATCTCGACCGTCGATGAGAATCAAGATATCTCTTAATCTCATCCATCGAATTAGTTAATTCATTAAAAAATGAAAATTTGCATTTATTTACTCAAAAATATTATTATTTTATTATTTTTAGGGTTTTTGTTTTATTTTATTATTTTATTATTTTTATTTTTATTTATTTATTTATTTGTTTTATTTTATTTTTTTAATTTTTTAATTTTTAATTTATTTTTTAAATGGATCCTCGAACTTAGCCTTTGGAAAAATCACCTAGGACCGAGGACTTAAGACTTTTGAGGGGATTAAAACATTTTCTAACCCTCAAGACACCTTACATCATGACTTTTACAACTTTACATCTTAAGGGGGAAAACCCATTTGACATAGACCCTCATAAATCACCCAGTTTTGCGACACAACTATAATCTAGCAGATTAACACACTAGGATTCTCCTAAGATTCTAATGACAAAATCCATCCCGACTTTGGGGTTAGGCTGAAGGAAAACTCTGCCGATCATGGATCGGTGAGACGAAAAACCTTCCGGAACGCAGATTATCACTTAGAAAATTAGGTCCACCTAGGCAATTTACATACATGACTCATATCTGCTAAGATTATTTACAATTTATACATGCAGACTGGGTTTACAACATAGGTTGATCAAGCTGTCGATGACTGCAAAATGGCACGGACATGTCGATCAAGCGCTACCCTTTTTGCAAAGAAAAGGGGGTGTACTGCTATGGGCAGTTGACCGGTAGTGGTCAACATGCCTTAACCTCTCCACCAATTTTCCTGGCTAGAGCACATCCAATGCTACCACGAATCAACAGCATGTCGAGGAATGCGGTGTTACTTGGTGGTATGCAGTGACACATGGTGCAGTGCAACGGGCTCTTGGAACATTGCCTCCAAGGAGGCCTATGGATAGGGGCATTGGGTGTACCATTGGATGTAGCTCAGCTGGAACTGCGTCACCTCCTCTAGGAGCTATGCCACCCTCCCAGTGAGCCTCCCTTCCTTAGAATTTGATATGATGAACTGTTGTTCTCTCTGCCCCATAGAAAATCTTAGCGCTACCTCTAAGGGTCTTCGTCAGCCCCTCTAGCTTCTGCGTCACCCTCTTTGGAGCTGCGGTGTCTCTCCTGCTACTGCTCTGTCTCTCTATGATGTATCCTTGGCCTTGGACTGAAGTCCCTCTGCCGAACTGCCTCTCTTACTGCAATTCAGATCACTTAGCTCGACTTTCTCAGCAAACCACGCCCCAAAATAATCGAACTCTTTGATCTCTTGGTGTATCTCCAACTGACCTTCAAGCCTCCTCTTATACTTTTCCTATTTATGAATCAACGGTCGTGATTTAATCTCTAATCAACGACTAAGATTAAAATAGGCTTGATCCTCGTCACTTAGAACTTTTTCACCCATATTTTTATTAATACACATTAATATTTCTATTTTCCTCAGTTTAGACTTAGGAACTTATGTGCAAGTCATTTATAGCCCTAAGCAAGTTGTTAAAGGTATGTTCTTCTTTATCCCCCATATATGGCCTTTCAATCTCCGGTGTTTCCTCTATCTCCTTCCCCTTTTCTGGTGTCTCTTCACTCTCTGCGTCTAGAATATCTTCTTCAATAAGGGGAATCGGTTCTTCATAGGTGTGTCTCCTTCTATACATTATCCTTGTATAAGGGTTCTCCTCTGTGTAATGTTCCTAAGTAGGAATATAAGTGATATTCTAAACAAATAAACAGTGCAACAACATTAAATTAAAAACATGCATTATACACCCATAAAACACTGTAAATCTGGAACTACTGAGCCATATATTATAAAATCTGAGAGCATAGGTACAATATAAATGAGATGGTGCACCTGGGCTTGTCTCAAGGACAAGATGGACCAAACCCAGGTGATGGAATAGCTGAGTTGAAGGCTGCCCAGTTGTTGCACCACTCTGCACTGCGCTGTCCCAGTCAATGTTTTAAAACTCCGACTCCGACTCCAACTCCAACTCGGCCAAGGGTTGACTTCCACTCCGACTCCAACTCGGTATCGACTTGGCCGACTCGATTTCAATGACTCGATCCTTGTAAAAAATACATTAAATATTTTTTTATATAAAAAAACATAATTTTAAAGATTTTCATTCATGTTTCCAAACACAGCGTTAGAATATAGATAGAAGACAACATATGATCAAAGTAGGCTCATGAATATATCTATTATATCAAAAATTAAAATGGCACTCAGTGCACTGTCCAATACATACATGATGATGATATAGAGATCAAAACAAAAACACATAACCAAGAAGGCTAGAAATGGCCTCTACAACAAAAGTAAATTGTGACCAGTACTACTAGCTAGTGGCTACTGCTAGAGGAGCCAAGATCATCTAGATCAACCACTAGTAGCATATCTACATGCTTCATATTTTGTAACTCATTTTTAATCTTGTATCCTCATCAATCATTTTAGACCATCTCACCAAGATGGATGTTAATAGATGTATTCATGAGAAGAACTACAAAAGCAATTTGGTGACACAGTCTAGATCAAGATATAGGATCCCTAACGCCAAAACTTCTACATCCACATCTACATGCAGTCATAACAGACCCATCTACACCCCATAGAATATTTTGTGGCTATTCTCTAGTTTTAGGATCCCTTGGGGCACTTCAAGTTTGTTCCCATCAACTTTGTAATATGTATAAAGATAAACTGCCATCTTCCAAGAGAGAATTGCACTTATAAACATTCTAACTAGGACCACATGTCTGATCAGCATTTCAATTTCATGTGCCCTCTTTATTACATGGTTCTCAGATAGTATCATTGTTTACTTAGAAATTCACATTGTTCCTTGAGGAATTTTATACAATGAAGGCAACAGATGTCTTGCTCCATTCTTACAGGAGATTTCATGTTCTTCGCAAAAAGTTCACAACATTAGATCCTATCAAATTGCCAGCGCCAGACTCATCACTTTCTATTTTCAAGCACTAAATGATTCATGCCACAGGAAGCCGAGTAAACAACCTATGAAAATAGTCAGCTAATGTGGAATTCATGTGTCCACCAGCTTTTAACACAAATCTCTTCACCAAAAAGCAAGTAAAAAAAAAAATCGTTGTTTTTTTGAGTTTTCAGGCCACTGTTACCGAGTCGGCCTAGTAGGCTCGGACTCGGCCGAGCCGGCCGAGTTTTTAGACAACTCGGTCGGCTTGGTAATAGCCCGGCCGGCCGAACCGGTTTGATGGCCGAGTCGACCCGGTGAGGGCTTGACTCGGACCAACTCGGCCGAATCGGTTTCGAGCTGGCCGGTTCTTAAAACAGTGGTCCTAGTAAACCTATTGCCCTGCTGAACTTAGACCTACTTGAATGTGTCCAAAAACCGCCCAAAAAATTATATCATTTCAGCTTCAGACTCCTTGGACAAAACTCAAAAGGGAATTTCTCTGGTTTTGACTTTGGATTTTTGGCCTCCTTGGAACCTCTCCCCAGCTGCTGCTGCCAAATTCGACTTGCAGGAAACAACCTGCAAATCCCTCTGAAAACACCCCAAGAATGTTGGGTTCACCTGTAATGACTATCTCCTTTCTCCTCGAATGATCCTTGGCCCGGATGAATGCTCTCCTAAGCACCACGAGTTTGTTGCCAAAGGCCTTTGCGCAATCCCTCTACCCAGAAATTCGTACTGCTGTAACCCCCAGTGTTGCAGGAAGCGCCCCCCCCCCCCCCCCGGATCCTAGGCCGGAATCGCGTCCCGTACGGAAGCGTTCCGGAAGCGCCCTAGGAAGCGCGATTCCATTTTTTCCGAAGCGCGATTCCAAAATTTTAATGCGCTTCCTGGTTTTTGAGAATGCGGATTGCAATGGAGACAGTTCTGTTATGTATTACAGTGACTCAATGTTATTCCTATCACAGTTTCGATGCTACCTTGTTATTCCTATCACAGTTTCGATGCTACCTTGATTTCGATGCTATTACAGTGATCACACTTCGGTGATATTACAGTGATCACACTTCAGTGCAGTGATGCAGTCATAGAAACTCGAATTATCTCTGAAATAAAATTTGGGTACCACAGTAAGGTAATGCAGATTAAAGGTTTTGTGCTACCACAGTCTTGGTGCCTCAAGAGTCAACAGTAAGAACAGTCATCAATAGATTTTGGTATAACTACAGTGATACAAATTTGGTATCACAACAGTGAGAAAGTTTTCATCACAATAAGAAGATCTTGGTACCTAACACAGTCTCAATGATAAGGGTTCGGTGAGAAGGTTTCACTGTCAAAGTCTTGACGCATAACAATGATATTACAAGGATAAGGACTTTGCATCACATACATAGAAATTCGATCAAGGCACTTCAGAGTTTCGATGATATTATGTAATGCTTAAATCAAAATTTTCCCATTTAATTTTACAATTGAATTGCTAAATTCATGTAATGACCAAAACAGAATATAATATCCAAATTAAATTTCGAATTTGTTCTAAAATTTACTAACTACAATTTAAGCAAGAAATTTATCAATTTTAATGCACAGACGCCTACAGTGGCTCACTTGCTAGATAAATCATAATATGCTCTATGTTTTATGTTTTATAATATGCTTAAATGTTTTATGTTTTATAATATGCTTAAAAATTTGATGTATGTTTGTAATAGCTAGAATATAGATGATTGTTGTACATACTAGTAACTACAATGGAATCATGGATGCCATATCTATCTTGATTTATGCAAAAATATGCATGTTTTCATGTCTTCTACAATTAATTTGGTATTTGGGATGTTTGTTTTGAGTATAAATGCAAAAAAATATAAAAAATATATATATATATAGCAGACGCTTCCGCGGACGCTTCGCTTCCTAGATTTTTGGAAAATGACGCTTCCACGCTCCGCGCTTCCGCTTCGCTCCCGCTTCGTGCAACATTGGTAACCCCTGACCGGCTGGCTGCAAAACTCACTAAAATTGTCCTCAACCAACAGCCTTTCCAGCTCCCGCAAACTTCCAGCAAACTATGGACCTCCCAACTGGCTCAATCCCCTTCTGTGTGTTTCTGGCTGCCCAGAAAATACGCAGTCTCCTCCTCTGCGTGGCTGGATGAAGGGTATGTTAATGATGGAACCCCTGAAATCTTTGTGGAACAACCTCCCTAGGGCAGGCACGGATGGTCCCCCGAAGTAGAGGTTGAATCTCCCCTATGGAAGATCCATGGCTAAACAGCCGGTAGACTCGCTAAGCAGCAGAGCGTACAAAGATAAGTTTGTTTGTAAAATGATCAAGAAGGTGCAAAATGAGAGCTTCTTCATCTTTTATCACCTTGGGCCCCCTTAGCCTCTTGTGGGCTCCTCCTTCCACTAATTTGATTCCCTCCAACTCATGCAATGGCCAAGTTCGAATTATTCATGTGGGTGGCCCCACATTCCACTAGCTGCTAGAAATAAAGTCGAATTGCCTATAGTTCCTAAGTTCTGCATGTGAGGTCCTCCTCCTAAGCCAAAAATGATGCCAAAATTGTGTAGATGCACCCCGTGACTAATACATTTTAGAAGGGACATGACACTCTGTCATGAACACTGTCAATCTACAAATGATCCTTCAAAATGCGGCCTTTTAATAATAACCCACGGCTGAGCAAAGACTAAGGCTCTGATACCATTGTAAAATTCCCAAGTCCAGATGGTTGCCAAATGACAAGTAAATTTCTGAGTTTTTACGGATTATCGGTGACTTATTTCTTTGAACAGTTTAATTTCATTTTGCTGTAGGTGTTAATTTATTCTCGCTATCTCAAATACAATTCATAATGATAAAGAAACTCAAAACCAATCATCAAACTAGTCACTGCTCCATGTATTAAACCCAGAAAAATAAATAACCATAGGTACACATCAACACATGGTGGGTTGGCTAGTTCATAAGCTTCAAAACACTTGCATTACAAACTCAGAAATTAGATATAAATCATTCTACTGTCACTATTCTTCAAATCTGATTGGAAAATGTAGTACATAAACAGAGAGAACCTAGTATATAGACGATGGACATATGCTGCTATAGGAGTGCCAATTTCCAGCTAACTAGTGCTCAGCTACAGGAAGGATAGCGCCGAACTTGACTTCGACAACAAGATTGGTCGCATTCCCATTCTTCTCCAAAGTCTCAGCCTTTATGCTTCAACAGTCCACATAGAACCTATCTTTGGGATGGCACACAACTCCAGAAATGAAATAGAAGCAAGAGAAATTGTCTCACATCCAACAGCAAGGAGTATGACTTGGATATGGCAGCGTATGATCTCCAGCAACTAAACGCTCATCCCAACCACTAATACGCAGCCCAGAAATATAAGTTGCAGTGAGGATATTTGAGCTGGCCCTTATCTGGAAATTCGAGCTACTCTAGCACAATGGAAAATCAAACCACCACCTCTCAACTAGACACCAAGGAAGAGAAATCCCTTCAGATATAAACTCGACCCCTGTTCTCTGTCTAGACCCGTCTTCCTCTATGGCATTGATTTGTTCACCTAGTCCCTCTTCTTCTCACAAACACGTTCTCAGAATTTCTGGAAATGTCATAGTCTTTGTGGGTTTCTTCCTTCCTGAAAGATTAGACAGAAAATAGCATGTAAGATAATGAAATCAACTGTTATCACTGGAATACTTCATTATCTCCCAACAATCCATGAAATGCAGTGGTGAAATCTGGATGATTACACTCTCAAGTCCAAACTAGGGTGTCTAGTTTCAACACTAAAGTCTGCTATGGCGGCTAGGGTTCCAAAACCCCAAGTTTCTCCTTCAAACTCCCTTCAAGAGCTCTTTCTCCAAAAACTCACAATGCACGAATGAGGAGAGCTTCCTCATTTTCCTTCTTTTATGAGTTTAGTGTTGCCTTTTCACCTTCCCTTTTTATTAAATTAACTTTTGTAGTCACTTTATGATATTTCACTTTATAAAGTTAAAGTGACTTCTTACTTGCCTACGAAATATCACACTTTCTCCTTTTTGGACTTGATAATGTTTTCCTTAGGCAGTTTAAGTCCCCTTTATCGTTGATTTGGGGTAGCATCAGATGTGCTCTAGCCACGAAATTTGGTGGAGAGATTGAGGCACATGAGATCTCCAATACCCAGAAAGGATTTGGGCAGATTCTAAACAGTTCAATAGATATTAAAATAATTAATATTTTTAATGGAGTCCCCAAGTTTAAACTTAAAAAAATTAAAATATTAATGTGAATTAATATAAAACTGTGTTAGAATGGTCCAAAAGACATGGATCAAGCCAGATCTAATCTTAGCCGTTGATTAGGGACTTAATCTCGGTCGTTGATATGTCAACGAGAAAAGTATAAGAAGGGGCTTGAGGGTCACTTGGAGAGCACACCAGATGATTAGTCATTTTATTCTCTAGAGTGGGGTTCGCTAAGAGAGATAGAATCAGTGATCGGAGTTGCAGCTGAGGGGCATTGAGTACAAAGAGACAGAGAGGCAGAGATAGTACGAGGAGAGCAGTGCAGGAGCCAGAGAGAGTGACACAGTAACAGTCAGGGCTCACGCAGGGCCACACAGAGGCAGCCAGGAGCTATGTAGTGCTTCAGAGAGGCCAACATTGCTGACGCAGAGGGCCAGAAGGTTGACGTAGGCCCATTCAGGGTGACGCAAGGCCAGCACTGGGTAGAGAGAGGCTGAAGCAGTCCTGAAAGGCAGACGTTGGGGTTTCTGGGGCAGAGTGGAGCTGAGGAGCTGCCAAAAGGATTATCCGGGGTTTCAGCCAGGACATTTGTCTCAGACTGAGAGGTACTACTGCCAAGGAAATCCTCTATTGGGTAAGTCAGATTTGGCACCTAGATTGTACTCTAAAATTGCTTAATAAGAAAACCCTCAGGTAGCTGCACCGGTTTTCCCGCATTGGGTTTTTCCGGGGACATTGTCCAAAAATAACGATGTCATTTGGTGTGATTGTTTCTGTTTCCTTCAGTTGATGATTTTTGATATGTTGAGCATGCACTAGTGTTTATTTTCAATATTTACATTGTAAATAACTTGTTAAGTAATGAAACAAGTAGGTAGGAATAAATCAGTAAAATGCATGGAGGGTTTCTAACTAGGAGACTTAGAAACTTCAACATGGTATCAGAGCATGGTCGCAGATCACATGAGAATTGAGGACATCAGCGAAGCAGAGCAATAGCAGCAGAAAATAGTTGTCCCGAGTGACAAAAGTTATTTCTAGCAGAGCAGCAACAAGGGAAGGGTGACGCAGTGCTTGCATCATTAAGGGCGAGCCAGGAAAAGGCAGTGCAGAGGCTAAGGGAGGCAAAGGGATATTCACGCAGAGCCACGCAAAAGCTAGGATGGCTGACCCAGTTGGCTGAGGAGGCTGGGTTGCTGGTGCCGGGATTGCGCAGAGCCTTGGAGCTCTCACCTTCAGGTTACTGGGGTTTAGAAGGCTGTGGGAACATTGCAGAGTGGAGCTAGTGAGGTACTGTAGTTAGAACAATACCTGACAGGGCAAGGCCCAGAGGAAGGAGTTGCTACCGAGGGTTTCTAGCTGAGAAATCTGGATCAGTGGTGCGGTTGCACAGACGATTAGAGTAAGGGGCATCTTGACATCGGCAGAAGGATTTCCAGGAGGGAAATCAAGACTCAAAGGGAGTCACATCGAGAACTTCCAAGAGGGAAGTAGAAGAGCATCATGGCACTACACGGAGTAAGAGACCAGGACAGGCTAGACGGAGCGTCAAACTTCGTAGTCTGGAAGGCCAAAATCTTATCCGTACTTGACAGAAATCGTGTCAAGCACTTTGCCTTGAAGATGATAGCTATCCCAGTCGACCCAACTGATAACGACAAGTACAAGGAGGCAATGGCGAGGGCCAAGAGCATCATCCTTGACGGGGTCAAGGACCATGTAGTACCACACATTACCGAGAAGGAAATGGCATATGAGATGTGGGAGGCCCTAAAGAAATTATATCGGCATACTTCTGTGCAGAGAAGAATGTTACTAGAAAATTAGTTGAGGTCATATCAGATGAAGAAGGGAGAAACGATTGACACCTTCCTCAGAGGACTGAATGAGATCCGAGATCAGTTGACTGCTATAGAAGCCACACCGGATCAAGAATTGATGGTGAGGACAGCCCTGAATGCAGTCTCAGAACACTGGCAGGTATTTGTCCAAAGTATACTGGGCAGAGGGACATTTCCACCTTGGGATGAGATATGGGCGGCTCTTCGCCAAGAAAAGATCAAACGGCAGTCAAAGGCCGGAAGCAGCAGTAAGGGGATCAGAGTCAAAAAGGAAGAGGAAGAAGATGTTGCCCTAGCATCTGAGGGAAAGCAGGAAAAGCGGAAGAAGAAGGATCTCTCCAAGATCAAGTGCTTCCACTATGGGGAGTTGGGTCATTATGCGACCCAGTGTCCAAGGAAGAAGAGTAAGGGAGAGTCTTCCGAGACTAAGGCAGCGCCAGCAAGGGCAGAGAAGGAAGTGGAGACAGACGATGACTGTGCCATGAGTGCACACGCACCACTTGAGAAAAAGTGGGGAGACATCGAGCTGTAGTCAGGCGGACTACAAGCGATGAGGGGCAGGATCCTCGAGGTACCTAGCCTCTTGGATTAGACCTTGCTACGGGAGCCCCGAAGAGGAGTAGCAGGACTGGCTGATGTGGGTAGAGATGGATGCAGATGGAGCAGTAGAGAGAGCTATAATGTAGGAGTCCCGAGACACCATGAGGCTAGCAGGCTGCAGCAGTGCGAGAGGCACAAGAGTGTTGCACCAGTGCAGGATGGCACAGAGAGGTGTGCAACAGTGCAAGATGCAGGGAGTTGTTGCATCAGCGTAGAGGTCTGTAATATTCCTAATTAGCCATGGCTAATTGGAATATTCGATTTTTGCTCAATTTTTGCTTTCTATAGTTATTTATAAATAAAAAGGTGAGGAAGGAGGACATAACTCACTTTTAGAATAAAAGTCACTTCCTAGTAGCACAACGTTGTGACTTAAAGGGGAGCCAAGGGGGCCAAAGGGGGACGCAGAGATGGAGCCCACGCAGACACTTGGAGGGACTGCACAGAAGGGAAGAAACACGTGGCAAGAGGGGAATTACGTTGGAGGAGGTGAGCCTTGGGATTGAGAGAGGCAAAGGCTATAAAAGAGAGAGAAGCCCCCTCATTTTGATCATTCTGTTATGAGCATTTGTGATAGTCATTTCGACTTAGAGCACGTTGGTTGTTTAGCTAGTCTGCAGCACTGTTTAGTGCATTGAGTGTCTCCGTTCGGAGATCTCACCCTTAGCCCCGGGGGACTTCGAGTGCCTGCTCGAGCAAGGTATTTCCATTGGCATTTCAGCAGTAGTTTCATCAGCATTTCAGCATCAGTTTCATCAGCGTTTTGGAGGACTGCGCAGCACTGAGAGGGGTGACACAGTTCTTTCTGGCAGGAGCTCTGGGTTGTGGGTTTGCAGTAGGATTTGTGCTGAGAGATAGAGCAGGGGATCAGCCCTTGCATATTGGAGAGTTTTGGCAGAGGTTTCAGGCAGATTTCTGGAGGGTTTCATTCAGTGGCAGTGCAGAGCATTGAGGGACTGCGCAGAACCCCAAGGGGGTGATTTTCGAGGGTCGGCCATTTCAGAAAATCTTTCTGGGTTTTTCTGGGTTTCTTGAGTAGAGTCCGATTCCAGATTTTCATCATTTTCTGAGGAGGGGAGCAGCCCCAAATCCTCATTTGATTTCTAGCAGCAGCAACAACACGGCAATTCTCCAGCAGCTTGGACGCAATTCAGAGAGGGCCATTCCTTTGCTATTCTGAGTGTATTCCTTCACTTGCCTTGTGCAAGTCGAGGTGCCATCTTTCTGATCACCTCTTGTACTCATTCTATTACTCAGTATAATAAAATGGCTTAGCATTTCTTTTTGCATTTCCTGAGTATCTGCTTATGGTTATATCGTTATATGTTGCACCATTGTTATTTGTATCTCTTTGAGCATTCTTGGCTATTATACCACTTGTGTGTTTTCTCCTTTACTCTTAGACAGAGTCTGGAAAGGGCCAGGTAGCCTCCAGATCTCGTCCTCTTTTTAGAGGCGACATATCTAGTAAATGCCCTCCTAGTCCATCTCTGGTTGGAGTTTGCTTGTGTTTGAGGAATATTTCTGATAAGGGATATTACAGTGGTATTAGACCATAGATCTGGCTCAGGCTATGGAGCTAGCAATCTATGACACCAGGGAAAAACCCTACATCTGTTATAGAGGTCGGAGATACAGAAACACTGGGCGTAGGTTGGAGAATACTTACGGAGAGGGAGACTATGTTCCGGTGGTGGACGCAGAACAGGAGGAGCCTATGGTGGACGCAGAACAGAAGGAGCCTGTGGTGGACGCAGAGCAGGAGGATCCAATGGCAGACGATGACGGGAAGAGATTTGCGGATATGCTCGGATATGCTCTTCAAATCAGTGCAGGATCTGTCGAGGCAGATTGAGGTGATAGGGCAGAGATTCACGACAATAGAGGCCAAACAGCGTGAGAGCCCACGGGTTTTCTAGGTTGGTGAGGGATTGGGCGCATCCCACCATTTGCCAAAGCATCGTGATACTGTGCAGCAGGTGGCCTCACATGCCCCTACACACTCTACCATGCCCACCTTCTTAGGAGCAGACACGGGGGTCATAGCGCAGCAGGAGGCAGAGCCCGGACATATGGGCGATTATTTTGCAGAGTGCCAGGCCTATGGACAGGAGTTCAGGGAAGCCCTCTCATTCAGAGATTTTGTTCAGCTCTAGCGGGATAGTAGACCCTGCGACCATCACAGAGGGTACCGGCATTACCATGATGGTGACACCCACCGTGTAGCAAGTAGATTCCACTTGCCTACGTTTGATGGTTCATCAAACAGTTCGGCAAAGTCTTGGGTGGAGAAGCTGGACATTTATTTCCAGCTTAACCAGATGTCGGAGACAGAAGCCATCAAAGTGGCAACATTGCATTTCGATGGTGAGGCCCAGGATTGGTGGTTTCATGGGATGGTTACACTAGGGCACTCCACAGTGACGACATATGCCGAGTTTACCAAGAGATTGATGGAGCGATTTGATCGGAGGGATCCATAGCAGCATTTTGTTGAGCTGACAAGGCTCAAACAGATAGGGAGCCCAGAGACCTACATTGCATATTTATTGAGGGTCTCCGTGATGGTGCTAGACCTATCCACGACACGAAGGGTCTATATGTATGTTGAGGGGTTAGCAGAGCCACTTTGGGGTTTAGTCCGATCCACTAGACCAACCACACTCCAGGACGTTATCAGCAGGACCCGAGACTTACAGGATGTCTTACCCAGGACCCGGACACCTTACCCCCAGAGACAGACTTTTCAGTCTAAGGGGAAGGATGTGAGGATTCCACCTCCAAAGGGGAATCCAGGACGAGTACAGATTGACGACGATGCCAGGAGGGAGCTGAAGAAGAAGCGGTTGTGCTTCACCTGTCAGGAGCCGTGGGCACTAGGACATAGATGTGCTGCTAGCAAAGCACACTTTATTGAGGTCTTCTTCGAGAGCAGTGGAGAAGAGGATGATGAGGATGATGTGGAGGCAGGAGATAGTCATGTCGTACAGGGACCTTTGCCACCTCCTCCACCAACAGCAGGTGGTGCATCTTTCGCACCCACCAGAGGGGCCCTTGCAGCATTGCAAGGAGTTCCCAAGTATCTGACGCTACGCGTACAGGGGACAGTACGTGGCCAACGAGTATCAGTTTTGGTTGACAGTGGGGCAACCCACAACTTCATCGATGCACAGATGGTTGAGCGAAGAGGTATACAGACAGAGAGCTTTGATGGGTTTTCAGTCTTGGTCCCAGGAGATCAGACCATGATGTGTGCTCGTTATGTTCCTTAGCTTTCAGTGACGATGGGCACCTACACACTGACTGACCACTTTTTCATAGTCGATATTCCGGACACCAACATGATACTGAGTGTTCAGTGGCTTATCACTCTAGGGAAGGTCACAATGGATTGGAATACCCTAGAGATGGAGTGGGATGATGAGAAGACAGGGAGGCATGAGAAGATAGGGGACAGCACACATATGTGCCTTAGACTGTTTCGGCTCATCGGATGGAGGCAATCTTCTAGAAGGGAGACATAGAGTGGGCAGTGGAGCTGCGTGTATCAGAGGTAAAGACTACAGGGCAGACGGTACATCCAAAGATATAGTCCATCCTTGACTGGTATGCCATAGTGTTTGGGGAGATTCCACTAGGAGAGCCACTGGATCGGGGGTTCGAGCACACCATTGAGCATGAGCAGGGCATACAAGCAGTGATTACCACTCCCTATAGGCACCCCAAGGCCTATCAGGATGAGATTGAGCGGGCTATCCAGGAGTTGCTGGCTCTTGGGCACATTCGACCGAGCACGAGTCCTTTTGCTTCTTCCGTGGTGTTGGTGAAGAAGAAGGATAGTACATTGAGGATGTGCATTGACTACAAGGCCCTGAACAAGAAGACCCTGAAGAACAGGTACCCCATACCCAGGATCGATGAGTTGATGGACGAGTTGAGAGGAGCACGGTTCTTCTCAAAGATTGATTTGAGATCTGGGTACCATCAAATTCGCGTGAGGGAGTAGGACATTCCCAAGACCACCTTCAGGTGTCACTATGGGCACTTTGAGTTCTTGGTGATGCTCTTTGGGCTAACCAACGCCCCCGCCACATTTCAGTCCTGCATTAATCACATCTTCCGCAGTCACTTGAGGAAGTTTGTGTTGGTATTCTTTGATGATATTTTCAGTTACAGCAGGACTTGGGAGGAGCATCTCCAGCACATTGAGACAGTATTGCGTATCTTACAGGAGCAGCAGTTCTATGCCAAACTCTCCAAGTGTGAGTTTGGGTTGACGGAGATGTTGTATCTGGGACACATCATAGGGGTGGACGGAGTGAGAGTCCATGAGGAGAAGATCAGGGCCATTAGAGAATGGTTAGAGCTGAGAAACGTGACAGAACTTTGGGGATTCATTGGCATTTGTACTTACTACCGGAAGTTTGTCAAGAGTTTCTCCCAGCTTGCTGCACCCTGATAGATTTGACGAGGAAGGGGGCTTTCAGTTGGTCGGATATAGCGCAGCGAGCCTTTGACAGGCTCAACGAGGTTATGAGCAGCTGCCCAATGCTTGCATTACCAGATTTCACGCAGCCATTTGTTTTGGAGTGTGACACATCGGGAGAGGGGATCGGCGCAGTATTGATGCAGGGAGGTCACCCTATAGCCTATGAGAGTCGGAAGCTCCTTCCGCACGAGAGGTTGTATCCCATATACGACAAGGAGATGCTGGCCATCATGCATGCATTGGCCAAGTTCCGGCAGTATTTGGTAGGTAACAGGTTCAGGGTGAGGACTGATCACAACAGCCTCAGATTCTTTTTGGAGCAGAAGCAGCTACAGGAGAGGCAGCAGAAGTGGATCAGTAAGATCCAAGCATATGACTTTGACATTGAGTATGTCAAGGGTAAGAACAACGTGGTAGCAGATGCCCTTTCACGTAGACCAACCACTTTGTCTCTTATGAGCTTGGATACAGACTTGAGGACTCGACTCTTCGTAGAGTACTCCAAGGACAGGTTTGCATGTGAGGTTCTGAATGGGTAGGTGGCAGATGACAGGTACAGGGTGGTCGATGAGATCATCTATTACAGGGACCAGATCTTCTTGACTATGGGGTCTCAGCTCAAGAAGAAGATATTACAGGTATCACATGATTCACCATTGGCAGGCCATCAGGGGTTTACCAAAACCTACAGGGCCATCAGAGAGAGGTTCTCATGGAAGGGCCTCAAGGAGGACGTACTCCAGCATATCCGGGAGTGCGATGTTTGCCAGAGGAACAAGGGAGAGATGAGCCATCTCGCGGGATTATTGCAGCCTCTTCCCATTCCGGAGGGGAAGTGGGAGAGTATTTCGATGGACTTCATCACAGGGTTGCCCATGGTACAGGGCAAGGATTGTATCTTTGTCATCATTGATCCACTGACGAAGTAAACACATTTTTTTGCCATATCCGCACACTATACAGCAACACAAGTCGCTGAGCTGCTCTTCAGAGAGATCTTCAGGCTACATGGTCTTCTTAAGACCATCGTTAGTGATAGGAACAGTCGTTTCATGGGCGGGTTTTGGCAGGAGCTTTTCCGGTTGGTGGGGACAGAGTTGACACCGAGTACCAGTTATCACCCACAGACGGACGGGCAGACAGAGATAGTTAACAAGTGGTTGGAGGGCTACTTGCGTAACTATGTCAGTGGGCAACAGCGAGCATGGCCGAAGTGGCTGCATCTGGGGAAGTACTGCTACAACACTTCACATCACATGTCCATTGGTATGTCACCATTCTGTGCCTTATATGGGTATCATCCTTTATCCTTTGCTGACGTGATGTTTGGTGACAGCAAGGCTCCTAGAGCCAATATTTGGATCCAAGAGAGTCAGGATATCCTCCAAGCTCTCAAGGATAACATGGCTACAACGCAGAACCAGCAGAAGTTGTATGTCGACAGAGATTGGGTGGAGAGACAGTTTGAGGTAGGGGACATGGTCTACCTACGATTACAGCCATACCGACAATCGTCACTGAAGCTAAAGGGGGCTGAGAAGCTCAAGCCCCGCTTTTATGGGCCATACAGGGTGATAAGCAAAATTGGACAGGTTGCATATGAGTTGGAGCTGCCCCAAGGCAGCAAGATTCATAACGTTTTTCAGGTATCATGCCTGAAGAAGGCATTAGGGCAGCAGGTGACAGTGACAGATGAGTTACCACCCATGGATGATGAGGGGCATTTGGTGTTGCGGCCGGAGGCTTTCATTGATACCAGGGAGAGGCAGCTGCGGAGTAGGACGGAATTCTTGGTGAGGTGGAAGAATTTGCCGGATGAAGATGCCACTTGGGAGAGTGAGAAAATCTTGCAGCATCCATCACTTCAGTTGCTTGAGGACAAGCAACATTTTGCCGAGGGAGACTGTAATATTCCTAATTAGCCATGGCTAATTGGAATATTCGATTTTGCTCAATTTTTGCTTTCTATAGTTATTTATAAATAAAAAGGTGAGGAAGGAGGACATAACTCACTTTTAGAATAAAAGTCACTTCCTAATAGCACAACGTTGTGACTTAAAGGGGAGCCAAGGGGGCCAAAGGGGGACACAGAGATGGAGCCCATGCAGACACTTGGAGGGACTGCGCAGAAGGGAAGAAACACGTGGCAAGAGGGGAATTACGTTGGAGGAGGTGAGCCTTGGGATTGAGAGAGGCAAAGGCTATAAAAGAGAGAGAAGCCCCCTCATTTTGATCATTCTGTTATGAGCATTTGTGATAGTCATTTCGACTTAGAGCACGCTAGCTGTTTAGCTAGTCTGCAGCACTGTTTAGTGCATTGAGTGTCTCCGTTCGAAGATCTCACCCTTAGCCCCGGGGGACTTCGAGTGCCTGCTCGGGCAAGGTATTTCCATTGGCATTTCAGCAGTAGTTTCATCAGTTTCATCAGCGTTTTGGAGGACTGCGTAGCACTGAGAGGGGTGACGTAGTTCTTTCTGGCAGGAGCTCTGGGTTGTGGGTTTGCAGTAGGATTTGTGCTGAGAGATAGAGCAGGGGATCAACCCAATATTGGAGAGTTTTGGCAGAGGTTTTAGGTAGATTTTTGGAGGGTTTCATTTAGTGCCAGCGTAGAGCATTGAGGGACTGCGCAGAACCCCAAGGGGGTGATTTTCGGTGGTCGGCCCTTTCAGAAAAGATTTCTAGGGTTTTCTGGGTTTCTTGAGTAGAGTCCGATTCCAGATTTTCAGCATCTTCTGAGGAGGGGAGCATCCCCAAATCCTCATTTGATTTCTAGCAGCAGCAGTAGCACGGCAGTTCTCCAGCAGCATGGACGTAGTTCAGAGAGGGCCATTCCTTTGCTATTCTAAGTGTATTCCTTCACTTGCCTTGTGCAAGGCGAGGTGCCATCTTTCTGATCACCTCCTGTACTCATTCTATTACTCTGTATAATAAAATGGCTCAGCATTTCTCTCTGCATTTCCTGAGTATCTGCTTATGGTTATATTGTTATATGTTGCACCATTTTTATTTGTATCTCTTTGGGCATTCTCGGCTATTATACCACTTGTGTGTTTTATCCTTTACTCTTAGACAGAGTCTGGAAAGGGCCAGGTAGCCTCCGGATCTCGTCCTCTTTTCAGAGGCGACATATCTAGTAAATGCCCTCCTAGTCCATCTCTGGTTGGAGTTTGCTTGTGTTTGAGGAATATTCCTGATAAGGAATATTACAAGGTTAGAGAAGGGGCACTAGTCAGCGGCAGAGGTAGCTTCAGCATCAAGAGGGTCTATAGCCCAACAAAGAGGTCAGAGTTGGGAGATTAGTTACTTAATTCTCAGTAACTGAGTTGCAGTGCAACAGTGGGCAGCATGATGAGAGGATATGCAGTGCAGATGTGGCAGTGGCAGAGCCATGGGCAGTAGCGCAGATGCAGAGGGAGTTTCAGTACGGATGCAGCAGTGGCAGTGGAAGGGCCATAGGTAGTAGTACAGGATGCAACAGTGCAGAGGATGTTAGGCAACAGGCCTAGCATCAGCACAAGGACCGATGCTAGATGATCAGGGTGATACTCAGTGAGGAGTATTACTAGAGCACAGTCCTCGCTAAGAGGGAGTGTTGATTTGGGGTAACATCGGATGTGCTCTAGCCACGAAATTTGGTGGAGAGGTTGGGGCACATGTGATCTCCAATACCCATAAAGAGTTTGGGCAGATTCTAAACAGTTCAGGAGATATTAAAATAATTAATATTTTTAATGGAGTCCCTAAGTCTAAACATAGGAAAGTTAGAATGGTCCAAAAAACATGGATCAAGCTAGATCTAATCTTAGCTATTGATTAGGGACTTAATCTTGGTCGTTGTTATGTCAACAAGAAAAGTATAAGAAGGGGCTTGAGGGTCACTTGGAGAGCACACCAGATGATCAGTCATTCTATTCTCTAGAGCAGGGTTTGCTAAGAAAGATAGAATCAGTGATCGGAGTTGCAGCTGAGGGGCATTGAGTACAGAGAGACAGAGAGGTAGAGATAGTGTCGAGAGAGCAGCGCAGGAGCTAGAGAGAGTGACGCAGTAGTAGCCAGGGCTCACGCAGGGCCATGCAGAGGTAGCTAGGAGTTGCGCAATGCTTCATAGAGGTCAGCGTCGCTGACGCAGAGGGCCAGAAGGCTGATGCAGGGCCTCCTGAGGCTAACGCAAGCCCATTCAGGGTGATGCAGGGCCAGCGCTGGGTAGAGAGGGGCTGACGCTGTCTAGAAAGGCAGACGATGGGGTTTCTAGGGCAGATTGGAGCTGCCGAAAGGATTATCCGAGGTTTCAGCCGGGACATTTGTCTCAAACTGAGAGGTACTACTGCCATGGAAATCCTTTGTTGGGTAAGCTAGATTTGGCACCCAGATTGTACTCTGAAATTGCTTAGTAAAAAAACTCTCAGATAGCTACACCGGTTTTCCTGCATTGGGTTTTTCTGGGGACATTGGTCCAAAAATAACGGTGTCATTTGGTGTGATTGTTTCTGTTTCCTTCAGTTGATGATCTGTAATATGTTGAGCATGCACTAGTGTTTATTTTCAGTATTTACATTGTAAATAACTTGTTAAGTAACGAAACAAGTAGGTAGGGATAAATCAGTAAAGTGCATGGAGGGTTTCTAACTGGGAGACTTAGAAACTTCAACATTTATTAAATATTTCCCCTCTTTAGCCTATGGGAACCACTTTAGGCTAGCGGACTTCGTCATAAGCTTACTAAGTGGTTGGGGACATTACATTGACTCAAGTCCCCCTGTCTCTTCAGGGCTTATCTTGGGCCTCTCCTTTCTCTCCCTAACTCAACTTCCCCATCCCATAGCCTAGCTCTAGCTTAACTAAAACAAAACAGCTTCACTCTGGACAACACAACTAGGTGGTAACTATGTGAGCGAAATGTCAATGCTGAGATACTACAACTCATCATAAAGTTGAATATTCCAAGTTATTTGCTATTAAAACTTAGGTTATTATAGTTTTCTAAGTGCAATATCATGCATATTCCTTGATGATATTAAGTTTGTAAACAACCAACGTTGTCATCACACATGTTGGATTTGAATAATCTCACAAGAGTAGGCAATATATACAATGTACATATTGTTTAGTCGAAGATGTCAAATGCTCTCATTAGCAGAGTGACTTGTAAGTTTCAAACAAAGGAATGGTTATCCATCATTGTACTCCTTTATGGAAATAACCTCCTTTAGCTTTAATGAAGATAAAATTTCTATCTCCTTGTCTAACAATATTGCCTAGTGGAAATCTTGAGACCCAGAGAAATTGAATACAGATTTTGGAGAATTCTAGGATTGCTTGCTCCAAATCAGTTATTTAATAGAATTCTGCCTAAATCAGGATTTTGATCTTTGCATCTGACATCTTTATTTTAACTTTTCCTTCAGGCATATAGCTCACCAGTTGAAGATCCCTGTCTACGTGCAGAAGAGAGACAGTTGATCCTGGGGAATAGCAAGCCAAAAGAATGTGTTGAATCCATACCATGGAGGTTGCTTCTGTCAAAGCCACCAGTTTGGGCGTTGATAACTTCACACTTTTGCCACAATTGGGGTACTTTCATTCTTCTCACCTGGATGCCAACATATTACAGTCAGGTACGTAATTATTTCAATAACTAATGTAAATCTTCATTATAATCATTATAATATGCATTGTAACTATTTCTTCTGTTCACTATCTATAGTGTATCATATAATGTACAAACGTTTTATACTGGGTTGCAACTCTTTTATTGACATGAAATGCTACTAACGGGTTATCAAAAAAAGGTTAGAATCACTCTGTTACCTGTAAAAAGAAAAGTGATAGTATGATTTAAATTCTACATTCTCCACAGATAAATGTTTCTTATGGTTTTAAGGCTTATAGTTGGATTCTAGGAGTACGTTTTTGAGCCATTATTATTTGTTACAATGGACAGGACTTGAGCAACAAACATTTATGTCTAAGTTTCTCAATTTATATTTCCCATTGTAAACTGTCTATTTGTTGCTTTCTGTCTAGATCAAGTTATGTGCCATAATTTTTTAGAGCTCCCCGTTTTAATTTTTTTGGGTGTCAACAAAGACGTGTTTAGGACAATGACAGCAGTCAGAACACGATTAGGGGATTGGAAGTCTTTAATTTTTTGGCAAAGTTTTCTCTTCACTCAATGTTGGCCCTGATTTTTGAAAGTAAATATGATTAGCACCTTAATAGATCTAAAGCAGGCATAGATTTCTTAAAAACGTAGAACCATTGTAATTTTGGACTAGAAACATTCATATACATCTAAAAAGCTAGAATCTGAAGAATGTAATTTATCAATATTTAAATATATTTCTTATTCCTCAATGTGTTCACCAAGTATTAGAGACTTGATCATGTTACCATGTTGGCAAGAGTTCATGTGGACCCTTCTGCTAGACAATGAGACAATTAGGGGGGGATAATTAGGGGGAATAACAACAAAATGTTCCCAAAATCACCTACTTATCTATCTTCTATACTGGCAATACATAAAATGAAAAAAGACAAAGTGCCAAAATTACTTCCTTCTCTCTTTCTATACTGCTAATACAAAGAATAAAAAAGAAGACAAAACATAGAGATTTATTGTAAAATTGGAAGGTCAGTTTCCTCGGTCAAGAAAAGGGAAAACATGAAAACCACGTTCAAGTCAATATTACTTTGCATGTATCATACGATGGTCCCATGATGTTAATACATTCCCCCGGCTGAAAATGGATTCAGCTTTCGGCCCTTCACAACACAAGCTCTCCAACTCAGTCTTTCTTGCAATAAAAAATTGGCTCCAGCAATAGAATTTGGTATATTCAAAATAAACCCTCGACTTGGCTTTTCAAGATAACCCATGGTTGAGCCAAGATCAAGGCTCTGATACCACTGTAATGTCCCAAATGAAAAAAAATTGGAACAAACCCTTCACATAAAATTATCATCTACTTAATAGAAGATTTCCATGTAAAACCCAAACCATAAATCCATAAATTGTATAAAAATCTCATTAAAAATCACAACATGAAGAACAATGAGAAATGCAGCAACAAAATCCAGCTTTATTATATAGAATATATATGCCAATACAATAGCTGGAAATGACCCTCCAAGATAATAATATTGAAACTGGCCTCCAAACTGAAACAGGAAATCAAATAACTACAACCTGTGAACCTTGAATGGATTCACCAAGGGAAGAGATGGGCACTCTCCCACTCTCATTGAATCACCTGAGGGTTTCCGTCCTGGGGCTACTACTGAAGTAGAGAAACAGGTTCTCAAACATCTCCACAAAAACAATACACAAATCCAAGATGTCCCAAATGATCTTCTCCTCCTCTTTTTATAGATATGATGGATAGATCTCCAATCCTCTAAAAGCATCTTATTTTATTATTTTATTAGTATTCTAGAACCTCCTCCATTGACTTTATCGTAAGTGACCCCTTTTTATTTTATTTTATTTTACTTAAGTTACTTTTGACCCATTTCCTCTAATTAATTATTTTTCCTTAATTAAATGACTAATTAAAGTCATTTTTAACTAAGGAAAATGGTAAATTGCTCACCATACTCTCTTCGGCCATTGGGAGTCACTTCTCAGCATCCCATCTTGTAGATATTCTCATTTCGGTTCCAACGACCTATTACACTGCAGTGTTTTGTCAGTTAATCTCCCCGGAATGCCGCCTCGAGCATAATTAATTAAGTTATGCCAATAATAACCTCATTTTACAGGAATTATCAGAAAGTCACGGAACCAAAAACAAGATGTGTGAAACTCCTCATAATGATGAATATGCCAAGTGAATGCCATTGGACCCCATGAAAGCTCCTCAAACTCGATCGGAACCCCTGATGACATAAACCTGCTCCACTGACTTGGTCATCCCCTGCCCTGGAAATCCACCTTGGTTGTACTATGAAGAAAAATAAAAATGGGGACATTACACAAACAACAAGAAAATATGTGCAAAATACTAAAGGGAATTACTTTTCTCCCACAAGCAATCTATGTCTCAACTTTCCCTATCAAAACTCGACCTCCTGGAGCTCTTCATCGGCATCTGCGCTGCTCTGCATAGCTCGCTGGATGGCTTGCTTCGGACTGGCCTCTGATGAAGTCATTCTGCCTTTGGATGTTGAGTAAATCCCCAGAATATTTGTCTCCAAAGGGGAGGTACTACTGTCGAGATTATTCTCTATTGGGTGAGCCAGTTTTGGCACCCAGATTGTATTTTGAAACTGCTTAATAATTAAAACCCTCAGATAGCTGCACCGGTTTTCCCACATTGGGTTCTTCTGGGGACATTGGTCCAAAAACAATGGTGTCACTTTTGTGCTTGTTTTGTTTCCTTCAGTTGATGATCTGTAATGTGTTGAGCATGTACTTGTATTTATTTTCAGCATTTACATGGTAAATAACTTGTTAATTAATTAGAACAAGTAGGCAGAAATAAATCAAAAAAGTACATGAAGGGTTTCTAGCAGTCAGACTTAGAATTTCCAACATGGTATCAGAGCGTGATTGCAGATCATAGGAGAACTGAGGACATCAGCCGAGCATAGCAGTAGCAATAGAAAATAGCTATCTCGACTGACAGAAGTTGTTCCTAGCAGAGAAGTAGCAAGGAAGGAGTGACACAATGCCTGCATTATCAAATTTGAGTCGAGAAGAGGATCAACGCAGTGGCAGAGGGGAGCAGACTCGACCTACGCAGTGCCCAGTCATCTTTCTCAGTAAGGAAGGATTGACGCCTATGGCCAGGAGGTGCGGATTTTGTTGGTGCTAGGATTGCGCAAAGCCTAGAAGCTCTAACCTTCAGTTTGTTGGGGCTTAAGAGGCTGCGGGTAAGTTGCAGAGTGAAGATGGTGGGGTACTGTAGTCAGAACAGTACCTAACAAGGCAAGACCAAGGAGGAGAGAGTTGCTATCGAGGATTTCTAGCCAAGAAATCTGGATCAGTGGTGCAGCTGCACTAACGATTAGAGTAGGGGCATCTCGACATTGGCAGAAGGGTTTCCAGGAGGGAAATCAAGGCTCAGAGGGAGTTGAACCAAGAACTTCCAGGAGGAAAGTAGAGGAGCAGCGAAATCGCAGTGAACCGGGTAAGAGACCAGGACAGACTGGACAGAGCCTCAAACTTCATAGTCTAAAAGGCCAGAATCTTATATGTTCTAGACAGGAACCGTCTCAAGCAATTCGCCTTGAGGACAATAGCGGTCCCAGTTGACCCGGGTGATAATGATAGGTACAAGTGTAAGGACTGTAAATTCAGAATTTAACAAGGTCTAACAAATTCATGTTCAGTAAACTGTGAAGCCTTTCAATTCGATATTTAACAGAGTTTAACAATATTTCTACTCACAAATATAAAATTTTAATACAAATTATCTATTCTTCTATTGAGTACCAACCTGTCTGCTCTGTCGCGACTCCTGCTCCTGCTGCGTTACCAAAAGACCGAAACCACCCAGCCAAACTGAGTAGAACCTCGTTGCTCAGTCCAGTAAGCTTCTCAGTTGAAGCAGACTGTCCCCCGTGCCCAGAAATCTCAGAACAACCAGCTCTCCTTCCGTAGGTAACTCAAGTTTACTTCTTCTGTATCCCCTTCGTTCTTCCTTCTTCCTTCCGATCCCCCTTCCCAAATTCTTCCTTCTGGTTTATAAACTGATTCTTGGCGGTGACCGTCCTTCCTCTAGCACCCACCGCTTCATTTCCTCATGACACCCTTCCCATGTCGTGTCATGTATATTTCTTTTTAAAACAAAGTATATTGATTTTTAATTAACTTACTTTTTCTGATTTTATTTTAATATAAAGGTTAGACTTATATATAAAAATACTTTATCATTAGTTTATTTTTATTATTTTATTAATTTGATTAATATAATTTATTTATTAAAATTTATTTAATATTATTTTTATAAATAGGTCGTTACATACACCCCCCCTTCAGAAAACTTCGTCCTGAAGTTAGAGTTTTATCTTATATGAATATTCATGATAGCGATTAGTACATTTTTTTTTTTAGGATTATGTATTGAGGTTAAATTCGTACTTAATGTAAGAGCACTACAATTTTGGTGTTTTGAATACTTTAGGTTTATAACTTTAATGATCATGTTTTATTTCATTAGGTTCCCCAGCTATTACAAAATCATCCTATCCTTCCTAATCTCTTCCGCTCCCATCCTATCCGTTCTCTATTGGAGTATGCCATGGCGTCAGTTATACTTACCTAACCATTCAAAAACTCTAAAGATGACAACATCGGCTATACCGACCTGATTCCCAGTAGGCATCCGGCAATCATCATTACACGTCTAAGGGAGCGTGACTCGCACAGTCCTCCCATGACTCCAGGGTTCAAAGGATAAACAGTGGGCAACACCTCCACCCCTCCTAGTAGAATTAGGGTTAATACCCTATCATGAAATCTCTTTGAGTCTTAATTGTTCTGAGGTTTTTGTCATCACATGGTCATTTTGGTAACGGATATTGTCTGCAATCATAAACACTTGTCCATGCATTCATAAAATGTGCATTAACATATTCAAAGACAAATAGCTTATGTATAATTCACACATGTCAACTACAATATAACATACTTTGCGATATTCTATTCATGTCATTAACTTTCATATTAAAATGTAATCATTCTTTGATTTCTACCTCATCAATCATATTGATATGCATAAATGAAACAAAATTATAATATCTTAATTCCCATCAAAAGCAAAATTACTCAAATATTTTAAACTTTACTTTGATAACTATAATTTAGTAAGATCAATAACATATTCCGTCTTGGTATCCATGTACCAGCAGAATTAAACAGATATTATGTCATAAAAATTCATGTTTATATATGATCATTTCAAAATGGTTTTGAGTCTCTGATTTAAGGTAAAGTAAATATATACAAAACATGGTTTAAAGTTCTTCAAAATTGACACGTTCCCATCATTTTCATCAAGTCAATGCTCTCAAACTTTACCACAACAGAAGATAAGGCACATAACCTTCTAATTGGAACCAATTGCATTGCTATGTCAACATCATTTTATATTTCAAACAAATTATCCATTAGGTCCCAATCTTTATCCTTTATTCAAGATATGGGAATTTTTTGAGGAATTTGAATTCAACTTTTACCTATGAATTAAATTATTCTCTCCATAATGTTTTTATTTCTACATATTTATGAATTAATTTGCCACTTAGTTTAATTAGAAGTGTTCTTTTAAGGAAACCTCTCAAGTGTGTTTCTTCATCTGCCAAAGTGTTGCTTTCATACACTGAGGGATCATTAATGTCTTCTCTAACTGTTTCTATAGAAGGGCTGAGAGATTCTCTAGCATCAGAATGTAGATTCTGAAATTCTTTCCCCAAAATACTATTTTGTAAAATCTCAATTCTATGAATGTTAATAGGAGACAATAACCTGCTCTCCCCAGAAATATCAGGAGCACTATCTTCATCTTTTCAACTACCACGTATTGAATTAAAATCACTAGAATTATCCAACTTAGAGTACTACTTTTGCTTTAATTTATGTGTTGCCCATGTAAATAATTGTGTCTTGCACACCAGCTCGGCCATTTCCTGTTCATGAAATTTAAGATTCATGGAATGCTTGATCAAAGAGTTTAGAGACACAATATCATCCTTTATTCTTTCCTTCCTCTCCATGAAATATAATATAATAAGAAACACCTCCCTTCATGCAAATTTTAATTTCTACATAGTTCTATTAATTTTCAGATTAGAAGAGTCTAAATCAACCATTCTTGTCTTTTCTTGATTTCAGTGCTAGGCTCGTCCTGAACAACTTGTTCGATGTATCATTTCTATAGTACCTTAACCCTATTTTTCAAACCTTAAGTAACTTTTCAGTGCCCTAATGTTGTTGGGACACAATTTTTAGATATAGTAGTACATTGCCTAAACTCTTGGGTGATGATGAATCTTAATTAGCAATTCCTTCCATCCAGCTGTTCCCTTGCTAATATCTCAAGTGAATAACACGTTTCAGCATTCTTTATAGCTGTGGATGGTTTCCCAATGAAGCTTTTGATATCCACATCATTTGTCAATTTCTAAGTATCTAAAGTAAATGCAGACAACAGATTTTTATTTTTTTATTTTTGAATTGTCGATGTAATTATTTACATGATATTAGCAGTTTTTCAGGTTCAATAGTAATTTTATTAACGGGGTATATAACTACATAATCCTAGCCTTCTAGAATCAACCATTCCGTTTTACAATAACTCCTATACCATAGCGCCACTAGAAAGTGCTCTGCATTATTGAATATTTCAACTTATATTCCGTATTTCATTCAGCCTTTATTGTGAAGGATTTGTAAATTCACTCAACTGTCTCTGCGGCCGTTTATAATCATACAATCTCATTACTTTCCTTCAAGTTAAATCAGCAAAATATCAAAAGCAGCTGAAAATGATACAAAATATTATTAGTAATAAGATACACATTGACACTCCTTCAAGATATCCTTTCGAATTTAAATCTTTTAGTATCAGCTCTAACAACCCATAACATCATTTTGGAACTAATCTTATATCTATGGTATATGCTTTCATTCCTACATGTTTATTGCTAAACATAGGCATAGCTATTAGTTGTGGAAGTCCAAGGATGTTGTTTGGCAAGTATTGTAACAATTGGAATCCAAGTTCTAAATATTCTACAAGACCTAGATTTAGAGGAAGTAGTGAACAAATAATAACATTGAAAGAAGACAGGAACCACAATATTTGAGGTGTCAAATTAGAATATATATATAAAATCTAGGATATGCATAATTATGTTATAACATATTATTAAGAAACTATATAATTAATCAGATAGAGTTTTACAAAAATATTTGTCCATCTAGTTGAATCTTAACTTCAGTCATTACATTGCTTCCTTTTTCACTTTGAAATTACAATCATTAGGCTGTCCCATTTTGCGCTCCTTTATAGGATCTAGGAAGCTCTTTGACAGGTTGATGGTTTGTCTCTACTAATTCAATGATCTGATTGCTAGAATTTAAGGATGTAGTAAGGCATTTTGGCTCTGTCATTTTGTGGGTCGCATTGTTTGAATAGTTTGGCATTTTTTGCACACTACTTTCTTTCATATCATAAATACATATAAAACTCCTATTGTTAGCTCAGGATTACTTGTGACTGAGTTGTATCGGATTGTTAAGATGAATTTAGTTTGCCAATTTAGATCAGAACAACTTCAATTGTTGCAGGTATTCTGAAGTAGTTGATGCATTAATTTAAAACAGAGGAGAGTTTTGAGAAGGTTGTCCAATTTATTCAAAATTAACCACAATCAAATTGGTTGAAGCTGGAAACAAATCATTTAGAACTTAGAAGTAATCAAACATGCCTCAATATATCTTCCATAGTGTCAAATCAGTTCATTCCCATGTTCTAATTTACTCACTTTTTGCAGTAGACGGGACGTAACTCTTAGTTGAGGTCTTCTATTACATGAATTTAACATGTCACTACATATTTGAGGCTCTGCTTGGGACTTGCCATGGGTGGATTCCAAGATGTGGTAATTAAACTAAATCATCTATCAATCTTTTACAATCTAAAATGAAATTTGCTCTTGTCATAAAAACAGCACATGAATTTTAACTGGCTTACAGTGGATTACCACATTTGATTAGTTTATACTAATCATCAGTTGCTTAATACTAATCATCTATTTTACCTTTTTCCCTTAAATTTTACTCTGAACTAAATTTTGACTCTCAACTACAAAATCAATGCTTTTAGTTAAAGCTTCCTAGGGTGTTGTCCTTCATCTCATTGTTGGATATTAAATCTTTAATAATAATAATTTTTTTTTTTTTTTTTTTTTGTGAAAAGTATCATGTTAATCAAGTCCAGTTTGCACTCTGTTAATTAACATTAGTCAATTTAAATTTTATAGTTGATCTTGTCTTTGGATAGAAATCCATTAAATATTAAGCAAATTAGAATTTCCAAGTTCTCTGTTATTAGAATACTTTTCAAAGATCTATCAAGATGCTTTAAGAAATGCGGATAACTGCATTCACAAGAAAAGGAGTTATTTTGAATAAGTGGATCCAGCAATCTGCCATCTGGCTCTTATAATGGCATAATTGGTTGATGATGATGATTTTGGATTCCTTCATATTTACATTAAGCTGTATCTCAGTAACAGTTATTATTTTTACAGTGATTTGTTTTGAACCAAATATTGATAAATTTGGTTGAAGAAGACTTCTGGTTTCTTTTAATGTTAAACGAAGTGCCATTCTGCACTGAATGTTATGCTTAAGTAAAGATAGATATTCTATTTTTTTCAAGTTTTGATATAATGAATTTTTCAAGTACTACTTTTACACATAGTTTTAGGTTTAAAGATTACAATTTATTCAAACATGCATCCCTTAAGAAAAGGATTTTGTTCTAGCCCTTCAAACAAAGACATGCATTTTTCTAGATTGGACATTCGCAAAGGGTACAAAAGCTCAGACTCTACTTAAGGGGTTGTTCGATGCTAACTTGAAATGCCTCATAAACAATGACATTATTGAACATGTGCAATTCGAACAAAATTGGCTTAAATTGAGGTTACTCTCAAACACACTGAAATCCACTTTTACTTTGAACTTTGTATGATTAGAATTTACCATGTATCAAATTGATTACAGCCTCAGTACATAGGATAATTCTTCATTCAAATCAATTATACTAAAGGTATATAAATACCTTTAAAACTAATAAAGTGACAAATAACACCTCTATATCACAACTATAGCTTTGATGTTAACAATTGTCTTACACTTTAAAATTATAATTACTAAAATATCTTCACATAAATACTTTATTAATAAAGTAATTAGTTAAAATAATGTCCTAGATAATTTTACTAAAAGGAGTTTATGTCCCTTCAAATTTTTTTTTTTTTTGGTTACAACTATACAACCCTCACATAGCCACAAGTTAAAGGCTGTGGCTATCCTTAACCTGCTTAGTAAAACAGTGTAACCTGCTCAGTCAGTGAGTTGAGCACCTTTTTATCACATTAAAAGCCAGGTTAGTAAGTCAGCGAGTTCTGGGCATTACTTTGGAGCAAAATCACAAAGTAGAGATATGTCACCATAATTATTAAAATATTAAGTATTGGGGTTTTCGTGCATTATATTAGATATCATATGTCAACACCTTGCAAAGCCACCTCACACCAGCTTTCGCTGTTGATATTTGTTCAGTAACATTAAAATACAACAGGCAGCAGCAAAAATACTAATTCTAAGATAACGATAATAAAAAAATATGTAGATGTAGCAAAGAATACTTAAAAGAAAGTTACACAGCCACCTAAAAGCAGAGCAACACTGAATGGGCATGCAGAGAGAAGCAGTATAGCTAACCAGACGGCTGAAAATGCAACCCGTCACACACGTCATAAATAGAAAGTGGGTTGCACGTTATAATGCCTTCACACAAAGTGGCTTCACGCGTGGTGAGCTGCTTCTGAAATGTATAACATCTGAATAACAATTGTTTGTAAGACCGAGGACTTCTTAGAAATATGCCGCGGACTTGAAGCGGGTTATAGAAGTTCAGATGGAGAAGGAGACGGAGATTCATCTCCTTCGACATCGATTAAATTTGCAACACGACATGTGGAAGTCTGACAAACTCCTACGAGTCCCTAATTGCAACCAATTACTTTTATTATTTTTTTATAATGGTGGCTACCATTAAAATTTTGATACCATTACATAACTATATATATATGTTTTCATTCTATTGAATATCTCCCACTTAGCCATAATACCCTAGAATTGACTATAATGGTTGCATGGTAAATTCATACCATATCTTGAAACCTTTTCTTACAGGCATACATATATATTACATACCTTGCAACACTAAGTACATATACATATATGTCTATCCTTTTTTTGTTATTCATTTATGCGACGAGTTTGATGTATTGACCTTTATCACATTGGTTCCGAAAACAATGTGGTATAATGTTTGTTAACTCATAACCTTTGATTTTGATATAGTTTATATAACATTATATAAATGAATTTTGGAACCCTCTGCGTAGACACGTGTTGGTCTAAGATACTTCCTCGAAGGGTCTATCCAACCACGTATTGGTCTAAGATACTTCCACGAAGGGTCTATCCAACCTACCAAATCAACGACTGTAATATATTCTTATCAATTCGACAGTGTTAATCTTTTTTTTTTTTTTTAGTGTTTCTCTTAGAACACAAAGACTATTCAGACAGTCAAATCCCGTCCGCTCCACAATACAACCCTTTTTTTTATGACAAAACTTTGGCTATTATAACAAACGCGGCATGGTAACTTCTGTGGTTAATGCACATTTGAATAAGACTAATGATTACGATAATCGTTGGCATATACGGTGGCAAGCACTGGTTACATGGGCGACAAGGGGAGTGTGACGTCTAAGGTAATATGCAGAGTGTGTGTTACGGCTTGTTGATGAGGAATGTACTGGTTCTTGAGAAAGTTAATAGTGTTGTTCATGCGGGGCGTCAAGCATTTTTAAGAATGATTGGGCAGCAAATTGCACAGAAAACCTTGGAAGTGGAGCAAAAGAATCTGGGTCCACAGAAATCCGTAGAAGAATTGGAGAGGAAACATTGTAATGAAATTGTGAAGCTTCAGAGTTATGATTTCCCATTCTGAGCTTGTTTCTCGTTTCTGGTAAGTTGGTCACTTCCCAAAGCTAAGCTTCTTTATTAACGATATAAATTTTCTTATTGCACGCCCAACGGATATATACAGGGCAATTCATACAAGGCAGTTCTGCTAATTCTAGTTAAGATGTCAGAAAAATTTCAACAATTCTATATACAGTCTTCCTCTTTGATAGACATTCCACTGTAATACAGTACGGAAAAATACAAACAAGGAAATGTAGAAGTCACTACATAATTGAATTTCATAAATTAGAAACAAAATAATTGGGGCTGGTTAAAATACAGAAGCTTGAAAACGATATTTAATGGGCCTGTAAGGTCTCACAGGGTTCTAACCTGTGCTCTAATACCAAATGTAAGGACTGTAAATTCAGAATTTAACAAGGTTTAACAAATTCATGTTCAGTAAACTGTGAATCCTTTCAATTCGATATTTAACAGAGTTTAACAATATTTCTACTCACAAATATAAAATTTTAATACAAATTATCTATTCTTCTATTGAGTACCAACCTGTCTGCTCTGTCGCGACTCATGCTCCTGCTGCGTTACCAAAAGACCGAAACCACCTAGCCAAACTGAGCAGAACCTTGTTGCTCAGTCCAGTAAGCTTCTCAATTGAAGCAGACTGTCCCCCATGCCCAGAAATCTCAGAACAACCAGCTCTCCTTCCGTAGGTAACTCAAGTTTACTTCTTCCGTATCCCCTTCATTCTTCCTTTCTTCTTCCAATCCCCCTTCCCAAATTCTTCCTTTTGGTTTATGAACTGATTCTTGGCGGTCACTGTCATTCCTCTAGCACCCACCACTCCATTTTCTCACGACACCCTTCCCATGTCATGTCATGTATATTTCTTTTTAAAACAAAGTATATTGATTTTTAATTAACTTGCTTTTTCTGATTTTATTTTAATATAAAGGTTAGACTTATATATAAAAATACTTTATCATTAGTTTATTTTTAGTTTATTTTTATTATTTTATTAATTTGATTAATATAATTTATTTATTAAAATTTATTTATTATTTTTATAAATAGGTCGTTACAACGAGGATGCAATGGCGAGGGCCAAGAGCATCATCCTTGACGGGGTCAAGGACCATGTAGTACCACAAATTACCGAGGAGAATACGACAAATAGGATGTGGGAGGCCCTAACAAAGTTGTATCAGCATACTTCCGTGCAGAGGAAGATGCTACTAGAAAATCAGCTGCGGTCATACTAGATGCAGAAGGGAGAATAGATGGACACCTTCCTCAGTCGATTGAAGGAGATCCGGGATTAGCTGACTTCCATAGGGGCTAAGCTGGATCAAGAATTGATGGTGAGAATAGCCTTGAACGTATGTAACAACCCATCTCAAATCACGAACAGCATAGCAATATTAGCAAGCATGTGAGGCATGCATATGATAGCTACATATGCATGCATCATATACATTGCACTAGTATATATATATATATATATATATATATATATATATATATATCGATTATTCATGGAGAATGTCTAAATATAAGATAAATGAATTAATTATCAAAAGTGTCAATTAAATACCTAATTCTCGTAAATAGAAGGAATATACATTTAGTAAGAAATATAGTTGAGTTTATTCATATCTTTACCAACTCATATATAACCCAAAATGTATATTAAATAAACAAAACCCATAAACCTTATTATTAAACCTGATATGTTATAAACATAAAATAATATTTAATATTTAAAATCATTATGGTCTTATACTATTTAATAAATTAAAGTACCAATTGTCATAATTAAAAAGTGATATCATTCAATGTTGTAAGGGGATCTGATTCAATTAAAGGCAAGAAGCATGACAAAGCAACCACGGCTTAACAGAAAAATAATATCCTTTCATAAAGGCGGTGAACGGATACGTAGAGGTGAAAGGGACCTCTACTATTTAAAGGGAGGAAGGAGGATTTCAAAGGGGGAAAAAAATATACAGAGGAAGGGGAAAAATAAATCTGTTGGAGGGATGAGCCAGAGGCTGGATTTTGGAACTGAAAATTGGAAAGTCTTCAACTGTTCTTGGAGTTTTGGGCACGGGGGCCAGTGGACTTCCATTTCGAAGTTCTCTGGATCTGGGAACCACAGAGGTTGATCCCAGATAGGCAGGGAGGAATAAGTTGGTTTGGTAATGGAACCAAAAAACTTGGAGCAATGTGATCAACACCAGACAGGAGAATCAGGTACGCAGATGCATTTAATTTGATAGAATTTTACAAAAAAATCTGTCAATCTGATAAAATTTAATATCAGTCTTTACATTTGGTATCAGAGCAAGTTTAAACACTTGGGACCTTAGTGGCTACCATCATATAGCTGGAATTATAATTAACACTAAGAGAGTTCTCCTATTTAACACTAAGTGTTAAGTTTTCAAATTCAAAACTTTTGGCACATTCTGAGCATAACCACATGATTAGGCCGCAACCTGAACTAGACAGTGAAGTATTTTTAAGAGTATAGAAGTATTGTTTTTAAAAGGACCAAGAGGCTAGATTAATAGCCCATTCAAGGTCAAATCCTTTAGTAAAAGGAGTGAAATTCTGGGCATAACTATTAAGATAGCGAAATTCTGGGTATAAATATTAAGATCTGAAATCACCTTTCAAATTAAGAATACTATGTCACCTCAGTAATCCGAAATCTTCAAAAGTCTATGCAGTTTCTGTGGATAGTCACATCAAGGAATAAAGAGACATTTGAAGGCTAGTCAACTAGTAAGTAAAGGATTTAGTGTCGAGTTGATTGGAGGCACAGTAAGTATAATTTAAAAGATCAACTTGAAGCTACAGACACAGAAGACTAAAACCGAACTGTGGAAGGTCTGTTATAGCCACAGTGGATTAGTCCTGGAAGCAATCTTCCAACAAATCAGATTTGAAGTAGCAAGCCCAAAACAGTGACAAACTTAGAAGGAAAAAGGCTCTCATTAACTACTAAATGCATAAAAGGATTAGCAGTGAACTTTAGTAATGGAAAGGATGTATCAGACTTCAATAAATCAGATCAGATTGCTTTAACTATGAGATTAATCCTAGAATGGGCATTAGAGGCCAGAAAACTCAATAAAGATTTAGCCTTTAGTTAATGTGTGTTAACCTCTCACGTGTCTTAGGTTTATAATAGCTAAATTTAGGCTGATTATATCATTGTATGCTTAACTTCAGTTCTGAATGTGATTATGACAGTCAACAAGAATAAGAGAAAGTAAATCTTCAAGGCCAAGAGACCCTAACCCAAAGAGTGAGATGCCTAAAAGACCAAGATATGCTAATGAAAATACCACCGTGAGCTTGAAATCAGACCTCTAGAATTTATATCAGACTACTGCAAACTAAGAATCGGTGACAAGAACGATAAAAGAAAAAAGTGAAAATTAGCACAAGATCAATTATTTGCAATGTTCTTAGAGCTCAATCTTATTCATATTTAGATCTGATATGTGTTAAAAATCTGTAATGAGTGACTGTTGTTAAAGAAAATTTGTCGACCTTTATTCAAGGTAATTACCAATATGCAAGGGACAAATGCACAAGACCAATCTTAATGCCAAGTACAGTGTCCTAGACTTCAGAGATGCCTCAAAACAAACCACTGTAAACTTAATATCAATCACAGTGATTTCAGATCAGACCTCAAAGCAGTCAACAACAGTTCTACTATGGACAGATGAAGCCACCACCTTCCAATCCATCCCATATTTGCAGAAAGCCTTGTAAAATTTTCTAGCTCTTTCTTACTCTACTGAGAGCCTAACATATCTGACAGTGATTTCAGATCAGACCTCAAAGCAGTCAACAACAGTTCTACTATGGACAGATGAAGCCACCTTCTTCCAATCCATCCCATATTTGCAGAAAGCCTTGTAAAATTTTCTAGCTCTTTCTTACTCTACTGAGAGCCTAACATATCTGACAGTTTGCGCTTCCATGGCACGCTTTTAGTTGGTCTCCCTTCTTCATTTTGGTCTAGAGCCTCCCTCTTGTATACCAACGGTGTGTTTCTTCGTTTTCTTACGGAGGCCATTTGTTGCACTGAACCGCAGCTGTTGCCTTGGCGAAAAACCCTCGATTCACCTAATCAAATTAGGACGCTCAACTCAGAGCTTCATCTTGTAGACTGAACCAATTTTATAAGGTTTGCTCAGCCCGTCAATCCCAAGCATTCGAAGCCAAGAAAATCATTTGTCCAGCTTTTCTCGGGCTCGAATCTCACGAGTATCATCGCAGAATACCAAGACACAAAAGACGGCAGATGTATAGTGAGACTGAGTATTGCATGCAACATTGAAACACCACCGACGATAAATTCAGAATAAATCCATGAAAATAGAGGAAACATATGTATTATTAATATCAGAGACGGTCATTGGTTTGAGCTTGAGTTAGCTAGCCAACAAGGCTGAGTTTGTTGCCCACATAGAGACCGAGTTCTCCACAATTTTTAATCACGGATTTGGCAGCCAACATGACACTAGGGTTGAGGGGTCATGTGGCATAGCCACTTGCACTTTCCGCTTGGACTTCCACACTTGGCAGCCCACAGATGATATGCAGCTCTAGCTCTCCTACACTGCGCCCTTCAGCTATACACATATCAGACTTGGCTGCTCCTTCATGAGACACGCAGCACACTTGTTGGCAGCCCACAGATGATATGCAGCTCTATCTCTCCTACACTGCGCCCTTCAGCTATACACATATCAGACTTGGCTGCTCCTTCATGAGACACGCAGCACACTTGGGAACATGTGTGGTTTCCTTGGATGATGTGCTGGACACTTGAAGAGAACTCGAGCTCTTTTGAGAGCCGTCATTCCACACTTACCTTGCTCAGCCACTTGGAGATACACAGCACCCTCATAGCTATGCTGCCCTCTCTTCGCTGCCACACACAACATCTGATTTGCCACTTGGATCAATTCGATCTTCTCTTGAGATTATCATCACTTGGACACCTATTAGATAAAAACTAACAACCCTGCATGCATATAAAAGACACGGTGCTCACACATCGATTTAAACACCTGACGCGTTGAAATTTATTTTAGATGGCAATTAGTGTTAAACGATGAAATTAAGGGTCTAAACCTTTGACGTGTGTCAACCACCGAAGGATAAAGGAACATGCGGTGGTATGACAGTGAGAGCATTCATCAAGAGACAGGTGGCAGTGGAATTGGTGTCGCTTCGGTCTCCACTTTGCTTGAAGCACTTTGTGAGCTCATAAATTCATATACGTGTTCTCACTTTGAGCAGATTTGTATTTGATTCCTGAGGTTTCTGGACTCGATAGCCTGGCTTTTCACTATAACAACCATGGTAGTTTAGTTATGTTAATTGTTTGTTAATTAGTAAATCATCCTAATTATGAAACAAAACAGATCACATATGCCAATGTTATTTGCTCTTTGCAACTGTTAATTTGTATTTGTTCTGTGTTTCACATTCTGGCTATGGCTTATGCTTATGGTTGAGAGGGTTCAATATTATTATTACACCGGATGTTTATTACCCTACATTCCACCCAGTTTGCCACATAAGGAAGCTTTAGGGCCTCAGGGTTCTAAGCACAAAACACATGCAAAGGGCATGCACAGGGAATCACTCAGCGTCATTAAATTTGGTCATTGGGCCATCATGTCCAGGATTCATATATTGCAGACTTGATGCATTCGTGTCCACTCTTCCATTTCAAAACCTCGTTACACCTTGATAGTGTGTTGTTGTAACATATAGATTGGTTATTTCGTTTGATTTTCGTTCCATCTTAACATTTAAATTTATATAAAAATTCCTCGTGGCTACAATGAATCTTTATGCCTCTACTCATTTACTCACGGGTCTGAGAATTATAAAAGGAGTGTCTTATTTAGTCTTTGTTCCCAGAAATTTAGATGGTCATCATGTATTATTTTGTTCGTTTTGTCAATTAGGTCTCGTTGTGGTCTTGTTCTGATTTAATCTGTGAGGCAAAGCAATTTCGTTTTTTTTTGCCTCTTTCACACATATTTTGTGTAAATACCCCATGTGCATGCCAGTGGTTATTCCAAACAAAATCAAAAATGACAAAAGAGGTTTCTATCTCGATTTGGTCATTTAGTTAAAAAAAAAAAAAAAAAAAAAAACCTTACATTTTAAACATGGAACAAGCTTTAGTTGTTCAATTTACTGTGAAAATCTCCTTCCTTACTCCAATATCAAAATATTAGTGGGGATGGCCAATAAAGAGATATTGAGAGCATGGTTTGAAAGTCTAGATGTCCAGGGAACAGGCCAAATCAATGCTTTCAATCTGAAGAAAGCTCTAGCTGCTGGCAATCTCCACTTCTCAGATTCGATTTCCCAATAGATGATAAGACAGAAATGGAATCATGAGCTTTGCAGAATTTGTGGCTCTTGACAAGTTTCTCTCAAATGTACATATCATTTTCAGCTTTCGTTGCCCTTTAAGAACTTCATCAGTGAATGTTAAACCACTTGCAGGTTTTTGAAAATAAAATTTGTTGCAAAGGAAATGTATCATTTATGCCAGTTCTGTTTCAAAGGATTTTTCTTACAAGAGTTCTCTTCTAATAGCCTGCTGTTCACAGTTCATTGGCAATGCTTACGGTAAACCTATAGTAAATCTGTAAACGAGAGCAACTTGAGATAAATACACTTTTTCAAAAAAAAAAGAAAATTTGTTGTCATAATCTTGGCTAACTTATATTCAAGTCTATTACAAGAAGTATAGGATCAACTAATGCAATATGTACTTGAAGAGTGGAAGGCCTCCTTTGATATAGGTGTGGAGAGAGCAATCCTGATCAATCATTTCCTAGAATAAAAGAAAGGAAATTACCAGCCATTTTGAATTAGTCCCGGAATCATTAAGTTATACAACAAGGGATTGGGTAGAACCAGTGTCTACTCGCATGTATGTTTTTTCTTTTTTTTCTAGGATGCTGGGAAGTTCCTAAAACTTAAAACAGAAAAGATGAGCAATGTACTGGTCCCGTTTGCTCAAATGGGTAATCCACTTAGGAAGAATGGGTTTCATAATTTCCCCATATATTGTTCTATGAGAGTGCAATAGGTGACATCATAGGATGAAGCAGACCACCATTGTCACTAAACCAAGTCCCCATTGAAATTCCTGAACTCTGCACACTCCTATATCTTCACACTTCAGAATTTTACCCCTGTTTATTCTCTAATGTGTACTGTCTATATTGTAGAACAAGAAGAATTTTTACAGGATCCTTAGGATGCTCTTTTACTCAGATTTCATAGCTAATTCTGAAGCACTAGGATCACTTTCAGACTAAGCAATTTGGCTTGTAAGCTTTATTATAGTTTCTTATAGTCACCTGGGAGACTCAGGGTTCAAGGTAAACAGAGCACTTTTCGTTCAAGTAAAAGCCTGACCTGTCACTGAAGAACTAACATCCTTACTGCCAAAAGTTCTTAACATAGAGCTCTTGAAACATCAGTGTGCCCAAATACGGGTAGTTAAAAAAAAAACCTCCAGTTTGCGTTTCTGTTCCACATTAAAACTAATCTGTAAATTTTAAGACCCAGAAATTTTGAGGAATGAAAGATATTAGAACACAATCTGAACATTGTACTGTACAGTCTAAAATAAACATGTTTGGATTGGAGGAGAAAGGGATTGGCTGTCATGTACACACCCTGTGAATTGTCCTTGTTAAAGAAAAATCTCGCATTTCTTGAGTTAAAGCTATGAATATTTCTATTTGGCACATCAGAACTATACCATCCATACCTCTCCATCTGAATTCTGTGTTATTGTGTCATGTACCTTCTATAGACAGACATATAATTGAATAAGCATAATACCTCCTATCAATACCATCATGGAATAGGTGACCACTATTCAATATAGAGAAATCTTCATTGACAATTCTTCAATTTTGCAATGGCAAAAACTGTTTTGTGACAGAGCAGTCATGCAATTTACAAGCTCCTCCTAATATTCTTCATAACATCTAAACATTTTTGTCAATGTAAAATAAAAATGATACAGAAATGAGTTTCCTTTTGGTTTGTCGTGGATCTTATCGTCCTTACTGACTGCCAGTATAGATTCTGAAACAATAAATTTTGATCTGTTTGCTTCGAAAGACAGATTCGATAGATTTTCAGTCTGCTTAGAAATCACTCTGATTCAGAATATTCTCCTTGGCAGCTTCCATCTTTGCCTAATTACCGATACTCCTACATAAATAGGCAACAACAACAAAAAAAATCTGTCTTCTGAGGTAGAGTGACACCCCTTTTAAAATTACGAACTCTCTTTATTCTTATTCTCATTAATAGAGAACATGAACGTAGCTTACCCAACCAGAATGCAATTGTACTCCATTTTTAATATAATATTGATGGATAGTTCCTCTTCAACTAAAAACTCTTACCACTATAGGTTACCCTTTGGATACCAGTCAACTTCTCACTTCTGTTAATGGAAATCTAGATATTCCACTCTTATAGTAAATTTCCATTGGAAAAAGAACTTGTGCAAGATCTCTATTCTCATCACGTTAATAAACATACAACTGTACTATATTATGGATCTACTACTATTTCTAGCTTTTCTATTATTTACCACTCCAGATATGCAAATAAGATCAGAAAAGCTGAGAAGAGGCGTATTCAGATGATAGCCTAGTTCTTTCTTATGTAAACAATGACTTAACCCAGGATAACAATTATGATATAAAATTCTACTCTTGAAAAGAAGCAAAAGAAAATTATAAATTGTTGGTTGATGTCCTACTACTGCTGCCTCCTTGATGTCCTTTCCAAGGTTTTCAATGATGAATTTTTCCTCCACATTGTGTACTCGGAGTCATTTCAATATTATTATTCGTTCACTACTTCAACATCATTGGACTTTCACAACTAACAGCTATACCTATGTTTAGCATTAAACATGTAGGAATGAAAACCATAAGTTTCATGCACAATCAATACACGAAAGAATGATTTCCAATTATTATGCTTAACGTTTTTGGTGCGTGGATACTGATGAGCCCCAAATTTGGTAACATTTTGGGCTCATTTGGCCTAACTACCCTTGCTCAATCCTTCATTTTTCATAACTTATGCATCATTTTTTAGTATGTTTATGTCATTTGTACGAATAAGGGCAGTCACTATTCCTAGGTGGCTAACACGTGCTCATTTCAGGTTTTTTGACACATGTGGGAGCAAAACTGAGCAGATAAGGGCTAGGAGACAGCCAAGATGGGGTTGAGAATTCGTAGGAGGGTTGTCCACGGCATTAAATAGCCTTCCTCGGGATCTTCACCCCCAACTCCGAGCTCCAAAAGCCACCACAACCGGATCTAGAAGGCAGCCAAACGGATTTTGAGGAAGCAGCTGTTCACTCCCAGTTTGGTCAGCCAAGTCCCATAGATTTAGGAGGCCAGCTTGGGGCCTCGTGATGTATAAATGATAAGGCTTCAGCCTTCGAAAAGGACTTTTGAAAAACTGTTGCACATTCTGCACTACGAGCTGCCAACTCTGTTTTTGCTCTTTTGTAGCCATCATTGGCAGACCTTTTGACTTATGATTATTATTTTTTAATGAGAAGCAGTCAGATTTGATCTCAGCTCTGAGTTTCTAAAGGAGCCATAGCTCTCGGGGTTGGGCCCAACCTGAGAGCCTAGGGCCTCCTTCTTTTGTATTGATATCTTTCCTTTCAGCAATATGGTTTTCTTTACATGCATTTGAAACGCAGTTTGTTGAGTTAGATTTCGTGGTGTGGTTAAGTAGGTCATTGTTAGAAGATAGAGTTGCTTCAAATGTCTAGAATAGAGTAAAGAGATTAGAATTGATAAGAGTTCCAGAAAAGGGTTGCCTGCACTCTCATTTTCACCTCTTTCTAGGGGCTGGAATTGCAGACAGTGCTACCCAACAAAACACTAGTTTGCGTACTCATGCAATCTTTGGTGCAATATTTTCATTTGTAAAAGTTATCCATGCGCTCAGACCTCTTGGAATGTTTCTTTGCTTCAGTACCATACATGGTTCTCTTTAGAAATAACATTGTTGTTCATTGGTTTCATTAACAGTTAGGATAGATTAGTAATATTTTGATTGTGTGCAGGACATGGATGATTTGGTTCAGTTTACACCGTGCAGTGCATCTCCATCACTCTCTCGTCCATCTAAACTTCGTCCAGGCCAACTGCTCATCTCGAAATTAGACCCCTCGTCTCACAACTACTCTACTGCCCACGTCATCCTACCTTTTTGGCCTTCCATTTCCTCTGCCCTCTTTAAGACAAACTAGTTTTCCACACCCTCTCATCACCTCATCTCTCTGTCACTAAGTCATTACAAACCCCTCTCCTACCTCCCTATCCATCCATGCAACCTCTTCCACTCACCCATCATCCAAAATCCAATTGTAGAACATCCTGTAGGAATTGCTGAACATCCTGTAGAAATTCTGAAACATCCTGTAGAACCCCTGCAGACTTCCTATAGAAGCTCATAAACGTGGTTTCTTGGCAGCCAAACTTTGTGAAACTCTCTGGAAGGATGTTAGGGACTCCTTAGACCCTCTCTGAGCCTTCCCGACCTCTTCCAAGCATTTCTCCTCCATGATCCGCCTCTGCACAGTAAGAAGCCAGTTAAAAGCACATGCATGATAATTATACATAACTTATTCAAAAATACAAAAAGATGTTTTCTTCAGGTAGAAGTAGTCTAGACACATGCATCTTACCTTCATAGAAGTAATGGCATCTCTTTCAGTAGTTTGCATTCCCATCTTTGCATCAGTAGGACTAGCTGGTAGAATTAGGGTTTTCTAGGGTTTGCGTTTCTTGTTGGCTTTCAGTTCCTTTCTGCAAGTAGATTAGCTTCCTTTGAGTTAGCTTTCGTCCATCAGTTAAAAAGAATCCTTTAAGAGCTCATAGAAGTTGGCTTAAGCCCCTAGCGGACTTGTGTCAGCTGACCAAGTGACAGCTGCGGCAAGAGCTAGTACTTGTGCATATAGCACCATCGCTTCCAAGTTTGTTACGAACTACCGGGTTGATAAAAGTAAAGAAGGAAGCTCCAGGAGTTGTAGCATTATTGCTACAATACTGGAGCCCACCATCTTTTTGGCGTCGTTGCCGGGGAAGCGTCAGAGTATTGGTGATTGTTGCTTTTCTTCTATTTTCCTACTCTCGCCTTCTGCTAAGTAGTTTATTTCATTTCCATTCCACAATTTCCTTTCCGCAAAAGTAGCATAGACATTTCCTGCTTTCATAGATTAACATTTCAATTCCGCAATTTCATTTCTGCAAGCGTAGATTAGCATTTCAATTCCGCAAGCGTAGCCTAGCATTTCATTCCTGCAATTTCATTTGAGCAAAATAGATTAATTCTTTCATGTTTTCATTTCAATTTCGCATTTCCATTTCAGCAAGATAGTTAGTTGCAGTTCAATCTGTTTTAAGTTTTGCAGGTACCAGAAAAAAGAACAAAAGCAATCAAAAGTCTTTCCATTTCATGCCTCGTAGAAATCGAGATAAAACAGGCAAATTCTTACCCAACACCCCCACCACGTCACTGAGTCACCCTTCTCTCTTCTTTGGTGACAGTGATCCAGAAGAACCTATAGGCGAGCCTCCTGAGATATACGAAGATCCTATAACAGAAGAAGAGTTAGAGAACACTCCATCTGAAGCTATGGCTGACAATAGGGGAGAAGATGAGAGAATTGAAGGTGCCTTCCCCATCCGAGAGACCAATGGAGACATGAAAATGAAGAACATAAGCCCCTCCGCTTTACCTCACTTCCATGGACTGACTACTGAAGACCCTAATACCTTCCTGTTTGAGTTTGCCGTCCTTTGTCGAACCTATGACTATACCGAAGATGAGCAAAAATTGAAACTCTTCCCCTCTACCTTTGAGGATGCAGCATTACGCTGGTTCATGGGCTTACCTGGGAACAGTATCACCACTTGGGCCCAGATGCAGCAAGCTTTCAATACCAAATACCGGGACTCCTGTAGGTCCAAGGAAGCCAAGGGAGAAATCTTTCGGATGAGCATGGGGAATGATGAGTCCTTAGAAGATTACGAGGAAAGGTTCCAACTTAGCTATAAACGGGCCAGGTGCACACTTGACCCTGAATCTCTCAAGTTGGTCCTGCTCCGAGGAGTCCCTGAGGACCTCTTAGATACCCTTCACATGCTAGCTGGAGGAGATATTTACCAACTACCTTATGAGGATATAAAGACTGTGTTTAGAAACCACTCTAGGGCAGCCCAGAAAAGAGGTAGAGGAAACCTCCTCTCAGCTAGTATTCCTTTCTCCAAACATGAGTTTGCAAATCAATTAGAGGACCTCAAGAGTGAGGTGAGACAGACCATTGCCATGCAACTTGATACATTCCGAATCCAGCAGAAGAAAGAGGAAGCTGAGAGGGCTTTGGCTATCTTCTTCCCTAGGTGTACAAGGAAGCACCCTAAGAACGAGTGCCCATTACATTCGGTTGAGGTATGTTTTGTTTGTGAGGAGGACCACCCCACAAACCAATGTCCAACCTTACCTGGGCTTAAAGCCATGTACCAAGGGACAGAAGCGCCCACTGAACCTCTCTATTTCCTCAACCAAAGGAGGCCACATGGACCTAGACCTTTCCAACAAGGGATGCAAGGGACACCCCGAGCTTATTATAGCCCCAACCAATCTGCTCCTATGCCTTCCTGGGGTCCCCCTGCTCATCCTTCCTGGTCTGTGCCTCCTCCATGGTCTTACCCGCCTCAGTACCATACTCAACCCACTACTCATTCGTTTCACTCACATGCCCAGCCACAGCCTCAATGGAATGCACCTCAACCGGGGTGGAGGCCCCAGTACAATACTCCTCCCGCCATTTTGCCTCCACCACCAGCTCAACCACAACCATTACCTCCTGCTCCTCCAAGGCAACCCCAAATGCCTGCTCAACCGAACCCGCATCCCAACAAACGATAGGCCCAGCAGGTATATACTGGGGAAACATCATGCCCTACCTATGCTGTGGAGATCCAGGAGATCAACCTGCGATCTGGAAAGACTCTTCCGGATCGCCAACCTCCTCCCCCAGAGGACGAGGAAGATAAACAGGAAAGTGAACCAAAAGCCATTCCACCCTTTCCTGAGAGACTAACGGCCACCACACAACCCAACCCAGAGGAGGATGAGCTTCTGGGAGAACTCAAACAGTTGTGTGTGAGAATACCACTTCTCTAAGCCATCAAAGATGTACCGATATACAACAAATTGGTTAAGGAAAAGTGTTTCAGACACCTAGGCAGGCGAACAAGAGACGCTTCAACCATCCATGTCATAGGACAACTGTCTGATCTTATGTTGGGGCAAGTAATCTGCCCAAAGTATTTGGACCCTGGGAGTCCTGTAGTTGATGTCCACATCAATGGCACCATCATACCACACACATTGATTGATCTGGAGGCTGCCATTAATGTGATGACCAGAGATACCATGCTCAAACTCAACCTTCAGGGTTCCTTGAGAAAGACCTCGACAGTCCTGCAACTAGTAGATCGCTCCACCGTGACTCCCGAAGGGATTGTAGAGGATGTCTTGGTCTCTGTTGACTCTTGGGAGTACCCTGCAGACTTCTTGGTTTTGCAACCAAAGGCAAAGCTTACTGGATACCCCCTTATTTTGGGAAGGCCTTGGTTAGCCACTGCAGATGCTTACATAAGCTGCCGTGCAGGAAACATGACCATCAAAAATGGTCCTATGTCCAAGCAGCTAGTCCTGTACCCTCCTGCCCAACCCTTATTAGAGCATGACTTACCACTTTGGTTGGAGGAAGGAGAAGAGGATGAGGTGTACTCAGCACCCTTGTGCACCCTAGACACCACTAGGGGAGGCCCCCCAACCGAGGATGATTTGATTGAGACCTTGATTCAGAATCCACCTCCCAGTGCATTGTCCTTAGAGGAATTGGTGGAGGATGCCCAAGCCAGCACCTTAGTGGACCTTTGTGGGACCAACCCAGTCGCTCCCAAAGTCAAAAATGTGGAGTTCGGCCCCGAGAGAACGTTAAAGATCAGCTCCTCCCTATCTCCTTCCCAGGAAAAGGAGCTGTGTAGTCTGTTGGCCAGTCATCTAGATGCTTTTGCTTGGAGCTATAAGGAGATGAAAGGAGTCCATCCTTCGGTCTGTACCCATCACATCTACATCAAAGAAGATTGTAAACCGGTTAGGCAACCCCAAAGGAGAATGAATCCAGCCCTTAAGGACATCGTCAAGGAAGAATTGCAAAAACTGTTGGATGCCGGATTCATTTACCCCATCTCGGATAGCGAATGGGTGTCCCCTCTGGTGTTGGTTCCCAAGAAAAACGGGAAGTGGAGAATCTGTGTGGACTACCGAGAACTGAACAAAGCCACCAAGAAAGACCACTTTCCTCTACCCTTCATAGATCAAGTGTTGGATGGACTGGCAGGAAAGAAGTTTTTCTCTTTCCTAGATGGGTTTAGCGGGTATAACCAGATCCAAATCAGCCTGGAAGACCAAGATAAGACCACCTTCACTTGTCCTTGGGGTACCTTTGCTTACCGAGTTCTTCCCTTTGGACTATGCAATGCTCCCGCCACCTTCCAGAGAGCCGTCTTGAGCATCTTTTCTGAGCTGGTCCATGATTCGGTGGAAATCTATATGGATGACTTCACTCTTTATGGGTCCAACTTCCAGGAAGCATTGTCCAATCTGGGAAAAGTCCTCACCAAGTGCATTGAGATGAACCTGTCCCTTAGTCCTGAAAAGTGTGAATTCTTGATGACTGAAGGGACCGTGCTAGGACATACCATTTCTCGCCAAGGGTTACAGGTGGATCCTAACAAAATTGCTCTCATCAAGAAAGTTCCACCTCCTCAGAAGGTAAGAGATGTTCGAAGTTTCTTAGGTTTAGCAGGGTATTATAGGAGATTCATTAAAGACTTCAGTAAGCTAGCCTCGCCATTGTTTAGCCTCTTGGCAAAAGATGTTGAGTTTAAATGGACTGACGATTGTCAGAAGGCTCTGAATGAATTAAAGGATAAGTTGGTGTCTGCCCCAATCTTGAGAGGTCCAAATTGGACCCTACCTTTCCACATCCACACTGATGCTTCGAACAAAGCCATAGGGGCAGCCTTAGGACAAGTTGAACAAAAACTTCCATACGCCATATACTTTGTCAGCAAAAACTTATCCAAGGAAAAACTGAATTATACTGTAACTGAGAAAGAATTCTTGGCCGTGGTCCATGCACTGAACAAGTTCCGACATTATATCACTGGCTATCAAACATTTGTACACACTGATCATGCTGCAATTAGATATTTAATGAATAAACCAGATGTGAATGCTCGTATTATTAGATGGTTACTTTTGTTGCAGCAGTTTGATTTGACTATCGTTGACAAACCAGGTAAAGAAAATGTTGTTGCTGACTTTTTGTCTAGATTGGATTTACCTGCAGGTGAGGATGGGACAGTGGATGACCAGATGCCAGATGAACATCTGTTTGCTATCTCAGTACTCTCTCCATGGTTTGCTGATATAGCAAACTACCTTGTCTCAGCACAGTTCCCTCCGCACCTATCCTCAAGAGAGAAGAGCAGAATCGTAAGGAAGAGTGCCTCATTCACTTGGATCGGGGGCAACCTGTTCAAGCTTGGCCCCGATCAGATCTTAAGGCGTTGTGTAAGGGAGGAGGAAGTCTTTGATATCCTCCTAACCTGTCATGACGGGCCTTGTGGAGGACATTTTGCAGCCAAAAGGACTGCCTTCAAAATCCTACAGGCAGGCTACTATTGGCCCACGCTTCATCAAGATGTCAGAAGGTATATTAGCCAATGTGACCGATGCCAAAGGATGGGGAAACCGACTCCAAGGGACGAAATGCCTCTCCAACCTCAAGTGACTCTTGAGCCATTTGAGAAGTGGGGTATGGATTTTGTGGGTCCAATCAATCCTCCTTCGAGGCAAAGGTCTTACATCATTGTGTGCACAGACTACCTGACAAAGTGGGCAGAAACCAAGGCAATCAAAGCAGCGACAGAAGAAAAGGTGGCCGAGTTCTTAAGAGAAAACATCTTCTATAAATTTGGCTACCCAAGAGAGCTAGTCACCGATCAAGGAAGCCAGTTCACCTCCAACTTAATTGAAGACCTACTCGCTCATCACAATATCAAGCATAGGACTTCCACCCCCTATCATCCTCAAGCAAATGGGCAGGTGGAAGTCACCAATAGAGCATTGGAAGGGATCTTGACTAAGGTGGTGAGCAGCAGTAGAAAAGATTGGGCAGATCGCCTGGTTGAGGCCACGTGGGCTTACAACACCACTTGGAAGACCACAACCGGCTTCACACCTTATGAGCTGGTCTATGGGAAGAGAGCTTCGCTGTCAATTGAGTTCGAGTACAACACCTTGAGGATGGCAGCTCAGCTGGACCTAGATCTCAGCCATGCCCAACAAGAAAGGTTATTGCAGCTGAATGGATTGGACGAGCACCGAATGCAGGCCCTTCTTCACTTAGAAGTGGTTCAACTTCAGAGGAAGGTATGGCATGACCAACACCTCAATGACAAGCAATTTCAGCCGGGGGATTGGGCGCTGTTGTACGATTCCAAGCATAAGGATTTCAAGGGGAAGCTGAGAACCAGATGGCTGGGACCATATGCAGTGGAAAAATGTAATGACAATGGATCTGTTCTTATTCGGACCATTGATGAGGAGGCCATCCCCATGCTCGTCAATAGGCATCGACTAAAGATCTACAGAAAACCTCTTTCAAGGCAAGAATTCATCAAAACTGTGGAAAAATCAGTGCTGGTCATAGAGAAGGGTTCTGCCTCTGTTTTGGGCATACCCTGAACATCTCAAAAAAAAAAGAAAAAAAAAAAGATCCTTGGGTGAAAACCTTTCTGAGGCTCCCAAGGTAGATGGTAGGGGTGAAAACCTCATTGAGGCGTCCTTGCTGTCTTCTGAAAATGTTTGAAAAAAGACCCTTGGGTGAAAACCTCTCTGAGGCGCTCAAGGCAGATGGTAAGGGTGAAAACCTCATGGAGGCGCCCCTGCTGTCTTTCAAAAAAAAAAAAAAAAGAAAAAAAAAAAACAAACAAAGAAACAGGGAAAACAGGTTCAAGATTTGACAATTCATGCAGGTTGCAGGTATTACATGCAGGAAAAAAGGTCCCTCAACTCAAGGACAAGGGTCCCTACTATGCTACCAGGTGACCTCACCAGCGCTCCCTCCAGAAACACTCATCTCTTCCAAGGTCTGGGCATGATTTGATCACAGTGTAGCCTTCTACAGGAAGCTACAGGACTTTCTACAGGAAGTTCTATATTTCTACAGGAAACTTCCTGTAGAATCTTTGGACGGCCCAGGACCGACTGTGTGGGAAGATTTGAAGCCCGAGGTCCGACACGGAGGCATGCAAGCCAATGTTTTTCTCCATCACCCACTGCTGTCGCCTCCTTCTACCACCCCTGTTGCCATGCAATGGAAATACCTGCACAGTCAAATCAGAACGTTGGATTCTCAGAAGAAGCAATTCTCAAATGGAATAAAGGATGCAGAGGCCCCATGCGCTACTTATCAAAGCCATCCGAGGACCCTGCGACCGTGACCGTGATGCCACCGTCTCCACCGTTTCGGCATGCACCCGAGGAGGAGAAACGGCTACAGGATATCCTACAGGAATCCTGTAGCAGTTCATCCAGCTAGAGCGTACACCATGAAGGCACCTGCAACACATAGAGCAGGCACATGCACCATCCGCAGCCAGGTAATAAGTTTCGTAACCAGCAGCAGTCGGCAAGAAGGAACCCCCGTGCCTATGCATGAAGCAGCAGCAAGCGGATCTGTCACCCTCGTCCTGAAGCCTGAAAATAACGTCGCGGCCGCACAGGTAAGTGCCTCACCCTTTTTCGTCAAATTACATGAACAATGCTCTAAAATGTTTGCGAGTATGAAAATGAATGGGTTGAGCCGGTCGGGTAGCCATTCAACTGGCCACCACGACCAGTCCGATTGTCTCGTCAAATTCGGAAAGTGTTGGTCGTGTCGAGCAAGACAGGAAATGGACACGTGGGAAGCGTCCAGTCAGGGAGAAGCGACGATCTAACAGAAATGGTGGCTGTAGATATGCAGGGAATGATGCGGCAGTCAGGCAGACTTGCAGTGGAATGAATAGCTGACGTCGTCCAACGGTCCGGCAGGGACAGCTCACCCCCGCGCCACGAGTTCCGCAGGGATTGAAATCCACCGGCTAGATCATGTATGGCACTCCACTCATTTATCATCGACCGCTTTGCAGTCGAGTGAGCGTCCGAAATTCCCTGAAGCCTGTTACTCCGAGTCCTCGGCTTGTTCAAACGTCTGGTGGTTGCACAGAAGGCCCAGAACCACTGACGCGCTCTCCAGAACCCGTGCGCGACTTCTACAGGAAGCTCACCGCTACGGAGGAAATCAATCTATTCACGTCAAAGGTGGCGAATTGGAAGAGGTAAGCCTGAACCTGGTCCTCCCATGCAATTGGTTTGAAGGGTGGCGAAGTCGACGTCCTAAAAAAGTAAAACTACAGTCTGGGCATAAATTTGCAAGCGTCTTCTTCCTTTTGCATGAGAATTGTCGTCGTAGTGTATATGCGGGGTTTTCTACAGGATTTGGTTCGTAATTGAGCCCCTGTCAAGGCTCACCTGTAGATAGCCAAGAATTCACGAACTGTGTGCTTGACAGAGGCGTAATTCTACGCTCTGTCTAAAGAAATCCCAAAGGCCCATCTTTTGATACGCGCCAGCCACCTCCGGCTAACACAACAAGCTTTCACCATGCCGGGTGGGTTCATTAGGAAAGAACCAACAGACTCAAAGAAGCTACGGGAAAACCCTGAGGTGGTAGACCTGTTTTCTCGTGCACGATGGATGTCGTTCTGCGACAAGCTTCAAGGTTATGATGACGAGGTGGCAGAGGAATTCCTGCGAGCTTTGAAGCCAAAATCAAAAACGCTGGCCGTTGTCAATTTCAGGGGTTTGAATCTCAGACTCACCCCACAGTTCATCAGCAGAGTCACTGATCTCCCAATGGGGGTACCGTGGGATAAGGAGGAGAGAAAACTAGGCCAGAAGGCTAAAAAGGAGTTATTTCTGCCGGAGGAGCAATTCTCAGAGGATAAGAACGGGGTTCGCAAAGCTAGCCTACAACCACTCTGGAGTGAGGTCAGCCTCCAAATTATGAAATATATCATGTGCGAAGGACGATTCAGCATCGTATATGGGTACCATTTCCGGCTGCTCACACAACTTAGGCACCAAATCGACCTACCTTCAGAAAACAAGCTAAGCATTCCTTACTTCCTCCTGCAGTCCATGACTGAATGTGCCACCAAATTACGAGAGGGCACGCCAGATCAGGTAGTCCATCATGGGCTCATTAAGCTCCTCGTGGAGGATGCACTCCACACATACACCGTCCCTCTCTCATGGGAAGCCTTTCGAAATTTGACTAAGGATGGCGACATCAAAATGTTGGTCGAGGAGCTCACCTCCTCCAGCAGCGAGGAGAAGGAACCAATACAAACAGAGAAGAAAGGAAAAGGCAAAGAAACCATGGCCAAAGCACCAAAGAAAGAACAAAAGGGGAAACAAGAGAAACACCAAGTTGCCGAAACAGAGGATGACAAACCCACATTGACACCCAGGGAGAAAAGGTTACAAAGTAGGGTGGAAAGGACTGAACAAGTCCACGTCAGTGAAGGCACCTCGAAAGCAGCCTCAGCAAAGTCAAAAGACAAAGCACCCTCAGCCAAACAGGCTAAAACGGTGCCACCTGTTTCTACAGGAAAATAAAAAACGGCTTCTACAGGAAGCCAGAAATCAGCCGCTACAGGGCTTTCTACAGGAAGTCCTGAGAAAGGAAAACCAAAGGAGAAGACAGCCGAAATCCTTGCAAGGGAGGCAGCAGCCGTGTTGGCCACCCTTAGTACCCCTCCCAAGCCGAGGGAAAAACGAAAGAGGGAGATCCCTCTGTATTTCAAAGCAAGGAGAAGTGTGAGGATCAAAACAGGCAGGCCCCAACCTCCATCCAGCAGCCCAATTACCATAGAAGACACCCCTACCTCGCCAAGGGAGAGGTCCCCCTCAAAAATATCAGTCACTTATGAGCGGGGGAGCCCGAAGACAACTGCTTGGAAGGAGAGAATGGACAGGTTGGCTTCAAAAACCCCGCTACAGGATGCTGAGGCCGTTCTACAGGAAACATTGGCCCGGCTCAAGGAGACCGAGAGAATGGAGGGAGAGGCAGCCACATCACCACTGAGGGAAGACGGAGTAGAGCCACCGAGGGAAGAAGAGGTAGAGCATATTCCGGAACCTAGTCCCCAGCCAAGCTTGAGCTCGTATTATAACTTTTTGGAGGCTGGAAAAATTATTCCACAGAAATTCACAATGCCGCTTTTCTTTGCGTTGGAGGAAGAAAGAGTGAGAACCCACACGTGGATGAAGATAGCTAAATCAAAAGGAGTGGCAGATATAGGCCCCTTGGAGGAACAACTCAAGGAGGCACAAAGAGAATTAGCTATGGCCAAACACGTGGGAAATTGCCAGCGGGTATTCCTACAGGAAGAGAATGAGAAACTCAAACTGCAGCTACAGGAACTGAGGAAAGAAAGGGGCACATCATCAGGGGACACTACAGCAGAACCTCAAGGCAAAGAAGGACTGCAAGTTGGTCTTGGGGAGCTAACCTCGCATCTACAGGAAAGGGAACTGCAAGCACAAATCGAGATACAAGCTCTCAAACAGCAGTTGCAGCAAAAAGAGGCACAACTGGCCTGCATGGCCAGTTGGGCCATGGATGCTCTACAATGTAGACAACCGGCCAAATCTTATGGCCTATACCTACGGGACCAGTGGCTGCAATTTCAAATTAATGCATTGGCACAGAGGGGTATCTCCCAAATCCAAGACCCCCAGCAGTTCACATAGTTATGCAATAGCAATTCATCAGAGGAAAATGCCAAACTATCGGAGTTCTATCTCCATAATTTGGCCCTTCCTAATGTGACTTCATGGGATCCCAACACAGTCGTAAGGGATATGCAGTTGATGGCATTTGCCTCATGGTTGAACCATGAAGAAAAGAGAGCAGCAGAGGTCAAAGAGGTCATGAACCGAGAGTTACATGAGCCACTGCTGATTAGAGCAGAGCCAGGGGATCCCACTGCATTGATATCGTTCCACCAACACTTAGCCACCAACCCTCAAACTTTATTGAAATACATGGATCAGCAGGCTCAGGCTATAGCACATTTCGAGGATATGGAGCGACTATTAGGGGACAACTGTGTTCATGCTTGCACCCGCCGATGGAACACATTGTCCCACAGCCTCAAAATCAGAGAATATCACACTCCAACTCGAATGAGGGAAGCTCTAGCACGGGTGCCCCTCTACAAGAAGTCCATACAGAACCTCCAAGCCAGCTGGATTGGCCTCAAGCTAAGCCCACCTTTGCTTTTAGGATTGATGGAAGACAGCACAGAAAAAGACGAGCATAAGCAGTGGGAAGAGGTGGAAAGGAAGGCTGGGTTCCATGCCAGTGAGGAGGATACTACTTCAGAAGCCTGGGATGTGAGAGTGGTGATGAAAGCAATGAAAGACGAGGAGCTGGATTAGTTGCTCAGGGATGAGCAATCATTTTAGCTGGGGGGTGATGATGAGCCCCAAATTTGGTAACATTTTGGGCTCATTTGGCCTAACTACCCTTGCTCAATCCTTCATTTTTCATAACTTATGCATCATTTTTTAGTATGTTTATGTCATTTGTACGAATAAGGGCAGTCACTATTCCTAGGTGGCTAACACGTGCTCATTTCAGGTTTTTTGACACATGTGGGAGCAAAACCGAGCAGATAAGGGCTAGGAGACAGCCAAGATGGGGTTGAGGATTCGTAGGAGGGTTGTCCACGGCATTAAATAGCCTTCCTCGGGATCTTCACCCCAACTCCGAGCTCCAAAAGCCACCACAACCAGATCTAGAAGGCAGCCAAACAGATTTTGAGGAAGCAGTTGTTCACTCTCAGTTTGGTCAGGAAGTCCCATAGATTTAGGAGGCCAGGTTGGGGCCTCGTGATGTATAAATGATAAGGCTTCAGCCTTCGAAAAGGACTTTTGAAAAACTGTTGCACATTCTGCACTATGAGCTGTCAGCTCTGTTTTTGCTCTTTTGTAGCCATCATTGGCAGACCTTTTGACTATGATTATTATTTTTTACTGAGAAGCAGTCAGATTTGATCTCAGCTCTGAGTTTCTAAAGGAGCCATAGCTCTCGGGGTTGGGCCCAACCTGAGAGCCTAGGGCCTCCTTCCTTTGTATTGATATCTTTCCTTTCAGCAATATGGTTTTCTTTACATGCATTTGAAACACAGTTTGTTGAGTTAGATTTCGTGGTGTGGTTAAGTAGGTCATTGTTAGAAGATAGAGTTGCTTCAAATGTCTAGAATAGAGTAAAGAGATTAGAACTGATAAGAGTTCCAGAAAAGGGTTGCCTGCACTCTCATTTTCACCTCTTCCTAGGCGCTGGAATTGCAGACAGTGCTACCCAACAAAACACTAGTTTGCGTACTCATGCAATCTTTGGTGCAATATTTTCATTTGTAAAAGTTATCCATGCGCTCAGACCTCTTGGAATGTTTCTTTGCTTCGGTACCATACATGGTTCTCTTTAGAAATAACGTTGTTGTTCATTGGTTTCATTAACAGTTAGGATAGATTAGTAATATTTTGATTGTGTGCAGGACGTGGATGATTTGGTTCAGTTTACACCGTGCAGTGCATCTCCATCACTCTCTCGTCCATCTAAACTTCGTCCAGGCCAACTGCTCATCTCCAAATTAGACCCCTCGTCTCACAACTACTCTACTGCCCACGTCATCCTACCTTTTTGGCCTTCCATTTCCTCTGCCCTCTTTAAGACAAACTAGTTTTCCACACCCTCTCATCACCTCATCTCTCTGTCACTAAGTCATTACAAACCCCTCTCCTACCTCCCTATCCATCCATGCAGCCTCTTCCACTCACCCATCATCCAAAATCCAATCGTAGAACATCCTGTAGGAATTGCTGAACATCCTGTAGAAATTCTGAAACATCCTGTAGAACCCCTGCAGACTTCCTGTAGAAGCTCATAAACGCAGTTTCTTGGCAGCCAAACTTTGTGAAACTCTCTGGAAGGATGTTAGGGACTCCTTAGACCCTCTCTGAGCCTTCCCGACCTCTTCCAAGCATTTCTCCTCCATGATCTGCCTCTGCACAGTGAGAAGCCAGTTAAAAGCACATGCATGATAATTATACATAACTTATTCAAAAATACAAAAAGATGTTTTCTTCAGGTAGAAGTAGTCTAGACACATGCATCTTACCTTCATAGAAGTAATGGCATCTCTTTCAGTAGTTTGCATTCCCATCTTTGCATCAGTAGGACTAGCTGGTAGAATTTGGGTTTGCTAGGGTTTGCGTTTCTTGTTGGCTTTTAGTTCCTTTCTGCAAGTAGATTAGCTTCCTTTGAGTTAGCTTTCGTCCATCAGTTAAAAAGCTTCTTCTAAGAGCTCATAGAAGTTGGCTTAAGCCCCTAGCGGACTTGTGCCAGCTGACCAAGTGACAGCTGCGACAAGAGCTAGTACTTGTGCATACAGCACCGTCGCTTCCAAGTTTGTTACGAACTACCGGGTTGATAAAAGTAAAGAAGGAAGCTCCAAGAGTTGTAGCATTATTGCTACAAAACTGGAGCCCACCAGATACTTATATAAATCATGACTTATGTTAGAGATGTGATATTTATAATTTTAATTTTATTTTATTTTACATATCAACATGAATGATGAAATGGAAATAAAATAATGAATACACTTGACTACTAGATGTGAAAATGAACTTACAAATATATTGGCTAGACATAGCCAAGTATGTTATATGAACTCAAAGATCAATATCATAGATGAGAGTTTATTAAAATGCATAGAAAATCGTTATCTGAATACAATTGATTTTGAATATATCGATGCATATGTTATAATTTGTGGGCAAGTGTTTACATTGCAGATAGTATCATTACCAAACCGACTACGTGATGACAAAACTCCAAGAACAATTGAAGCTCAATGAGATTCCATGATAGGGTATTGACCCTAATTCTACTAGGAGGGGTGGAGGTGTTGCCCACCGTTTATCCTCCAAAACTTGGAGTCATGGGAGGACTGTGCGAGTCACGCTCCCCTAGATGTGTGATGATGACTGCCAGATGCCTACTGGGAAATCAGGTCGATATCGACGCTGCCATCCTTAGAGTTTATGAATGGTTAGGTCAGTATAACTGACGCCATGGCATACTCCAGTAGAGGACGAATAGGATGGGAGCGGAAGAGATTATGAAGGATAGGATGATTTTAGAATAGCTTGGGAACCTGATTTGCGCAAGGCATGACCATTAAAATTATAAATCTATCAACGTTCAAATCACAAATTTTAAAGTGTTCTCACGATTATAAATGAAAATTCAATCACATAACACAATCCTTACATACCCTAAAAGAATTATTGATATACTTTATAAACCCTTAACTTCGGGACGAAGTTCTTTCTAAAGGAGGGGTGTATGTAACAACCCATCTCAAATCACTAACAACATAGCAATATTAGCATGCATGTGAGGCATGCATATGATAGCTACATATGCATGCATCATATACATTGCACTAGTATATATATATATCGATTATTCATGGAGAATGTCTAAATATAAGATAAATGAATTAATTATCAAAAGTGTTAATTAAATACCTAATTCTCGTAAATAGAAGGAATATACATTTAGTAAGAAATATAGTTGAGTTTATTCATATGTTTACCAGCTCATATATAACCCAAAATGTATATTAAATAAACAAAACCCATAAACCTTATTATTAAACCTAATATGTTATAAACATAAAATAATATTTAAAATTTTAAAATCATTATGGTCTTATACTATTTAATAAATTAAAGTACCAACTGTCATAATTAAAAAGTGATATCATTCAATGTTGTAAGGGGATCTAATTCAATTAAAGGCAAGAAGCATGACAAAGCAACCACCGCTTAACAAAAAAATAATATCCTTTCATAAAGGCGGTGAACAGATACGTAGAGGTGAAGGGACCTCTACTATTTAAAGAGAGGAAGGAGGATTTCAAAGGGGGGAAAAATATACAGAGGAAGGGGAAAAATAAATCTGTTGGAGGGATGAGCTAGAGGCTGGATTTTGGAACTGAAAATTGGAAAGTCTTCAATTGTTCTTGGAGTTTTGGGCATGGGGGCCAGTGGACTTCCAATTCTCTGGATCTGGGAACAGCAGAGGTTGATCCCAGATAGGCAGGGAGGAATAATTTGGTTTGGTAATGGAACCAGAAAACTTGGAGCAATGTGATCAACACCAGATGGGAGAATCAGGTATGCAAAGAATCAGGTACGCAGATGCATTTAATTTGATAGAATTTTACAAAAAATCTATCAATCTGATAAAATTTAATATCAGTCTTTACATTTGATTGAAATGGAATATCAATCTTTACAACATAGTCTCAAAAGACTGGGAGGTGTTTGTCCAAAGCATATTGGGCAGGGTGGCCCTTCCAAATTGGGAGGAAATGTGGGCGGCTCTTCGCCAAGAAGAGATCAGAAAGCTGACCAAGGTAGGAAGTAGCGGCAAGGGGGTCAGAATCAAGAAGGAGGAGGAGGTGGATGCTGCCCTAGCATCTAAGGAAAAGCAGGAGAAACGGAAGAAGAAGGACCTCTCCAAGGTCAAATGCTTCCACTATGGGGAACTGGGTCATTATGCAACCCAGTGTCCAAGGAAAAAGAGTTAGGGAGAGGCTTCCGAGACCAAGGATGCACCAACAAGGACGGAGAGGGAAGTGGAGACAGATGATGATTGTGCCATGAGTGCATACACGCCACTTGAGCGGAAGTGGGGAGACATTGACCTGTAGTCAGACACACTACAGGCAATGAGGAGCAGGGTCCTTGAGGTACCCAACCTCTTGGATTATACCTTTTTATGGGAGCCCCGAAAAGGAGTAGCAGGACTAGCGGATGTCGGTAGAGATGGATGCAGAAGGAGCGACAGAGGGAGCTATAGTGCAGGAGTCCTAGGACAGCGTGAGGCAACAGTGCGAGATGCATAGAGTTGTTGCAGCAACGCAGAGGTCAGAGAGGGAGCACTTGTCAGTGACAAAGGGAGCTTCAGCATCGGAAGTGTTTCTAGCCTGACGGAGATGTCAGAGTTGGGAGATCAGTTACTTACTTCTCAGTAACTGAGTTGCAGTGCAGCAGTTAGCAGTGGCAGTGCTATGGGCAGCACAATGCAACATGATGAGAGGGGTTGTCGTACAGATGCAGTAGTGGCAGCGGTAGGGCCATGGGTTGCAGTACATGATGCAACAGTGCAGAGGATGTTGGGTAGCAGGCCTAGCATCTGCACAGGGACCGATGTTGGATGATCAGGGTGATGCTCAGTGAGGAGTATTACGAGAGCATAGTCCTCGCTAAGAGGGAGTGTTGATTTGGCATAGCATCGGATGTGTGCTCTAGCCAAGAAAATTTGTGGAGAGGCTAAAGCACATGAGATCTCCAATACCCAGAAATGGTTTGAGAAGATTCTAAATAATCTGGGAGATATTAAAATAATTAATATTATTAATGTAGTCCTTAAGTCCAAACTAGGGAAAATAAAATATTAATGTGAATTAATATAAAACTGTGTTAGAAGGGTCCAAAAGTCATGGATCAAGCCAAGGTTAATCTTAGCCATTGATTAGGGACTTAATCTCGGTCGTTGAATTGTCAACGAGAAAAGTATAAGAGGAGGCTTGAGGGTCACTTGGAGAACACACCGAGTTGATCAAGATTTCACTTTTCTGCGGCAGGGTTTGCTGAGAAAGTCGAAAGAGTGATCAGAGTTGGAGCTGAGGCGCAGTGAATATAGAAGCAGAGAGGCAGAGATATCAACAGGAGGATCAGCGCAGAAGCTGGGAGAGAGGGATGCAGAGCCAGCTAGAGGTTCACGTAGAGCCAACTAGGGCTCACGCAAAGGGAGCCAGGAGCTGCGCAGTGCCTAAGAGAGCCAGCGTGGGTGACACGGAGGCTCTAAGGGCTGACGCAGTGCCTCCAGAGGTTGACACAGGGTGAGATAGGGTGACGCTGGGCAGACACTGGGCCAGAAAGGGTTGAGGCAGTCCCTAAAGGCTGACGCTGGGGTTTTCGTGGGGCAGATTGGACCTGGGAGGTGTCGGAGTGTTTATTCGAATTTCGGGGTTTCAACCGAAAAATCTGTCTCCAAAGGAGAGGTACTATTGTTGAGATTATTCTCTGTTGGGTGAGCCGGTTTTGGCACCCAGATTGTATTCTGAAACTGCTTAATAATTAAAACCCTCAGATAGCTGCACCGATTTTCCCGCATTGGGTTTTTCTGGGGACATTGGTCCAGAAACAACGGTGTCACTTGTGTGCTTGTTTTGTTTCCTTTAGTTGATGATCTGTAATGTATTGAGCATGTACTTGTATTTATTTTCAGTATTTACATGGTAAATAACTTGTTAATTAATCAGAACAAGTAGGCAAAAATAAATCAGAAAAGTACATGAAGGGTTTCTAACAGTTAGACTTAGAAATTCCAACAACTCCAAACTCCCCTTATGAATTCTCCAGCTAGCCAGAAATATGCACTCCCTGTTGTGGCTGAATGGTAGTGCTATAACACACTCCTGGAACTCCTGAAATACTTATGGGACTACCTCTCTAGGGCGGGCATAGATGGTCCCTCGAAGTCGAGGTTGAATCTCCCGCTTGAGAGATTTGTGGCTAAACAGTTGATTGACTCAGCTAAATAGCAGAGTGAACAGTCAAGTAATTTTGATTGTAAGGTGTAAGAATGAATCCAAAATGAGAGTTGCTCCTTCCTTATAACTCCTTGGACCTCCCTAGCCTCATGTGGGCCCCTCCATCCACCTGTTCGACTTTCCCTCCAAGCTATTCGAATGGGCCAATTCAAACTCCCATGTGGGTGGCCTCCACATTCTACTAGCAACCAAATAAAGTCGAATTGCCTCGTAAGTCTCTAAGTCGAAAATGATGGGTTCTCTTCCTTAGCCAAAATTGTGCAAAATTGTGTAACAGCACCCTGTTACAAATGTGTTTGAGATGGGACATGACATTTTCTCCAAATTGGTTTTTTCCAAGGACATTTGTCCAAAAATAATTGTGTCAATTTTTATGTGTATGTGCTAGTATTTCCTCAGTTTCGAACGCTATTTTCTTCCACGGTTTATTTGTGAAGGTTGCAATGTGATTTATTCGGTATTTGCAATAGCAAATAAATTTTTAAATTAATTAAAAATTAGAAAAATAAATTCCAGTTACTGCAATAGGATTTTAATTTTGAAATTTTCACATGTAAGTTTATCTTAGAGAAGTTCTTGGATCCTCTAATCTCATCCATCAAATCATCTATGTGCGGGATTGGGTATTGGTTCTTCATGGTCTTTTTGTTCAGATCCCTCTAATGAATACACATGCGAAGGGTCCCATCCTTCTTCTTCACCAACACTACAGATGAAGCGAAGGGACTAGAACTAGGTCTAATGTGCCCCAAAGCCAGCAACTCCTGTATGGTCCGCTCAATCTCATCCCGGTAAGCCTTGGGATGTCTATAAGGCATAGTGATAATTGCATGTACACCTTCTAACTCAATCTTGTGCTCAAACCCTCTGTCTGATGATCAAATTAGGGGAATGTCTCCAAAACCTACTGGGTACCTATCCAATATCACCTGAACATCAAGATGTGGTGGTCATGGATGAACCCCTGCCTTTGAGATCTTGAGCTCCACAACCCACTATACATCACCATGTTGTAAATAAAACTCTATCCTATGTGCTAATACTGTCTGGGGTGGGTACGAGTGCATGCCCCTCAACACCACTATCTTCCCATCTGGTCCTGTGAACTCCATCTCCAACCTCCTCCAGTGGGTGGTGACACACCTAAGGGAGTAGATCCATTGAACACCCATCACCACATTGGTGTCTGGTATGAAAATTCCAAACTGGAAATTATTCTCCTAATTATTAATTTAATTTAACAATTTATTTAGTGTTTGCTACAACAAATACTGAATAAATAACACTGCAATCTACACAAATAAAACTACGGAAGAATAAACGCTGGAAGAAATGCTAGCACACACACATATAAATAACAGTTATTTTTGGACAAAAGTCCCCAGAAAAAACCCAACTTGGGAAAACCAGTGCAAAAGATGAGGGTTTTAATATTATGCAGCACTGAAAAATTTGAGTGCAATTTGGATGCATGAAACTGGAAATCCACAACAAGAAAACCTGGGAAAAATACTGAAGGGAATTTCCTTTCTCCCCAGGCAATCTCTGGCACGACTTGCCTTTAGAAAATTCAACCTCCAAACCCTAGTGTGAGCCTCTCCAGTGTTGTTTCTACGTTATCTGCGACATGTGTGGCTCGAAATTGTCATTGATGAAGTTGTTCTGCCTCTAGCTGCTGAAGGAATCGTCTCTCTGGCCTTCTGGAACCTCTACCCAACCTTTGGAAATAAGAATGATTTTTCCTCACCAGCAAATTGATCTGCCTTCTGAATCTACGGCACAAAGCCTCTATGCTACCTCTCTGGGATAACTCGGCCCTCTTGTTGATGTCTCTCCTGATCTGGAAATATTTCCTCCTGATCACTGTCCCTGCCCCTCTCAGGCTACTTCGATCTCTAGTTCTCTCTCTAGCAACTGACTGCTGCTTCTCTGGAATTCGATCTGCTCATAAATCAAACTTTTCAAGTGTTTTCTCCATCACCACATCGACCTCCTCTTATAATCCTCTGTTGGATTACCAACGACCAAATTAAAACATAATCGATGGCTAGGTTCATCTCTGAATCGATCCATGTGAGTTTCTAGATGATTCTCACCTTGACTTAATCAATATTGATTAATTAACCATATTCCCTAAGTTTAGACTTAGGAAATATTTAAAAACTGGTTAATAATCTAACTAAGTCATTTCTAAGTGGAATTTCCAGAAACAATTTCTAGGTTTTGGAGATCTCATGTATTCTAGCCTCTCTACAAAATTTCAAGGCTAGAACACATCCGATGCTACAAAAACTAACACTCCCTCTTAGCGAGGAATGTGTTCTAGTGCTACTGCACACCCTGTAGCAGCACCCTAAGGCCGATCTTTGCATCATCAACTGTCATGCTGCTAATGTCTGGCCATACTGCCCGCCAACCACTGTACAACTCTAATATATGTTGCATCTGTGTTGCTGCTGACCTTGTTGTATTGCTTCCAACACTGCATCTACTCTACAACTCCCTCTCATTTGTTGTCGCTGCAACTGCAATATCTGCAAATGAAAAGAATCCAAAACACAGAATCAACTGTGTTCAGTATGATGCATTTGTCTCCCGAGTCTCTGATTGCTACTAGCATCTGCACTGTCACTAAAGAATTTGTGTTGCTGTTGACTCTGCACGGTGCCAACTACATTGTTGCTAACTCTGCGCTGTGTTCCCCAACATCTCACTGCTACTAGTCTTTGCATCTATTCTTGATCCATCTTGATATCGAATATTGTGGGCCCTCATAGCAAGGTATTAATCCAAGAGGTGGACTCCTCAAAGATCTTGCCCATATGGCACACTGGATTCTCATACTCCTTCTCCTCCTCCTAGATCTGGTGCCCCACTATCTCCTTTTAAACCTAGTCTCTAGCTCAGACTCTTCTTTTCTTTGCAACCCACACTAGACAACTTGCACTTCCTCCAACAATTAGAAGTCGATATGTTGCCAAAATCTGCATTCTGGCTAACTTGCACGACTTCCTCTGGCAATCTCGTACAGTCATCCCTGCAAAGCTGCAAAATTTGTGAGACTCAAAACTGGAGAAAATAAACCCAAAAATCTCCCTCTTTCCTACTGCTCGGTTGTTGGATCTGCTACTCGCACTCCCTTCTGGAGTGAAAAGATCTGCTCACAACTACTGCCAATTTGCAAATGGAAAAATTAGATCTCTAAAACTCGATATCTCTTGACAGAAATTTCCCCTCTATGTGTGCTCTTCTCTCTTCCACCCTGACATGGATTCTGCTTCTGCAACTTGTAGTAAAACCCTCCGCATCTAGTTAGAGATCTACCCAACGAAAAAATCTGGGTTGCTCCCTCTGCCTCTGGAATCACTCGATCTGGCAAGCTTGAATTTTTCTACCCCTCACTTAGAAAAATCGAACCTCCACAAGTAACTCGCCCAGTGTTACAAGAACCGTCCCCCACCCCCAAGGATCTGGAGGCAGAACTGCGTCCCGTACGGATCCACCATTGATCCTTCGACGGAACCGCAGATCTGAACATCAAATCCGCGATTCCGCCTTTTTTTGGCGATTCCTAGAAATTTGGATCTGTGGAGGCTCGATCCACGGTTCCTGCTACCCGATCCGTAGATCCGGAAAGGATCAAGTGTGAATCTATGGAGGTTCTAGCGTGTATCCACTGCGGATCGCGATCGGATTCGAGAGAAGGTGGACGGTTCGGGGGGCCTTTTTTTTTTTTGTAAATTTCTAACTGTTGTGTGAGGAACCACACTTTCCGAATACTCCCAAGGTGCCCCGTGATGCTCCCTCAACACTTCCTAGATGCTCCCTAATGGTAATGTTAAATTCTTAAAGTAAAAGGGACATTCTCATTTATCATTCATTTCCATCCTTTTACTTAAATTTTTAACATTACCATGAAATGAATAAGGATGTTTGAGAGTGGTTCCAACCTCATCAGACTTCATATGGAGAAAGTAGAATTCCATATCCCATTCAAAATTCAACAGACTTATCAATTTTCAGGATCAATGGGATTGTGGCGTTTCATTGGATTATATCATGTATGAGGGCATGCGATTGACATTTAGTCAAGAGCACCAAGACCTATATGTACCCCAGTGTTGGTGTTGTTGATTGTTGAACTCTTTTGTCATGGCCTTAGCAATTATGTACCCTTCACTCAAGTCAAAATCATTAATCAGGCATGTTAAGCTTTCTCTACCATATTATAACTCTTGGATTAAGCTGTTTGATCAAAATTAAGCAATGTTGACTATTATCCCTAAAGAATTGAAGTAGAGGCAAAGGCTAGACGAGAAAAGATGAATCTAGATTCTAGATGGTTAACACTAGAATAATCAATCATTGATGTATGACGGATGCCATGTCTATCTTGATTTATGTAAAAATATGCATGTTTTCATGTCTTCTACAACTAATTTGGTATTTTGGATGTTTTTTTAATATAAATGCAAAAAAATATAAAATATATATATATATATATAGTAGAAGCTTCCAAGACACTTCGCTTGCTATATTTTTGGGAAATGACGCTTTCGCGTCCCCGCTTCCAAAAAACGTTTGCGCTTTGTGCAACGTTGAACTCGGCCTCTTGGCAGAATGACTGCGCTGCCCTTGGGAATTTCTGCCTAATACCCACAATGAGCAGCGAAATTCCTTATCTCTTCGCCTCTGAGCTCTCCGGCTGATCAATTGTGCTTTGATATTGTGATGTTCCAAACTAGGAAAAATATTGCTATGCAAAGCAAATAATAAAAACAACATAAAATTGAAACATCCAGTGCACACTTATAAAAAGTCCAGGAATATCCAACAACTGAGCCATTTTATTATAATCTGGGAGAAAAGTACAATAATGTGGAAGTGGTGCACTTGGGCTTGCCTCAATGGAAAGCGTGATCAAACTCAGGTGGTAATATGTCAAGCCCAAATGGCACAATAACTGCTGCAATGATGCCCTGCGTTGCCCCTATGAAATTGTGTTGTCTGCTGCAAGGATGTTGCTGGAAACCCAACTCCAGTGCTCAAAAAATTACGGAAAATTAACCCCAACCTCTCCGCCAAATACCCAGAATAACCCACGAAGGAATTGGCCAAATGTTGACCTCTGAATTTTGGTCCAAATTCCCCTTAGCTCCTCTAGCTGCTGGCTGAGTTGAGACCCATGTTTGACACCTTATATCTGCCTAGAAAATTATATAAAATTAGCAGTGTGATCGTTGCCCAAAACCCAGAAATACCCAGATAGGGTTTCCCTTGGTTCCAACCTTCAAAAATTGACCCTTCACAACTTGGCCCTCCAATTTTGAATTCTGTTGCTGTGGCTGATCCTATCAATCTTTGCCCTCCCAACTCTAGCAATCGTCCTCAAATGGCCCTCCAAGTGATCTTCTACTTCTCCCAACCAGCTCCACCTCTACAATTCCTTCCTCCAACTCACACGTGAGCCTAGTGATGGCTCTCTACGCAGGGCCAAGTAACTGTAAATCGAACTGCTCCAATGCAACAACCTCCTTCTCCAAAACTCTCCCGGAAGATTGACCCTCCACTGTAGCTTCAATGCCCAAATTCCCCCGGCAGCTGCTGCCCAGATGAACCCACAAGAAACACTTGCATGTTCCCCTTCTGCGTCCTCCAGAAACACACACTGGCTGAGACAAATGTTGAATAATATGACTATGAAACTCCACCGGCTCTCCTCCAAGGTAGTATGAATTGCCTTCCTAGGGTGGCACTCGAAGTCCATCGAAGCAAGGGTTGAGATATCCGCTTGGAGACACTCGTGTGATAAACAACACAGTAACCCGGCTAAGCAGCTCGAGCAACTAAGGTTGAGTTCAATATGTCAAAAGATAAGATATTGAAATGAGGAGAGTTTCCTTGTATAGATTTCGTGGAGCATTTTTCCCTCCATCGTGGGTCCCTCACTTAACCATTGATTTCTCCTCCATGCAAATCGAACTAGGGAATGCATATTCTCCTAGTGTGGGTGGCCCCCACATGCAAATTAACCACATCGAAATAACTTCTACTAAGTCTAGCCTCCTAATAAAATCGAATGGGCCCTATCACCTCCAAAATCGGCCCCAAAATGTAGAAATTATTCTTGTTCCAAAATAACTTAGGAAGGGACATTATAGATACCATGTGAAAAATCCAAACTGGAATCCTATTGCAACAACTAGAAATTATTCTCCTAATTGTTAATTTAATTTAACAATTTATTTACTATTTGCTACGACAAATTATGAATAAATCACATTGCAATCTACACAAATAAAACTGTGCAAGAATAAGCACTGCAAGAAATGCTAGCACACACACACACACACACACAAAATAACACAGTGATTTTTGGACAAAAGTCCCCGGAAAAACCCAACTTGGGAAAATCGATGCAACAGATGAGGGTTTTAATATTATGCAGCATTGAAAAATATGAGTACAATCTAGATACCTAAAACTGGAAATCGACAACATGAAAATCTAGGCAAAACACTGAAGAGAATTTCCCTTCTCCCACATGCAATCTCTGGCACGACTTGCCTTTAGAAAACTCGGCCTCCAAACCCTAGCGTGAGCCTCTCCAGCGTTGTCTCTGCACTGTCTGCCACACGTGTGGCTCGAAACTGCCACTGATGAAGTCGTTCTATCTCTAGCTGCTGAAGGACTCGTCTCTCCGACCTTCTGGAACATTTGCCCGACCTCTGGAATTGAGAACGATTTTTCCTCACCAGCAAATCGATCTACCTACTGAAGCTACTGCGTAGAGCCTATACACTGCCTCTAGGGGATAAATTGGCCCTCTTGCTGCTGCCTCTTCAGATCTGGAAATCTTTCCTCCAGATCACTGTTCCTGCCCCTCTCACATTGCTTCGATCTCTAGCTTTCTCTCCGGCAACAGACTGTTGCTACTCTGGAAACTGATCTGCTCTGAAATCGAACTTTTCAAGTGTTTTCTCCATCACCACATCGACCTCCTCTTATAATCCTCTTTTGGAGCACCAACGACCAAGATTAAAACATAATCAATGGCTAGGATCATCTCTGGATCGATCCATGTGAGTTTCTAGATGATTCTCACCTTGACTTAATTAATACTGATTAATTAACCATATTCCCTACGTTTAGACTTAGGAAATATTTAAAAATTGGGTAATAATCTAATTAAGTCATTCTAGGCGGAATTTCCAGAAATGATTTCTAGGTTTTTGAGATCTCATGTAGTCTAGCCTCTGCACAAAACTTCAAGGCTAGAACATATCCGATGCTACAAAAACTAACATCTAGAACATCAACTACAAATAAGTGTCTATCATCAAATAGTTCCTCATAACCTGAGTCATTGTAGGGATGTATCTGGTACACTACATGGTCTTGTCTCTAGGCACTAAGACTAAAAATCCTTCAAAAGTCTCAATATGTATCCCTCTCTGCTTCATCACCTGGGCATCAACGAAGTTGTGGGTATCCGCATTGTCCGCCAACATTGATACACGTTGCTCCTGCATCGTGCCTTTAATTCTCAAATTCAAGTACTTTGGCACTCCCTGTAATGTTCCAAAATAGGAAAAACAGTGATATGCAAGCAAATAACAATTTTCACTGCATAAATTTTAAAACAATTTAGTAAACACCTAGAACAATCAGAAATATGGAAGCAGTTGAGCCATTTTATTATAAATTGGTGCAAGAGTACAAAATATGGAAGGAATGCACCTGGGGTTGCCTCAAAGGAAAGCGGAGCAAATCCCAGGTGAAGCAATGACAACCCGAAGCTACAATCAACTGACCAATTGTTGCATTGCATAGTCCCCAACAATTCTGCACTATATGCTGCAAAGATATGGCTGAAAACCCCACCTTTGGTGCTTAGAAAATTTTGAAAATTTATATCTAGGCTACTCAAGCAAAACCCACAAAAACCCAGAAATGGTTTGGCCTGATTTTGACCTCCAAAAATCGATCCCCAGAGGCACTACACAGTCCCCAGCGATTCCGCACTGTTTGTTGCAAAGGTATGGCTAAAAACCCCACCTTTAGCGCTTAGTAAATTGTGCAAATTTATATCTAGGCTCCTCAAGAAAAACCCAGAAATGTTTTGACCTGATTTTGAGTTTCCAAAATCGACCCCCAAAAGCCCCACGTTTTCCAATAGTTGTTGAACCAAGCTTTCTGTCAAGCCACTAGCAAAATCCTCCCCAGACACTCCTAAAATGTAGCAATCAACTCCACCAATACTTCCCTTATATTTCCTTGCAAGCAATAGCCCCAATGGCTGAAACTCTATCTCCCACGTATGCCCAATTTCTCTCTTCTGCACTGGCCACAGAGTCTGCAAAATCACTCTTAAATATTGCTGCCACTTTCAGCCCTCAAACTCACCCAATAGCCAACAAATCTATTGAGCCTTCTTCTCCTAATTTCTCCCGGCAATAGCCCTCCAAAAGAATGCTGCAATGACCACACTAGATCCACTAATGTGTCCTTTAGAAATACGCATTGTTGGGGTGAACTGAATACAAATGCTGGAAATATCTCTACAAATCTCCTCTAGATGATAATGGATGAACCTCTCTAGGGTGGCACTTGAAGTCCCCCGAAGAAAGGGTGAGTTCTCTGCTTGGAAAACTCTTACTAAACAACAAGTGCTTCGGCTAAACAGCTTGAGCAACAGAATCAAATTCGATAAGCCAAGAATGCCAAATGAAGTGTGTTGCCTTCCTTTTATAACTTTCGTGGAGCCTTTCTTCCCACATTTTCTTCCTGCCTTTTCTTCCCTCTCATGCATTTTGAACCATTGGCTTAGGGCATATTTCTTATGTGGGCGGTCCCCACATATCATTAACAAAACAAAATAAAATAAATTTAACTTGCCTCTAACTCCTAAGTCTGCTATCAAAAATAAAATGGGCCCCGTCTTCACCAAAATTGGCCCCCAAAATGTACAAATAAATCTTGTTCCAAAATAATTTAAGAAGGGAAATTATAGTCCTCCCTACCAAAAATTGCTTGTCCTCAAGCAATGCTTAAACAAGTGCCCTCTCTAACTATTAATCACCACTGTAACCACCAATAATACTAGGGTGCCAAATGTACCATTGAGTCATCCCCAATCTCAGCACTGTCCCGACATAAAGGAATCCCTCGATACCAGGCTCCCAAGCCATCCTAACCAATGTGAATCGCACTTTGCTCCACTCGCTATCCTACCAGATATAGGTACCAAAAGCCCTCTGCATACTAGCAATAAGTAGAGGATCATGATAATGTAAGAGTCTACCCAACTCCCCATGAAATTTCCCTACTGAGTAGTCCATCTCATGCACTACAAGAGTAAACTCCTGAAGATGCAATCCAATCCTGGTGGGATTGAACCCTCATCTACTTGGGCCTCCCCTGATCTCCTCTTGTCGATCACCCTGCCACACTGGTGAAGTTCCCCACACCATCAACGAATCACTAAAACCAAATGGAAGATCTGGATGACCCTCCCCTGTAGAAACCAGCTCACCTCTATGGGTAGCTAAACTGCTCAACCCTGTTATGCCAGAATCCTTTGCCCGTCGCAAAAGGAACCTATCTTGCTCGCATCATGAGACTCTGGTCATGACTAACTACCTAGCATGCTCGTACCAGAGCCTTGTCTCCCGTAACTCTTAGCCATAATCTATGCAATGATCGAGGCTAGGCCAATCTTGCCAAAGCAACTCAACAGTGTTGGCGCCTATCACTCCATGGCTAGCCCCAATCCTAAGCAACAATCTGCCTCGTCCTATGGTGAGGGCTTTGGTGATTCCCCATGTGTCTATGTGTGAATGAATCAGTCTTCCTATTATCCCGACCATGCTCACCGAGGAGTGGAGTATCCCACCAATCCACTGGATCCCTAGATGCCATAACCATACTGGAGGTCCATAACCCCCAATCCTCTCTGCTTGTTGTTGTGATATGCTGCTAGTTGTTGGGACCCCTCTATGCCCTATCTCTACCTCCCGTAGGTATCCAATAGGTAGGTACCAAGCATCAAGAACTTGTGCTGCAAATATCCAACTGCTCTGTGCCTGTCAAATCACACAGCGAGATCTGTTATCCCAGCTCCTGATGATGTCCCTAGGTACTGCTGGAAGCCTAGGCATCATCCTGTCAACAAGGAGTACCGTCCTCTGCACCTCATGCTCACCTAACGCCTTGAGTTGTCCAGCTGAAAAAGCACCATGTAACTCACTCTCGATCACCTCCCAAAGTGTGAGCCTAGGGGTGGAACACATGCTACCTCGACAATCAACCATGCCATCCCTAAGAATGTAACTATCATGCCCCTTCTCAAATACATTTTTAATAAGGTGTTGCTACACAATTTTGCACAATTTTGGCTAAGGAAAAGAACCCAGTGTTTTCGACTTAGGGACTTAGGAGGAAATTCGACTTTATTTGGCTGCTAGTGGAATGTGGGGGCCACCCACATGTGAATTCGAACTGGGCCATTCGAATGGCTTGGAGGGAAGTCGAATAGCTGGATGGAGGGGCCCACATGAGGCAAGGAAGGCCCAAGGAGTTAAAAGGAGGAGGAAGCTCTCATTTGGATTCATTCTTACACCTTGCAAACAAAAATTACTTGATTGTTCGCTTTGTTGTTTAGCTGAGTCAACCGGCTGTTTAGCCATGAATCTCTCAAGCAGGAGATTCAACCTTTCCTTGGGGGACCTTCCGTGCCCGCCCTAGGGAGGTAGTTCCATAAGCATTTCAGGAGATCTGAGAGTGTGTTACAGCACTACCATTCAGCCACAAACAGGGAGTGTGTATTTTTGGCTAGTTGGAGAATACACAGGAGGAGTTGGAGCCAACATTGATCAAACATTTGCCGGGAGAGTCGGAGGATTGGGAGAGCAGCAGGAGGCCAACATTTCTTGTGAGTTTTGGAGCCACCAGAGCCAGCGTTCCAACAGTTCGAGTTTTTGGGCTTGGGGACAGCGCAAAGGGCCAGTCCAGCGTTTTCGTGAAGCTTAGGAGCAGGTGCTACAAGTCGGAAGCCCATCCGGGAAGTTAGGGGATTTATAGTAGGGGTCAGCCCAACACTTTGGGACTATTTCCAAGAGGATTTACAGGCAGCGTCCAACAGGCCGAGTTTTGCAGTTGCAGCTGAAGTTGGGCTTCTTGGGGGTCAAATTTTAGAAGTCTAAACCAACTAAATTCGTTCATGGTTTTTTTCGGGTTTAGGCCAAGGAGTCTGGGGTTAAAAGCTCATAATTTTCTGAGCACAGGAAGTGGACTTTCCAACCATTCGAACTTAGCAGAAAAGGCAGTTTTCTGGGCAGCGTAGTGTATATTGGTGCAACAGTTGGAACAGTCATCAGTTCAGCCATTTCTCACCTGGGTTTGGTCATGCTTGTCCACTGAGACAAGCCCAAGTGCACCATTATGTTATCCATTGTATTTTTCCCTCAAAGAAGTAATAAAATGGCTCATCAGTTCTTTATTTGCAGCATTTTCATGGGTGTTTAATGTGTATTTCGTTTTTATATTTTTCTGCACAGATTATTTTCTTTTCATCACTTGTATTCCTATTTAGGAACATTACAGCGGTATCAGAGCCTAGTTCTTGGCTCAATTGTGGGGATTGTCTCCTATGAGAGAAGGGGACCAGCAGAACATCACATACTTAAGGCAAAGGTACCAGAGCAGAGAAAGAGAGTTGGAGATTACTCCAGACATGGAGGATAGAGGGAAAGTAGTGGTAGAAGATGAGGACATGGTGGAACCCAAAAGCAGGGAAGAGATGGCTTTCGACAGCCTCCTGAGAGCCCTGAATGACTTAGCCAAGGGTCAGAAAGATACGCTGGAAGAGATAAAGCTGCAAAATAAAGAGAGGACCACTCCTAGAGGGTTTTTGTTTGGGGAAACTTCTGGAGCTTCTCAGCCATTCGATCACCCCTCACTAGCAACGCAACACCCATTAGCTAGTGGGCCAAATCTTGCCACACAACCTTCTTTTGTACCATTGGCATAAATCGAACTTGCAAGGGGTGAAGGCCCCATTCAGATGGGAGACTATTTTAGAGAGTTGCAGTTTATGGATGCAGACTTCAGGGAAGCACTCTCTTTCAGAGATTTATGCAAGCTCAAGCAAAGTGAGAAGAACAAGGGTTATGGAGGACAGGGAACCTAGAACTATGAGTTGCAAAGGACCAAAGGGAGGATGTACTTCCCTACTTTCGATGGCACTGCCGAGTGCACAACTAGGGCTTGGGTTGAGAAGATGGACACCTACTTCCAACTCAACCGAATGACAGAACAGGAAGCCATCAAGATGGCCATGCTGCACATGGAGGGGGAATCCCACGACTGGTGGTTTCATGGCTTTGCCACCCTAGGGCATGCCAATGTGGCTTCTTATGAGGACTTCACCAGGAAAGTGGTGGAGCGTTTTGACCAGAGAGATCCAGAGCCCTATTTCAAAGCGCTGACCCAACTCCGCTAAATAGCAACTCGGAGCAGTGCATCTCAGTTTTAGTGAGTATCAGTGATGGTTCTAGATCTATCAGAGGCTAGGATGGTGTACACCTTCATTGAGGGCTTACTTGAGCCCCTACGTGGACTGGCACGCAGACCCTCCACGCTGCAGGAGCCAGTTTTGCGCACCAGAGATCTACAGGGGGTCATCCCCAAGACTAGAGCGCTCTTTCCCGCACGAACCCCTTTTCCACAGAAGGGGCATGAGACTAGGCCTCCACCTCAGAGGACCACATAGGGGCGGGGGCAGCTAGATGATGAGACGCAAAAGGACCTCAGGAGAAGGAAGTTGTGCTTCACATGCAGGGAGCCCGAGGCACCAGGCCATCGGTGCACTGCCGGCAGAGCACACTATATTGAGGTTTTTTCAGACAGTGACCAGGAGGACGAGGTGGAGCAGGAGTGTGGTGTGGGAGATGGTGAGAGTTCGATAGATAGAGGTCCACCACCACCACCTCCACAAGGAGGGGCATCCCTTGCCCCATCCGGGGGAGTCCTTGCTTCTTTATGCAGGATTCCCAAATTTTTGACATTGAGGATCAGAGGTACCGTATAGAGGCATAAGGTTTGAGTCCTAGTTGATAGTGGGGCTACCCACAACTTCATAGATACCCAGTTGGTTCAAAGGAGAGACCTCACCACAGCTGAGTTTGAGGGCTTTTCAGTCCTACTACCAGGTGACCGCACCATACATTGCACTCGATATGTGCCTGCCTTGACAGTAGTTATGGGGAACTACTCGATGATGAACCATTTCTTTGTGGTCGATGTGCTAGACACCAACATGGTGATGGGTGTCCAGTGGATGTATTCCCTTGGGCGAGTCACGACAGATTGGAGGAAGCCAGAGATGGAGTTCATTGGGCCGGATGGAAAACCGGTAGTTCGGAGAGGCATGCAATCCTATCCACCTCAGACAGTCTTAGCCCACAGGATGGAGGCAGATCTGTGACATGGGGACATTGCATGAGCAGTAGAGCTGAGGATTTCACAGGTTGGGGGACAAGCCCAGCCACCACCACCAGACATATGGGCTTTACTGGACAGATACGCAGTTGTGTTTGGGGAAAAACCACTAGGGCAGCCACTAGACAGGGGATTCAAGCACACTAATGAGTTGGAGTCAGGTGTGCAGGCAATGATCCGTTGAATTGTGGTAGCATCGGATGTGCTCTAGCCATGAAAATTGGTGGAGAGGCTAAGGCACATAAGATCTCCAAGACCCAGAAATGGTTTGGGGAAATTCTACCCATCTGGAGAGATTAAAATAATTAATATTTTTAATGGGGTTCCTAAGTCTAAACTTAGGAAAATTAAAATATTAATGGGTATTAATATAAAACTAGGTGAGAATGTTCTAAATGACATGGATCAAGCCAAATCTAATCTTAGCCATTGATTAGGGACTTAATCTCGGCCGTTGAAGACTCAACAGGAAAAGTATAAGAGGAGGCTTGAGGGTCTATTGGAGATACACCAAATTGATAAGTCAATTCGATTTTCTGGAGTGGGGTTTGCTGAGATAATCGAACCACTGATCTGTTGCAGCGAGGGGAAGTTCGGCACGAGGCCGAGAATACATAGAAGAGAGGCAGAGATGGTGCAAGAGAGACAGCGCAAAGCCTAAGAAGGTTTACGCAGAGGCGGCAGGGAGCTACGCAAACGTAGCTGGGAGCTATGCAAACGTAGCTGGGAGCTACGCAGAGGCTGAAGAGGCCAGCGTGGGTGACGCAGAGGATCTCAGGGCTGACACAGAGGCTTCAGTAGCTACGCAAAGGCTAGCACAGCTGACGCCGGGCCAAGGGGCAGCGCCGAGAGAATTTTCGTGGGGCAGACTGAGTGTTGGTGAGTCGGGAAGGCTAACGCAATCCCTGCAGAGTGATGTAGAGAAGCTTGGAGTAGCTTTTGCTATCCAGCTAAGGAGTTGCCATTGTTGGTGTGGGATCGTTCATCTGGTGATTGATCAGCCGGAATATCTGTCTCCGAGGAGAGGTACTACTGTCGAGGGCATTCTCTATTGGGTGAGCCATTTCTGTCACCCTAAATGTATTCAGAAACTGCATAGTAATAAAACCCTCATATCTGCTACACCGGTTTTCCCGCATTGGGTATTTTCAAGGATGATTGTTGAAAAAATACTAGTGTGCCTTGTGTGTTTGTCTCAGTTATTTAAGTTGTTGATCTGTATATGAGTTAACGCTGCATTTGTGTTTATTTCAGTATTTATATTTATAAATAACTTGTTAATGGAATAAACAAGTAGGAGAAATTAAACCAGATAATGCAGTAGAGATTTCTAACGTGTCAGACTTAGAAATTTCAACATGATCACCACCTCTTATAGGCATCCCAAGGCCTATAAGGATGAGATAGAGAAGACCATTTAGGAGCTGTTAGCATTGGGCCATATCAGGCCAAGTTCCAGTCCCTTCGCTTCTTCAGTAGTACTGGTGAAGAAGAAGGATGGAACCCTTCGTATGTGCATTGACTACCGGGCCCTCAACCAGAAGACATTGAAGAACCGGTACCCCATTCCCCGCATAGATGAGTTGATGGATGAGCTTAGAGGAGCCAAGTACTTATCTAAGATCGATTTGCGTTTAGGGTACCACCATATCAGGGTGATGGATCAGGATATCCCTAAGACAACTTTCCGGTGCCACTATGGGCACTTCGAGTTCCTGGTCATGCCATTTGGGCTGACCAATGCTCCGACCACTTTCCAGTCATGCATGAACCATGTCTTTCGGGGATAGTTGAGGAGGTTTGTGTTGGTTTTCTTCGATGACATTCTGATTTACAACCAGACGTGGGAGGAGCATCTCCAACACTTGGGGGAGGTACTAGACATCCTTGAGGAGCAACAGTTTTATGCCAAACTATCCATGTGCGATTTTGGCTTGATAGAGATGCTCTACCTAGGGCATATCATCAGTGTTGATGGGATGAAGTTCCATGAGGAGAAGATACAAGCCATCCGAGATTGGTCAGTACCGGGAGATGTGATTGTGTTGAGGGGTTTCTTGGGCATTTGCACCTACTACAGGAAATTTGTCAAGGGGTTCTCACAGCTGGCAGCACCCTTGACCGATTTGACCAAGAGAGGGTCTTTCTCATGGACTGATGGAGCACAGGTTCCCTTTGATCTCCTCAAGGAGGTGATGAGCAGTTGCCCAGTCTTGGCACTTCTAGATTTTTTTGAGCCTTTCACCGTTGAGTGTGATGCATCCGAGGTGGGAGTTGGAGCAGTTTTGTCACAAGATGGGCATCCCATTGCTTTCGAGAGTCGGAAGCTCCTACCACATGAGTTGTCATATTCCATATATGACAAACAGATGTTGGCCATCATGCATGCATTGGCCAAGTTTCAACAGTACTTGTTGGGCAACAGGTTTCAAGTGAACACTGATCACAACAGTCTTTGTCACTTCATGGGGTAGCAGGGCCTCAATGACAGGCAACAGAGATGGATAACATGGTGCAGGCCTATGACTTCGACATAGAGTATGTGCGGGGAAACACAATGTGGTGGCCGATGCTCTATCTCGGAGACCAGTTGGTTTATCCCTCATGATCATCTGCCATGGTTGGAAGGATCAACTATTGGTGGAGTACTCCAAAGATAGGAGGGAATTGTAATGATCCTTAATAGGAATACAAGTGATAACAAGCAAATAATACATGCAGCAAATTACAGAAACGAAATATTCAGCAAACACCTATATTAATGCTGCAAATGGAGAACTTCTGAGCCATTTTATTATATTTCTGCAAGTCAAATACAATAGATGATGGAATGGTGCACCTCGGCTTGTTTGAAAGGACAAGTAGGACCAAACCTAGGTAGGAAAATGGCTAAGCTGAAGGTTGCCCGTACACTGCCCAGAAAGTTGAAACCACTGCTCAATTGAAGTTAGAATGGCTGGAAGGTGCATTGAAACTACCCAAAAATTTATATGCTTTCACAAAAACCCAGAAATGGTTTGTCCTGATTTGGACTTCCCAAAATCGACCCCCAAAGGCATTCTTCAATCCTTAGTAATTCTACACTGTCTCCTGCATAGATACGGCTTAAAACCCCACCTCCGGTGCTCAAAAAAATTTGAATCTTTATATTTGGATCCTTGTCAAAGACCCAAAAAAACCCAGAGAGAATTTTTGCTAGTTTAGATTTCTGATTTTCAACCCCCTTAGAGCCTCACCTCAGCTCTAGCTGCCAATTTCGGCTTGCTGGAAACTGCTTGTAAATCCACCTGAAAACTTCTCCAAAATGTTGAGTTCACCCGTGCTATCCAATCCCTGACTCCCCGGATGATCTCTTGGCCCAACTCAGCTGCTCCCAAGTACCACAAAAATCTGTTATGTGGCCTTTGCGTTGTCCCCAAGCGCAACAGTTCGAATTGCTGGAATGTTGGCTCAGCTAGCTGTACCAGCACGAACGCTGGTCTAATGCCACTACCTAAGCTCCCCAACTCCCGGACAAGCAATTAGATCTCTGCTTGCCTCAATCTCCCTCTGCATGTTTCCTCGCTGCCTAGAAATACACACTCCTTGCTCTGTGTTTGTTGGTGGTGCTATGTCACTTGCCTCGGAACTCCTGAAATCCTTGTAGAACTGCCTCTCTAGGGCGGGCATGGACGGTCCCCCGAAGTAAAGGTTGAATCTCTCGCTTGAGATATTTGTGGCGAAACAGTGGGTTGACTCAGCTAAACAACAGAGTGAATAGTCAAGTGATTTTGTTTGCAAGATGTATGAATGAATCTAAATGAGAGCTCTCTCCTCTTCTTATCTTTGTGGGCCTTGCTTGCCTCATGTGAGCCCCTCCATCAAGCGATTTGAATTCCCTCCAAACCATTCGAATGGCCTAGTTCGAATTCCCACGTGGGTGGCCCCCACCTTCCACTAGCAACCAAATTAAGTCGAATTTCCTCCTAAGTCCCTAAGTCGAAAATGTTGGGTTCTTTCCCTTAGCCAAAATTGTGCAAAAATGTGTGGAAACACCCTGTTACAAATGTGTTTGAGAAGGGACATGACAGTCCTCCCCTCCCAAATGTTGCTTGCCCTCAAGCAACCTCAAAGCTAGGTGCTCCAAAATGTGCTCACCCTCCCAGGTGGCATCCTCATCCGGCAAGCTCCTCCAATGCACCAAAAATCGTCGATGTAAGGCGGAGAAAGAAGTCGAGGAGGATGACAATTGTGCCATGATTGCTCATGTGCCACTTGAGAAGAAGAGGGGAAACATTGAGCTGTAGTCAGGAGGACTACAAGTGATGAGGAGCAAGATCCTTGAGGTACCCAACCTCTTGGATTATACCTTTCTACGGGAACCCCATAGAGGAGTAGCAGGACTGGCGAATGTCAATAGAGACAGATGCAGATGGAGTGGCAGAGAGTGCTACAGTGCAAGAGTCCAGGGACAACGCGAGGCTAGCAGGTTGCAACAGTGTGAGAGGCACGGGAGTATTGCACCAGTGCAGGATGGTACAGTGAAGTGGGCAATAGTGAGAGATGCAGGGAGTTGTTGCAGCAGCTCAAAGGTTAGTAGAGGGAGCACTTGTTAGTGGTAGAGGGAGCTTCAACATCGGGAGTGTTTCTAGCCTGACAGGGATGTCAGAAGTTGGGTGGATCAATTACTTACTTCTCAGTAACTAAGTTGTAGTGCAGTAGTTAGCAGTGGCAGTGCTATGGGCAGCATGATGTAGCATGATGAGAGGGGATGTAGTGCGGACGCAGTGCTGGGAGGATGGACCAGCAGCAACATGGATGCAGAGGGAGTTGTCGTACGGATGCAACAGTGGCAGTGGCAGGGCCATGGGCAGTAGTACAGGTTGCAGCAGTGTAGAGGATGTTGGGCGAGGAAGCCTAGCATCAGCACAGGGACCGATGCGGGATAATCAAAGTGATGCTCAGTGTGGAGTATACTAGAGCACAGTCCTCGCTAACAGGGAGTGTTGATTTTGGGTAGCATCGGATGTGCTCTAGCCATGAAAATTGGTGGAGAGGCTAAATCATATGAGATCTCCAAGACCCAGAAATGGTTTGGGCAGATTCTAACCGGTTTGGGAGATATTAAAATAATTAATATTTTTAATGGAGTTCTAGGTTTAAACTTATGAAAAATAAAATATTAATGGTTATTGATATAAAACTGGGTTAGAAGGTTCCAAAAGTCATGGATCAAGCCAAATCTAATCTTAGCCATTGATTAGAGATTTAATCTCGGTCGTTGATGTACCAACGAGAAAAGTATAAGAGGAGGCTTGAGGGTTAGTTGGATAACACACCAGAGTGATTAGTCATTCTATTCTCTAGAGCGGGGTTTGCTAAGAGAGATAGAATCAGTGATCAACACTGAGGGCAGTGAATACATAGCAGCGAGGCAGAGTTGGTACCAGAGAGACAGTGCAGAGCCGGGAAAGGTTGATGCAGAGGTAACTAGGAGCTGCGCAGAGCTAGGAGAGGCCAGCATGTGTGATGCAGAGGGTCTAAGGGCTGATGCAGAAGCTCCAAAAGTTGGCGCAGGGCAAAGAGGCAGCACTGGGAGGATTTCATGGGACAAACTGGGAACTGGTGAGCTGGGTAGGGTGACATAGTCCCTATCAGAGTGACGCAGAGCAGTGGGAGCTGCAATTGTTGCTGTGGGATCATTCATTCGGTGATTAATCAACCGGAATATATGTCTCCGAGGATAGGTATTTGTTAAATTTGGACAACTAGGTCCAAACTCCATGTTCTGATGCTCAGATTAAGAGGCTAATATTTTTGTTGGATTCCTCTTACTGAGAGGTGTAAAATCCATATAAAAATAGTCTTAATCCGATGAGCAGAACTTATATTGTGAATTTATTATTCTTAATAAATTATATGTGCAAGGTCAGCCAGTTTTGTAATGTAGGCTCACATGCCCAACAGATGTGTCACACACCCTCATTGATGGATATATATACAGGAAAAGTTGGAGAGAATTTTAAGACAACTCAACTCACATCTTCCTCTCTCATCTTAGAGAGTACGCTACCTGGAGGACGAATTTCAGCCACACGTGGGAAGGACGAAGAGGACAGACCGTACGGATTTTCTGCTGCTAGGGTTTCGCAGAAAGTTTGACCAGCGTTGACTTTGGTCAACGCTTGGTCCAATCAAGCTGAAAATTGGTGGAAAGTTCGATTTTTGAAGGCCGTACTATCTGGCACAAAAATCGAGGTCAAAGGGTTGACCGTTTTGCTGCTGCGTTGACTTTTGTAGAATTGACTTGGGTTGACTCATCTACTAGTTGGAGGGATCTTGTGACACATCTGGGCTGGCTGACCAAAGGAGACTTTGCTGGTTGAAGCATCCTGTTGACCGTCAAAACGAACACACACATTTTTCTTGTTTCTGATTTGTCTTCTGTAAGATCTGCTTCTATGTTCTATCTGCATTTTGTTTAACTACTTGTATGATTGCTGTGAGGAAAGTGAAATTGCTCTTAGCATAGAACATCTACAAAACTTTACATGGTATCGGAGCTGAGGAGAAGACAAACTCTATCTATAGCAATCATCATCAAAGGAAATGGATTCCACTAAGCTTGAATTCAGGGAGAATGACAAGCTGACTGGAAGTGATGACTTCCATGCCTGGAAGATGTTATTAGATCTCAAATTGGAAGATCATGATCTCCTAGATCATGTGACAGGGAAGATTCAAGAACCCCCATCAAATGCCTCTGCTGCTGTTAGAAACAAGTATAAGAAGGGAGAAATCAGAGCAAAGCTGCTGATCAGGGAATCCATAAATAAGAGTCTGGTTGCCTACATATCTGAACTAGGCACATCCAAGGAGATGTATGACAAACTGATACTTATGTTCCAAGTAAACAATGTGAACCAAGTGCTATTCCTCAAGAACAAGTTGAAGAATATGAAGAAGGGTCGAGACGAGTCTATTCAAACTTTCTTTATGAAGTTGACCGAAACCAGGAACAATCTGCTAGCTATTGGGGAGACAATAGCTGATCGTGAGATGGTTCTCACCGCACTTGGAGGACTTTCATATGAATGGCAAGTATTCACAACTACCATTCTCAACAATAATACCATCCCTAACTTTGATGAGCTTCTGTCTAGATGTATGCAAGAAGAAACAAGGATGAAGGAATTTGATAATGAAAGAAATGCTGCCTATGTTGCTCATTCCCGAAAGAAGAACTCTGGTGGTTCTAAGGACAAAGGAAGGACTAAGACTCAAGAGAAGAAGGGTAAATGTTTCACCTGCCATAGGACTGGACACTATGCTAGAGAATGCCCCTTCAAGAAGAATTCTCCCGATAGTGACGACAACAACAACAACCGAAGGAATGGGAATCGAAGAAATGACAAATCCAAAGGAAAGAGGAAGGCTCACTTTGAAGGAAACAATCCACCTTCTAAAAAGACCAGAAATACCAGGTATGAGGAGTCTAATGTTGTTGATAAAAGAAATGAGTATATTCTAATATCTGCTCTCTCAGCTGCATCTCCGCCCGACACTATGGATGTCTGGCTAATCGATAGTGGTGCCTCAAGACACATCACCGGATTCAAGGAAGCACTTTCTGACATGGTTGAAAAGGATACTGATTTAGAAATTATCCTTGGGGATAATGCCACTTATCCTGTGAAAGGGACCGGGACTGTGACCCTCCACTTGTCTCAAGGACAAGTCCTCCGTCTACAAGATGTACTCTATGTACCCAAATTGAAGAAGAACCTTGTGTCTGTATCTGCCATGGAAGACAAAGGATTCAATGTAACTTTCTCTGATGGAAAGGTACTCATGTGGAAGAAGAGCTTCAAGGAAGCTATCTCAATTGGTTTTAGAGTTGGTACACTCTACCATGTTGGAGGGAGTCCGTTGGGAGCTATGACTTGTGATACTATCCGTCAAACCGAACTATGGCACCGAAGATTTGGACACCTTCATTACAAGGCTCTCCCCGAAGCAAGGAAGGTGGTGACAGGGATGCCTGATTTTGGAAATAATCATGAAGGTGTATGTAAGGGCTGTGCTGAAGGAAAACATACAAGGGGACCTTTCCCCTCAAGTGTCACAAAGACATCTGAGATATTGCAACTGGTCCATTCTGATCTTTCCGGTATGTTGCCTGTAACATCCCTGGGGGGATATTCTTACTATATGACATTTACTGATGACTTCTCTCGCAAAACCTGGATATACTTCTTGAAGAAGAAGGATGAGGCTTTCATGTGGTTCCGTACCTTCAAAGCCTTGGTGGAAAATATGACCGGAAAGAAGATCAAAATTTTGAGGACTGACAATGGCACTAAATATGAGTCAAATGAGTTCAAAGACTTTTGCAGAGAAGCCGGCATTAAGAGGGAGTCTACCACTGCATATACTCCCGAGCAGAATGGTGTTGCTGAACGCAAGAATAGGACTATTGTGGAAGCTGCCCGTGCCATGCTATGTGACCAGGGTCTACCAAAGTTTCTGTGGGGAGAAGCTGCAAATACTGCTGTGTACATTCAAAACCGATGCCCTCACTCCGCTTTGGACTCCAAAACTCCCGAAGAGGTTTTCTCTGGTAAGAAACCTGATGTCTCACATTTTAGAATTTTTGGATGTCCTGTCTATTTTCATGTGCCGAAAGAAAAGAGAAGTAAGCTGGATGCTACTGGAAAGAAAGGAATGTTTGTGGGCTACAGTGAGACTTCTAAGGCATATAGAGTCTATGTACCTAGTCAAAGGGAAGTAGAGATAAGCCATGATGTCACTTTTGACGAAGATGCTTCCCTGAAGAAAGTAGTAGATCTTCCTAGATCTTAAGAAAATCATGAAGAAAGACCTGGAAATCTGGAAGAACCCCAGGATGAGACTATGCCTGATGTTGAAGGGCCTATGGACCCTATTGATCCTTCCCCTTCTCTAGGAAAGAGGCCATCATGGCTCAGGGACACCCTCGAAGATGCTAAGGGTCATGCTGCCCCAAGGGGGACATTCCGAGAAAGCAAGAAGCCGTGTAGATACCAAAGGTATCTAGCTGCCATGAGTTCTATTATACAATCTGAACCTGGATCTTTTGAGGAAGCCATCAAGCATCAAGTCTAGAAGGATGCTATGCATGAAGAATATGAGGCTATTATGAAGAATGATGTCTGGGATGTGGTCCCGAGACCGAAGGACAAATCTGTTGTCACCTCTAAATGGCTCTACAAGATTAAACATGGACCTGATGGGAGTGCTGAAAAGTTTAAGGCAAGATTTGTTGCCCGTGGCTTCTCTCAAAAGGAAGGAATTGACTATGACGATATATTTGCACCTGTGGCACGATATACCACCATCCGATCCATCATAGCCCTTGCTGCTACGCAAGGATGGAGTCTTCATCAGATGGATGTCAAGACCGCTTTTCTGCATGGTGCAATAAAGGAAGAGGTGTATGTAGAACAACCTCTGGGATTTGAAGTTCTAGATCGAGACACTTATGTCTGCAGGTTGAAGAAAGCCCTCTATGGGTTAAAGCAAGCACCCAGAGCTTGGTATGAGAGGATGGATAGTTACTTGATGAAGCTGGGCTTCACTCGAAGCAATGCTGATCCAAACCTTTACTTTAAGGTTGTGGAAGGAAAGCCTCTCATTCTAGTGCTATATGTGGACGACCTTTTCCTGACAGGTGATGACCCTCTCATTCATCAATGTAAGAGGGAGCTTGCTGCTGAGTTCGAGATGAAAGACCTAGGACTGATGCACTATTTCCTAGGCCTGGAGGTCTGGCAGAGACCTGGAGAGATTTTCCTTTCTCAAGGAAAATATATTGTGAAACTTCTGGAAAGATTTGGGATGGTGGACTGTAAGTCCGTGTCGACACCAATGGAACTCAACTTTAAGAAGTTGAGTGGCAGCGCTGCAGGGCCTATCTTGGCCAATCCTACTGAGTATCGTCAACTCATAGGAGCTTTGATGTTCTTAGTGAACACCCGTCCGGACATATGTTTTGCAGTGAATACTTTGAGTCAACAGATGGTTGAGCCTCATCATTTTCACTGGGTTGGTGCCAAAAATCTTTTGAGATATCTTCGGGGCACGATAAACCATGGGCTGAGATACACTGCCGGGAGTGTGATACTCCGTGGATATACTGATGCCGATTGGGCTGGCAGTGTGGTGGATCGTAAGAGCACATCTGGATGCTGTTTCAATCTTGGTTCTGCTTCGATCTCATGGATGAGCAGGAAGCAGAAGTCGGTGGCTTTGAGCACCGCGGAGGCCGAATACATTGCTGCTAGTATGGCCTGTTGTGAAGCAGTTTGGTTGAGGAAGCTCTTTAGTGAGCTGTTCCATCATGTGCTAGATACCACTGTGATACTCTGTGATAATCAGAGTGGGATTCGTATGACTGAGAATCCTGTGTTCCACGACCGATCCAAGCATATTGATATCAGGTACCACTTTATCCGGGATATGGTACAGCGAGGCGCCGTAAGGCTCGATCATATAGGAACTGATGAGCAGGTCGCGGATATTCTCACTAAGCCCCTGGGGAAGGTCAAGTTCCTAACCTTCCGTGAGAGTCTTGGTGTCGTGGAAAGACCCTATGATGTGGGTCCTGTTGGACGATGAGCTCTGGGAGCTCTGGGGGGCTTTGGGGATAGCTTCTCGGAGCTATAAGCACTCATAATGCTTTTGCCCCACCCTTGTGATTATTGAGTTGGTTCGCCACTCATTTATCTGTGCCCCGTATGCATCCTACCCATTGAGTTCAGGGCTCATGGGAAGTACCTCTCATTTGGCCAATGAGGTGTGGAAAAGTTAGAGACTATTAGCAAAGACTGATGGACGCATCAGAGATTGCCGTACTCTCTATCTAGGATGGCATGGTCCAACCACTTGATCTGGGATCAAGATTTGTGAGGTCTGGGACCTCTGGACTGACTATGTCAGTCGGGGAATGATGTCTTTGTGACTGACCCACTTCTGTTCTGAAATAAAGAAGCCAGCAAAGCAAGTTTCGGCGGGATGACTCACGATGTTGATTGCACTAATAAATGGAGTTCTCCCTAGTTGAGAGGGAGTGTTAAATTTGGACAACTAGGTCCAAACTCCATGTTCTGATGCTCAGATTAAGAGGCTAATATTTTTGTTGGATTCCTCTTACTGAGAGGTGTAAAATCCATATAAAAATAGTCTTAATCCGATGAGCAGAACTTATATTGTGAATTTATTATTCTTAATAAATTATATGTGCAAGGTCAGCCAGTTTTGTAATGTAGGCTCACATGCCCAACAGATGTGTCACACACCCTCATTGATGGATATATATACAGGAAAAGTTGGAGAGAATTTTAAGACAACTCAACTCACATCTTCCTCTCTCATCTTAGAGAGTACGCTACCTGGAGGACGAATTTCAGCCACACGTGGGAAGGACGAAGAGGACAGACCGTACGGATTTTCTGCTGCTAGGGTTTCTGCTGCAAGGGTTTCGCAGAAAGTTTGACCAGCGTTGACTTTGGTCAACGCTTGGTCCAATCAAGCTGAAAATTGGTGGAAAGTTCGATTTTTGAAGGCCGTACTATCTGGCACAAAAATCGAGGTCATAGGGTTGACCATTTTGCTGCTGCGTTGACTTTTAGCTTGCTGCCCCTGCGTTGACTTTTCAGGACAGCGTTGACTTTTGTAGAATTGACTTGGGTTGACTCATCTACTAGTTGGAGGGATCTTGTGACACATCTGGGCTGGCTGACCAAAGGAGACTTTGCTGGTTGAAGCATCCTGTTGACCGCCGAAACGAACACACACATTTTTCTTGTTTCTGATTTGTCTTCTGTAAGATCTGCTTCTATGTTCTATCTGCATTTTGCTTAACTACTTGTATGATTGCTGTGAGGAAAGTGAAATTGCTCTTAGCATAGAACATCTACAAAACTTTACAGTATTACTGCCGAGGGCATTCTCTATTGGGTGAGCCATTTCTGGCACCCTGGTTGTATTCTGAAAACTGCATAATAATAAAACCCTCTAAATAGCAGCATCGGTTTTCCCGCATTGGGTTTTTCCAGGGACATTGGTCCAAAAATAACAGTGTCGCTTGTGTGCTTGTTTTCTTTAGTTGATGATCTATAGATGTTGATACTGTACTTGTGTTTATTTTTAGTATTTACATGGTAAATAACTCATTAAGTAATTAAACAAGTAGGAAGAAATAAACCAGATAGTACAGGAAGAATTTCTAATGGTTTAAACTTCGAAATTCCAACATCCAACCGCCTAGCCTGCTCCATTGGGTACCAGCTCAGTACCTCTCGCCACCAAATCCCAACTGTAGAATCCCCTGTGGAAGAAACAAGCCCTCCAAGCTGATGCAGTGTCATACTCAGCTCATGTCGCTTAGTCCTGCTAACTTGACCATCCCCTAGGGTATGTCTAGACAACGTTGCCTCCCTCAATCCAATGCATAAGGGTAGGCTAATAACGTTGTAGATCTCGTCAATGTGCCTCTAAAATGAACTGTGCTAAAATCCCAACGTGCGGTCTCTATGTTGCCCCTCATCAATGGCTAGCCCAAAGGATGGTTGCACATCCTCCTCCATCATGGACTCAATATGAGCCTCCAACTGCTCCTCCATAGACATTCCAACACGCAAGACATGCTCGCCAGTCAGCTACAGGTGACTGTCGTCTAGTAACTCTAGCATAGATCTAGATGCCTTTGTACCTATCGGCTCCTCATCAATGGTGGAGATGTCTCCCGACACCTCATCAACCTGTGGTACGCTACTATCATCTGAGTACTCAGTCACAACCCCGGATACCTCATCAATGGATACCTTAACAACGGATGGCACCTCGTTAATGGAAGGCCCTGTGGGTGTGTGCTCTACTCTCTCCCCCATGGTGTTAACTAGAGTTATCAAAGGAATCTCCAACTGTTGATTTGGGGTAGCATCAGATGTGCTCTAGCCATGAAAATTGGTGGAGGGCTAAAGCACATGAGATCTCCAAGACCCAGAAATAGTTTGGGAAGATTCTAACCGGTTTGGGAGATATTAAAATAATTAATATTTTTAATGGAGTTCCTAAGTCTAAACTTAGGAAAAATAAAATATTAATGGGTATTAATATAAAACTGGGTTAGAATAGTCCAAAATTCATGGATCAAGCCAAATCTAATCTTAGCTGTTGATTAGAGATTTAATCTTAGCCGTTGATGGACCAACGAGAAAAGTATAAGAGGAGGCTTGAGGGTTAGTTCGAGGACGCACAAGAGAGATCAAGAACTCGAATTTCTAGAGCAGGATTTGCTGAGGAAATTAAGTGAGTGGTCTGAGTTGCAGCTGAGGGGCAGTGAATACATAGCAGAGAGGTAGAGTTAGTACTGGGAGAATCAGCGCAGAAGCTGGGAGAGGTTGACGCAAATCCACGCAGAGGCAACCAAGAGCTGTGCAAAGCCAGTGCGGGCCAGCGTGTGAGACGCAGAGGCTCCAGAGGCTGACGCAGAGCCCAGAGAGGTTGACGCTGGGCTAGAGAGGTTGACGCTAGGCCAGAGAGGTTGACGCAAGACCTAGAGGCAGCACTGGGAGATTTTTCGTGGGACAAACTGGGAGCTGGAGAGCCAGATAGGTTGACGCAGTCCCTATTAGAGTGACGCAGAGCAGCAGAAGCTGCAATTGTTGCTATGGGATCGTTCATCCGATGATTAATTAGCGGGAATATCTATCTCCGAGGAGAGGTACTATTGGGAGATTTTTCGTGGGACAAACTGGGAGCTGGAGAGCCAGATAGGTTGACGCAGTCCCTATCAGAGTGACGCAGAGCAGCAGAAGCTGCAATTGTTGATATGGCATCGTTCATCCGATGATTAATTAGCGGGAATATCTATCTCCAAGGAGATGTACTACTGCTGAGGGCATTCTCTGTTGGGTGAGCCATTTCTGGCACCCTAGTTGTATTCTGAAAACTACATAATAATAACACCCTCTGAATAGTTGCACCGACTTTCCCGCATTGGGATTTTCCGGGGACATTAGTCCAAAAACAACAATGTCACTTGTGTGCTTGTTTACTTTTAGTTGATGATCTGTATGTGTTGATACTGTGCTTGTATTTATTTTCAGTATTTACATGGTAAATAACTTGTTAAGTAATTGAACAAGTAGGAAGAAATAAATCAGATAGCACAGGAAGGGGTGATGCAGAGAGCCTATGTCATCAGTTAGAGCCAGGAGGAGGATCAACGTTGAGGTAGAGAGGAGCAGACCTGACCTACGCAGTGCCCAGTCATCTTTCTTAGTCGGGAAGGATCAACGTTGTGGCCAGGAGGTGCAGATTTTGCCGGTGTCGGTATTGCGCAGAGCCTAGAGGCTCAGACCTTCAGATTGCTGAGGCATAGGAGCCTGTGGGTGAGTTGCGGAGTGAAGCTGGTGGGGCACTATAGTCAGAATAGTACCTAATAGGGCAAGACCAAGGAGGAGGGAGTTGCTGCCGAGGATTTCTAGCCAAGAAATCCGGATCAGTGGTGAAGTTGCACAAACGATCGGAGTGGGGCATCTCGACATTGGCAGAGGGGTTTCCAGAAGGAAATTGAGGCTCAGAGGGAGTCAAACCAAGAAATTCCAGACTGGAAGTTGAGAGACTTAGCAAGGGTCGATTAGAGGACTTCCAGGAGGGAAGTAGAGAGACTCAAAAGAGTCGAAAGAGGAGCAGCGAAATGGCAGTGAATGGGCTGAGAGATCAGGATAGACTGGATGGAGCTTCCAACTTCGTAGTTTGGAAGGCCAAGATCTTGTCCATTCTAGACAAGTATCGCATCAAGCACTTCAACTTGAAAACGACAGCGATCCCAGTTTACCCAGCTGAAAATGAGAAATACGAAGAGGCAACGGCCAGGGCTAAGTTCATCATCCTTGACAGGGTTAAGGATCATGTGGTACCACATATTGCCAAAAAGGCTACGACAAATGAGATGTGGGATGCCCTGAAGAAGTTGTATCAGCATACTTCTGTGCAGAGGAAGATGCTTCTAGAAAATTAATTACGGTCATACCAGATGCAGAGGGGAGAGTAGATAGATATCTTCCTCGGGCGATTGACAGAGATTGGGACCAGCGAACTTCCATAGGGGCCACGCCGGATGAGGAGATGTTGGCGAGGATCGTATTGAACGCAGTCTCAGAGGAATGGGAGGTATTTGTCCAGAGCTTACTGGGCAGGTCGAACCTTCCAGATTGGGAGGAACTATGGGCGACTCTTCGTCAAGAAGAGATCAGACGACTAACCAATGTAGGGAGTAGCAGTAAGGAGGTCAGAATCAAGAAAGAGGAAGAGGAGGATGCTGCTCTAGCATCTACAGGAAAGCAGGAAAAACAGAAGAAGGACCTCTCCAAGGTCAAGTGCTTCCACCGTGGGGAACTAGGTCACTATGCGAACCAATGTCCAAGGAAGAAGAGAAAGGGAGAGGCTTCTGAGACCAAGGCAGCGCCAACGAGGGTGGAGAAAGAAGTGGAGATAGATGACGACTGTGCCATGAGTTCTCATGCGCTACTCGAGAGGAAGTGGGGAGACATCGAGCTGTAGTCAGATGGATTACAAGCGATGAGGGGCAGGATCCTTGAGGTACCCAACCTCTTGGATTATACCTTGCTACAAGAACCCCAAAGAGGAGTAGCAGGACTGACAGATGTCGATAGAGACGAATCTGGATGGAGCAACAAAGAGTGCTACAGTGTAGGAATCCCGGGATAGCATGAGGCAACAGTGCGACATGCATGGACTTGTTGCAGTAGTGTAGAGGTCAGTAGAGGGAGCACTTGTCAACGACAGAGGGAGCTTCAGCATCGAGAGTGTTTCTAGCCTAACAGAGATGTCAAAGTTGGGAGGATCAGTTACTTCCTTCTTAGTAGCTAGGTTGCAGTGCAACAGTTAGTAGTGGCAGTGCTATGGGCAGCACGATGCAGCGTGAGGAGAAGGAGATGCAGTGCAGATGCAGCAGTGGTAGTGGCAGGGCCATGGGCAGCAACACGAATGCAGAGGGAGCTACCGTACAGATGCAGCAGTGGCAGTGGCAGGGCCATGGGCAGCAGTACAGGATGCAGTAGTGCAGAGGATGTGGGCAGGGAGGCGTAGGATCAGCACAGGTACCGGTGCTAGATAATTAGAGTAATGCTCAGCGAGGAGTATTACTAGAGCACAATCCTCGCTAAGAGGAAGCCTTGATTTGGGGTGGCATTTAATGTGATCTAGCCATGAAAATTGGTGGAGAGGCTAAAGCACACGAGATCTCTAAGACCCAGAAATGGTTTGGGCAAATTCTAACTGGTTTGGGAGATATTAAAATAATTAATATTTTTAATGGAGTTCCCCACTTGGGAAAAATAAAATATTAATGCGTATTAATATAAAACTGGGTTAGAATGGTCCAAAAGTCATGGATCAAGCCAAATTTAGTCTTAGCCATTGATTAGAGATTTAATCTCAGTTGTTGATGGACCAAACGGAGAGAGTCGAGATTAGTGTGACGGTCCCTTCTTTGAGTTCCTTGCCACCAACCACACCTTGTGGGGTTGAAGGATTTTCTCACTGACTTGTAGGTAGGTGTAGGCAGCAGAGTCAACAGGGCCCACATGGGGAAAAGGGAGGCCCACGAAGTCATAAGGAGGAAGAGATCCTCGCTTGGGGATGGATTCATACTTGCATATTGAAATCACTTGACTATTTGCTCAAGTTGTTTAGCCAAGTTAACTAGCTTCTTAGCCACAAATCTCTCAAGCAGGAGATTCAACCTTAGCTTCGGGGGACTACGAGTGCCACCCTAGGAAGGCATTTTCCGACCACCTTGAGGAGCATCACGGAAGATTCATAGCCAACACACTCAGCCACAAACCAGCAGTGCATATTTCTGGGCCAGCAGAGAAGGGAACACGCAGTTGTGATCAGAGCTTTATTGGGCCAGCACTTGTTGGAGAAACTTGCAGAGTTCAAGGATATCAGAAGGTCAGCCTTGGGGAGGAGTTTTGGAGCTGGTGGATGCAGCAATTGGGCAGTTTGAAACCCAACCTTGGAGAACTACGCAGAGGACCAGATTGGGCATCACGTGGGCATTGAGGGAGAGAGCCACAACACCAGGATCACATCCAGGAAGGAAGGAAATTCATAAGGGATCACATCCTGGTGATTTGAGGCAGTTTTGGAGAGCTTTCCCAACATCACTCAGACAGGCCGAGTTTGTTAGCTTGAGCAGGAGGACGTGCTCCTTGGGGGGCGAATTTCAGGAGTTTGAACTAGGCCAAGCCCTTCCTGGGTTTTGGTGGGTTTTTGCTGAGGATCAGGGAGCTAAAGTTTCGTAATTTTCTGAGCACGGGAAGCAGTGATTCCAACATTTCCTTTCCAACAAACAACAGTTTATGGGCAGCGTAGATCAGTTTCTAGAGCAGCAGTTGGGCAGCCCTCAGACAATTATTTGCTCACCTAGGTTTTGTCACGCTTGTCCTTGGAGACAAGCCCAGGTGCACCATTCCATTCACTGTTGTATTTGTCCATGATGATTTAATAAAATGTCTCAGAAGTTCTCTATTTCCAACGTTTTCATGGGTGTATGATGATTGTTTCTCATTTCTGATTGTTGGTTTGTCTGCTTGCTTTGTTTGTCACTTAATTTCCTAGTTAGGAACATTACAACTTCAAGCTGATTTTGGGGACGCGTTCAGTGAGAAATGGGGACAAGTTTCTCTTGCTATAGAGGGTCGAAGTTTTGAACCTAACTGAGGTCGGGTTTACCAGTTTTGAGGGCCGAGTTTGCTGTAGCTTGTGGCCAAGTTTTGCTGGTTGTTGGATCAAGTTCCTCACTGTGGGAAAGAGGTCCAGTTTTCCCTCTTATTATTGGCTGATCTTACCACGTCAAGGGCTGAACTTATTATTCTATGCTGGCCGAATACCTTTTATTATGGCTGAGAAGTAGAACTGTGTATCAACAAAAGGGGGCCAAGTTCAGTGTTTTCTAAGAGCCAAGTCTATCCTGGTATGTTGAACATGAGTTGGAGGAGACCATAGTTTAGAGGTTGAGGGTATATCAAGTGCATAGAGATTATATTGGCCACAAAAACCATGGGTTCATCATTGTTGGACTGACCATTGTTGGATAACGTGTTTTTGTACCCAATGTTATCAGAACCTGACCGAAACTGGTAAAAGAATCAGACCAAAAAACCGGTCAACCAAAAACACATAAAATATTCAAATTTTAAAGAAAAATATATATATATATATATATATATATATATATATATATTCATGTGCATCCGTATGAATCCAAACCATCTATACACAAATAAGCAGAAGTTCTCATTTATATAGCATGTAAGGATGCACATAACCAAAATAACACCAAGTGCAATCCATCTCTGAATCAAAAATACATCAAAAAATAGGCCCTAGATGGCCTCTAGCCTCCAAAGAATATCATGCTACTATAGATACCTACATATCATCGAAATATTTGCCTATATTGGGATCTTCATCATCAATATCACCCTCTAAGCATTAAAATAAGATAGAAAATGCTTAGCATGTCAATTCAAGATTTTGTTTGAGTGATGGGTACATTTTTAGTAGGATCATGATAGAGGAGTTTGACAACCAATGGCACTAACATCAAGGTACATAGAGGGCTTGGTGCTCTTGATTAAATAGTAGTTCCATACCCTCGTACAAGACAAAATCCATTGGAATGTTGCAATTCCTCCAAACCTGAAATCCTGAAAAACTGTGAAGTCTACTTTATTTTGAGTGAGATCTAAAATTCTACTTTCTCCATATGAAATCCAATGAGTTTGGAACCACTCTCAAACATCCTGAGTCATTTCATGGTAATGTTAAAAATTTAAGTAAAAGGATTTTCATCTTTTTACTTCAAGAATTTAACATTAACATGAATGACATAGCAATAGAAGGGCCATAGGCTTGAATATTGGGCACCTACTGTGGGCCAATAGCCAACTAAGAGAAAAAATAAAAATAAAAGCAGCAAAATAAGCCTCACGTGCTGCATTGTACGCAGCTTTACCAATTGGACCGGTTCAAAATAGTTGAGGAGGCCAGTTCGAACCAGTTTTGCCCTCCAACCAGTCAGAACGGCCAGTTCAGACCAGTTCTGATAACACTGGTTGTACCTGTATATCATTTACTGGAGGTTCCTGGGTATTTGGAGGTGAAATATATATAAATTATGTCTCTGCTGGAAAGTGCTTTGTATTGTTGATATTATTATTCTAACGAGTGGCCTTCACACATAGTCATATCTCTTTCATCTGCTCAATGCTATTTCTCAGTTTGTTCCTCTCTTATTGGCTGGAATTGTATTATCAGTGGTATGTGTGCCTTTTAATTTAAATGCAAAGTGGGTATTCGCTGTCTTGAAGTTTTGTTATCATGTGAGTGTGGTACTGTCCATGTTGTATTGAAGTTTCATTTTGGCATATGTGATCACTGTACATGTTCATTTGGAAACAAATCTCAAAAAGTCACCTACAACACCTTGTTTGCAAAATGTTAGTTAAAATACCACAGTGAACTTGACAAGACCGTAAAAACAGGTGTAAAAACAGTAAAGGAGATTTTATGCTGAACCTGTAATTATGTTCCTGAACTCTTACAAAATTAATTAATAGATTATCTAACAGAACTGTTGAGGGTACCTACCTGTGCCCTTGCGGTTGATGATGACTCCAACTCCCTGCTTCGGTTACCAAAAGACCGAATCCACCCAGCCAAACTGAGCAGAACCTGGCTGCTCAATCCAGTAAGCTTCTTAGTAGAAGCCGACTGTTCCCCCGTGCCCAGAACCTCAGAACAACTCAGGCTCTTCCTGTGGATGATTTCCGTAGATGATGTTCCTCCTCCTTCAGATTTTCTTCCCTCCGTCCCCCGTAAACTTCTGCTTGGTGGCCTTTATCTGATTTCTTGGCGGTGGCCGCTCTTCCACCAGCAGGCCACCGCTTAGTCTCCTGGTGACACCCTCCCATGTCACGTATCACCTTCTCTTATCTCTTTTATGGTCACGTATAAATATATATATATATATATACTTTATGATTTAATAAATGGCATTTCTATATGTTTTTATTAAAGTACTTTATTTTTAAATATTAAAATTATAACATTGTTTTAAGTACCCTTTTAATTAATTTCATATATATATTTTAATCATTTTATTAATTTATTAATATAATTTTTATTAATAATCTGAGATATATAATTTATTAGCCCTCTTTTAATATTTACCCATACATTACGCAATATGGGTGTTGATGGATGAGTAGAACCTCTATTCGAAGAAGTGTCATGGTATTTAGTACTTATAGTTAATTTAGTATATAAATACTAGTGCGGTGTATGCGACACATGCATATGTAGCTATCCTATGCATGCATCGTATGCCTGCTATTATTCTTGCATTCTCTATATTTAAAGATAGGTTGTTACAGAACCACACCATATAAACCCAAAATTTTCGTGGGTATTCAAAGATATTCCGGGAGTGGTATCTTACAGAAAACCGCAGAGCTTCAGCATGCATTCACTGATACTTACCATTGCCCCTAACTACCTAGCACACACGTAATGTGTCTAGCACCATGTGTTGATCACTCCAGTTTAAAAAAAAAATATTATCAACCCATATTTCTACTCTTCTTTGTGCATCTTCTTCTAAAAATTCTATACTTTTTCCATCCCAGATCGTTATTTATAAGATGAACTATGTTTCTGTCGTTGACATTTTGTGTTGACAGAATTTTGATTACATACATAAATGAACAAGAGGATGGATATAGAAACGTCTGGCTACTATTTATATGGCATACATGTAATTCCACCAAATTATTTTGTCAGAAGACTATAATTAAAAAGGGGTCTATCTATTCTTTGGAAAAATGGTACTTGATCCTTTCAGCAGAAACACTGTTCTCTTTTCACTTACATTAAATATACATGTTAAAATTATTTTCTTCGATTGGAGAGTGATCATTCCTTTGTTTTACACCCTAAGTCTTACTATTTAACATAATATCTTCAGCGCATGTCATCCATATAGGTTCTCAAGTTTCTTTTGTAACGGGACCTTTAGCTGCCTATTTGGCGAATGTTCTAAATCCATGTTCTTAGAGGCACATATCATATTTTGTTTCCTGTTGATAGTTTTGGTTTGGTCTCATCTTCATGTGATTGTTGATGATTTTTCATTTTTGAAACTACTGGACTTTGAATATTTTCAGTTCATGATTCTATGCATTTCTTTTGGTTTAATGTAGTTTGCATTTGTATTTTCTAAGTATGAGACCAGAAGAACTTACATTGAGTAAATATTATTCATTGGTATTGGTAACAGGTTTTGAAGCTCAACCTCACTGAGTCTGGACTCTTCTGTGTTCTTCCCTGGCTTACTATGGCTGTGTCTGCTAATCTAGGAGGATGGATTGCCGATACACTAGTCAAAAGAGGCACATCAATTACAATTGTTCGCAAGGTAAGTGATCTTATTGAATATACACAAAATACTTATTTTTTTATGATTATCTTGCATCTGCCATTGGTCTTTATTTAGGACTACATGGAAATATAGCTATTTGGTTGGCACTTTAGTGATTTCTTATTCAAATGTTGTAGAGATACTTTTCTTTTCCTAGTATCTTGACTTGACCTGGAGTCATACCAATAACTTGGAGGAATATTCATGATGAAAAGCAAATAAGAACTGACATGATTCCTGTATAATTATTTTCATTAATATTACATGGTTAGATATAGCAGTGACTTCCACCAATGGGGGTCCTATGTGATGTTTCCACTTAGCAAATGTTGCTAAGTGAGAATACAATTTTGTACAATTTTGATCATTTTGGGTTTTCAGCTTAGGAAAAGTGGGTTGGAGGACCCCACTTTCAATTTCTGGCTAAGGCTCCAACATAGGGGAAAGAGGCAAATCGAACACTTGGCGGATGGTGGAGCCACCCCAAGAGGGAAATACACACCCCTTGGGAAATTCGCACTTTTTGGAGGGAGAAAGTCAAGAGGGGGTCGATGCATGCGACCCACATGGAGAGAATGAAGCCCAAGGATAAATAGGGGAAGCATACTTCATTTTGGGACTTTTGAACCTTTGGCAAACTCATTCACCTAGCACACTTGAGTTGTTGAGCCAAGTTTGCAACTGTTGTTCAACACAAGAGGTTTCGAAGGAGAAATCTTAACTCTTCTATAGTGGACTCCAAGCACCATCCTAGTAGAGCCATTGTTGTGTGGTGGAGCTATTCCAGATGTCTTTCTATAGGCAAATTCATGACTTTCGTGAAAATTCCAAACCGGAATCCTATTGCAGCAACTGGAAATTATTCTCCTAATTGTTAATTCTATTTAACAATTTTAAATTTATTTGTTGTTTGCTACAAAAAATACTGAATAAATCACATTGCAACCTTCACAAATAAAATACTGCGGAAAAATAAAACGCTAGAAGCTAAGAAATGCTAGCCCACATACATAAAATTAACACAATTATTTTTGGACAATTGTCCCCGAAAAACCCAACTTGGGAAAACCGGTGTAGTAGATGAGGGTTTTCTTATTAAACAACAGTAATAAATTCTGAGTACAACTGGATGCCGAAACCTGGAAATCCTACAGAGAAAAATACCGGCAAAAATCTAGTGAGGAATTTCCTCACCCACAAGAAAAACCCCGACACAACTTGCCTTCAGAAACTCAGCCCTTTGACCCTCTGCATTAGCCTCTGCGTTATCTTCTTGACGTCAAGCCTCTGACTGGTCTCTGATGAAGTCGTTCTACCCTCTGCTGCCTGGAAAAATGCTTCTTCGACACTCTAGGGCTCCTTCTCGTCCTCTAGCATTAAAGATGTCTTTCCCTCTTAGCAAATCGAACTTGCCTCTAGAAGCTATTGCATAGCCCCTGCGTTAGCTTCTTTGTGGCTCTTCTGCCTCTCTGCAAATTGTTGAAATTTATAAGTATTACCCGTTAGAAATTTTATCTGTATTCTTCTGGTTTATTTCTCCTACTTGTTAATTACAAACAAGTTATTTAAACATATAAATATCGCAATAAACACAATACAATCTCAACCATCTATAGATCAACAGCTGAAAGAAATGGCAAACACACAAGGGACACCGTTATTTTTGGACAACTTGTCCCCGAAAAACCCAATGCGGGAAAATCGGTGCAGCAATTCTAAGGGTTATATTATTATGTTGTCTTTCCTTGAGTACAACTGGGTGCCAAACTAGCTCACCCGACATAGAAAATAATCCGACAGTAATACCTCTCTATTCAGAAGTAGATATTCATAAAACCTACCCCACGAAACCCTCTCCAGCAACCTCTGAATCTCAACGTCAACCCACCTAGCCTCAACGTCAACACGAAACCCTTTGCGTCAGCCCTCTGAGGAACTGCACAGCATCTACGACCCTTTGCGTCACTCCTGCTGCCCTCTGCGTGGATGACGCAAGCCCTTCTGGCCTCTGTGTTGTCTCTGTTGGGCTCTGTGTGTTCCCTCTGGCTCAGTGTCTGCCTCTCTCTGCTTCTACGCTGGTCTCTCAGCACTATCTCTGCCTCTCTATCTCGTACTCACTGCCCCTCGCTGCAATTGAGCACCTTAGCAAACCCTGCTCTAAAAAAACGAATCATTGATCACTCTGGTGTCTCCTCCAACTAACTCTCAAGCCTCCTCTTATACTTTTCCTGTTGGTCCTTCAGCGGTCGAGATTACATCTCTAATCAACGGCTAAGATTAGATTTGGCTTGATCCATGCCTTTTGGTACCTTCTAACCCAGTTTTATATTAATACCCATTAATATTTTATTTTTCCTAAGTTTAGACTTAGGAACTCCATTAAAAATATTAATTATTTTAATATCTCCTAGACCGGTTAAAATCTGCCTAAACCATTTCTGGGTCTTGGAGATCTCATGTGCTTTAGCCTCTCCACCAATTTTCATGGCTAGAGCACATCCGATGCTACCCCAAATCAACACTCCCTCTTAGCGAGGACTGTGCTCTAGTAATACTCCATTGAGCATCACTCTGATTATATGGCACCGGTACCTGTGCTGATGCTAGGCCTCCCCACCCAACATCCTCTGCACTGCTGCATCCTGTACTACTGCCCATGGCCCTGCCACTGCCACTGTTGCATCCGTACGGCAACTCCCTCTGCATCCATGTTGTTGCTGGTCCTTTCTCCCAACACTGCATCTGCACTGCAACCCCCTCTCATCATGTTGCATCGCGCTACTCCCAATTGCTACCGCACTACAAATCAGTTACTAAGAAGTAAGTAACTGATCCATCCAACTACTGACATCCCTGTCAAGCTAGAAACACTCCCGATGCTGAAGCTCTCTTTGCCGCTAAGACGTGCTCCCTCTACTGCCTCTATGTTGCTGCAACAACTCCTTGCCTCTCGCACTCCTGCAAACCTCTATGTGCATCTTACATTGTTGCAACCTCCTTTGTGCCTCTCACATTACTGTAGCCTGCTAGCTCTGCACTGCCCGGGACTCCTGCACTATAGCACTCTCTGCTGCTTCATCCGCATTCATTTCTACCAACATCGCCAGTCCTGCTACTCTCTCTTTGGGGCTCCCGTAGCAAGGATTTGATCCAAGAGTTTGGGTACCTCAAGGATCCTGCCCTCATCGCCTTTAGTCTTCCTGACTAAAACTCGATCTCTCCCCACCTCTTCTCTAGAGGTACATGAGCACTCATGGCACAATCGTCATTTGCCATCCCCGCTCTTCCTTTCGACTCCTCTGAGTCTCTACTTCCCTCCGGAAATTCTCTCTTCGACTCCCTCTGAGTTTCTACTTCCCGTCTGGAAGTTCTCTGCTAGACTCCCTCTAAGTCTCAATTTCCCTCCTGGAAATCCGTCCGCCAACTGTCGAGTCGCACCTCTCCGATCTCCTATGAACCTGCAACACTGATCCGGATTGCTTGGCTAGAAATCCGCCTCAGTAGCGACTCCCTCTACCTTGGTTTTGCCCGTTAGGTACTGTTCTGTCTTGGCAACAATAACACCCCACCAGCTTCACTCCCCGCAATCTGCCCATAGCTTCCTAAGCCCGAGCAACCGAAGGACTGAGCCTCTAGGCTCTGCACAATCCCGGCACTGGCTGAAATGCTCCACTAGCCAACCTCGCTCTGATACCATGTTTAAATTTCTAAGTATTACCCGTTAGAAATTTTATCTGTATTCTTCTGGTTTATTTCTCCTACTTGTTAATTAAGAACAAGTTATTTAAACATATAAATATTGAAATAAACACAATACAGTGTCAACCATCTACAGATCAACAACTGAAAGAAATAGCAAACACATAAGTGACACTGTTATTTTTAGACAACTCATCCCCGGAAAAACCTAATGCGGGAAAACCGGTGCAGCAATTTTGAGGGTTATATTATTATGCAGTCTTTCCTTGAGTACAACTCGGTGCCAAACTAGCTCACCCAACAGAGAAAATAATCCGGCAGTAATACCTCTCTATTCGGAAGCAGATATTTAGAAAATTTGTCCCACGAAACCCTTTCCAGCAACCTCTGAAGCTCAGCGTCAACCCACCTGGCCTCAGCGTCAGCCCTCTAAGGAATTTCGCGGCCTCTACGGCCCTCTCCGTCACTCCTGCTACCCTCTGCGTGGATGACGCAGGCCCTTTTGGCCTCTGCATTGTCTCTGTTGGACTCTTCATGTTCCCTTTGGCTCAACGTCTGCCTCTCTCTGCTTCTGCGCTGGTCTCGCTACACTATCTCAGCCTCTCTATCTCATACTCACTGCCCCTCGCTACAACTGATCATTGATTCGGCTTTTATTAGCAAACCTTGCTCTAAAAAATTGAATGACTAATCACTCTAGTGTCTCCTCCAACTGACCCTCAAGCCTCCTCTTATACTTTTCCTGTTGGTCCTTCAGCAGCCGAAATTACATCTCTAATCAACGGCTAAGATTAGATTTGGATTGATCCATGCATTTTGGTACCTTCTAACCTAGTTTTATATTAATACCCATTAATATTTTATTTTTCCTAAGTTTAGACTTAGGAACTGCATTAAAAATATTAATTATTTTAATATCTCCTAAACCAGTTAGAATCTGCCCAAACCATTTCTAGGTCTTGGAGATCTCATGTGCTTTAGCCTCTCCACCAATTTCATGGCTAGAGTACATCCGATGCTACCCCAAATCAACACAAATGCACTCACTGGATCTGGAATACTTCCTCCAACCTCACTGTCTCTGCCCCTCACACACTACTTCGATCTTTGGCTCTCTCCGGCAACTGACTGCTGCTACTCTAGAAATCGATCTGCCAAGAAATCGAACTGCTAAAGTGTCCTCCCCATCACCACATCGACCTCCTCTTATAATCCTCAGTTGGAGGACCAACGACCAAGATTAAAACATAATAGATGGCTAGGATCATCTGTAGATTGATCTATGTGATTTTCGAGATGATTCTCGCCTTGACTTAATTAATATTGATTAATTAACCATATTCCCTAAGTTTAGACTTAGGAAATATTTAAAAACTAGTTAATAATCTAATTAAGTCATTTCTAGGCGGAATTTCCAAAAATGATTTCTGGGATTTGGAGATCTCATGTATTCTGGCCTCTCCACCAAATTTTGTGGTTAGAACACATCCGATGATACAAAAACTAACACTCCCTCTTAGTGAGGAATGTGTTCTAATGCTGCACTCCCTGCCACAACACCCGATGTCTGCATCATTTCCTATCCTGTTGTTGATGTATAGCCATACTGACCACCAACCACTGTGCAACTTTGATGTACGTTGCATCTGTGTTGCTACTGACGCTGCCATACTGCTGCCAACACTGCAACTCCCTCCCATCTGTTGTTGTTGCAACTGCGACATTTGAAACTGAAAAGCATCCAAAATACTAAATCAAATTTGATCAGTATGATGCATCTGTCTCCCGAATCTTTGACTGCTACTAGCATTTGCACTGTCACTGAAGGATCTGCGTTGCTGCTGACTCTGCACTGCACTCCCCAACATCTGACTGTTTCTACTCTCTACAACTGTCGCTCAGTCTCTGACTGCTTCAACTTCCACTGATCCATCCTGCTACATAATAATGTGGGTCCCTGTAGCTAGGTACTGATCCAAGAGGTGGACTCCTCAAGGATCCTGCCCAACTATAGCTCTTTGGGGCTACAACGCCAAGTCACCCCACCTTAGTCTTGGAGGTATATCGGCAAAGATAGCAAAGTCTTCCTCCAGCCTGGAGGAAAGCCTATCAATCTCTGCAGAAGTTGCCTGCTGGTCCTGCTTCTCCTCCTTGTCCTTCTTCCTGAGAGGACACTGGGTACTATAGTGACCAAGCTCACCACATCTGAAACACTTGACCTTTGACAGGTCCTTCTTCTTCTTTCTCTGCACCCCCTGTCCCTCACTGGGACCCTTTGATGCGAGGGCCACATTCTCCTCCTTCACCGTCTTCGATCCGCTACTGCTGCCACTGATGGAGATATTTAATAGATCTCGTCTCACCTCCTCCTGTTGCAAACTGGCCCACATTCTATCCCAGTCTAGTAGCCTATTTCTGCCCAATATGCTTTGGATAAACACCTTCCACTCCTCTGAGACACTGTTGAGTGCCCATCGCACTAGCTTCGTCGATTGAGGTGCTGCCCCAACAACTAACAACTGGTCTCGGACCTCCTGAATCCTAGTGAGGAAGGTGTCTATGCCTTCCCCTCTCTGCATCCGGATGAGTCTCAACTTCTCCTTTAGGTACATATGTTATTTTTGGTAGGATCGGAAGTGCTCTAGCCTTGAAAATTGGTGGAGAGGCTAAGGCACATGAGTTCTAAAGAACGCAGAAACTATTTGGTGAAATTCCACTTGGATTGTATTTTATTAAAATAATTAATATTTTTAATGGAGTTCTTAAGTCTAAACTTAGGGAAATTAAAATATTAATGGGTATTAATCAAAATATGGGTGAGAGTGATCTAGAAGGCAGATCAAGTCATGTTTTAATCTTAGTTGTTGACTAGAGACTTAATCTCGGACGTTGAAGACTCAATAGGAAAAGTATAAGATGGCGGCTTGGGGTTCATTTGAAAACACACAGGGAGAAAACTAATTGATCTAGAGTTCAATTTCTAGGGCTAGGAAGCTGAGAAATTGGAACTAAGTGATCATTCTACAGCAGAGGTACAGTGAGAATCCAGGAGAAGGACTTTCTGGAGAATACTAACAGAGAGGTGGAGAGAGCCTACAGAGAGGCAGCGCAGTAGCCGAGAGAGCTGACGTTGGGCCAATTTAGGCCCACACAATCTTGACACAGCCAAAAAGGCCAACGCAGATGAGAAAGTTGTCTGTCACGCAAAAGTTGAAACAGACGAGATAGCTGACGCAGAGGGAAGAAGAGCTAACGCAGAGCCTGAAAGGCCGACGCAGGGCCAACGCAGAAGTAGTCAGGGTTAGCCAGTCTTGTTTCTGAATCAGCTGGAATTCTGCCAAGTGAAGTGAGGTAAAACTCACTCAGATTTTCCGCCAGTATTTTTCTCTGTAAAGGATTGCTAGATGAGCATCCTAGATTTTTATTCAGATATTTCTCCTGCATAATAATAAATCCTCAGGGATGCTGCACTGGTTTTCCCACATTGGGTTTTTCCGGGGACTATTGTGTCCAAAAATAAGTGTGTCCTATGTATATTGTTTTTTGCTCTATTTTCTGTTTCATGAGATCAAATATTAAATTAGTGTATCCTGCAGAAGTAATTTGCTTCAGTATTCAAAAGAATAACTTGATGAATGTAATTTAAAATCAAGTAGTTGAAGTAGATTCAGATTTGTTGTAGCAGGGGTTCCTTCAGTGTTGGAATTTTCACAAGGTATAGAAGCATTGATTTTGAAACAATAATGTTAGTTTTTGGTAGCATTGGAAGTGATCTAGCCCTGAAAATTGGTTGTAAGGTCTGTAAAGCCATTGTAAATACAGTAAAGGGTTTTTCATCATGAGCCTATGATTAATTTCCTGAAATTTTACAAATTAACTAACAGCATTGATGAGGGTACCTACCTGTGCACTTGCGGTTGATGATGCCTCAAGCTACTCTGCTTCGATTACCAAAAGACCGAAACCACCCAGCCTAACTGAGCAGAACCTCACTACTCAATCCAGTAAGCTTCTTAGTTGAAGCAGATTGTTCCCCCGTGCCCAGAAACCTCAGAACAATCCGCGCTCCTTCTGTTGGTAACTCCAGTTTATGGATATCCTCCCTTCTTCAGTATCCCCTTCCTTCGTTCTTTTTCTTCCTCCCCGCGCCCCTCCAAAATTCTTCTCTGTGGTTTATATCTTGTTTCTTGGCGGTGGCCGCCCTCCCACCAGCAGCCCACCGCTTTGCCTCCTCGTGACACCCTTCCATGTCACGTAATTAATATATTTCTTTTATGATTTAATAAAATACTTCTTTTAATATAAAGATCCTAAGGTTATACTAAGTACCCTTTCTTTAATTAATTTATTATTTATATTTTTTAATCATTTTATTAATTTATTAATATAATTTTATTAATAATCTAAAATATATAATTATATAGCCATCTTTTAGGATTTAGCTTAATTTTTAACATCTATCTTTTATAGTTATGTTTACGTTATACATTTTAAATTTAGTATTTACCCATTAATCATGATACATTAAGCAATATGGGTGTTGATGGGTGAGTAGAACTTCTATTCGAAGAAGTGTCATGATATTTAATACTTATAGTTAATTTAGTATATAAATACTAGTGCGGTGTATGCGACACATGCATATGTAGCTATCATATGCATGCATTGTATGCCTGCTATTATTCTTGTGTTCTCTATATTTATAGATAGGTCGTTACATTGGTGGAGGCTAAGGCACATGAGTTCTAAAGAACCCAGAAACTGTTTGGTGAAATTCCACCCGAATTATATTTTAGTAAAATAATTAATATTTTTAATGGAGTTCCTAAGTCTAAGCTCAGGGAAATTAAAATATTAATGGGTATTAATCAAAATATGGGTGAGAATGATCTAGAAGGCGGATCATGTCATGTTTTAATCTTAACCATTGATTAGAGACTTAATCTCGGTTGTTGAAGACTCAACAGGAAAAGTATAAAATGGAGGCTTGGGGTTCATTTGGAAAACACATAGAGAGATTGAGGAAATCAATTTTCTGAGGTGAGAAGTTCTCAGGAGGAAAATCGATTAGGGAGATCTTGTAGCTGAGGGGCAAGGAGAATCCGGGAGAAGGACCTTCTAGAAAATACAAAACAGAGAGGTGGAGAGAGCTTGCAGAAAAGCAGTGCAGTAGCTGGGAGAGTTGATGTTGGGCCCACGCAGTTTTGACGCAGAGCAAGAAGGGCCAACACAGAGCATAAAAGTTGCCTATCACGTAGAATCCAGAACTGTCTGGAAATGCCAGAATTGCCGAGAACTGCTGAAACTTTCGGAAGTGCTGAGAACTACCAGAACTGTTGGGAACTGTCGGAACTACCAGGAGAGCTAACGCAGATGGCAGAGAAGGTGACCCTGAGCCAGCGCAGAAATAGCCGAGGTTAGTCAGTCTTGTGCCGAATCAGCCAGAATTCTGCCGGGTGAAGTGAGGTAAAACTCACTCAGATTTTTCGCGAGTATTTTCTTTGTAAAGGATTTCTAGATGAGAATTCTAGATTGTATTCAGATATTCACTGCCAATAATAAGAATCCTCAGATCTGTTGCACTGGTTTTCCCACATTGGGTTTTTTTGGGGACGATTGTCCAAAAACAAGTGTGTCAATGTGATTGTTCATATGATGATGTTTCTCTTGCCGTTTAATTTTCAGTTATAGTTTGTAAAGTTTGCAACTGAATTTATTTTGGTATTTACTGAAGTATTCATAAATAACTTATCATAAATAAGTAGGAGAAATAAATCAATTATTGCAACAAATTTTCACATGGTATCAGAGAAAGGTTCAGGCAAGATGGAAGCAATGAAAAAGGGCATGGAGAACAATAAGGATCATAATATTTCCGAATTATCTTCCAAGGTGGAAGAGGAGTTTTCTTGCCTATGAATTTTTGCATCAGCTGAGGACTGGTACATTGATAGCAGGGCCTCAGCTCATATGACTAGAGAACGAGAATATTTCACGAGCTATCAGGAGGATTAGGTGAACTTTAAAATCACAATGGGTAACAGGAGGAAGTGCACCCCAGTAGGAAAATGAACCATTATATTCTAGACAACAGCAGGAGATAGTCTTCGAGCCACGAATGTACTGCATGTGCCAGGTATGGGAATGAATTTGATTTCTGTCTCTCAATTACAAAATAAGGGATATGATGTATACTTCATTGGTAATAGAGTATATGCCAAGCATCCAAGGTGGAAAAAGAGGGCCCAAATTGGAACTCGAAGCAACATATTATACAAGTTGCAATTCGAGTCTCCTATGGCACTGATAAGCAGTAATGTCGATGGAGAAAAAGAATTAAATGAGTTGTGGCATAGGAGGATGGGACACTTACATCATGGGGCATTACGGATGCTCAAGGAAACTGTTACGGGTGTTCCAGTGCTTACTACCAAGCATGATGATACTGTAATATTCCTAACCCAGAATATTCCTCAAACCCCAGCAAAAACTCCAACCAAATATGTGCAAATGATATAATAACCTAGAAGTGATAAAATAACAGTGGAACGGCATATAATAATGTAAACCGGAAATATAAGCAGATACACAAGAAATTCAGCGAGAAATGCTAAGCCATTTTATTATACTGAGCAATAAAATGAGTACAATAGGTGATTAGACAAATGGCACCTCGACTTGCACAAGGCAAGTGAAGAAATACTCTCATAATGACAAGAATGGCCTCTTTGCGTGGATGTTGCTGTTGTGCTGCTGCTGCTACTAGAAAACAAATGACGATTTGGGGCTGCTCCCCTCCTCGGAAAAAGCTGAAACTCTGGATTCGAGCTCTATTCAAGAAACCCAGAAAGCTTTCCTGGAATGGCCAACCCCCGAAAAACACCCTCTTGGGGTTCTGCGCAGTTCCTCAATGCCCTGTGCTGCCACTGAAGAAAACCCCTCTAAACTCTGCCTGAAACACTACCTAAAACCCTGCCAAAAATCCTCCAATGAGACAAGAGCTGGACCCCTGCTCAATCTCCCAGCATAACTCCACTTGCAAAACCCCAATCCAGCACTACAACCAAAAAGAACTGCGTCCCTCTCCAAGTGCTGCGCAGTCCTCCAAAATGCTGATGAAACTGCTACTGAAATGCTGATAAAACTACTGCTGAAATACCGATGGAAATACCTTGCCCGAGCAGGCACTCGAAGTCCCCTGGGGCTAAGGGTGAGATCTCCGAATGGAGACACTCAATGCACTAAACAGTGCTGCAAACTAGCTAAACAGCCAGCATGCTCAGAAGTTGAAACGACTAGCTCAAAAATGCACATAACTGAATGATCCAAAATGAGGGGGCTCCTCTCTATTTTATAGACTCTCCCTCTCATAATCCCTAGGCTCACCTCCTCCTGCGTGATTCCCCTCTTGCCATGTGTTCTTCCCTCCTGCGCAGTCCCTCCATGTGTCTACGTGGGCCCCATTTCTACGTCCCCCTTTGGCCCCCTTGGCTCCTCCTTAAGTCACAACGTTGTGCTACTAGGAAGTAACTTTTTATTCTTAAAGTGAGTTTTGTCCCCCATCCTCACTTTTTTATTTATAAATAACTATAGAAAGCAAAAAAATTGGGCAAAATTGAATATTCCAATTAGCCATGGCTAATTAGGAATATTACAGTCTCCCCCGGCAAAATGTTGCTTGTCCTCAAGCAACTGAAGTGATGCATGCTGTAAAATCTTCTCACTCTCCCAAGTGGCATCCTCATCCAGCAAATTCTTCCACCTCACCAAGAATTCCCGGACCGTCCTGCTCCGCAACTGCCTCTCCCTGGTATCAATGATGGCCTCCGGCTGCAATACCAAATGCCCCTCGTCATCCATGGGTGGTAGCTCATCTGTCACTGTCACCTGCTGCCCCAATGCCTTTTCAAGCATGATACATGGAAAATGTTATGAATCTTGCTGCCTTGGGGCAGCTCCAACTCATATGCAACCTGTCCAACCCTGCGTATCACCCTGTACGGCCCATAAAAGCAGGGCTTAAGCTTCTCAACCCCCTTTTGTTTTAGTGACGACTGTCGGTATGGCTGTAACCGTAGGTAGACCATGTCCCCTACCTCGAACTGTCTCTCCACCCGATCCCTGTCGGCATACAGCTTCTACTGGTTTTGTGTTGTAGCCATGTTATCCTTGAGAGCTCGGAGAATATCCTGACTCTCTTAGATCCATATCTTGGCTCTGGGAGCCTTGCTATCACCAAACATCACGTCAGCAAAAGATAAAAGATGATACCCATATAAAGCATAGAATGGTGACATACCAATGGACATGTGATGTGAAGTATTGTAGCAGTACTCCCCTAGATGCAGCCACCTCAACCATGCTCGCTGCTGCCCAATGACATAGTTACACAAGTAGCCCTCTAGCCACTTGTTAACTATCTCTGTCTACCCATCCGTTTGTGGGTGATAACTGGTACTCGGTGTCAACTCCATCCCCACCAACCGGAAAAGCTCCTGCCAAAACCTGCCCATGAAACGGCTGTCCCTATCACTGACGATGGTCTTAGGAAGACCATGTAGCCTGAAGATATCTCTAAAGCACAGTTCAGCCACCTGTGCGGCTATGGAAAAAAAGTGTGTACTTTGTCAGTGGGTCAACGATGACAAAGATGCAATCCTTTCCCTGTACCATGGCCAACCCTGTGATGAAGTCCATCGAAATACTCTCCCATTTCCCCTCCGGAATGGGAAGAGGCTGCAATAATCCTGCAGGATGGCTCATCTCTCCCTTGTTCCTCTGGCAAACATCGCACTATCGAATGTGCCAGAGTACGTCCTCCTTGAGGCCCTTCCATGAGAACCTCTCCCTAATGGCCCTGTAGGTTTTGGTAAACCCCTGATGTCTTGCCAACGGTGAATCATGTGATGCCTAGAGTATCTTCTTCTTGAGCTGAGACCCCTCAGTCAAGAAGATCCGATCCCTGTAATAGATGATCTCATCAACCACCCTGTACCTATCATCTGCCACCTGCCCATCCAGAACCTCACATGCAAACCTGTCCTTGGAGTACTCTACTAAGAGTCGAGCCCTCCAGTCTATATCCAAGCTCATAAGAGACAACGTGGCTGGTCTATGTGAAAGGGCATCTGCTACCACATTGTTCTTACCCTTGACATACTCAATGTCAAAGTCATATGCTTGGATCTTGCTGATCCACTTCTGCTGCCTCTCCTGTAGCTGCTTCTGCTCCAAAAAGAACTTGAGGCTGTTGTGATCAGTCCTCACCCTGAACCTATTACCCACCAGATACTGCCGGTACTTAGCCAATGCATGCATGATGGCCAGCATCTCCTTGTCGTATATAGAGTACAACCTCTCGTGTGGAAGGAGCTTTTGGCTCTCAAAGGCTATAGGGTGACCTCCCTGCATCAACACTGCGCCAATCCCCTCTCCCGACGCATCACACTCCAAAACAAAAGCTGCGTAAAATCTGGCAACGCAAGCACTGGGCAGCTGCTCATAACCTCCTTGAGCCTGTCAAAGGCTCGCTGCGCTATATCTGACCAACTGAAAGCCCCCTTCCTCGTCAAATCTGTCAGGGGTGCAGCAAGCTGTGAGAAACCTTTGACGAACTTCTGGTAGTAAGTACAAATGCCAATGAATCCTCGAAGTTCCGTCACATTTCTCGGCTCCGGCCATTCTCTGATGGCCCTGATCTTCTCCTCGTGGACTCTCACTCCGTCCACTCCTATGATGTGTCCCAGATACAACATCTCCGTCAACCCAAACTCACACTTGGAGAGTTTGGCATAGAACTGCTGCTCTTGTAAGATACGCAATACTGTCTCGATGTGCTGGAGATGTTGCTCCCAAGTCCTGCTGTAAATGAGAATATCATCGAAGAATACCAACACAAACTTCCTCAAGTGACTACGGAAGATGTGATTCATGCAGGACTGAAATGTAGCTGGGGCATTGGTTAGCCCAAAAGGCATAACCAAGAACTCAAAGTGCCCATAGTGACACCTGAAGGCGGTCTTGGGAGTGTCTTGCTCCCTCACGCGAATCTAATGATACCCCGATCTCAAATCAATCTATGAGAAGAAACGTGCCCCTCTCAACTCGTCCATCAACTCATCGATCCTGGGTATGGGGTACCTGTTCTTCAGGGTCTTCTTGTTCAGGGCCTTGTAGTCAATGCACATCCTCAATGTACTGTCCTTCTACTTCACCAACACCACGGAAGAAGCAAAAGGACTCGTGCTCGGTCGAATGTTCCCAAGAGCCAGCAACTCCTGGATAGCCCGCTCAATCTCATCCTGATAGGCCTTGGGGTGCCTATAGGGAGTGGTAATCACTGCTTGTATGCCCTGCTCATGCTCAATGGTGTGCTCGAACCCCCGATCCAGTGGCTCTCCTAGTGGAATCTCCCCAAACACTATGGCATACCAGTCAAGGATGGACTATATCTTTGGATGTACTGTCTGCCCTGTAGTCTTTACCTCTGATACACGCAGCTCCACTGCCCACTCTATGTCTCCCTTCTAGAAGATTGCCTCCATCCGATGAGCCGAAACAGTCTAAGGCACATATGTGTGTTGTCCCCTATCTTCTCATGCCTCCCTGTCTTCTCATCATCCCACTCCATCTCTAGGGTATTCCAATCCATTGTGACCTTCCCTAGAGTGATAAGCCACTGAACACTCAGTATCATGTTGGTGTCCGGAATATCGACCATGAAAAAGTGGTCAGTCAGTGTGTAGGTGCCCATCGTCACTGAAAGCTAAGGAACATAACGAGCACACATCATGGTCTGATCTCCTGGGACCAACACTGAAAACCCATCGAAGCTCTCTGTCTGAATACCTCTCCTTTCAACCATTTGTGCATCGATGAAGTTGTGGGTTGCCCCACTGTCAACCAAAATTGATACGCACTGGCCACGTACTGTCCCTCGTATGCGTAGCGTCAGATACTTGGGGACTCCTCGCAACGCTGCAAGGGCCCCTCCGGTGGGTGCAAAAGATACACCACCTGCTGCTAGTGGTGGAGGTGGCAAAGGCCCCTGTATGGCATGGCTATCTCCTGCCTCCACATCCTCCTCGTCATCCTCTTCTCCACTGCTCTCGGAGAAGACCTCAATAAAATGTGCTTTGCCAGTAGCACATCTATGTCCTGGTGCCCATGGTTCCTGACAGGTGAAGCACAACCGCTTCTTCTTCAGCTCCCTCCTGGCATCATCAAGCTGTACTCGTCCTGGATTCCCCTTTGGAGGAGGAATCCTCACATCCTTCCCCTTAGACTGAAAATTTTGTCTCTGGGGGTAAGGTGTCCAAGCCCTAGGTAAAACATCCTGTAAGTCCCGGATCCTACTGATAGTGTCCTGGAGTGTGTCTAGTTTAGTGGATCGGACTAAACCCCGAAGTGGCTCTGCTAACCCCTCAACATACATATAGACCCTCCACACCGTGGATAGGTCTGGCACCATCATGGAGACCCTCAAGAAATCTGCAATGTAGGTCTTTGGGCTCCCTATCTATTTGAGCCTTGTCAGCTCAACAAAATGCTGCTCTGGATCCCTCCGGTCAAATCGCTCCATCAATCTCCTGGTAAACTCAGCATATGTCGTCACTGTAGAGTGCCCGAGTGTAACCATCCCATGAAACCACCAATCCTGGGCCTCACCATCCAAATGCAATGTTGCCACCTTGATGGCCTCTGCCTCCGACATCTGGTTAAGCCGGAAATAAATGTCCATCTTCTCCACCCAAGACTTTGGCGAACTGTTTGATGAGCCATCAAACGTAGGCAAGTGGAATCAACTCGCTGCACGATGGGTGTCGCCATCATGGTAATGCCGATATCTCTTGTGATGGTCATGGGGTCTGCTATCCCGCTGGCGCTGAACAAAATCTCTGAATGAGAGGGATTCCCTGAACTCCTGCCCATAGGCCTGGTACTCTGCAAAATAATTGCCCATATGTCCGAGCTCTGCCTCCTACTGGGCTACGGCCCCCGTGTTTGCTCCTAAGAAAGTGGGCATGGTAGAGCGTGTAGGGGCATGTGAGGCCACCTGCTGCGCATTATCACGCTGCTCTGGCAAGTGATGGGATGCACCTGATCCCTCACCAACCTGAAAAACTCGTGGGCTCTCATGCTATCTGGCATCTACTGCCGTGAATCTCTGCCTCATCACCTCAATCTACCTCGACAGATCCTGCACTGATTTGAGGAGCATATCCGCAAATCTCTTCCCGTCCTCGTCGACCATCTGTTCTGTGTCCACTACTGGCTCTCTCTGTTCTGCGTCTACCACAGGCTCCACCTATTCTACATCCACCACAGGAACACAATCCCCTTCCCCGTAGGTATTCTCCAGCCTACGTCCAGTGTCTCTGTACCTCCTACCTCTACAACAAATGTAGGGTTTTTTCCCTGGTGTCGCAAATTGCTAGCTCCACAGGCTGAGCCAGATCTATGCTCTGATACCACTGTAATATTCCTAACCCAGAATATTCCTCAAACCCCAGCAAAAACTCCAACCAAATATGTGCAAATGATATAATAACCCAGAAGTGATAAAATAACAGTGGAACAACATATAATAATGTAAACTGGAAATATAAGTAGATACACAAGAAATGCAGCGAGAAATGCTAAGCCATTTTATTATACTGAGCAATAAAATGAGTACAAGAGGTGATTAGATAGATGGCACCTCGACTTGCACAAGGCAAGTGAAGAAATACTCTCAGAATGACAAGAATGGCCTCTCTGTGTGGATGTTGCTGTTGTGCTACTGCTGCTGCTAGAAAACAAATGATGATTTGGGGCTACTCCCCTCCTCGGAAAAAGTTGAAACTCTGGATTCAGGCTCTACTCAAGAAACCCAGAAAGCTTTCCTGGAATGACTGACCCCCGAAGAACACCCTCTTGGGGTTCTGCGCAGTTCCTCAATGCCCTGCGCTGCCACTGAAGAAAACCCCTCTAAACTCTGCCTGAAACACTGCCTAAAACCCTGCCAAAAATCCTCCAATGAGACAAGAGCTAGACCCCTGCTCAATCTCCCAGCATAACTCCACCTGCAAAACCCCAATCTAGCACTACAACCAAAAAGAACTGCGTCCCTCTCCAAGTGTTGCGCAGTCCTCCAAAATGCTGATAAAACTGCTACTGAAATGTTGATAAAACTACTGCTGAAATACCGATGGAAATACCTTGCCCGAGCAGACACTCGAAGTCCCCCCGGGCTAAGGGTGAGATCTCCGAACGGAGACACTCAATGCACTAAACAGTGTTGTAGACCAGCTAAACAGCCAACATGCTCAGAAGTCGAAACGACTAGCTCAAAAATGCACATAACTGAATGATCCAAAATGAGGGGGCTCCTCTCTATTTTATAGCCTCCGCCTGTCACAATCCCTAGGCTCACCTCCTCCTGCATGATTCCCCTCTTGCCATGTGTTCCTCCCTCCTGCGCAGTCTCTCCATGTGTCTGCTTGGACCCCATTTCTGTGTCCCCCTTTGGCCCCCTTGGCTCCTCCTTAAGTCACAACATTGTGCTACTAGGAAGTGACATTTTATTCTTAAAGTGAGTTATGTCCCCCGTCCTCACTTTTTTTATTTATAAATAACTATAGAAAGCAAAAAAATTGGGCAAAATCAAATATTCCAACTAGCCATGGCTAATTAGGAATATTACAGATACATGCAGAGTGTCATGTCCCTTCTCAAATGTATTAGTCACGGGGTGCAACACCACATTTTTGGCATCATTTTTGGCTTAGGAGGAGGACCCCACATGCAGAACTTAGGAACTATAGGGAATTCGACTTTATTTCTGGCAGCTAGTGGAATGTGGGGACCACCCACATGAATAATTTGAACTTGGCCATTGCATGAGCTTGGAGGGAATCAAATTAGTGGAAGGAGGGGCCCACATGAGGCTAAGGGGGCCCAAGGTGATAAAAGAGGAAGGAGCTCTCATTTTGCAGCATCTTGATCATTTTACAAACAAACTCATCTTTGTATGCTCTACTACTTAGCGAGTCTACCGACTGTTTAGCCACGAATCTTCCAAGCGGGAGATTCAACCTCTACTTTGGGGGACCATCCATGCCCGCCCTAGGGAGGCTATTCCACAGGGATTTCGGAGGTTCCAGCATAGTCATACACTTCATCCAGCCACGCAGAGAAGGAGACTGCGTATTTCCTGGGCAGCCAGAAATACGCAGGAGGAGATTGAGCCAGCAAGGAGGTCCATAGCTTGCTGGGAGTTCCGAGAGCTGGAAAGGCTATTGGTTGAGGACATTTTCGCTGGGTTTTGCAGCCAGCTCGACAGGTGTTTCAGCAGTACGATTTTCTGGCAGGAGGGATTGCGCAGAGACCTCTTGCAGCAAATTTGTGGTGCTTGGGAGAGCAACCATCCAAGCCAAGAATCATCTGGGCAGCAAGGAGTCAGTTAGCACAGGTGAACCCAGAATTCTAGGGGTGTTTTCAAAGGGATTTCCAGGCTGTTTCCTGCAAGTCGAATTTGGCAGTAGCAACTGGGGAGGGGCTCCAAGGAGGCCGAAATTCCAAAGTCAAAACCAGAGAAATTACCTTCTGGGTTTTTCTGGGTTTTGTCCAAGGATTCTGAGGCTGAAAGAATATAAATTGCTAGGCAGTTTTTGGGCACTTTCCAGCAGGTCGAAGTTCAGCAGGGCAGTGGTTTTACTGGGACAACGCAGTGCAGAGTGGGGCAGCAACTCGACAGCCTTCAACTCAGCTATTCCATCACCTAGGTTTTGTCAAGCTTGTCCTTCAGACAAGCCTAGGTGCACCATTCCATTTTATATTGTACCTATGCTCTCAGATTTTATGATATATGGCTCAATAGTTCTAGTTTTACAGTGTTTTCATGGATGTATAATGCATGTTTTTAATTTTATGTTGTTGCACTATTTATTTGTTTAAATATCACTCATATTCCTACATAGGAACATTACAGTGGTATCAAAGCCTAGTTCTTGGCTCAGCTGTGGGGTTTGTTTCCTATGAGAGGAGAAGACCAGCAGAACATCACTTACCGGAGGCAGAGGTACAGGAGCATAGAAAGGGAGTTAGAAATTATGCCAAATACGGAGGAAAGAGGGAAAGCAGTGGACGAAGAGGAGGAAATGTCAGAGCCTAAGGGCAGGGAGGAGATGGCTTTCGATAGCCTCCTGAGGGCCTTGAGTGACTTGGCCAAGGGGCAAAAAGACATGTTGGAGGAGATCAAGTCACAAAACAGAGACAGGACCACACCTAGAGGGTTTTTATGTGGAGAAACTTCCGGGGCCTCTCAGCCTTTCCATCACCCCTCACCAGCAGCGCAACGCCCTTCAGTTAGTGTGCCAACAAGGGCTGCACTACCCTCTTTCATGCCAGTGGCAAAAATCGAACCAGCAAGGGAGGAAGACACCTCTCAGATGGTGGATTACTTAAGAGAGTGGCAGGTGATGGACGAAGACTTCAAAGAAGCCCTCTCATTCTCCAAGTCACAACTGATCCACTGAGTGGCCTGACTCGCAGCAAACATTGTGAAATCCCAGCGCAATAACTACTTGGGCCAACGTCTTACCTCTAGGGGACTGCATCACCCCTTCTGTTGGATTGATTTGTTGGAGGAAGACTGTTGTTCAGCACTCCCGGCTCTAAACCTCACTTCTCCGGCAAAATCTCGGACTTCTGACGAATACTCTCCATTGCCACTACAAGAGACCCTCCTAGCCTGCGTCAGCACGGTGTGAACCCCTTCCTGGGTTGCGTATGCCTCTGCGCTGCCTCTCTGCCACGTACTCTTTGGCTCGAAACTCTTTTCTGATCCAAATCTCTTCTTCTACCCCCTCACTGCAACTTAGATCATTTGTTCGATTTTCTCAACAAACCTCACCCCAAAAAAATCGAACCAACTAATCAACTTGGTGTCTATCCAACTGACCCTAAAGCCTCGTCTTATACTTTTCCTATTGATGAATCAACAGCCAAGAGTAAGTCCCTAATCAACGGCTAAGATTAAAACAGACTTGATCATCGCCTCTTAGAAGCTTCTCACCCATATTTTTATTAATACCTATTAATATTTTTTTTTTCCTAAGTTTAGACTTAGGAACCTGTTGACCACTACATGTCAATGACCCATAGCAGTACACCCCCTTTTTTCGCAAAAGGGATAACGCCTGATCGACGTGGCCATGCCATTCAAGTATCATCATCAGCTTGATCATCATCTTATAATGTAAACCCAGTCAGCATGTGTATAATGTAAATAATCTCAGCAGATTCGTATCGTATATATAATCACCCAGATAAACCTACTTTTCTGGTGACGATCTACATTCCAGGAGGTTTTTTGTCTCACCGATCCATTCTGGAATGGTTGACAGAGTTTTCCTTCAACCTTACCCCAAAACCGGAATGGATTTTGTCACTGAGATCTTAGGGGAGTCATAGTGTTCTAGATCGAGTCAATGTAAAAGTGATTTGGGAATAATCCTAACTATTTAATTAGGTTATTTTATTACAAATTGTTTGATCTGCTAGATTATATTTGTGTCGTAAAATTTGGTACTCTGTGAGAGTCTTTTGCAGATAGATTCTCCCCCTTGAGATGTAAAAACTATAAAAATCATGATGTAGAGTGCCTTGAGGGTTAGAAAAATAATTTATCCCCTCATAGCTTGATTAGTTAAATTTTCTGGCCAAAATTAATTAAAATCCTAAGCCAAAAATTTAATTAATTCTAGGTCCTATGTAAATTTAAATTCTCCGAAGGCAAAATTCGTTGGTCCTTAAAAAATTAAATTTTAAGAGGTCCAAGGACTAAGGTAAATTAATTATTTTGCTAAATTTTAAGCCCTTGGTCCTTGGGGTTAAGTCAAAGTCAAAATTTTGAGGAAATTCATTCAAAAATTTAATTTTTGAATTAATTAAAATTCATTTAATTGAAAAATTCGAATTTCCTCAAGAATTTAAAATTTCGACGGACGAGATCAAAAGAAATTTTGATCCTCATCAACGGTCGAGATTGCTTTGACGTAGATCACTCGAACTAGCCGTTGGAGGATTTATCTTTAAATAGGAGGTCATTTTTTCAGTCAGGATCATCCGATCTCTGGATCGTGTACTAAGCTCTCAAGCTCTCCTGTATACTTTTTTGAATTAATGCAAAAGTCTTTGGGGTTTCAACGTGCTGTAGTGTTCCTCTTCATGAATTTATGGTAACATTGTTTTAATTTTTGCTTAATATTATGTGAAAACTATCAATTAATAGCTCTCTTAGAATAATCTGAATACAAGTATCTTATTCAGTTTGTTGGATCTAAGGTAACATTTTTAATTTTGATTGAAGTAGCAAGTATCTCTATTTCTTCATAATTTTATTGTTGTTCTATTTCTCTACTTGATTTGATGGTTGATCTAGTGTTTGCAGAAGGTCTCTTAGGTTCTCATTGAGCGTTTGAGGATAGTCTTCGGTTGGACGAGCCAACTCTCAACACATATTTTTTGAAGAGCCTACTTCATATAAGTCTCAGTATTTATCTAACGATAATCTTTTTTTCTGCAGGGTGTTTTTGGGCTAGTACCTCTCTAAAATTTCAAAATCTTTTAAATATTTTGTGGAAATTTTGATAGATCTGGCTATTAAGAGCCTTAGATTATCAATTCTGGGAGCGGAGTTGGACTCATACTCCTCAGATCCGATAGATCTGTAAATTATTTGTATAGATCTGTTATTTACTTGTATAGATCTGAAATTTTGTAACATAATTTTGAATTTTAACTCTTGGGTTTTTGGGATTTTCTCTATTTTTGTACATATTGGGTATTGGGTTTTTTCTCTTTTCACTTGTGCAGGAATAGATCTGAGAAATCAGCCAAGAAATTTTTTTGATCTGAGCTAGATCTAGACCTTGGAGGGCAAGATCTAGGCTCACAAATTGTTTGCAGGAATAGATCTGGGAAATCAGCCAAGTAAATCTTCAGATCTGAGCTAGATCTAGACTCTGGAGGGCAAGATCTGGGCTCACAGATTTTTTGCAGGGATAGATCTAGGAAATCAGCCAAGTAAATCTTCAGATCTGAGATTTTTTTCAAACAGCGCTAGGCGTTTTGAGACAGATCTAGGCCGTAGAGGGCAATATCTTGTCCCAAATATTTTTGCAAGGCCAACCATTAAAGATTTTGCAATAAATATGAAGATCTTAAGCAAAATAATTTGTTTTAGAACAAGGGTTTCAAGTTTTGGGGCTCCTAATCTCAGATTTGCCTTCTCCTAGCCCAACGCTAGTTCTATTGGGCCTAGTGCTAGCTCTCATTGGCCCTAGATTCCCTTACTACATTTCTAATTTGAATATTTGATTTTCTGTAGCTAAACTTGGTGGGCTTTTGCAGAAAATTTGGTAAAAATTTGTGTTTCAGATATTGAATTTTTTTTGGCAACTTGGGAAAGTGATCTTCAAAGCCCAGGGCCTAAGGGTTTGATTTCTAAACCATAATTTTTCTCACTGTTTGCTACAGCAGTCATATACCTTTCTAATAGTGGTGAAAAACACATAAGTGGTTTGAAACTAACTAAAAAATTGTTAAATACATTAATAAGTCATTTATGTTTGATGTATATCAAGAATTTGGCCTAGATCTACATTTTGGGTCACTGTTATCTTTGAATAATTCTGTTTCTGAAGTCTGAAATATAATAGTGGAAAAATTTCATGTGGGTTAGCTAAAATCAGTTCCTAAGTTGTCTAATACATTAAGGAATTAATTTCTTGAGTTGGGCATTCATCATAGGCTTATTTCATGTTTTAATTGTTGGCTGTAATAAATATATCAGATCTGATATAATTCTAGAAATCACATCATAACAGAATGAAAATTTTTTATAATTCATGTGGGCAAGTTTGGAAAAATTTCGGTAAATTTTTGGCATAAAGATATCATTGATAGCTTACTGTTTTCATTGTCATATTGCTACTGTCATAAAGTTTTTCTTACTGCTGTCCTAAAAATTAATTTATGAAAATTAAGTACTCTGTCATGGAATTGTGATAAAATGCATATCCTTTGTTTCATAAACTAAGTATTTTTTGAGCATCTGTTGATATTAATTGCAAAGAATTTTTTGTTTTCTTTGAGCTATCTCTGTATCAAAAAGATTTGAAATAAGCTTGTGTTCTAATTGTAATATCTTCAAGGGTTTAATTTTGAGTCTTCATTTAATAAAGCGAACTTTCATTTGGGTATTGAAAGTTTCTGCGACATAAGCATCTTTTCATCCTTGAATCTAACTTCATCTCATATTCTCATCATCTAGTGCATTTGCATATAAGTTAGTTTTGCATAAATAAAATTTACTTCCAAGCATAAGCTTGGTCAATAGAGAGATAGGTATCCATCCATCTTTGCTTAAGTAGCCTGCTTTTAATAGTACTTAAAATGGTGACCTTGCAGTCGTCAGAGCCACAGCTCTCTGCAGTGCCGGAGGGGTATGTTAGATTTTCAGGAGTGGTATCGTTAATCACACCTTAGTGTGCTTCACCTTATCTTCTTTTTGCCAATTACTACGAAATCAGGCTCAATATAGAAAGGATCGTAGGGTTAAAACTTAGATAAGCATTTAACTAAGATTAACCAAGATTCTTGCATCTCACATTACTTTTAAAGTCTGCATTTCATATAAGATAGTTATTCATCTAAGCAGCAATTGCTAATCGATTACCTGGTCTTCATTTCGCTAGCAAGATCGTTGACTCCATAAGGCACTGGTATCAATCGTTTAAAATCTAATCAAATCCTATAAGTCTTGCTAAATCTTAATCAAGTACTTGATCGCTTCACTGTGTCTCCCAAACTGGTTGGTTCCCAACTAGTTCTTCTTCATTCCATTTTTCCATAGGGTCTACCCCCCTTAGCCTGCTATAGGGAGACAACTTAAATGGAGAGATTGGGGATCAGGGTGACAGCCCCCAATCTGAGCCGTTGTCGCGGTGCCTAGACATTTTGTGCGACAACATTTTTTGGCGCCATTGCCGGGGATATTTTATTCTCGACGCTTCAACGACATCTTATCTTCATTCTCCTCATATCATCTTTATCATTTTTACCTGAAATTCCAACATTTTTTGGCGTCGTTGCCAAGGATATTTTATTCTCGGCATTTCAACGACTTTTCATTTCTCATCTTTTCATTTGGGCCGGCAACGACAACATTTTTTGGCGTCGTTGCCGGGGACCGATTTATTGGGCCTTGGCTCTTCGACATTCATCTTTCATCTTTTTCATCTCTCATTCAAGCCGACAAAGTCAACACTCCTTGGCATTGCCACCGAGGACAGAGTTTTTTATGTCTTTGGTTTCTTCGACATCGTTTTAATCATCTCATCTTTTCCGCCATTCATTAGCCTGTCAAGCGGCACAACATTTTCTGGCGTCATTTGATCTTTTCATTGCCCTATCTTTCGTCATCTCATTAATCGTTTCATCTGCACCTTTAACACCTGGACATTTCAGTTTGTTTCTTGTTTGGGTGGCGACTCCACTTCTTCCATTTATTATTTCTTAGACAAGAAGCCCTCCCTTATATCCAGTTGTTTGTTGCCTTTTGGATCCTAGAGTTAGATTCATGTTCAAATGGCAACTCCACTTCTTTCATTTCTTACAAGAATTTCTACTAGAAGCGAGCTTCTAGTGGATCTCTTGATTTTCTTGAGTAGAGGTCTCTCTCTAGCATCCATTTGGTCCCTCATTATTCCTTCAGACAATTCATCATGGATGATTCATTTACCCCGTGTCATTTTACTGATATTCTCCATGATATTCCAGAAGTGGCCATTCATAAATTGTCTTTGTTCTCGAGTGGTGATTCAGTCGCTGTTACAAAGCATCTATGTAGGTTTACTCATACAATACTCAAATATTGTAGTTCTCCCCAGTATGATCATGAAGATGTCAAAATGCGTCTATTTGCCTTTTCTTTAGAGGGTGATGCTTTGAATTGGTTTAATAATTGTCATGAAGATTCTTTCGCTTCTTTACAAGACATCGTCAATGCTTTTACAGATAGATATGGTTATCAAGGTAGCTCGCCTTGTGCCCCTAAAATTATGCAGCAGAATGAAAGTGATCTTGTAAAGGATCCAGTTGTCAATGAAAGATTTCAAGACAATTCTCCACATCAGAATGTGTCATCCACTTGTGTTGTTGCAATTCAAATCCATGACAGTGGAAAAACAGGGACAAGTCGTCAAATTAGTGTCGACAATGAAAGGCAAAATGATAAACAAATTATAGAAGAACTAAAGCAGTGGGTTAAAAACAAGCAGTTCAGTCAAATGCAGCTGGTAAAAAATATGGAGCTTAATCAAGAGAAATTTGTGACTGATTACGTCAAGGATATGAAAACTTTATACAGTCAACTAGAAAAATGTGATGAGGAGATGGAAATCATGAAAATTAAACACTCCGATCACGTAACCACCATAGTAGAAAAGTGTGCTCAGAATATGGATGATATGAGGACCGACATGCAGAAGAAAATGGAAACCATGAAAGCTAATCATGGCAGAGAAATTAATTCTATGCAAAGCAAATTATTAACTATGGATGAAGAAATGACCATCATGAGATTCAATTATAATAATCAGTTAGCTACCATGCAAGCAAATCATAAGAAAGAGATAAACTATATGCAAAATTGTTTCATGGGCATGAAAGCAAAGAATGAAAAAGTAATAAAAGATGTGGAAGCTGGTCAGATATGTCTTCAAAATAAGTTATTGACCATGGAGGAAAACCATGCCAAGGAAGTCAGTGCTATGAAGGTTGAATGCTCCAGCCAAATGGATGCCATAACAATACAAGTACAGAAATTTCAACATCGGTCAGAGGATGAAAGAAACAAGGAGACATCAACAGATCAGAAGCCTCCTTATGTGCTGCAGCAAGCTCCATCTTATTATGAGGAGGTTATTTGTTCCATTGAAAAGTGGTTAATTGAAGGTGACCCGGATGAAATTGAAATTGATAAGAATCAGGTTGGCGCTCACATGGTTAACCCACCAGTCATAGAAGATCAAGTTATAACTCGTGACACCTATGAGACTGATCCATCATTCTTGACAGAGCAGATGTAGAATGAAGAGAGACATGTCATGCATATCTTACATACTTCATCTGAGAGTTTTAAAGCAGAATGTTCCACATCATCAGTGATACAGCTTGCCACAAAGAAAAAGCACAAGAAAAAAAGAATGAGAAAGCAATTTGATGCATCAAATGGTCGTGAGCAGCTTGATTTTCGAATAGGAAAAAGTCCTACCATATGCAGAATTGGACAAGGCACATCCGGGAAACAGCCGACAGATTTGCCTGAAAGCAGGCAAATGCTCAGTATGCACTATATTGAACGCATCTTATGCCATGGGGCATCTTTGTATTGTATTTCTAACTTTATGCCCTGTTGACCTCTACCGGTCAACTACCCATGCAGTACACCCCCTTTTTCTTTGCAAGAAAGGGGCAGCACCTGATCAGCGTGTCCGTGCCATCCAGCAGTCATCAGCAGCTTGATCAATCTAATTGTAAACCCAATCTGCATGTATTAATTGTAAATAATCTTAGCAGATATGAGTCGTGTATGTGAATTGCCTAGGTGGACCTAACTTTCTAGTGGTAATCTACGTCCCAGAAGGTTTTTCGTCTCACCGATCCATGGATCGGCAGAGTTTTCCTTCAAACCTGACCCCAAAGACGGGATGGATTTTGTCATTGGAATTTTAGGAGAATCCTAGTGTGTTGATCTGCTAGATTATAGTTGTGTCGCAGAACTGGGTGATTTGTGAGGGTCTATGTTAAAGGGGTTTTCTCCCTTAAGATGTAAATTGTAAAAGTTATGATGTAATGTGTCCTGAGGGTCGAAAAATGTTTTAAATCCCCTCATGAGTCCTAAGTCCTAGGTCCTAGGTGATGTTTCCGAAGGCTTAGTTCGATGATCCATTTTAAAATGAATTAAGAAATTAAAAAATGAATAAAAATAATAAAATAATAAAATAAATAAAAATTAAAAAATGAAATAAATAAAAAATTAAAAAAATAAAGCAAAAACCCTAACTAATAAAATAATAATATTTTAAGTGAATAAATCGACGGATGAGATCAAGAGATGTCTTGATCCTCATCAACGGTCGAGATCATTTCTACATGGATCACTCGAACTAGCCGTTGGGATCATTTCCTTTAAATAGGGTGCTAGGGGTCATTTTCAGATATTCGATCTGTGAGTCTGATACTGAAGAAGCTCTCTTGTAAATCTGTTTCTGGTTAATAAAAGAAGACTTTGGGGTCCATATCTTGCTGGTGTTACTCTCTTAAAATGCTGTGAGATTGTTTTAGTTTCTGCATATTTTATTTTCAGTCATTGATAATAGCTTTTTTAAGAGTATTGTGAGCACAAGTATCTTGTTCACTTGCTAGGGTTTGGGTGTTGTTAGGGTTTCTGAAGTAATGGCAGGTATCTCCATTACTTTCTGAGATCTAGCAACATTTTTGCCCTCTTTACTGATGGTTGTTCTGAGCTGTGTAGAAAAAACCCTTATTGAAGAAGATTTGGTGGGCGTTAGGGGAAGTTCTCGACTGAACCAGCCAACTCCCACAAGCATTTTTTGCTGAGCCCAGTTGGATTTATCCTGGGTTTATCATTCAGTTTATTTTGTTTATTTGCATGAGAGATTTTCTGAAGTTCTTCACAGTGAAAATCTGAAATCTTTATTTCTTCAAAATATTTTTGTGTTTATTGTTGAATCTGGCTGTTAAGGGGCCAAATCTGTAAATTAATTAAGTTGTTTTAGGGTTTTAAATTTTTTTGGATCTAGGGTTTCAAATTTTTTACAGTTTTCATTAAGGTTTTCAGTTTTGGTTTTATGCAGAAAGGCGATATAAACACGCTGCCCTGCAAATGCAAAATTCTGTCTTGAGAAATAATTTTAACGCAGCCACTTTCCTATCATTCAAGAAAAAAGAAACGCGCCATCAGTAAACAAGTCACTCATTAATCATCTCTTCATTTTGCACTTTTGGTCTGAGGCCGCAAGTCTGGGCAATCATTTTACGCGGCGGTGCATTGGTTGGACAAAACGTTGGATGAGTATGTTACAAAACTCAGACTCATTACTATTAAAGTCGGATTGCTCAGGTATCGATCCGTAAGAAGCCGCGTATTATCGTTTGTCTGGTGTGTGTCTTCCAACCGATTCCACTCTGCCGCAAGGATTGCAGTAAGATTTTTCGGGTGCATTCACGAGTTTTGGCTTAAGCTCAGTCCTCAGCATACATTTTTGGGTCTCATCGTATCTCCAGACAGCAGCCACGTCCCGCCCTTTGCACCTGCAATTCCACCTGCGTATTTTTACATCTCCGCCGACAGAAGAAACTGCTGAACGTATTTGAAAGGGAGCACGTTCAATCGCTTTCTTTTCTCAGGTGATACGCACGAGTCAGGGAGATCAGCTATGGTGGTATTACTGCAAACCCATTTCTTGTTTACCTGCACAACACATATTCATTTTCACTGTCAGCTTCGATCCCATTGAATCATGTCTACGCACCCAGTCATCGAGCTCTGCAGGATTACCATCCGGACATTCTAGTCGCCACAGGTATCGTTCCAATTAACGCATATTCAATTGTTTTCTGGACGTTTGTGTGGTTGCGTTTTAGCCTAGGGTTTTGCTAATAGTTTCGATTTTTATTTCTTTAGATTTTAATTGTATTTTAAATAGTTTTCTTTTAGGACTTTAATTTAATATGAACTCATAAAAAATTGAAAAACATTTATCTTTGATTTAATTTTTATTTTAAATTTTTTATATTTTCATTTGTATAATATGAAAAATAAAAATATCAAAAAAAAAAAAAGGATTTATTTATAAAAATTTTAGCCTTAGTTTTTTTTTTTATTATAATTAGATTTTAGAACTTAGACTTGGTTAGATTAATTTTATTTTATGTTTTAGACTTTAATGTTTTATAGTTAGATTTGGATTTTTTTTGAATTAGATTTTAAGTTTAAAAATTATTTTAGATTTTTTAGATTTTATTTAAAAAAAAAAAAAAAAAATTCGAAAAAAAATATAAAAATTTTGTGGAAAATTATTTTTGCCAGTTTCAGTGGTTTTCATGTTATATCTTTCATGCTGAGATCTAAATTTTCAAATCGAGATACGAAATTGATATCTAGTTAATGATTTACGATTCTCGTGGTGTTTTAAGACATTCATCTTTTCAAAATTTTCAGTTGTTGGATATCGTTTTGGTCATTTTAAGAGCATTGTGATTTAGCTGATGACAAATGATTGCTGTTCACGGTTTATGTTTCTATATCATCTAACAAGTAATCGTTTTAATAACAATCTCTTAAGGCACTGGTCTGCTAAATTAATCAAATCATTTTAGTGCTTATTTTAATCTTGTCTCGTGTCTCCCAACCAACTGCTTGGCAGTTGGCCTTCATCATCTCACAGGGTCTACCCCCCTTAGCCGTGGGAGACAGGCTTAAACGGAGGGATCGGGGATCAGAGTGACAACCCCCGGTCTGAGCGTTGTCGTGCCAATCCGCGCGACAACATTTTTTGGCGCCGTTGCCGGGGAATACTTTTTCTCGGTGTTTCATCGACATTCACCTTCTCATCTTTCTCATCTCTCATTTTGAGCTGCCAAATTCAACCTTTTGGGTTATCATTTGGGTCTTTTATTGCCTTATTTTTCGTCATATCAGCAGTATCTCTTTGGTTTGTTTCTTGTTTGGGTGGCGACTCCACTTTCTCATTCTTCCCAGACAAGAAGCTTTCCTCATATCTGCTTGTGGTTACTTTTTGGATCCTAGAATTAGATTCATTGTTCAAGTGGCGACTCAACTTCTTTCATTTCTTAATTTTCTTGAGCGGAAATCTCTTTCTATCATCCATTTGATCCCTTATTGTTCATCATGGATTATTCATTTAAGCCATGTCATTTTACTGATAATCTCCATGATCTTCTGAAAGAGGCCATTTCTAAATTATTTAAGTTCTCGGGTGGTGATTCGGTCGCTGTTGGAAAGCATTTAAACATGTTTACTTGTGTAATGATCTTATATTGTAGATTTCCTCAATATAATCATGAAGATTTCAAGATGTGTCTATTTGTCCATTCTTTAGAGGGTGATGCCTTGAATTGGTTTAATAATTTTCCTAATGATTTTTTCACTTCTTTACAAGACATTCTCAATGCTTGTAAAGATAGATATGATAGTCCAAACAGCTTGCCTTCTACCTCTAAAATTGTGCAAAAGAAAGAAAGTAATCTTATAAAAAAAAATCCAGCTGTTGAAGAAAGTTTTCAAGATCAGAATGTGTCATCCACCGAAAATATCGCAGACCAAGTTCATGGTAGTGAAAAATCAGGGACAAATAATAGTGAAAGGGAAGAACAAAAGCAAATTATACAAGATCTAATGATGCTGGTAAGAAATATGGAAAGCAATCAAACTAGTCTTATCAATGATGTTAAAACTTTATGCACCCATCTGGAAAAACGTAATAGGGAGTTGGAGGTCACACAAAATCAGCATGCTAAGGAAATTGAGGCCATGAAAATTTAATATGAAACAGAAATTAGAAGCATGCAAAGCAAGATGTCAGTCTTAGAGGAAAATATGGTGACCATGAAAGCTGATCATGATAGGGAAATTGACTCTATGACGTTCAATCATAACAATCAGTTGGTTGACATGCAAGCGAATCATAAAGAAGAAATAAATTTCATGCAACATTGCTTGATGGACATAAAGGAAAAGAATGATAAAGTAATAAAACACATGCAAGAACACCATGCCATACAAATCAGTACTATAAGGGATGAATGCTCTAGTCAGATGGATGCCATTAGAATACAAGTTCAAAAGATTCAACAATGGTCAGATGATAAGAGAAACCAGGAGCCTTCTCATTTGTTGCAACAAGTTCCATCTTATTATGAGGAGGTCATTAGGTGGTTAATTGAAGGTGATCCAGATAAGCTTAAAAACGATAAAAATCAGATGCAAGACACAAAAAGACTTAGCATGCATATCTTACACATTTCATCTGATAGTTTCGAAACAGAAAGTTCCAGGTCATCAGTAATTCGACTTGCCAGAAAGAAAAAGCGCAAGAGAAAGAAAATAAGAAGAAGATTTGACTCATCAGACAGCCGCGAGCAGCTTGATTTTCGGATAGGAAAAAGTCCTACCATATGCAAAATTGGACATGGCACATCCGACAAGCAGCCAACAGATTTGCCTGAAAGCAGGCAAATGCTCAGTATGCACTTTATTGAACACATCTGATGCCATGGGGCATCTTTTGTATCGTATTTCTAACCCTACTCTTTGTTTTTTCGCATTTTCATTTCTGCTTTAGATAGTTAATAAATGAAAATCTTTTTTCTTTCCTATGCTTAATGTATATGCTGATTTTTGGATGGACGCTACTTATTTTTGTGTTGTATGGATGCAGATTCTGGATTCTCACATTCCTGCAAGCAGCAACGTGTCCCCAAGTAGAGCCAGATGTTGACCTCTACCGGTCAACTACCCATGCAGTACACCCCCTTTTTCTTTGCAAGAAAGGGGCAGCACCTGATCAGCGTGTCCGTGCCATCCAGCAGTCATCAGCAGCTTGATCAATCTAATTGTAAACCCAGTCTGCATGTATTAATTGTAAATAATCTTAGCAGATATGAGTCGTGTATGTGAATTGCCTAGGTGGACCTAACTTTCTAGTGGTAATCTACGTCCCGGAAGGTTTTTCGTCTCACCAATCCATGGATCGGCAGAGTTTTCCTTCAAACCTGACCCCAAAGCCGGGATGGATTTTGTCATTGGAATTTTAGGAGAATCCTAGTGTGTTGATCTGCTAGATTATAGTTGTGTCGCAGAACTAGGTGATTTGTGAGGGTCTATGTTAAAGGGGTTTTCTCCCTTAAGATGTAAATTGTAAAAGTCATGATGTAATGTGTCCTGAGGGTCGAAAAATGTTTTAAATCCCCTCATGAGTCCTAAGTCTTAGGTCCTAGGTGATGTTTCCGAAGGCTTAGTTCGATGATCCATTTTAAAATGAATTAAGAAATTAAAAAATGAATAAAAATAATAAAATAAATAAAAATTAAAAAATGAAATAAATAAAAAATTAAAAAAATAAAGCAAAAACCCTAACTAATAAAATAATAATATTTTAAGTGAATAAATCGACGAATGAGATCAAAAGATGTCTTGATCCTCATCAACGGTCGAGATCATTTCTACATGGATCACTCGAACTAGCCGTTGGGATCATTTCCTTTAAATAGGGTGCTAGGGGTCATTTTCAGATATTCGATCTGTGAGTCTGATACTGAAGAAGCTCTCTTGTAAATCTGTTTCTGGTTAATAAAAGAAGACTTTGGGGTCCATATCTTGCTGGTGTTACTCTCTTAAAATGCTGTGAGATTGTTTTAGTTTCCGCATATTTTATTTTTAGTCATTGATAATAGCTTTTTTAAGAGTATTGTGAGCACAGGTATCTTGTTCACTTGCTAGGGTTTGGGTGTTGTTAGGGTTTCTGAAGTAATGGCAGGTATCTCCATTACTTTCTGAGATCTAGCAGCATTTTTTCCCTCTTTACTGATGGTTGTTTTGAGCTGTGCAGAAAAAACCCTTATTGAAGAAGATTTGGTGGGCGTTAGGGGAAGTTCTCGGCTGAACCAGCCAACTCCCACAAGCATTTTTTGCTGAGCCCAGTTGTATTTGATCCTGGGTTTATCATTCAGTTTATTTTGTTTATTTGCATGAGAGATTTTCTGAAGTTCTTCACAGTGAAAATCTGAAATCTTTATTTCTTCAAAATATTTCTGTGTTTATTGTTGAATCTGGCTGTTAAGGGGCCAAATCTGTAAATTAATTAAGTTGTTTTAGGGTTTTAAATTTTTTTTGGATCTAGGGTTTCAAATTTTTTACAGTTTTCATTAAGGTTTTCAATTTTGGTTTTATTGAGAAAGGCGATATAAACACGCTGCCCTGAAAATGCAAAATTCTGTCTTGAGAAATCATTTTAACGCAGCCACTTTCCTATAATTCAAGAAAAAAGAAACGCGCCATCAGCAAACAAGTCACTCATTAATCATCTCTTCATTTTGCACTTCTGGTCTGAGGCCGCAAGTCTGGGCAATCATTTTACGCGGCGGTGCATTGGTTGGACAAAACGTTGGATGAGTATGTTACAAAACTCAGACTCATTACTATTAAAGTCGGATTGCTCAGGTATCGATCCGTAAGAAGCCGTGTATTATCGTTTGTCTGGTGTGTGTCTTCCAACCGATTCCACTCCGCCGCAAGGATTGCAGTAAGATTTTTCGGGTGCATTCACGAGTTTTGGCTTAAGCTCAGTCCTCAGCATACATTTTTGGGTCTCATCGTATCTCCAGACAGCAGCCACGTCCCGCCCTTTGCACCTGCAATTCCACCTGCGTATTTTTACATCTCCGCCGACAGAAGAAACTGCTGAACGTATTTGAAAGGGAGCACATTCAATCGCTTTCTTTTCTCAGGTGATACGCACGAGTCAGGGAGATCAACTGTGGTGGTATTACTGCAAACCCATTTCTTGTTTACCTGCACAACACGTATTCATTTTCACCGTCAGCTTCGATCCCATTGAATCGTGTCTACGCACCCAGTCATCGAGCTCTGCAGGATTACCATCCGGACATTCTAGTCGCCACAGGTATCGTTCCAATTAACGCATATTCAATTGTTTTCTGGACGTTTGTGTGGTTGCGTTTTAGTCTAGGGTTTTGCTAATAGTTTCGATTTTTATTTCTTTAGATTTTAATTGTATTTTAAATAGTTTTCTTTTTAGGACTTTAATTTAATATGAACTCATAAAAAATCGAAAAACATTTATCTTTGATTTAATTTTTATTTTAAATTTTTTATATTTTCATTTGTATAATATGAAAAATAAAAATATCAAAAAAAAAAAAGGATTTATTTATAAAAATTTTAGCCTTAGTTTTTTTTTTTTATTATAATTAGATTTTAGAGCTTAGACTTGGTTAGATTAATTTTATTTTATGTTTTAGACTTTAATGTTTTATAGTTAGATTTGGATTTTTTTTGAATTAGATTTTAAGTTTAAAAATTATTTTAGATTTTTTAGATTTTATTTAAAAAAAAAAAAAAAATCGAAAAAAATATAAAAATTTTGTGGAAAATTATTTTTGCCAGTTTCAGTGGTTTTCATGTTATATCTTTCATGTTGAGATCTAAATTTTCAAATCGAGATACGAAATTGATATCTAGTTAATGATTTACGATTCTCATGGTGTTTTAAGGCATTCATCTTTTCAAAATTTTCAGTTGTTGGATATCGTTTTGGTCATTTTAAGAGCATTGTGATTTAGCTGATGACAAATGATTGTTGTTCACGGTTTTTGTTTCTATATCATCTAACAAGTAATCGTTTTAATAACAATCTCTTAAGGCACTGGTCTGCTAAATTAATCAAATCATTTTAGTGTTTATTTTAATCGTGTCTTATGTCTCCCAACCAACTGCTTGGCAGTTGGCCTTCATCATCTCACAGGGTCTACCCCCTTAGCCGTGGGAGACAGGCTTAAACGGAGGGATCGGAGATCAGAGTGACAGCCCCCGGTCTGAGCGTTGTCGTGCCAATCCGCGCGACAACATGCCCTATTATTTTAGCATTTCATTTTGTAGTTACATTTGTGTTTTTCATGTTGTTAGACCAGTTAATAAATGAAGAGCTTATATCTTCCTTGTGCATAACGTTATATGATGATTTTTGGATGGACGCTACTTATGTTATGTTGTGTGTTGCGTGGATACAGATTATGGATCCTCACATTCCTCCATTGCAGCAATGTGTCCCCAAGTAGATCCAGATGTTGACCACTACGTGTCAACGACCCATAGCAGTACACCCCCTTTTTTCGCAAAAAGGATAATGCCTAATCGACGTGTTTGTGCCGTTCAAGTATCATCATCAGCTTGATCATCATCTTATAATGTAAACCCAGTGAGCATGTGTATAATGTAGATAATCTCAGCAGATCCATGTCGTATATGTAATCACCCAGGTAAACCTACTTTTCTGGTGACGATCTACATTCCGGGAGGTTTTTTGTCTCACCAATCCATTCTCAGATGGTTGACAGAGTTTTTCTTCAGGGTTACCCCAAAGCCGAATGGGATTTGTCACTAGGATCTTAGGGGAGTCCTAGTGTTCTAGATCGAGTCTATGTAAAAGTGATTTGGGAATAATCCTAACTATTTGGTTACGTTATTTTATTACAAATTGCTTGATCTGCTAGATTATATTTGTGTTGCAAAACTGGGTAGTCTGTGAGGGTATTTTGCAAATGGATTCTCCCCCTTGAGATGTAAAAAATGTAAAAATCATGATGTAGAGTGCCTTGAGGGTTAGAAAAATAATTTATCCCCTCATAGGTTGATTAATTAAATTTTCTGGCCAAAATTAATTAAAATCATAAGCCAAAAATTTAATTAATTTTGTGTCCTAGGTAAATTTAAATTCTCCGAAGGCAAAATTCGTTGGTCCTTAAAAAATTAAATTTTAAGAAGTCCAGGGACTAAGGTAAATTAATTATTTTGCTAAATTTTAAGCTCTTAGTCCCTGGGGTTAAGTCAAAGTCAAAATTTTGAGGAAATTAATTCAAAAATTTAATTTTTGAATTAATTAAAATTCATTTAATTGGAAAATTCGAATTTCCTCAAGAATTCAAAATTTCGACGGATGAGATCAAAAGAAATTTTGATCCTCATCAATGGTCGAGATTGCTTTGACGTGGATCACTCGAACTAGCCGTTGGAGGATTTATCTTTAAATAGGAGGTCATTTTTTCATTCAGGATCATCCGATCTCTGGATCGTGTACTAAGCTCTCAAGCTCTCTTGTATGTTTTTTTGAATTAATCCAAAAGTCTTTGGGGTTTCAACGTGTTGTAGTGTTCTTCTTCATGAATTTATGGTAACATTGTTTTAATTTCTGCTTAATATTATGTGAAAACTATCAATCAATAGCTCTCTTAGGATAATCTGAATACAGGTATCTTATTCAGTTTGTTGGATCTAGGGTAACATTTTTATTTTTGATTGAAGTAGCAAGTATCTCTATTTCTTCATAATTTTATTGTTATTCTATTTCTCTACTTGATTTGATGGTTGATCTAGTGTTTGCAGAAGGTCTCTCAGGTTCTCATTGAGCATTTGGGGATAGTCTTCGGTTGAACGAGCCAACTCTCAACACATATTTTCTGAAGAGCCTACTTCATATAAGTCTCAGGATTTATCTAATGATAATCTTTTTTTCTGCAGGGCGTTTTTGAGCTAGTACCTCTCTAAAATTTCAAAATCTTTTTAATATTTTGTGGAAATTTTGATATATCTGGCTATTAAGAGCCTTAGATTATCAGATCTGGGAGCGGAGTTGGATTCATACTCCTTAAATCTGATAGATCTATAAATTATTTCTATAGATCTATAAATTATTTGTATAGATTTGTTATTTACGTGTGTAGATCTGAAATTTTGTAACATAATTTTGAATTTTAACACTTAGGTTTTCGGGATTTTCTCTATTTTTGTACATATTAGGTATTGGGTTTTTTCTCTTTTCACTTCTGCAGGAATATATCTGAGAAATCAGCCAAGACAATCTTCAAATCTGAGCTAGATCTAGACCCTAGAGGGCAAGATCTGGGCTCACAGATCGTTTGCAAGAATAGATCTAGGATTCAACCAAGTAAATCTTCAGATCTGAGCTAGATCTAGACCCTGGAGGGCAAGATTTGGGCTCACAGATTGTTTGCAGGAATAGATCTAGGAAATCAGGCAAGTAAATCTTCATATCTGAGTTTTTTTCGAACAGCTCTGGGGGTTTTGAGACAGATCTAGGCCCTGGAGGGCAATATCTTGTCCCAAATATTTTTTCAAGGCCAACCATTAAAGATTTTAAGCAAAATAATTTTTTTCAGAACAAGGGTTTCAAGTTTTGGGGCTCCTAAGCCCGGGTCTGCCTTCTCCTAGCCCAACGCTAGTTCTATTGGGCCTAGTGCTAGATCTCATTGGCCCTAGATTCCCTTGCTCCATTTCTGATTTGAATATTCGATTTTCTAAAGCTAATCATTCGTGGGTTTTTGCAGAAAATTTGGTAAAAATTTGTGTTTTAGATATTGAAATCTTTTTGGCAACTTGGGCAAGTGATCTTCAAGGCCTAGGGCCTAAGGGTTTGATCTCTAAACCATCTTTTTCCTCACTGTTTGCTACAACAGTCATATACCTTTCTAATAGTGGTGAAAAACACATCTAAGTGGTTTGAAATTAACTAAAAAATTGTTAAATACATTAATAAGTCATTTATGTTTGATGTGTATCAAGAATTTGGCCTAGATCTACATTTTGGGTCACTGTTATCTCTGAATAATTCTGTTTCTGAAGTCTGAAATATAACAGTGGAAAAATTTCATGTGGGTTAGCCTAAAATCAGTTCCTAAGTTGTCTAATACATTAAGGAATTAATTTCTTGAGTTGGGCATTCATCATTAGGCTTATTTCATGTTTTAATTGTTCACTGTAATAAGTATATCAGATCTGATATAATTTCGGAAATCACATCATAACAGGCTAAAATTTTTTGATAATTCACGTGGGCAAGTTTGGAAAATTTTCGGTAAATTTTTGGCATAAAGATATCATTGATAGCAGTGTTGTTAAAAGCGCGATTTAATCGCGTTTTTTTTCAAAAAAGCGCGCGTTTTTGACTGAGCTGATTAAAACCCGCGTTTTATACCAAAAAAGCGTTGGTTTTTTTATACTGTTTTTTTCAAAAAAAGCGCGCTTTAAACCGAAAAAAGCGCCGAGGGCGCGGGCAGCGGGGTTATAACAATGAAAATCGATTTTTTATTTGTCATTTCTGACTGTCGCCGCGCGGAGGAGGAGGAGAAGCCTTGAGGAGAAGAGCTGAAGGGTTTGGGTCCACTTTGGGAGCGAATCCAAGTGTTTTTAGGAGAAATCCAAGACAAGATCACCAATTTGTCCATAAAAATGGTATGTAGATTAATTTTTTTTGTTTTCCTTCTTTAAAAACTTTGTTTTTCATTGTTTTTGGTTGGGAAAGTTGGAAACTTCATATGGGCACCATTTTCCTTTTGTTTTCATTGTTTTTAAAGAATTTTTTGTAATTTTTCATTGATTTGGGATGGGTAACTTGGTATGACTATGGGAACCAATTTTTTATTTTTTTTTTCATTTTTTTTAAACATTGTTTATGTTTTTTCATTGTTTTTTGGCATTTGCCATTTGGTTGGGTAACTTGGGTTTGGAAATTGGGATTTCGTAAATTTGTAACTTGTAATTTTGTAAATGCTAAATTGTAATTTGTAATCCTAAATTCCTATTTCCTAATCCTTATTTTTCCATAGGTTTGCAAATTCAAAAACAAACATGCCAAGGAAATTGGATCCTTTCTGGGAATATGGTGAACCTTTTGCTCCGAATGATAGACAAAACTTGTATTGCAAGTTGTGTGGAAAGGAGATACGCGGGGGGGTGTACAGGTTGAAGTATCACCTTGCACAAATCCCTGGACGTGATGTGGGGCCCTGTATAAATACAAATCCTGAACTTATCCAAAGAGCCATGAGAGCATTGGGAGAATTAGAGCACACTAGAGAGGCCAAAGAAGAACTCAAAAGGCAACTAAAAAGGTCAGCTGAAGGAAGTGGGCCAAGTGGCACTGGTTCTACTGCAGCGTCAGTCAATCCGGTAGCTGCATCATCATTTTTTGTTCCTCGAACCACACCTGGTTCACAACCAACTATGGGTTCAATGCTAAAAAGAACTGAAAAAGAACAAGCTGATAGGTTGATGGCAAAATTTCTCCTCTGGAGTGATATTCCTTTCAGCATTGTAAGGAATAATCCATTTTTCCAACCTGCTGTTGATGCTATTGCCAGTGTTGGCCCGGGGTACAAAATCCCTTCTTATCATGATTTCAGAGGCCGGATTCTTCAAGATGAAAAGCGTGACTGCACCCAAATATTGGAGGATTTTAGGGCATCATGGGCACAAACAGGATGCACTGTTATGTCAGATGGTTGGACTGACCAAAAGGGGAGAACCCTTATAAACTTCTTGGTTAGTTGTCCCAAGGGGACTATGTTTATCAAATCTATTGATGCAACTCATCAAATCAAAGATGCAAGAACTTTATGTGATTTGCTGGATGTGTTTATTTTGGAGGTGGGTGCAGAAAATGTTGTCCAAGTCATAACGGACAATGCTGCAAATTATGTTGTTGCTGGTAGAATGCTTATGGACAGGCATCCTACTTTATTTTGGACACCTTGTGCTGCCCATTGTATTGATTTGATGTTAGAGGACATAGAGAAAATTCCCTTTGTCAAAGATATTGTTGACTCATCAAAAAGCATCACAAAATTTATTTACAATCATACATCTTTGCTTAGCTTGATGAGAAAATGCACCAACAACAAAGAGTTGGTGCGCCCCGCCATTACACGGTTTGCGACGAGTTTCATATCTCTTCAATCCCTCTTGAATTCTATGTGGGATTTGAAGAGAATGTTTCTTTCAGAGGAGTGGCGCGCTTCGTCAATGAGCCGCAAACCAGAAGGAGAGGCCGTATGCAGACTAGTTTCATACCAGGAAGACTTCTGGGCGGGAGTGCAGGAGGTGTGCGCCGTTACTGAACCTTTGGTAAAGGTTCTTCGGTTGGTTGATGGTGAGAAGCCCGCAATGGGCTATTTGTATGAAGCCATGGACAGGGCCAAAGAAGCCATTCGGTCCTACTATGATGATAAGGGAGATGATGGGTTTCAGAAACAACTCCTTCTATGGGAAGTGATTGATGAGCGATGGAACAACACACTCCATCGTCCCATTCATGCTGCTGGGCTTTTCCTGAACCCTGCATTTTCTTATGCATGTGGGTTTGATTTTGATGCTGAGATCATGGATGGATTATTATCCTATGTCCAGAAGATGGTGAGATCTCCAGAACAACGTATAGAGATCTCTAAACAAATTGAGACATATAAGATGTCAGGTGGCACATTTGGCTTTGAGATGGCTGTCACTGATAGGACGATTAAAATGCCAGGTATTTTTTAGTTTGTATTTTGTAACTTTGTTTCAAATTTCATTGTCTCTTCAAATTCCATTTTTTTCTTATGTTTATTTAAAATTTTATTTGTAATTTTGTTGTAGACGCATGGTGGAAGATGTATGGTGGCAGAGTACCCCTTTTGCAAAAGCTTGCCGTACGCATCCTCAGCCAAACATGCAGCTCCTCAGGATGTGAGCGCAATTGGAGTGTATTTGAAAAAATACACAACAAGAAGCGCAATAGGTTAACACTTAAACATTTAAAATATTGCAAATTTCCAAATAAATTTTTGAATTCATTAAACAATATTTTTTTTATAATATTAATTATTAATTATTATTTCATGAACTTTGTACAGGTTGGAGTCCCATAGACTTAATGACATGGTCTATGTCTACTACAATCTTCGATTGTGGGTGAGGCAACTAGAGAGGACACCTGATATGGATGCCATCTCATTGGATGGGATTGACACCACTGCTGAATGGAAGGTTGAGACCGAGAGGCCTCTCATGGATCCCACTGATGATTGGTTAGTGCAGGATGAGGGGGAAGAGGAGGGGGAGGAGGAGCAGGAGGAGGAGGAGGAGCAGGAGGAGGAGGTGACACCGCCTACCCGGGCTACCACTACCACCAGTAGAGGACGTGGTCTCCGTCTACCTCCTGTAGCTGCTACTACTAGTTCTTCAGCTTCTAGAGCACGTCAGACTCCACTGCCATTTCCACCAGCACAGGCACCAGCTTCTACATCTAGAGGGAAAGAGAAAGCTGTGAAATTTTCTCACAAGAGGGGCAGAGGAAATCAATAGGATTAGACTTTCATTTTATTGTATATGACATTATGACATGATGAGATACATTATCATATTTTTTGTTGATATTTTGAGGCTGAGTTGGGACTCAGGACTTACTATTCAGGACATGATTCAATGTTATGTGTGATTTTAGCGCTAGAAATGATATTAAACATCTTATATATTAGTTTTTTTATCATATTTATGTGTCAATGTATTTATTTTATGTTGTAGATGGTTTAGATATTAAAAAAATTGAAAAAAAATGAATATTTTTGTGCCAAACGCTTTTTTCCCGCTTTTGCCGATTTTTTCCGCTTTATTCCCCGCGCCGATTTAATCCCGCTCGCGCTTTTAACAACATTGATTGATAGCTTACTGTTTTCATTGTTGTATTGCTGCTGTCATAAAGTTTTTCTTACTGCTATCGTAAAAATTAATTTCTGAAAATTAAGTACTCTGTCATGGAATTGTGATAAAATGCATATCCTTTGTTTCATAAACTGTGTATTTTTTGAGCATTTGTTGATATTAATTGCAAAGAAGTTTTTGTTCTCTTTGAGCTATAACTGTATCAGAAAGATTTGAAATAAGCTTGTGTTCTAATTGTAATATCTTCAGGGGTTTAATTTTGAGTCTTCATTTAATAAAGCGAACATTTCGTTTGGGTGTTGGAAGTTTCTGCGACATAAGCATCTTTTCGTCCTTGAATCTAACTTCATCTCATCTTCTCATCATCTGGTGCATTTGCATATAAGTTAGTTTTGCATAAATAAAATTTACTTCCAAGCATAAGCTTGGTCAATAGAGAGATAGGTATCCATCCATCTTTGCTTGAGTAGCCTGCTTTTAATAGTACTTAAAATGGTGACCTTGCAGTCGTCAGAGCCACAGCTCTCTGCAGCGGCGGAGGCACCGGGTATGTTAGATTTTCGGGAGAGGTATTGTTAATCACACCTTAGTGTGGTTCAGCTTATCTTCTTTCTACCAATTACTACGAAATTAGGCTCAATATAGAAAGGATTGAAGGGTTAAAACTTAGATAGGCATTTAACTAAAGTTAACCAAGATTATTGCATCTCAAATTAATTTTAGGGTCTGCATTTCATATAAGATAGTCATTCATCTAGGCAGTAGTTTCTAATCGATTACTTGGTCTTCATTTCCCTAGCAAGATCATTGACTCCATAAGGCACTGGTATCAATCGTTTAAAATCTAATCAAATCCTATAAGTCTTGATAAATCTTAATCAAGTACCTGATCGCTTCACTGTGTCTCCTGAACTGGTTGGTTCCCAACTAGTTCTTTTTCATTCCATTCTTTCATAGGGTCTACCCCCCTTAGCCTACTGTAGGGAGACAGCTTAAACAGAGAGATTGGGGATCAGGTTGACAGCCCCTGATCTGAGCCGTTGTCGCAGTGCCTAGACATTCTATGCAACAACATTTTTTGGCGCCATTGCCGGGGATATTTTATTCTCGGCGCTTCAATGACATTTTATCTTCATTCTCCTCATATCATCTTTATCATTTTTACCGGCAACACCAACATTTTTTGGCGTCGTTGCCGAGGATATTTTATTCTCGGCATTTCAACGACTTTTCATTTCTCATCTTTTCATTTGGGCCGGCAACGACAACATTTTTTGGCGCCGTTGTCGGGGACCAATTTATTGGGCCTTGGCTCTTCGACATTCATCTTTCATCTTTCTCATCTCTCATTCGAGCCGGCAAAGTCAACACTCCTTGGCATTGCCACCAGGGACAGAGTTTTTTATGTCCTTGGTTTCTTCGACATCGTTTTAATCATCTCATCTTTTCCGCCATTCATTAGCTTGTCAAGCGGCACAACATTTCCTGGCGTCATTTGATCTTTTCATCGCCCTATCTTTCGTCATCTCATTAATCGTTTCATCTGCACTTTTAACACTTGGACATTTCGGTTCGTTTCTTGTTTGGGTGGTGACTCCACTTCTTCCATTTATTATTTCTCAGACAAGAAGCCCTCCCTTATATCCGGTTGTTTGTTGCCTTTTGGATCCTAGAGTTAGATTCATGTTCAAGTGGCGACTCCACTTCTTTCATTTCTTACAAGAATTTCTACTAGAAGCTCACTTCTAGTGGATCTCTTGATTTTCTTGAGCAAAGGTCTCTCTCTAGCATCCATTTGGTCCCTCATTATTCCTTCAGGCAAGTCATCATGGATGATTCATTTACCCCATGTCATTTTACTGATGTTCTCCATGATATTCTAGAAGTGGCCATTCATAAATTGCCTTTGTTCTCAGGTGGTGATTCAGTCGCTGTTAGAAAGCATCTATGCAAGTTTACTCATACAATACTCAGATATTGTAGTTCTCCCCAGTATGATCATGAAGATGTCAAAATGCGTCTATTTGCCTTTTCTTTAGAGGGTGATGCTTTGAATTGGTTTAATAATTTTCCTGAAGATTCTTTCGCTTCTTTACAAGACATCATCAATGCTTTTACAGATAGATATGGTTATCAAGGTAGCTCGCCTTGTGCCCCTAAAATTATGCAGCAGAATGAAAGTGATCTTGTAAAGGATCCAACTGTCAATGAAAGATTTCAAAACAATTCTCCATATCAGAATGCGCCATCCACTTGTACTGTTGCAAGTCAAATCCATGACAGTGGAAAAACAGGGACAAGTTGTCAAATCAATGTCGACAATGAAAGGCAAAATGATAAGCAAATTATAGAAGAACTAAAGCAGTTGGTTAAAGACGTGTAGTTCAGTCAAACGCAGTTGGTAAAAAATATGGAGCTTAATCAAGAGAAATTTGTGACTGATTACGTCAAGGATATGAGAACTTTATACACTCAACTGGAAAAACGTGATGAGGAGATGGAAATCATGAAAATTAAACACTCCGATCACGTAACCACCGTAGTAGAAAAGTGTGCTCAGAATATGGAGGATATGAGGACCAACATGCAGAAGGAAATGGAAACCATGAAAGCTAATCATGGCAGAGAAATTAATTCTATGCAAAGCAAATTATTAACTATGGATGAAGAAATGACCATCATGAGATTCAATTATAATAATCAATTAGCTACCATGCAAGCAAATCATAAGAAAGAGATAAATTATATGCAAAACGGTTTCATGGGCATGAAAGCAAAGAATGAAAAAGTAATAAAAGATGTGGAAGCTGGTCAGATATGTCTTCAGAATAAGTTATTGACCATGGAGGAAAACCATGCCAAGGAAGTCAGTGCTATGAAGGTTGAACACTCTAGCCAGATGGATGCCATAACAATATAGGTACAGAAATTTCAGCATCGGTCAGAGGATGAAAGAAACAAGGAGACGTCAACAGATCAAAATCCTCCTTATCTGCTGTAGCAAGCTCCATCTTATTATGAGGAGTTCATTTGTTACATTGAAAAGTGGTTAATTGAAGTTGACCCGGATAAATTGACATTGATAAGAATCAGATTGACACTCATATGGTTAATCCACCAGTCATAGAAGATCAAGTTATAACTCATGACACCTGTGAGACTGATCCATCATTCTTGATAGAGCAGATGCAGAATGAAGAGAGACATGTCATGCATATCTTACATACTTCATCTGAGAGTTTTGAAGCAGAATGTTCCACATCATTAGTGATACAGCTTACCACAAAGAAAAAGCGCAAGAGAAAGAGAATGAGAAAGCGATTTGATGCATCAGATGGCCGCGAGCAGCTTGATTTTCGGATAGGAAAAAGTCCTACCGTATGCAGAATTGGACAAGGCACATCTAGGAAACAGCCGACAGATTTGCCTGAAAGCAGCAAAATGCTCAGTATGCACTATATTGAACGCATCTGATGCCATGGGGCATCTTTGTATTGTATTTCTAACCTTATGCCCTATTATTTCAGTATTCATTTTGTAGGTACATTTGTGTTTTTCATATTGTTAGACTAGTTAATAAATGAATAGCTTATATCTTTCATGTGCTTAACGTTATATGATGATTTTTGGATGGACACTACTTATGTTATGTTGTGTGTTGCATGGATGCAGATTCTAGATTCTCACATTCCTCCAGTGCAGCAATGTGTCCCCAAGTAGAGCCAGATGTTGACCACTACGTGTTAATGACCCCTAGCAATACACCCCCTTTTTTCGCAAAAGGAATAATGCCCAACCAACGTGTCCGTGTCGTTCAAGTATCATCATCAGCTTGATCATCATCTTATAATGTAAACCCAGTCAGCATGTGTATAATGTAGATAATCTCAGCAGACCCGTGTCATATATGTAATCACCTAGGTAAACCTACTTTTCTGGTGACGATGTACATTTCGGGAGGTTTTTTGTCTCACCAATCCATTCTCGGATGGTCAGCAGAGTTTTCCTTTAGGGTTACACCAAAGCCGAATGGATTTTGTTACTAGGATCTTAGAGGAGTCCTAGTGTTATAGATCGAGTCTATGTAAAAGTGATTTGGGAATAATCCTAACTATTTGGTTAGGTTATTTTATTACAAATTGCTTGATCTGCTAGATTATATTTGTGTTGCAAAACTGGGTAGTCTGTGAGGGTCTTTTGCAAATGGATTCTCCCCCTTGAGATGTAAAAAATGTAAAAATCATGATGTAGAGTGCCTTGAGGGTTAGAAAAATAATTTATCCCCTCATAGGTTGATTAATTAGATTTTCTGGCCAAAATTAATTAAAATACTAAGCCAAAAATTTAATTAATTCTAGGTCCTAGGTAAATTTAAATTCTCTGAAGGCAAAATTCGTTGGTCCTTAAAAAATTAAATTTTAAGAGGTCCGTGCAGGAAAAGGTGCTCTGGTCTTGGGGATAGCCCCCTGCAGATCTCTAGTGCACATAACTACCTCTTGCAACATGGAGGGTCTGCGTGACTTCAGCAGTCCACGCAGGGGCTCAAGTAAGCCCTCTATGAAGTTGTATACCCTCTGAGCATCTGATAGGTACGGGACCATCACTGAAACTCGCAGAAACTCTGAAATGTACTGCTCTGGGTTGCCTGTCTGGCGCAGTTGGGTTAGCTCCCAGAAATGGGCCTCCAGATCCCTCTAATCAAAGCATTCCACCACGCTCCTGGTGAAATCCTCATATGAAGCCACATTGCCATGCCCCAGGGTGGTCAAACCATGAAACCACCAGTCATGGGCTTCCCCCTCCATGTGCAGCGTGGCCATCTTGATCGCTTCCAACTATGTCATCTGGTTGAGCTGGAAATATGTATCCATCTTCTCAACCCAAGCCCAAGAAGTGCACTTGGCAGTGCCATCAAATGTAGGGAAGTACATCCTCCTTGTGGTCCTTTGTAGCTCATAGCTTTGCGTGCCTTGTCCTCCATATCCCTTGCTCTTCTCATTCTGCTTGAGCTTGCAGAAATCTCTGAAAGAGAGTGCTTCTCTGAAGTTTGCACCCATAGATTGCCACTCTCTAAAGTGTTCTCCCATCTGTGAGGGGTCTTCACCTCCTGCTAGTTCGATCTATGACATGGGCACGAAAGAGGGCAGTGTGGCTTGAACTGGCCCACTGGGTGATGGGGGTTGTGCTACTGGTGAAGGGTGATCGAATTGCTGGGAGGCTCCAGAAGTTTCCCCAAATAAGAATCCTCTAGGGGTGGTTCTCTCTCGGTTCTGCATTTTTATCTCCTCCAGCATCTCTTTCTGGCCCTTTGCTAAATCATTCAAAGCCTTCAAGAGGCTGTCAAAAGCCATCTCCTCCTTGCTCTTGGGCTCTACCATATCTTCCTCTGCTACCACTGCTTTCCCCCTGTCCTCTATGTCTGGAGTGATTTCCAGCTCTCTTTCTCTGCTCCAGTACCTCTGCCTCCTATATGTGATGTTCTGTTGGTCCCCTTCTCTCATAGGAGAAAATCCCCACAGTTGAGCCAAGACCTAGGCTCTGATACCACTGTAATGTTCCTAAACAGGAAATTAAGTGATAAACAAAGCATGCAAACAGTCCAGCAATCAGAAAAACGAAATTTACATCAAGCACCCATGAAAACGCTGGAAATAGAGAACTGTTGAGCCATTTTATTAATTCTTCAAGGGAAAATACAATGACAAAATAGAATGGTGCACATAGGCTTGTCTCAATGGACAAGCGTGACAAAACCCAGGTGAGAAAATAATGAACTAAAGGCTGCCCCAACTGCTGCACCAAAACTGAACTGCGCTGCCCAGAAACTGCACTGTTTGCTGAAATCGAAGGGTTGAAATCACTACTTCCTATTCTCCAAAAATTATGAGATTTCAGCTCCTTGCTCCTTAGCCTAATCCCAGAAAAACCCAGGAATGGTTTGGTCTGATTCAGACTTCTAAAATTCGACCCCCAAGGAGCCCAACCTCAGCTACAACTGCAAAACTCGGCCTGTTGGAATGAAGCTGTAAATCCTCCTGGAAAATGCCCCAAATCACTAAGATGATCCCTCCTATGAATCCCCTTCCTTCCCAGCTGAGATTCTGGGTTGTATCTCTTCCCCTCAAGACCCACGAATTGACTGAACTGGCCCTCTACGTTGTCCTCCAAGCTTGGAATTGGAATTGCTGGTTTGTTACCTTCTCTTGCCCCAAAACTCCTTCTGAATGTTGGCCCAATGATGTCCTTCAGATTCCTTGGCTTCTCCGGCTAATGGCTGGCCCAAGATAGCTCTCTCCCCCACTGCGTGTTCTCAACTGCTGGCCCAAGATAGCTCTCTCCCCCACTGCGTGTTCTCAACTACTGGCCCAGAAATACGCACTCGCTGAAGATAGTTGAATGACTGTGTTGTAGATACTCCCGGGAACTCCTTGAAATGCTTTGGAATTGCCTTCCTAGGGTGGCACTCAGAGTCCCCCGAAGGTAAGGTTGAATCTCTTGCTTGAGAGATTCGTGGTTGAATAGTCAATTGACTCGGCTAAGCAGCTCGAGAAAACAGTCAAGTAAAATTCTATATACAAGAGTGAATGAATGACCAAGTGAGATGCTCCTTCTCCTTATGACTTCGTGGCCTTCCTTTACCTTCTGTGGGCCCCTCCAACAGCTATACGAATTCCCTCCAACCAATTCGAATTGCCTAGTTCGAATTCCCACGCGGGTGGCCCCCACCTTCCACTAGCAAACTAATATGGCCAAAATTTCTCCTAAGTCCCTAAGTCGAAACTACTTGGGTCCTTTCCCTTGGCAAAATTGTGGAAAATTGTGTAGAGATAAGCCTGTTACAAATGTTTTTGGGAAGGGGCATGACACAATCTCTCTTGATAGATCATATCTCAGGAGTAATTCCATTGAATAAAATCATGATATTGTGTCTTCACTACACATCCATTGTTGAAGATGTCTTCCACTTGATCACAAGGCAACAATCTTTCTTGTCTTAAAGCAAAAAGAAGAGCTAGAGGAGTTTATGTAGGCAGGCGGAGTTGGTTGATCAAATGAAGAAATGAAAACATCATCTACCTCATCCATTTCCATGAAAGTATGCAAAGGCTTAGGGGGAGCAAGTCCATTAAAGAAAAGCATAATGACAGAGGGAATTTCAAAGAACAACATAACGAGAAGGAGCACTATGACAAGGGGAGCAGCATGTCAAGAAGTAACTTGATAGGGGGAGTACTTGGACACCCCATTTGCCATTGATGTCAAAGGGGGAGAGAATGTTGAAAGGGCGAGAATATTGCCATCAATGACAAAGGGGGAGATTGTTGGTCAAAGTTGTCATGGATGTCAATATGTTAGATGCATTGTTGAGAAAACCCTCAAACCCTAATTAAAGAACAATGAAACCCTAATTGTATTGTAGTTAACCCTAATACACACATGAAACCTAGCTATGATGATAAAACCCTAATGCCAAAATGCATTGCTAAAACCTAAATGATGAAGCCTTACGACAACATGCCATTAAAGTCCTAACTCTAATCCCCATGTTTGACTATAATACCTAGTTCCAATAAAAGTCACATGAACTTAAAATAGCTTTAGCTCTCTAATCTAGGGTTGCGAGCACTCCCCCCCCCACGCCCCTGTTGCCAATTCACGCTCCGCGCAGGAGCGAGTCCAAAGCACACTCCCGGCAAAAAAAAACGCTTACTGGTTTTGCCATAGCGTTTTGGGGAGTGTTCGAGTGTTCGCTCCTTGACCGCTCTTGTACGCTTCGGGTGTAATCACCCACTTAGAGTAAAGTAATATTTATGAAAATTAAATAAAATTAATTAAATTCAAAATTAAAAAAATAAAATTTAATTCAAAATTAAGATATGCAGATAAAATCAAATCAGATTTGATTTATAAAAATCGACACGTATCATAATTGAGACACGATGATGGAGGATGTCGGTAATGGAAATTTATAAGAAGGAAGCAACGGTTGGAGGCAAAGGGGGAGGAAGGAGGAGGAGAAAAACTGATAGACAGAGTATGTTTATGATCAGGAAGACCTGACTTGTTCTGAGGTTTCTGGGCACGGGGGAAACAGTCTGCTTCGCTTGAGAAGTTTACTGGACTGAGTAGCAAGGTTCTGCTCAGTTTGGTTGGGTGGTTTCGGTCTTTTGGTAACTGAAGCAAGAATAGTTGAGGCTTCATCGACCGTAAGACTACAGGTAAGTACTTTCATTGGTTCTGTTAATTAAATTTGTAAAATTTAGGAAATTTTATTACAGGATCATGATCTGTAATTTTGAAAACTTTACTGTCTCTGCATCTATTCTTTTCTTATTCTGTTCATAAGGAAAAGTTATTAAAATAATTCACAGTTATTACATTGGGAGCATTTTTTCAGAGGGGGAGCGATCGCTCCACCTCTAAAAAACACTCTCAGCCGATAGAAAAAAGGGTTGCGCGGCTAAGAGGGAGGGTGACATCGATGGCGAAGAGGAGATAGGTAAGGGAGGGAAAGGGGAGAGGAGAGAGGAAAGGGAGGGAAAGGGGAGGGAGGAAAAATAAATAGACCCTCTCCCCTCCCATTATTCACTTCATCCATTGAGAGCAAGAGAAGCAAGAGAATGTTTGAAGCTTGGAGAGAAGATCTTGGTGAGAGAGGAGCTTGGAGGAGCTTGAGGAGCTTCCAAGGGGAGATTGGAGCTTGGGATTGAAGGCCAAAGAGGTAGGATCTACACTCTAATCTAACTTTTTTTTTATGTTCATTGCTAAATAAATAAATATTTTTTTTCTCTATTTCCCATTCTCATTCCTCCATTTTTTTTCAGATTCAAAACTTCAAATTTCAAACATCATGGTTATACGACTTGGAATTTTCTTCTTCTCGGTTCCTTTTTTGGTTATTATGGTGTTGGATAGTAGAAGAAGAAGGGTTGATCATGAAGAAGTGGGTTATAGTGGATTTGATGAAAACCCCAGAGAGGAGTACCTTGGTGAGGAGGAAGAGAGTGAACATGATTCAGCCCAAAAAACTAAACAAGACCAAACCCCATTGTGGAAATATGTTTCTAGGCCTGAAGCAGGGAAGGGGGTGGAACCACTAAATTTGACTGCTCCCATTGCAACAAAACTTACGCAGGTTCATATACCTGTGCCAGAAATCACCTCTATGGGAAAAGTCCATGGGATGAAGATAAAGCAATAGGAATCAAAACTTGTGCAAGTGTGTCAGCAACAGATAGAGCCAAATACATAAGGGAAGAGGAGAAAGCCCAATACAAATCTAAAAAATCAAAGGGTTTCTTTGAACCAAGCTCACAATCACATCAATATGCACAAAGAACTCCTTGAGCATCCTCCCATGGTAATGGATATGGAGGCACAAGGTCACCAAACATCTCTTTAAGGCATAGAACCATATCAGATTTCCTTGATGAAGGGTGTAGGAATGATCTGGATTCAAAAGTTTACCAGTTTCTCTATGCATGTGGGATACCATTCAATGTTCTCCACTCACCTTATTGGCATGAAATGGTTTCTGCTATAAATGATATTCCTAAAGGATACAAGAGCCCTGGGTATGACAAGGCTAGAATTGTGGGACTTGATCATGAAAAAGCAAAAATATCACATTCTTTGAGTAGAATGACAAATTCTTGGACTAAGCATGGGGTGTCCATTGTATCTGATGGATGGACAAATGTAAAAGGCAAGCCATTGATAAGTGTTCTTGTTGTGTCTGTTAGTGGTGCCATCTTTCTTTCAACATATGATTACTCAAAGAAGTTCAAGACCGGCATCAACATTGCAGAACCATTACTTGAAACAATTGAACATATTGGGCCATACAATGTCATCCAAGTCATCACTGATAATGCTACTAATTGTAAGGCAGCGGGAGCAATTATTGAGGATAAATACCCCAACATATTTTGGTCTGGGTGTTTGGTTCACACAATGAACCTTTTGATGCATGATATTATTAAGAACAAAAACCAACAATACAAATGGATTGGTGATTTGTACAAGAGAGGCAAACAAATGATAAAATTTATTACAAATCATAGCAATACCCATGGGCTTTTCTGCAGTCACTCAAAATTGGAGTTGTTGATTGTGAAGACTAGATTTTCTAGCTATTACCTCACCTTTAGGCACCTTTTCAAGGTATAAGAGTTATTGGCTAGCATGGTATCAAGTCCACACTGGCAAGTATTAAAGGAAAGGGCTACAAAAGCAGCTAACAAGCAGGGGTTTGAACAGGTGGAGGAGACCGCTCTTGATGGTCAATTTTGGCATGTGTGAGGCAAGTATTGGAATTCACCAAGCCCATTTATCACATGATTCGTTTTGCATATACAGATAAACCAGTGATTGGGGTGGTGTATGAGTAGATGGATACCATGTTGGGGCAAATAAAAGATATTGTTCAAAAAGACAATCCCAACTTGTATACACTGATTCACAATTGTGTGTGTACACAGTGAAATAAACTTAATGCTCCACTACATGCCTTGGCGTATATCCTTATGCCAAAATACTACTCTCCATAGTGGTTGGGCCAACCTGCACCTGGGGGTGGGGTTAGGGTCAAACCCCATATAGATCTAGAGGTATCTATAGGATATATGCAAGCATTAGACAAGTTGGTCCCTGACAGGGAGGAGTGTGCTAATCTACGTCTTAAGTTAGGCAAATACTTCAGTTGCATTGTTTTGTTTGGTTCTTTGCATGCAATGGAAGATAGAGACAAATTTGATGCTCTCACATGGTGGGAAGCATATGGCAGCATGGGACTTTTGCCAAAATTGGCAAAAAAAAATCTCTCATAGATTGTAAATACTTCTTCTACAAAGAGGTGTTGGAGCACCTACAACTTCATACATAATGTGAGAAGAAACAAACTCAATGAAAATCGGGCAGAAAGCTTGGTTTATGTGCACTACAACTTGAGGTTGTTGAGTCATTACTCTGATCGGGCTTATGAGGATAAAACATATAAAATTTGGGACAACCACATAGAGGATGATAATTTGGAGGATGGCACTATACATCTTGAAGAACTAGAAACAAAACTTATGAGAGATGAAGATGAAGAAACAACAAGCATGCCACCCCCACCATCTAGCAGTAGTGCTCAAGTTCCAAGTCTTGTTCCTTTGTTGTCGCCACCTCCATGTAAATCCACACATGGAGGGCATTTTCCTTCTAGTTCTAGTCATAGTATTTTGCAAGAGGAGACTCCTAGAAGACATTATTTGTGGCAGCAAGAGGAAGCTGTAAATGATAGATTTACTTGTCTTTTCTAGTTTCTAGTAGTTTTAACTTTTAATAATTGTTGACTCTTTCATATTTATTATGATATTTTTTATAGACAATATATGACGATTTAAGTTTGAAGTTTGAAGTTGGCAATTATAACTCATTGGTAATGAATTATGAATATGATGCTTCATGAAAGTTGAAAGTTGTTTCATTTTATGTTAGATATTCTTTGTTGTAATGGTTACACTTAGCTTACAAGTACAACTTTGGTGATCAATTATGATAAATGTTATATATTGAATTTGAAAGCTTGAAACTTTAATATTGATGAATCATGAGACTCGATATGTTGTGTGTTAATAACTTGTGGACGTGGTTGATGAAGATTATAACTTCTAGATGATTGTTGTTATATGGTTCAATCTATGTTTTTTATATCCAATTCATCATTCTACATGTGTTTGTTGACGTATATGCATCAAAATATAATATATATATATATATATAGATATTATATAAAAAACGCTCCCGTAATCACTCCCAAACTGGGAGCTTCTAAAAATGTTGCCCCTGCGCCCACTCCCAAGTAACCTTGCTCTAATCCTTGAAATCCTAATTTCTAATAAATTATAATTCTATATACATAAATTATTAACCATCACTACGGTCCCCACACACCCATGTCATACTACAATGGTCCCAACTCTTTATTAAACATATATATTTCATGCAATCCCTACTATGGTGGTTCCCTTCCTCAATAATTCAACATGCCTCAGCACCAAAGTATATCGTTGTGGTCCCTATGGTCCCTACCTAACCAGCGTTTTGTCATCCAATTAAATAAAAAACAAAAATCTATACAAATGCCACTAGTTGGCTTCAAAAAAAGTGGGCTTATTAAGTCCATTGTCATGACTGTCTGCACATTCCAACTACTATATATTGGGCATAATGATATCCGTTCATTATCCATTAAAAATAAAATCGAAGAGAACTTAAAAAAGGTTCACACCTTGTGAATTAATAAAAGAATTCAGACTTCAGAGGAATATCATTGGAGACTTAACGATTAGACCTGTTGAAGATTAACGTTCGAACTTCGAACCTGTTGTGAAGATTAAAGCTTAGAACTTTGGAAGGATATCTAAAGAAGCTCGGATCAGTGATTGGAGGGCTCGGGCCAGTGACAGGTGGTTGACAACTATTTTTGGAGCTCATCTATTGGACCAAACCTCATTTGTGGAGCTCAGACTAGTGAAAAGTCACATAGAAGGCTCGGAATTGACCTTTTGTAGCTCGGATCTCTCTCAGCATGGACCTGTGGCACTGCCAAACCCTCGGACCTCGAGCCAGTGAACTTGTGATAACTTCGGATTAGTGGCTGTGGAGCTCAAAACTATATGTGAACATTCTCTTGTGGAGGATCGAGGATCAGAACTATAAACCTATGGTCAGTCACTTGTGTAGATATTAAGACCTGTGTTTAGTGGAGACCTCAAATAGCTCGGAGCTGTGACATCATACTATTGATTAGTGGTAGCATCGGATGTTCTCTAGCCATGAAAATTGGTGGAGAGGCTAAGGTACATAAGATCTCCAAAACCCAGAAATCGTTTTGGGAAATTCCCTCCAATTGGAGAGATATTAAAATAATTAATATTTTTAATGGAGTTCCTAAGTCTAAACTTAGGAAAATTAAAATATTAATGGGTATTAATATAAAACTAGGTGAGAAGGTTCTAAATGACGAGGATCAAGCCAAATTGAATCTTATTCGTTGATTAGGGACTTAATCTCGGCCGTTGAAGACTCAACAAGAAAATTATAAGAGGAGGCTTGAGGGTCAGTTGGAGATACACAAGCAGATACCCAGTATCCCAAGGAAAATCGATTCTCAAAGAGAAGGAGATCGATTTTAAAGGGAGAGTTGCAGGGTGGAGGAAGAGGGCGGATTAGCAGCAGTCAGGGAGCTCAGAAGAAGTGACGCAGGGACTCTGAGAGACAGCGCAGAGGGAGATGCAGATCAAAGAGACGCAAAGAGGGACCAGAGTTGTACAAAGCCACGCAGAATGACGCAGTAGAGAAGGAAGCTCTTCAGGGTATCAAAAAGTCTCGGATAAAAGTCTCAGGTGTTTTCTCCCAATGTCTATGTAAATTTTTCTGTAAAAGTGATTGTTGCTGAAGATTAATAAAACCCTCCTCTGCTGCACCAGTTTTCCCGCATTGGGTTTTCTCCAAGGACAATTGTCCAAAAATAACTATGTTGATGTGATTGATTCTTGTGCATATATTTGTTTCTGTATAATGGTGTGATATCTGCAGTAGAATTTATTTTAATATTTACTGAAGGGATTTCATAAATAACTTATTGGGAATAATAAGTAGGTGAAATAAATCAGTTGCTGCAGTAATAGAATTTCTGTTTAGAAATTTTCACATGGTATGAGAGCAAAGATTTGGCGACAAGAAGGGAAAATCAATTATGGGTCAATAGCATGATGCAGAAACATCCACTCAAGGAGACTCGTGTAGATTTTCAAAAGAACGCATAAGAGACAGAAATTACACTTATTCTATGTTGGCTTCCAGATTGGAAGAAGAAGTTGCTTACGTAGCAAGATCTGCCTCCTCGGAGGTTTGGTATATAGATCAGTGTGGAAAAATTCGGGGAAAAATTGCAATTAAATCCCCAAAATGCTATTTTTTTGGTTGGCCGATTAAATCAGCCGATTTTTTTGCCGATTTTATCCCAGTTGAAAAGTCGGGATTAAATCGGAACTTTTTCCAAAAAATCGTGAATGAAGTAGTTTCTTTAACGATTTTCTTTTTTCTTTTTTTTGAAAAAATCGGGATTTTATTGAAAAAGTCAGGTTTTTTTTTAAATTAATATTTTTGTATTTTTTTTAATTTTGCCGACTTTTTCAAAATACTCCCAACTTTAACGACTTTTTCAACTTCTGGACCCTTGCCAATTTAATCCCGACTTCAACTTTTTCCACATTGATATAGATAGTGGAGCTTCCTGGCATATGACAGGAATCCGAGAATTTTTTTTCAGATTATCAAGAAGAAAGAATGAATTTTCAGATCACCATGGGGAATAAGGCAAAGTGTACTCTAGTAGGGAAAGGTACTATAGTTTTCAAACAGAAACAGTAGAGCGGTTCCGAGCTACCAATGAGCTGCATGTGTCAAGATTGGGGATGAACTTACTTTCCGTATCTCAACTTCAAAACAAGGGCTATGATGTTTTATTCATTAGGAAGAAAGTATACGTCAAACACCAGAGTTGGAAAAAGAAGGTCTAGATCGGAATCAGAAGTACCAGGTTGTACAAGTTGCAACTAGAATCACCAATGGCACTGATAGGTAGTGATGGAGACAAGGATTTGAATGAACTATGGCACAGAAAGATGGGACATTTTCAACATGGGACTCTGAGAATTCTCACGAAAACTGTAATAGGATTTTCAGATCTTAGTACTAAATGAGATGATGTATGCAGAGGGTGTGCTTTAGGCAAGTATGCCAAAGAAGCGTTTCCAAGAAGTAACAATAGGGCCAAGAGTGTACTAGGATTGATACACTCAGACATCTACGAACCGATATCCACAAAAGCTCTTAGTGGTGCCGAATACTTCATTCCAGGAAGACTTGGATCTACTTTCTGAAAACCAAAGATGAGGTTCTCGGTCGATTCAAAGAGTTCAAGGCTCTAGTGGAGAATCTGACAGGAAAGAAGACAAAAGTGTTGCGCTCAGACAATGGTGGAAAGTATGTTTACAAGTACTTCACCAATTTTTGCGCTAGGGAGGGCATCATAAGAGAGTGGACATTTCCCTACAATCCGGAGCAGAATGGAGTAGTAGATAGGAAGAATAGGGCTATTGTGGAAGCAGCTAGGGCAATGATGTATGATCAGGATATGCCAAAATTCTTGTGGGTAGAAGCATGCAGCATGACAGTCTATGTCCAGAATAGAACTCCTCATAGAGCATTGGGCAAGATTACTCAAGAGAAGGTCTTCACTGGGAAGACACCTGAAGTTAGTCATTTCAGGATATTTGGGAGTTTAGCATATTGTCGTATATCCGAGGAGAAGAGGAAGAAAATAGATCAAACTGCAGAGAAAGGATATCTTGTGGGATATAGCAAGAATGCTAAGGCATATAGAGTCTATCTTCCAGCAAGCAGGAAGGTAGTATTTCGGCGAGATGTAAAGTTCATGGAGGATAGAGCTTTCAGAAAATCTCGAGAAATGCCTTCCGAGGAGCAGTCAAAAGATGAGTCGTTGGTCAAACCACTTCAACCAGCGGAAGCTAGTACCAGAAATTCTCCTTCAGAATAGGAGGAATCACAGGAAGAGGAAGAACTGACAGATGCACTTACTACCAGAGGAAGAACGAGCCGAGAACTTCGACAGATTCTATGGGATGCAGAAGAATTCATTAGTGCACCCAAGAACAATAAAAGGGAGTGAAGACAGCCAGACAGATACTAGGCCTTAGTAGCTCAGGTTGGGGAACACTCTAGTTTTCAGGAGGTCGTTCAACATCAAGTATGGGTGGATGCGATGGTGGAGGAATACAACTCTATAATGGTGAATGATGTCTGGGAAGTGGTGCCTAGGCCTCAGGACAAATCAGTGGTAGGTTCGATATGGATCTACAAGATCAAATATGCTGCAGACAGCAGTGTGGAGAAATACAAAGCTAGGTTTGTGGCAAAGGGGTATGCTCAGAAGGAAGGAATAGGTTGCGAAGAAACCTTCGCCCCAGTATCCAGGTATACATCTATTAGAACCGTGATATCTCTTGCAACACAGATGGGGTGGGAGATTCATCAAATGGATGTCAAGACGACATTCTTGAACGGGGTAATAGAAGAGGAAGTATACATTGAACAGTCAGAAGGCTTTGAGACACATGAGAAGAAACCTCATGTATGCAGATTAAAGAAAGCCTTGTATGGGCTTTAAACAGGCACCTAAAGCATGGTATGGTCAAATTGGTGGCTACTTGCAGAAGATTGGGTTCGTCAAGAGTGATGCAGATCCCAATCTCTACTATCTGGTTGTAGAGAATGAGCCTCTAGTCCTAGTATTATATGTGGATGATCTCTTCCTGACAGGATCATCCAGACTCATCAAGGACTGCAAGAAGAATCTAGCCACAGAATTCGACATGAAGGATTTGGGACAGATGCATTATTTCCTGGGGTTGGAAATTTGGCAACAGAAGGGTGAGATCTTCCTTGGACAAGGGAGATATGCTACAGAAATCCTGAAGAGATTCAGTATTTCATGATCGATCGAAACACATTGATATCAGGTGTCACTTTGTCAGAGACTGTGTCCAACAAGGAACAGTACAGTTGAGCTACAATCCTACAGGAGAACAGGTGACAGACATCCTCACCAAGGCCCTAGGAAGAAAAAGTTCATTTATTTCAGGGAGAAGATGGGGATGGTAAAGAATCCATTTCAGTAGCAGAAATGGATAAGTGTCAGGTGTTGCAGTGCAGCAGTTAGCAGTGCTAGGGGCAGCATGGGCAGCATATTGAGAGGGAGCTCAAGTACAGATGTGGCAGTGATAGTGGAAGTGTCATGGGCAGCAGTACAGGGAGCAATAGTGCAGATGATGTGAGGCAGCAGGCCAAGCATCATCACAAGTACCAGTGCGAAGGATCATTGTGATGTTTTAGTGGTGGAGCATTACTAGGCATATTCCTCGCTAAGAGGGAGTGTTGATTTGTGGTAGCATCGGATGTGCTCTAGCCATGAAAATTGGTGGAGAGGCTACAACACATAAGATCTCCAAAACTCAGAAATCGTTTTGGGAAATTCCATCCGGTCAGAGAGATATTAAAATAATTAATATTTTTAATGGAGTTCCTAAGTCTAAACTCAGGAAAATTAAAATATTAATGGGTAGTAATATAAAATTGGGTGAGAAGGTTCTAAATAATGAGGATCAAGCCAAATATAATCTTAGCCATTGATTAGGGACTTAATCTCGATCGTTGAAGACTCAACAAGAAAAGTATAGGAGGAGGCTTGAGGTTTAGTTGGAGATACACCAGCAAATACTCAGTATCCCAAGGAAAATCGATCCTCAAAGAGAAGGAGATCAATTTCAGAGGGAGAGTTGCAGGGTGGAGGAAGAGGGGGGAGGATTAGCAGTGATCAGGGAGCTCAGAAGAAGTGATGCAGGGAATCTGAGAGACAACGCAGAGGGAGACACAGATCAAAGAGACACAGGGATGACACAGAGAGAGTCCTGAGTTGTGCAGAGTCATGCAAAATGACGCAGGGCTAATGCAGTAGAGAAAGGAAGCTCTCTAGTGTGTCAGAAAGTCTCGGAGAAAAGTCTCAAGTGTTTTGTCCCAGTGTCTATGTAAATTTTTCTATAAAAGTGATTGTTGCTGAAGATTAATAAAACCCTCTTCTGCTGCACCGGTTTTCTCGCATTAGGTTTTTCCGGGGATAATTGTCCAAAAATAACTGTGTTGATGTGATTGATTCTTGTGCATATATTTGTTTCTGTATAATGGTGTGATATCTGCAGTAGAATTTATTTTAATATTTACTGAAGGGATTTCATAAATAACTTATTTGGAATAATAAGTAGGTGAAATAAATCAGTTGTTGTAGTAATAGAATTTTTGTTCAGAAATTTTCACACAGACTTGTTAGTAGATCACTTCAAACCTGTGAAAATTGGTTTAACTACAAAACTTGGAATGTTGGAAGGCCTTGTGACATTTGGACAGCCCAAGCATTTGAAAGTAGCATATTGAGGACCTTGGGTTTGAACAGGTTTGAATTACTCTGGAAGGAGAATTGATTTTCAAGATCTCTTTGGAGCGTATTGAAGATTCTTAAGCATACAACCTTGGCTACTTGCAAAGCATTGTTGAAGTTATTCTTGAAACTTTGAAACATTTGAATACTTGTTTGTAGAGTTCCTTGAAGACCTTGTTGAATAACCCATTAGAGCAGTTATTGAAGAACCATTGCAGACCTCCTTGAAAACATTGTGAAGTACTTGAAGAATTGTTCGGTGCAGACCTTGAGTAACTTATTGAAGAATGTTGGAGATCATGTTGAAGCCCTCATGATGTGACCTTGAGGAATCTTGTTTGGGTAACATGAAGAGTTGTGGAGACACCTTCTGAGAAGATAAAGTTGTGATTGATGAGCTAAGTGCTTTGGAGATTGATTGAGGGCATTGTTGAAGGTGAGAGATTTTCAGGGCTTGTTGCAGAAGATATTGGAAACCTTGAAGAATCATTGACCTTATCTTGAAGAATTGGAGCATAAGGTTGGAGCCCTAGAGGATAGGAGTCCTCAAGAAAATTAGGTTGGAGCCTGTACCAATGAGAGGGTTGGAGCCCTAGAGGTTGGTGCCTCATAGAAACAAGGTTGGAGCCTTGTGAAGTCCAACTCGATGCTTGGAAAAGTACAGGTTGGAGCCTAGTGGACTGAAGATTGGTGTCTTCATCTAGGGTTGGAGCCCTAAGCATTCTTGTACCTAGTATATTGTAAAAAAGAGGATTGGAGTCCTCGTCATTTCTAATTAATAAAATCATTTATTCTATATTGTTCATTTCGTGTTCTGGTTATAAGTGATCTAAAAATTGGTAAAATAACACTTGTAAAAAAAATACTGATTCACCTCCCCCAGTATTTCCAACAAACCAACTCTGATACCACTATAGTATCCCTTTTTATTTTAATTAAGATTTTTGAGGAAAATGCTTCAAGAAAATTTGCCACAATTTCTTAAGTGAAATAGCCCAATTTTGTACAATAAATACTGACATAAATGACATTGCAAATATAAACCTAGAAATGCTACAACACAAAATACACGAGAAATAGGTACAAACTCAGCTAAATTCAGCCCTATTATATTATATGGGGTTCTGAGAACCTATTACAAACAATTAAAAATGGTTGACAATAGCTCCTCAAATCAATGGAAATGAAGCCCAAGTTGGAGATTTGGATGATCCCCACTCCAATCCGCATATATGTTCCAAATCTTCTCACCAGCTAATGTCGATGAAGCTCAATGAGATTTTTGAATGAAACCTCCAAAATAGTGAGTTGGGGTTTCATCCAACACACACAAAAAACCAAGGGTTGCCGTCCTAGGCTCTATGATCTTGAAAACCAAGTTCTCAAAAGAACTCTCCAAGAAATTACTTCAATCCAAGATTATCCCAGATAACTTGCTTTCCCTCCTTTTAAAGATCTGGTGGATCTCTCTCCAACCTTCTAGAAGCACTTTAATTTTATTATTTTATTTCCATTCTAGAAGCTTCTCCCTTTAATTTTATTTAAGTGACTTTTATTTTATTTTAAGTCACTTTTCCCCTTTTTGGCATTTTTTCTCCAATTAAGCATTTTCCCCTCTTTTATTTAATAAAGTGACTAATTAAAGTCACTTTTAATCCCTGGAAACCCATCCTAACCGCATCATAAGGGAAACCAAAAAGTGGCATATTACAAAGTTGAGCATCCCACAACTCCTTTCTTCAGACACTATATAAGCATTTTAACATTGCTCTGCCATCCTAATCTTCATTCAATTCCTTTTATCAGTTTACGAATAAGTTTGAATTAACCTTGGTCACTATAGGTATTAGGCTTGAATATAGTTATGGCATTGTGTAATTTGTTGATGCAACTTTACATTATATGAAAAACTATAAACAAGCTTTTTAATATTACTCTCTTACCATAATGTAAACTTTTCCCATAATTTTCAAGTAATAGTTTCTCTAATTTTATGTGTGAAAGACATGAACTTAATATTTTGTTTTCTTACTTTATAGTAGTGGAGATTTAACTGGACCTTTATACTTACAAGAAAATTTGTTCATTCTGCAGGTTATGCAATCAGTGGGCTTTCTTGGCCCTGCATTTTTCTTGACCCAGCTAAGCCATGTGAACTCTCCAGAAATGGCAGTTCTGTGCATGACATGCAGCCAAGTATGTGATTCATGTAGAGCAGAATCCTATGTCTGAAATTGCATTATATCAATAGAGGGAGAGAGAGGATATATGTGCTTCTAGGTTAGAAATATTCTAGTTATTCTTATGCTTTTAGTTTTCACCATTCTCCATGACAGATATGAGCTTGGTCTTTTCTGCAGGGATGTGATGCCTTTTCTCAGTCTGGGCTTTATTCCAATCATCAAGATATTGGCCCACGATATTCTGTGAGTATGCATTGGTTATTAAGAACCCTAGCTATATCAATACTGGTTTTGACCAGGAATAAAAATGACCTACCAAACAGCTAGATAATAATAAATTATCTGACTACTTGGCATTTCTAAAGTTTTCCGGCTATAAAAAACAAAAAATCATATTAGACTGATCTTAGAACCTGATTCGATTCTGGAGAATATATAGGGGTATGTCATGAATTTTTACTAAGTATTGTCTTTTTCCAGGGTTTACCTTTTGGTTCATTCTTTCTCATGTTTTTTTCCTTTTTTGGTTGAAAATGGTTCATATATTATTTCAGAGAGCAAATAATTACATCATGATTCAGAGTGATTACAATATATGGACAACAGGCATATTTTACTTTTGTTATACTTTTCAATTTTTAGAATTTAGTTGTTATCTTGGCACTCCCACTTTCTGATGTTTACTGACTGTATTTTATAGTCTCATTTGACTTATCCATTGGTCATTAATGCATATATATAACATTATTTTATCATGTCCTATATCAACATCTTACTAGTAGAATTAATATGTAATGTTCCGAAATAGGAAAAATAGTGATATGCAAAGAAAATAACAAATACAACACTGGAAATTTCAAACATTCAGCAAACACCCATGTAAACTCCAGAAATAAGAACCAACTGAGCCATTTTATTAATGAAATGGAGCAAGTACAATAATATAGAGAAATGCACCCGGGCTTGCCTTATGGGCAAGCTTGACAAGACCCAGGTGATAAAACAATAATCTCAAAGCTAGAAATGACTGCTCCTCTATTGCTTTGTGCTGCCCCCAGATGGCAGAAACTACACTGCTGGCTGGAAAAGAACTGCAAGAAACCCCGTCTCTGGTGCTCAGAAAATGCTGAAACTTTATATCTGGGATCCTTGTCAAAAACCCAGAAATGGTTTGGGCTGAATCCAACCTCCCAAATTCGGCCTCCAATATGCCCTACGCAATCCCCAACAATTCTGCAATGTCTGCTGCAAAGATACAGCCGAAAACCCCACCTCCGGTGCTTAGAAAATTATGAAACTTTATATCTGGGATCCTTGTCGAAAACCCAAAAATGGTTTGGCCAGATTTTAAACTTTCAAAATCGACTTCCAATATGCCCTACGCTCTCCATGCTGCTCCAGAAAACAACCTCAAATAAACCCCAATAAAATGCTCCTCCAATCTCATGAAAATGCAGCAATCACTTCTCCAAATATTTTCCTTAACCTCCATGATAAAGTTCAACCTCAAAGACTGATACTCTACCCTCCACGTGAACACCCAGTGTTGCCTCTGCGTTGGCCCAGGAAGTGCGAAAATCACCCTGCGAAGTAGCACACTCCTCCAGCTCCAAAACTTCTCCCAAATTCCAACAATCCTCCTATGCTGTCATGTCCCTTTTCAAACACATTTGTAACAGGGTGTTTCCACACATTTTTTGCACAATTTTGGCTAAGGGAAAGAACCCAGCATTTTCGACTTAGGGACTTAGGAGGAAATTCGACTTAATTTGGTTGCTAGTGGAAGTTGGGGGCCACCCACGTGGGAATTCGAGCTAGGCCATTTGAATGGCTTGGAGGGAATTCGAAGTGCTGGATGGAGGGGCCCACATAAGGCAAGGAAGACCCACACAGATAAAAGGAGGGAGCTCTCATTTGGATTCATTCTTATACCTTGCAATCAAAATTACTTGACTGTTCGCTCTACTATTTAGCTAAGTCAACCGACTGTTTAGCCACGAATCTCTCAAGCGGGAGATTCAACCTCTACTTTAGGGGACCATCCATGCCCGCCCTAGAGAAGCAGTGCCATAAGTATTTCAGGAGTTCTGAGAGTGTGTTACAACACTACCATTCACCCACAACAGGGAGTGTGTATTTCTGGCTAGATGGAGAATATGCAGGGGGAGTTTGGAGCTCTCAATGATCAAGCATTTGCTGGGAGAGTTAGAAGATTGGGAGAGCAGCAAAGGGCCAACCTTTCTTGTGAGTTTTGGAGCCAGAGCCAATATCCCAACAATTCGAATTATTGGGCTTGGGGCAGTGTAGAGCGCCAGTCCAACAATTTCGTGGAGCTAAGGAGCAGGTGCCATAGGCTGGAAGCCCATCTGGGAAGTTAGGGGATTGATAGCAGAGGTTAGCCCAACACTTTGGGTCCATTTCCTAGGAGGATTTACAGGCAGATTCCAACAGGTCAAGTTTTGCAGTTGTAGTTGAAGTTGGGCTCCAAGGGGGTCGAATTTCAAAAGTCTAAACCAGCCAAATTCCTTCGTGGGTTTTTCTGGGTTTTCTGAGAGGAGTCGTGGTTAAAATTTCAGAATTTTCCGGATGTTATTCAGGCCTGAAATCCTAATTCTTATAATAGGGCGAATTGCTAGTTAGCTGGGGAATTCACACCATTTTGTGGGTTCGACTTTGGCTCAGAGATAGGCCAAACCCTTTCTGGGTTTTTGTGGGTTTTGGTCAAGGAGCTTGAGGTTAAATTTGTAGCATTTTTTGAGCATCGAAGGTGGAGTTTCTTGCAGTCCCTTTCCAGCCAGCAGTGTAGTTTTCTGGGCAGCGTAGAGCAGTAGAGGAGCAGTCATTTCCAGCATTTGAGATCATTGTATTATCACCTGGGTTCTGTCAAACTTGCCATTGAGGCAAGCCCAGGTTCATTCCCGCATACTATTGTACTTGCTCCATTGATTAATAAAATGGCTCAACTAGTTCTTACTTCTGGAGTTTTTATGAGCATTTGCGGATTGTTTAAAATTTATGTGATGTAAATTGTTTTTGCTTTGCATATCATTGTTTATTTAAGTTTGGAACATTACAGTGGTATCAGAGCATGATCCTAGCTCGGCTATGGGAAACGAGCCAGAAGATCATGGAAGCTTTGGGTATGAGTGCACAGTGACAGGGGAAACCTGAGACAAACCCATGGCTCAAGGGAAGCCCAGTATGCAGAAATTATGGGGTAGAATTCATTGGGACGATGACAGGTTGGCCCAGTTGAGGAGGGTGCCTAGTTGAGGAGGGTGACAGACCAAACCTATCCTCACCCTTACAGTAGAGACGTGAGGGGTGTGCAGGCCGTGGGGGTGCAACCATCTACATCATGTGGGGAAAGTCGACCAGATCAAGGCACCAAATCTCCTGAAAGGGAGCAGGCAGGACAAAGACACTTAGAGGGTGAGACCAGGGGGCGCTTTTGCTGGTGGATACCTGGCTTCAGATATCAAGAGCCGAAGGAGGAGGTTGAGCATGATGTTGAGAGCCCACAGGATGGTGAGGAGCGCATCGATATACACGATGTGGCACATGACTCACCTTTATTAGAGACCTCTTTGATAACCCCAATTGACACCTTGGTGGACAAGATAGAGCCTACACACATAGATCCATCTATTGAGGAGGAGCCACCCATGGACGAGATGTCAATAGTTGTTGAGGTATCTGGAGTTGTGACCAAGTTTACAGGTGATAGATGCCCACGACATTTCCACCAAATTTAGGTCAACCTTCTAGCATTAAAAAGGAAGGTCGCATTAGTGCGTGAGGCTATTCTGCAACAGAACAAGGAGCTGGAGGGCATGAGAGCAATTTGTGCTGAGTCCACAGCCAAATTGACTCATGTTGGGTAGCAGTTGGATTCGCTAATGGTGCAGCTTGAGTGCACGTTGGAGCGTGAGAGCAGCCCTCTTCGGGCATACATAGACAAGGTTTCCAGCACTGTTAGGTTACCTTGGCCCATTGGACAGAGGGAGACAGAGCTACCTAGTCAGATTGTATGTATGGACCAGGATAGCAAGATGAGACAACCTGAGTTGCACACGGTGCAACACCCGCATGCTGGGGTTGTTCTATGTGCTGGAGTTCGTGCATTCGATCCCTCTCTTGGGGTTGGGTGGCGAGAGATTCTGAGTTGGTACCCGGTAGAGTGGACTATGGAGATGGTAGTGGACCCAGGTGGAGTTCAACACGAGTTTCCGGGCACTAGGGATGCTGGAAGCCCCGACTGGCATGGGGATCATTTACATTAACAAGCTATTTAATAATATAAACACCGAAATAAACACAATTGCAGCCTTCACAAACATACAGATCAACAACTGAAATAAACTGAGACAACACAAGGGACACCGTTATTTTTGGACAATCATCCCCAGAAAAATCCAATGTAGGAAAACCGGTGCAACATATAGAGGGTTTTATTATTAAGCAGATTTTGAATACAACTAGGGTGCCAAAAATGGCTCACCCTTCAAAGAATTTCCTTGGAAGCAATACTTCTATCCGGAGACAAATATTCTGGTTGATCAGCAACCGGATGAAAGATCCCACAGTGACGCTGACTATTCCTTGTGCTGGACAGCGAAATCTGCTCCACGCACTCTTTGGAACTGTGTCACCCCCTTAGGGACCGCGTCACCCTCTCTGGCTCTGCGTCAGCTAATCAACTCTCAATTTGTCCCACTGAATCACCTCAGTGCAGCCTCTGAAGCCCTCTACGTCAACTTTGTTAGCCTCTACGGCCTTTGCGTTAGCCTCTTGGCCTTGTGCGTCCTCTGCGCTGGCCTCCTTAGCCTCTGCGCCAACCCTTGTTGCCTCTGTGTCTGCCCTCCAAGGCTTTGCAGTGCCTCTTTTGACACTGTTGTCTCTCTGATATGTATTCCTCAACCTCCTTCTGAGCTGTCCCTCACTGCGAATGATCACTTATTTGATTTCCTCAGCAAACCTCGCTCCAAAAAATCGAACTAACTAATCTCTCTTGGTGTCTTGGTGTATCTCGAACTAACCCTCAATCCTCCTCTTATAATTTTCCTGTTGATGATTCAATGGTCGAGATTAAGTCCCTAATCAACGGCTAAGATTAGATCTGGCTTGATCCTCGTTATTTAGAACTTTCTCACCCATATTATATTAATACACATTAATATTTTAATTTTCCTAAATTTATACTTAGGGTCTCATTAAAAATATTAGTCATTTTAATATCTCTCCATCTGGGTGGAATTTCCCCAAATGATTCTGGGTCTTGGAGATCTCATGTGCCTTAGCCTCTCCAACAATTTTCATGGCTAGAGAACATCCGATGCTACCAAAAATCAACACTCTCTCTTAGCGAGGAATGTGCTCTAGTAATGCTTCACCACAAAAACATCACACTAATCCTCCACATCAGTACCTGTGTTGATGCTTGGCCTGCTACCTCACATCCTCTGCACTGCTTCTTCCTGTACTGCTGCCCATGACACTGCCACTGCCACTACTACATCTGTACTGCAACTCCCTCTCAACATGCTACATCATGTTGCCCATAGCACTGCCACTGCTAACTGTTGCACTACAACTCAGTTACCGAGAAGTAAGTAACTAACTTCTCCCAACCATTGACATCCTAGTTAGTCTAGAGGCCTCATGCTGCTGAAGCTAATTCTGCTGCTAACCCATGCTCCCTCTGTTACCACTGCGTTGCTGCAACCTCTTCTTTTCCTCTCGCACTACTGCAACCTCTACTGTGTTGTTACAAAACTCTGCACTCTAGCCCTGCCTTGCTTCTCCACCACACTTCACTCCACCCAACACCTGTCATCATGCTATTGTCGTTAAGGGCTCCCATAGCCGGATGTCAATAGTTTAGGCACCTCAAGGATCCTGTCCCTACATGTAGTCCTCTTGACTACAACTCGGTGTCTCCCCACCTCTTCTCTATAGGCGCATGAGCACTCATGGCACAATCGTCATCAGTCTCGACATCCTTCTTCACCTTAGCTGGAGTTGCCTTTGAATCAGAAGCTTCTCCCTTGCCTTTCTTCCTGGGGCACTGAGATGCATAATGTCCCAGCTCCCCACAGTTGAAGCACTTGACCTTGGAGATGTCCTTCTTCTTCCTCTTCCCTTGTTGTCCCGCAGATGCTAGAGCTGCATCCTCCTCCTCCTCTTTCTTGACTCGAACTCCCTTACCACTACTCCCCACCTTGGTCATCCTCCTGATCTCTTCTTGTCGAAGAGCTTCCCACATCTCCTCCCAACTGGGGAGAGTCGCTCTGCCTAAGATGCTTTGGACAAATGTCTCCCAGTCCTTGGAGACTGTATTCAGAGTACTCCTGACCATAAACTCTGGATCCGGTGTAGACCCCACAGAAGTAAGCTGGTCTCGAATTTCTTGCAACCTGAGGAGGAAGGGATCTATCTCCTCTCCATTCTGCATCTAATATGACCTTAGTTGATTCTCCAATAGCATCTTCCGCTGCACGGAAGAGCCTAGGTATAAGGTGGTCAAGGTGTCCCACATCTCCTTTATTGTGTTCTTCTCAGCAATATGTGCTATGACATGATCTCTGACCCCGTTTAGGATCATCCACTTCGCCCTCGCCTTAGCCTCCTCATACTTCTCATTCTCAGTTGGGTCAACTGGGATAGCTACTACTTTCAAGGCATAGTCCTTAATGCGATGTCTATCCAGGACTTCTAGGATCCTGGCCTTCCAGATGACAAAATTGGAAGCTCCGTTCAATCTATCTTGATCCCTTAGTCCGTTCACTGCCATCTCTGCTCCTCTTCAGGACTCCCTCTGAGTCCTGATTTCCCTCCTGGAAATCCTCTGGCCAACTGTCGAACCACTCCTCTCCAATCCTCCTTTGCGACTGTAACTCGGACTTGGATTCCTTCGCTAGAAATCCGTCAAGGTAGTGATTCCCTCTACCTTGATTCTGTCTCCTTAGACATTGTTCTGCACAGACAGAAATAGTGTCCCACCGGCTCCTCAAATCATAATCTGCATAGCTCCCTTAGCCCCGACAACTAAAAAATTTGAGCCCTTCAGGCTCTGTGCAATCACGGCGAAGGCTGAATCTGCTCTTCCAGCCAACTGCGTCAATCCTACTTGGCTTAGAAGGATGATGTGGCTCTGTGTGAGCCTCTTCTACCTCTCTTTGCCTCTGTGTTGGCCCTTCCCTTGGCTCAAAATTGCTGACGCAAGCTCTGCGTGAGCCTCTGGGTCACCCTCTAAGCACTACGTCACCTCTTCTCTTGTCGCTTCAGCTCTAGAACAACATTGTCTCTCGGGATAGCTGCTTCTGCTGCAAATTTTTCAGATTTCTTCTGCTAGTGTCTTCAATCCTACTATGATCTGCAATCCCTCTGATACCATGTGAAAATTTTTTAATCTAACACATCATAAACCCCTATTGCAATATTTGGTTTATTATCTCCTACTTGTCATTTACATTAACAAGTTATTTAAAAATATAAACATCAAAATAAACACAATTGCAGCCTTCACAAACATACAGATCAGCAACTGAAATAAATTGAGACAACACAAGGGACACCGTTATTTTTGGACAATCGTCCCTGGAAAAACCCAATGCGGGAAAACCGACGCAACATATAGAGGGTTTTATTATTAAGCAGATTTTGAATACAACTAGGGTGCCAGAAATGGCTCACCCTTCAAAGAAGTTCCTTGGCTACAATAACTCTATGTTAAGTTTAGGTATGTTCTATGCTAGAGCAATTTATTTAATTTCTTTTCCATATGAGCAATCACATCAGCATAAAGTTAACTGCAGATAGAACATAAATATAAATTGCAGAAGACAAGCCAAGAGAATAGGACACAAGATGTGGCACAAGCCAAGGACAAACCCCACCATGTGTGGGGAACCCTTTGATCAAATCTTCTTTTATCTTCAAAGTTCAGTAGAGAAAGAGAGAGAGAGTACATTTACAACAGAAGTCAACACTTTGACTTATCTAGATCTAGCATAGATCATTTCGTATAACGATGAGATCAGTTGAAGACATTCTGCTTCAACTGATTCTCAAGGTGACTCCTGTTGACCCTGCCGCCTACACCTACCTACAGGTCAGTGAGAAAAGCCTTCAACCCCACAAGGTGTGGTTGGTGGCAGGGAACTCAGAGAAGGGGCTGTCACACTAATCCCAACTCTCTCTGTTTGAGCTATCTCCTAGGTTAGCTAAGGGGGGCGGTCCCTAATGGAAAGTTAAGTTAAAAACAAAGATGTGAGTTTCTAGGAGAATTGTTAGAGCTAAATAGATTATTTATTTAAGATTTATAAGCAAACCTGATATGAGCAATAACCATAAACACATAAGATAAGCATGAGATACATAAACAACCAGTGCCTTCAAAGTATTGCTATTTGAGAAATGAAATTTTTTATTTTATTTTTTGCTTAGAATGAAGTCAAATGCTTTCAAATGAAAGCCCAAATAACCTTTCACTTGGGTTTCCCAACGGAAAAGGGTTACTTAGCTTATGCTTTAGCTTTCTTCTTTAAACTTGAATTGCTTCCAGGAACACCTGTAGGAAAGCAAGCAAAAGAGTTAGCGTGCAAAATAAAAAATAACATAAAAAATACAGCCTCAAATGCTAGATAAAACCAATATACACACAAATGAAAGAAGAAAATATGGGATAATTTTTCAAGATAGAAAATAAGCAAAGGGCTCAGGAAACCCCCTCTTAAGTAAATCTTTTGATGTCTTATAAGATTGTTGGCTTGAACAACTTGTGGGACCTTTGATATCCTTGGAGGTGACTATTCCAACCGAAGAAGTCCTCACACTCCAATAGAGTTGGCAACCTATCCTTTGAAACACAAAAATGCCTGCAAACCAATTGTTAGCGCAAAAGAGACTTGGCATATAGTGACCAAGTTGAGTTTGTCATTCAACCGAAAATGACAAACTACAACAAGAGCAAAAAATATACCAAGCCCAAAGGAGATTTGAGATAGCTGCAAATCTCTCCTCCCTAGACAATAATGCCTTCAGGCAAATGCACAAAAAAAAAAACAACTAGATAGCAATGTATAATCGAATGAATAATAACATTAAATGACACAGGGATACCTCATCAACCAAAGAATGCACCACAAGAGAAGCTAGTAACCCCAAAGACTTTTATTTATTTATATAAAAGTTGAGTACAAAATCCAGCAGAGTCTTCGCAAGCCCAACAGCTCATTCTATCGATCACAAATGAGAGCTCAAGACTCATATAAATAAGAAAATGGGAGATGATCCCAAGGAAAATTCCAATGACAAGTGGAGATGGATTGACAATCCCAATGTAGAAAATCAAATCACAAGTGGCAAGCTGACTGGCTGTAGGCTGCCAATGAACTGCTGTAGATCTCCATCAAAAATTTCTTTAAGCTGCCAGCGTATCCCCTTAACTGATATACACATTACTTTGATTAGAAAATCATGAAACTTAGTGGGAGTAAGTAGGAAAAATATCCCACTCAACTAGCTGTTAACTCAAACATATGAAACGGTGATAAACACGTGTTAAATCTGGCTGCCTATAGGCTGGAGTAGACTGCTGCGTATCATCCTTTTTGGCTGGCAGCAACATATCCCTGCGCTGATCCCATTGGCTGATATGTATGTGAGTGGGAGACAAGTGAGAGTAAGTGGGGGACAAGAACTGTCCCATGTGGCAGTTCTGTCCCCACTCAAACTTTTCCAAATCCGTGAGCTGTAAAATATGCATAAACTGCTGCGTATAAACTTCATTGCTCCATGATTTTTAGTGGGGGACAAGTGGGAGACAAAGTCTGTCCCATGTGGCAGTTCTGTCCCCACTCAAACTTTTCCAAATCTGTGAACTATTTCATATACCTTTACGAGTTCTTTTAAACTGAATTTTACACCTGCTGAGTGGATAATTCGAAACTCTTTTGACTGGCTGTTGACTTTGTCTTTCTAATGTGGCTGCCATGTCACTGTTTCCCCCACAAACTTTAATTTGCACCAATAAATAAAATTATTTGAACTTTAGTCATACGTAATATTTCAACGTTGCCTCTTTAAGTTAACGTTGGACCATTTGACTTGCCACTTGGAACTTTCACTGACTTTCCTCCATGTGGTGGGCCCCACATTGCTACTACATCACCTTTGATATTCCTTTAACTTTCCATGTCAAAATTTGATTTATTTTGACTATGGAAAAATTTCTAAATTTTTCCAATTATTCAATTTTTTGATTTTTTTTTCTCATTTTTGCCACTGTCATTTGAAAAAATCGGCTTTTGAGGGGCTCTAAGTCATTTTTTGACCCCGAAAGTGGGTCTTAGGATAATGCTGGGCCTCTGAGGATGAATTTCGAGTAGTCATACACCCCAGACATTTCCTAAGGCCACTTATTTACACCATTACATAGAAAATAATTAAAAAATCCCGTTTTGTGGGAAATTTTTAATTATTAAAAAATCCCACTTAGACCTAGCCAAATTCCACGAAACATCTTGTGTGATCTAGTATGGTAATATACATCGACTCTAGACACCAAGATGTGTCAGGGGCTCAATCTTCAAACCGTCACCCCGGCTTTGGGGTAAAACATGAGTGAAAAAATCCAGAAAATTATCCGCCTCTGAAAAAGAAGGGATAATTAATCGGATAAAAAAAACACTCCAAGGTGTACTCGTTTGCTGATCGAGTCCCAACATCCTAAGCCTGTTACAAATTCAAAACTCATCATAACTAGTATCACTTATTACAATTCCCCGTAGGGTGTGGAATCTAGGTACAAGAAAGATGATGAGAAGATAGAAGTAGAGTTAAAAAACTCTGTTGACTGATGATATCTGATGGTACAAGTGTCCTCTGGATCATCCTTGGGCATGGAGTCTTCACATAATCATCAGGTGCCACTCCAGTGGTCAACATTTGGCTCCATATGGGGATGCATGCTAGATATGAAGTGATAGTGTGCAAGAACCTGGAATCTGCATCCACTGACAAAAGACATATATCAGCAGTATCCATTCAAAATATCATCAAATGAAATAAAGTATAGAAACGAAGAAGTGGAAATTTATTCTAAGAGCATAAATGACAATTTCTTCATGAAATAAAACTACTTAAACAAAAATGACACAAGATAAGGTTAGAAATATGATACAAAAAGATGCCCCATGGCATCAGATAATTTCTTTGTAGAACAATTTGAGCAGTTGGCCGTTCACAGGTAACTCGAGTGGTTCTCCATCCAAAGTGCTCAAATGGTAGGAATTTTGTCCAACTGCTTCCCTGATAATGTATGGTCCAAGCCACAAACTGTCAAACTTACCATGATTTCCTGGCTTTTCATTCCTGCGATCCCATAGCAAAACCATATCATTGTTAGAAAACATTCTGTTCCTAGATGATTTGTCAAAATTTCTTTTTACTTTCGATTGATTTTTACAACAATGCTCAAATGCTCTTCTTCTGGTTTCATCCAATTCTACAATTTGGTCAATCCTGCATTGCACAAAATCTTTATTAGATGTAAAATTTTGTAGCAATTGGTAAGCTGGTAACCTCAAATGCACAGGAAGGGTGACATCCAAGCCATAAACTAACTCAAAGGGACTCTTCCCAGTAGAACTCTTCTTTGTAATCCTATCAGCCCACAAAGCATATTTAATTTTACTATCCCATGCCCGTTTGTTATCCCCTACTATCTTCTTGATTATGGTTATCAAATTCTTATTACTAGACTCTGCTAAGCCATTACCTTGAGGATAGTAGTTTGATGAATGGGATAAAACAATGCCATACTTAAAGAAAAATGATGAGAATTCAGCAGAGCTAAAAGCCTTGGCATTGTCGGTGGTTATTTTGCCAGGGACACCAAAACGAGTGATAATCTTATCTTCAAGAAAATCTATCACTACTTTTTCGGTGGCGTGTTTTGTAGGGATGGCCTCTACCCATTTAGTAAAATAATCAGTGGCAGTTATAATCCATGAGTAGCCATTACTCGAATTTTCATTAAATTTCCCTATAAAATCCAGCCCCCAATGTTGAAAGGGAGCCTCCACGACCACAGGCTGAAGAGGCAAAGTGGCTAACTTCTGCTTCCCAGTGAATAGTTGACAAGCTTGGCAACCTCTAACATACTTGTGCACATCAGCAAAAATAGATGGCCAAAAATAACCAGCCCTCAAGATTTTGTGGGTAGTAGTCTTAGCAGCATAATGCCCTCCACAAAATCCTGAATGAAACTCAGATAGAAGCTTTTTGGCTTCAACTTCATCAACACACCTAAGTATTACCCCCTCCGGATTTCTCCAACCCAGACCATCCTTCATAATGCAATATTTAGTTGCTCTAAGCCTTAATGCTCTTCTCTTATGGCTAACTAAATGGTTAGGACATGATAAATTTTGCAAATAATAAATAATGTCTTTATACCATTCAAGTTGACCCAATTTTTGAAGTTTTGATGAAGTTAATTCCAAATCATTTTGACAAATCATTCCTATCGCTTTCTCATTTCCTTCAGTCAAGATTTTGGCCAATCCTTGGCCTTTCACAAGCTTGGTAGGTCTAATATCCAAATCGTACTCCTGAATCTTCGAGACCCACCTAGCTCGAGTTCCTAAGCAATCAGCTTGGACTAAAATATCCTTTACAGCGGAGTGGGGAACAAATGCAATTATCCTAGAATACCCTACATAAACTCTGAACTGTTTAAGAGACTTGACTAAAGCATAAGCTTGTTTCTCCATGGTGCTATACTTCAACTCAGACCCTTGGAGGGACCTACTCATAAAAGCAATAGGCTGCTCATGCCCTTCATTATTCTTTTGAAGCAACACCCCAGCAATAGTATCTTCGGATGCAAAAGAGAAAATCAAAAACTCCTTTGAATAATCAGGGCTTATTAGAACAGGTGCTTTGACAATAGAATCCTTTATTTCCCGAAAACCTTTTCTACCCTCATTTCCCCAAACAAACTTAACATCTTTCTTTAAGAGGGTTTGGATGGGTTTGACAATCTCAGCATAATTTGGAATGAACCTTCTAAGAAAATTAATCTTTCCTAAGAAGGATTGAAGAGTTTTAATATTATGAGGCAAAGGAATCTTTTGAATAGCCTCAACTCTTTCAGGGTCAATCTTGATCCCATCCTTTGAAATGATGTGACCAAGCAACTTCCCTTCAGTCACTCCAAAAATAGATTTAGCAGGATTTAAGGATATTCCATACTCTCTACACCTATCAAAAATTTGCCTTAGGTGGCTTATATGGGAAATTCCATTTTTAGAAAAAACAGTTAAATCATCTTGATAGATCTCAAGAAATTTCCCAATTAAACCCTTAAAGGCATAGTCCATAGCCCTTTGAAAAGTTGCTCCAGCGTTCATTAATCCAAAAGGCATCCTTAAATATTCAAAAGTACCCCATGGTGTGGTGAATGTTGTCTTATGCCTATCCTCCTTTTTCACCAAGACTTGGTTGTATCCTGAAAATCCATCTAACAAAGACATCATTCCAGATCCTATTACCCTTTGCAATAATGTTTCCATATTAGGTAAAGGGTAATTATCTTTTTTACATGCTAAATTAACATTTCGAAAGTCTACACATAGCCTGATTGATCCATTCTTCTTCCTCACAATAACCAAATTTGAACACCATGTGGAATGCCTAGTGTGAGCAATAATACCAGCCTGAAGCATCTTTTGCAATTCCTTTTGTACCAAGGGGGCTAACTTAGGATTGATTTGCCTAAGTTTCTGCCTAAAGGGTTTGGCATTTTCGTCCTTAAGAGGGATAGTATGTTCCATAACATCTTCCCTATAACCTTTCAACTCATCATATGAAAAAGCCAAAACATCTCTATATTCATGAAGTAAATTTATCAAATTCTTCCTTTCTTGCTCATTGGTACCCTTGCCTATTTTAATAACCTTTGGGTCATGAGGGGTACCAATATTCACTTCAATGAATTCCCCTGGGCCAATTTTCTTATCATCTTTTCTCTTTGATGCATCATGTCTGTCAAACACTTGCTCCAAGGCTACACGTTCCCTAGGAGTAGGATTTGTCACCACATTACACTCCTCATAATCACATCCTTCCTCTTTGTAGCCAGCCTTAAATTCAGAAAATTCCTCCATGTTATTTAAAAAACGAACCACCTGGCTTTCATCATTAAAGATTTGCCAATGCTCTAGATTGTCAGGAACTGATGGCCTAAAGATAATTTCCATCTTAATTTTATCATCCACCAATTTCTCTCCAAGCTGTAATGTAGATGCAACAACAGCCAGCTCATCAGCTTGTTTATTTCCTTCCCTAGGAATTGCTTGAAGGTCTAATGCATCAAAATATTCCATATTATCCCAAACAACATTTCGATACTTCTTTAATCTATCATTCTTGCATGCAAATTGATTCTTAGTTTGAAGAATGACTAGATCAGAATCCCCCTTGATACTAAGCAACTTTATCCTCAAGTCTTTTGCCAACTCAAGACCCAACAATAGAGCCTCATACTCTGCTACATTGTTGGTCGCATCGAATTCCAGTCTATAGGCAAACCTGAATATGTGACCAAGAGGGGAGGTAAGGACAATTCCAGCACCCTTACCATACCTAGAATGGGCACCATCAAAATTCATGTGCCAAACTCCATCTTTTTTACAATCAACCTCCTCCTCCAAAGGAGGAAAAGAATTAGCCAGAATAGCATAGTTTCCCAAGTTATCAGATTCATACACAATTTCATTATGAGGCTCCCTGGGATTTTCTATATGAAACTTTCTCTCCAATTCCCTATCCAATCTAACCATGATGCCCTCACTATTAGGGATGGTAGCATAACTTAAATCCATTTGCAAACTACCCCCAATATTAGCTCCCCACTTTCTAGACAATAACATCCCCCAAGCATCAGGCACATCAATCACCACGATATCCATGGTGATCATAATGTCAGGATGTACAGCTAGGTGGACTTGAAGATCTTTTATCAAACCACACACTTTAATGATCTTTGAATCCATTGCACAAATGTTGTGGTAGGGTCTAGAAATCCTCAAATTTAACTGATTCATGACTTTCTTAGTCATGACACAAGATGATGCCCCAGAGTCAAACATACAATTGTGTAAAAGCATTCCATTGACCAACATAGTTATGAAAAAAGGTTGGTGGTCTCTGTTATCTCTACACATATCACTACTTTGCAGAGTGATAGGGGCATCCTCATATCTATCCTTAGAAAAATTAGACATTTCTTTTCCATTGGGAGCATCAATGGCTTTCAACAATTTATATCTTTGGGAGGGAATCTTCATGATTTCAGTGACAGGAACTAAAATCTTAGCATTATTAATCCATCCTCCCAAGTCAATATTCAACTTCGATGTGGGTGGAGTGAAAGTTTTACTATGATTTCTTTCTTTATTCTTGGCTATCTCTAAAATTTGAGTTGATGAAGGCTTCTCTCCATATAATTCAGTGATCCTATCCAAATCCTCAAAATTATTTATACTATAGGAGGATGGAGTCTTTTTATTTACCTTCTGACTACTCTCCATAACTCCCATCCAATTTTCCAAGGACAAATGATGCTCTTTTCCAACTACATTGATTTGTTCACTTGTTCCCATCATATCTCCTTCTTGGATCCTTCTTGCATAAGGACAATTGAGTTCATCATGTATGTCATCGCAAGGTCTACAATAAGGCATGGAATCATCAACTAAGTTTGTAGACTCGAGTGGATTAGGTGGCCTATGGTCATTGGGAGGTCCTCTTTTTTGCCATCTATCATTTACTCTATTTGGGAATCTCCCACCTTGATTTCTTTCCATGGCCACTAATCGATTTTGGATAGCATTCATTTGACTGGTGTGATTTGCCTCCATACTCTTGATGAGTTGGGTTAACTCCTTAATAGGATCATGCGTAGTCTCTTCTTTGGACTTGCCTATGGAATCGTTTGGTTTCGATGGCCCTCTATTGAAACCAGGAATTTCAGATTTTCCTGATTGCTTTCTAGCCCTTTCTATCTTTAAGGCTTCAGATTGAGCTACACTCAGATTCGTAGGCTCCTTCCTCCTCAACTCATAGGCAGTGTCAACCCCAAAAGCATCTAGATATGAGCATAAAAGAAATTCATCAGGAGGTTTAACAGTAGCAGGCATGCTTTTTACTAATTCATTGAATCTCTTGTTAAACTCCTCCATGGTCTCATTCTCATTTTTCTTCATGTTGCTAATGGCATTGATCAAATGCCTATTTTCCTTCTTCTCTCCAAACTTATTTAAAAATGCAGTCAGAATGGCTTGTAAAGAGTTATATGAGTTAGCAGGTTGCTCAGTGAGCCAATCAAGAGCATCCTCTTCTAAAGATAAAACAAAAAGCCTCATCTTCACATCCTCATAATTAGCAGTGTTACACCATTTAAAGATACAAACATTAAAGTTTTTCACATGTGATGTAGCACTAATGGCATTGTTACCTTGAAAGGAAGGCAACTTTTCAATAGCCTTGTCAGGGATATTGTGAGGATAGCCATTTATGTTAGTGAAGTCACAAGGAGCAAAAAGATCATTCATGATGCTAGGCTCTACTTGTTCTTGAAAAAGCAAATGAATATTAGAAATAGCCTCTTGCCCAAGACTAGCAAGAGCTCTACTACGAGAAAGTCTATTCAACCTCTCTCTAAAAACCCTTTCAGGATCAGGAGAGGGGCTAACTAGACCACTTGAATTTCTCCTAGTAGAGACTCTTGCAAAATTTGGATTGAGTGGAGTCGCCACTTGAGCAAGAATCTAAATCTAAAGTTCAAAATGCTGAAACCAAAAGGTTAGTCGATTTCCCAGGTACAAGAAAGCTTGTCCCCGGCAACGGCGCCAAAGATGTTGACCCTGCCGCCTACACCTACCTACAGGTCAGTGAGAAAAGCCTTCAACCCCACAAGGTGTGGTTGGTGGCAGGGAACTCAGAGAAGGGGTTGTCACACTAATCCCAACTCTCTCTGTTTGAGCTATCTCCTAGGTTAGCTAAGGGGGGCGGTCCCTAATGGAAAGTTAAGTTAAAAACAAAGATGTGAGTTTCTAGGAGAATTGTTAGAGCTAAATAGATTATTTATTTAAGATTTATAAGCAAACCTGATATGAGCAATAACCATAAACACATAAGATAAGCATGAGATACATAAACAACCAGTGCCTTCAAAGTATTGCTATTTGAGAAATGAAATTTTTTATTTTTTTTTTGCTTAGAATGAAGTCAAATGCTTTCAAATGAAAGCCCAAATAACCTTTCACTTGGGTTTCCCAACGGAAAAGGGTTACTTAGCTTATGCTTTAGCTTTCTTCTTTAAACTTGAATTGCTTCCAGGAACACCTGTAGGAAAGCAAGCAAAAGAGTTAGCGTGCAAAATAAAAAATAACATAAAAAATACAGCCTCAAATGCTAGATAAAACCAATATACACACAAATGAAAGAAGAAAATATGGGATAATTTTTCAAGATAGAAAATAAGCAAAGGGCTAAGGAAACCCCCTCTTAAGTAAATCTTTTGATGTCTTATAAGATTGTTGGCTTGAACAACTTGTGGGACCTTTGATATCCTTGGAGGTGACTATTCCAACCGAAGAAGTCCTCACACTCCAATAGAGTTGGCAACCTATCCTTTGAAACACAAAAATGCCTGCAAACCAATTGTTAGCGCAAAAGAGACTTGGCATATAGAGACCAAGTTGAGTTTGTCATTCAACCGAAAATGACAAACTACAACAAGAGCACAAAATATACCAAGCCCAAAGGAGATTTGAGATAGCTGCAAATCTCTCCTCCCTAGACAATAATGCCTTCAGGCAAATGCACAAAAAAAAAACAACTAGATAGCAATGTATAATCGAATGAATAATAACATTAAATGACACAGGGATACCTCATCAACCAAAGAATGCACCACAAGAGAAGCTAGTAACCCCAAAGACTTTTATTTATTTATATAAAAGTTGAGTACAAAATCCAGCAGAGTCTCCGCAAGCCCAACAGCTCATTCTATCGATCACAAATGAGAGCTCAAGACTCATATAAATAAGAAAATGGGAGATGATCCCAAGGAAAATTCCAATGACAAGTGGAGATGGATTGACAATCCCAATGTAGAAAATCAAATCACAAGTGGCAAGCTGACTGGCTGTAGGCTGCCAATGAACTGCTGTAGATCTCCATCAAAAATTTCTTTAAGCTGCCAGCGTATCCCCTTAACTGATATACGCATTACTTTGATTAGAAAATCATGAAACTTAGTGGGAGTAAGTAGGAAAAATATCCCACTCAACTAGCTGTTAACTCAAACATATGAAACGGTGATAAACACGTGTTAAATCTGGCTGCCTATAGGCTGGAGTAGACTGCTGCGTATCATCCTTTTTGGCTGGCAGCAACATATCCCTGCGCTGATCCCATTGGCTGATATGTATGTGAGTGGGAGACAAGTGAGAGTAAGTGGGGGACAAGAACTGTCCCATGTGGCAGTTCTGTCCCCACTCAAACTTTTCCAAATCCGTGAGCTGTAAAATATGCATAAACTGCTGCGTATAAACTTCATTGCTCCATGATTTTTAGTGGGGGACAAGTGGGAGACAAAGTCTGTCCCATGTGGCAGTTCTGTCCCCACTCAAACTTTTCCAAATCTGTGAACTATTTCATATACCTTTATGAGTTCTTTTAAACTGAATTTTACACCTGCTGAGTGGATAATTCGAAACTCTTTTGACTGGCTGTTGACTTTGTCTTTCTAATGTGGCTGCCATGTCACTGTTTCCCCCACAAACTTTAATTTGCACCAATAAATAAAATTATTTGAACTTTAGTCATATGTAATATTTCAACGTTGCCTCTTTAAGTTAACGTTGGACCATTTGACTTGCCACTTGGAACTTTCACTGACTTTCCTCCATGTGGTGGGCCCCACATTGCTACTACATCACCTTTGATATTCCTTTAACTTTCCATGTCAAAATTTGATTTATTTTGACTATGGAAAAATTTCTAAATTTTTCCAATTATTCAATTTTTTGATTTTTTTTTTCTCATTTTTGCCACTGTCATTTGAAAAAATCGGCTTTTGAGGGGCTCTAAGTCATTTTTTGACCCCGAAAGTGGGTCTCAGGATAATGCTGGGCCTCTGAGGATGAATTTCGAGTAGTCATACACCCCAGACATTTCCTAAGGCCACTTATTTACACCATTACATAGAAAATAATTAAAAAATCCCGTTTTGCGGGAAATTTTTAATTTATTAAAAAATCCCACTTAGACCTAGCCAAATTCTACGAAACATCTTGTGTGATCTAGTATGGTAATATACATCGACTCTAGACACCAAGATGTGTCAGGGGCTCAATCTTCAAACCGTCACCCCGGCTTTGGGGTAAAACATGAGTGAAAAAATCCTGAAAATTATCCGCCTCTGAAAAAGAAGGGATAATTAACCGGATAAAAAAAACACTCCAAGGTGTACTCGTTTGCTGATCGAGTCCCAACATCCTAGGCCTGTTACAAATTCAAAACTCATCATAACTAGTATCACTTATTACAATTCCCCGTAGGGTGTGGAATCTGGGTACAAGAAAGATGATGAGAAGATAGAAGTAGAGTTAAAAAACTCTGTTGACTGATGATATCTGATGGTACAAGTGTCCTCTGGATCATCCTTGGGCATGGAGTCTTCACATAATCATCAGGTGCCACTCCAGTGGTCAACAACTCCTTCAACTATCATCGTGCTACATTTGGTCCTCTAGTTGCACCACTGCATACTGCACCATGCTGTACTAATCATGATTATCATCATGCTGCCCATGTCCATGATCTTATCCATCATCATGCTGCTCAAACTAATGTGCATCATCATCATGCTGTTACCTCTGCTCCATGTATCGTTGTGTTGCCCATGTCCATGATCTTATCCATCATCATGCTGCTCAAACTAATGTGCATCATCATCATGCTGCTGCCTCTGCTCCATGTATCGTTGTGCTGCCCATGCACATATCATCATGTTGTGCTGCACCCAAATATCACTGAGTTTTTCTCAACATCATGGATCTGCACCCATCTGATGTATACTCAATGACTGTTATGCTGCTCTCATCATACAGCATTATATTGCTACCCCAAATATGCTGAGAATGACAAATCCGGTCTTCTCATTGTAATATACTCCTATGCTGAGTTAGTACTGTTGTAGGGTTTCATAAATCTTCTTTGTCACAGGAATACGTTGATTACATGTGCCAAGAATTTCCTCATCGAATCCTTATCTCATCATAGAGTCATAGCAAGACAATAATACTTGATGCCCTTAGACAAGTTCTGTTGTCTTCTTCCAGCAGCTTCAAGCTTTGACTGCGGCTCAATGTCTGTGGTCTCATTACAACGATTCCCCTTTAGTGAAATTTCAGAACCACCTGAATATTTTCATGCGTGAGATCTATGCTTTTATGGCTGCGTGAACAAATCTTCTGGACAGCGTATGAGAGCTCCCGTGACTGCATTCATAACTGTTCCATTGACTGCGTGTTATGACCCTTGACTACGTTCACAACATGACTGCGTGTTTTGGGCAGCATATGACCGTGTCTCATATATGACTGCGTGAATACAGTGTATCACATTCACACGTTGACTGTGTCTCATATATGACTGCGTGAATACAGTGTATCACATTCACACGTTGACCTGCGTGAATATGACAACGTATAACCCACACGTTGACCTGCGTATATCATATGTGACTGCGTGAACCCAGCGTTAACATCCACACGTTGACTGCGATGATGCATTCCACAAGCAACATTTATCATTGACTGCACTGCATTGATGCGTTCATTGCCTGCACAGCGTATAGGGTTTCCATAGTTGTGCGTATATTGTTTTCATGACAGCGTGTAATCCATTTGTGAACTGTGTTGCGTTCCTCTCATGTACAGCGTGTAAGTCTCCATCATGTTCTGCGTATAAATGGTCTCCATTAACTAAGGTCCAGCATATAAGGTCTCAGCGTGCATCCTCATAAGCCTGCGGCTTATTGCGGCTAGGGTATTACAGCAGTTAGGGCATCATAGTGGTTAGGGCATCATCTTTAGTCCAGCGTATCTTTTGGTTCTCTCCTTCCAAAAACCCAGACGTGGAGAGGAGATCACCTCAAGAATACATGTCCAAATGACTTCAAATCCTCACCAATTTATACTAAAATGTGGATGATGAATAGACACGTCTATTGGGCTTTTGAGCCTACTCAAGTGTTGGTCGGCTTGATAATAATTACATAATCAAAATAAATTCATATCTCCATAAATACTTATCGAAATCGGATGATCTTAGGATCAATCCTACACCTCTCGACGAGAGGGATCCAATAAAAATATCAGCGGCCATAAATAAGCTAACCCACATGGAGTTTGGCCCTAGTTGCCAATTTTAACACTCCCTCTCAACTAGGGAGAACTCCATCCGCTGATCCATATGTTCGACTGTACTATCTCTGTCATTAGTGCCTTACACTACTCTGCCTAGCTCTGCTCAGCTTTGCTCAGCGCAGCTCTGCTCTACTGAACTATGAAGAAGAAGAATTGATCGAGAATGTCTCATACCATTCTCCATTGACCCGAAGTCAGTCTCAGAGTGCGTACCACTGGTCCCAGACCAGTCTCAACTGACCCAAAGTCAGCGTCATAGTGGGTACCACTCCTACCACTGGTCCCAGACCAGTATCGCAGTCTTACCACTGGTACCAGACTAGTCTTAGCCGATCCGAAGTCAGCGTCATAGTATGTACCACTCTTACTAGTCCCAGACCAGTACTGCACTGACACGAAGTTAGTCTCAGAGTATGTACCACTGGTCCCAGACCAGTCTCAACCAACCTGAAGTCAGTGTCATAGTAGGTACCACTCCTACCACTGGTCCCAAACCAGTATCGCAGTCTCAAAGAGTGTACCACTGGTCCCAGACCAGTCTCAGCCGACCCGAAGTCAGCGTCATAGTATGTACCACTCTCACTGGTCCCAGACCAGTACTGTACTGACACGAAGTCAGTCTCAGAGCATGTACCACTGGTCCCAGACCAGTCTCAACCGACTCGAAGTCAGCGTCATAGTAGGTACCACTCTTACCACTGGTCCCAGACCAGTATCATTGATCCCAGATCAATGGAGGTCATCCTAGTGTAGGGAGTACGGTAGATACAACGATGCGTCCATCGGTACTACTATGGTCCCTAACTTCATTTCCCTACTCATTGATCAGATGAGAGGTACTTCCCGTGAGTCCCAGATTGCATGGGTAGGATGCTTGACAGGAGAACTAATCAATCCTGTCCTCACAGGAGAACACATCAATCCTGCTACAATTGCCATGGAGAACACATCAATCCAGGCCTCACAGGAGAACACATCAGTCCTGCTACAATCGCCATGGAGAACACATCAATCCAGGCCTCACAGGAGAACACATCAATCCTGCTACAATCGCCATGGAGAACACATCAATCCAAGCCTCACAAGAGAAATAATCATCCTACTACACAGGAGAGCGAATCATCCTGTTCCACAAGAGAGCGAGTCATATTGTCTCACAAGAGAGCGAATCATCTTGTCCCAGTGCGCACCACCAGGGGAGGGTGAGTCACCTTGTGGTCGTACATTGCTCCAGTAAGAACTGCAAGCCCCCAGAGCTCCCAGAGCTCAATGTATGCAATATGCAGGACCCTTCTACAAGGGTCTCTTGACGACTCCAAGTCATTCGGGAAAATCATAGATTTGATCTTCCCCCCCGGGGCTTTAGCGACCTGTACATCATCTCAGTGCGATGGAGCCTCCTTGCTCATCGACTTACCATATACTCGATAAGGTAGTATCTGATGTCTATTTGTTGGAGCAATCGTCGAATACGGGATTCCTCAATAATCGAATCCCACCTCTGGTTGTCACAGAGAATCACAGTGGTATTCATCATGTGTACAAACAGCTCACTGAAGAGCTTCCGTAACCAGACTGCCTCTCAGGTAGCCATGCTAGCAGCAATATACTCTGCCTCAGTGGTGCTCAAAGCCACCGACTTCTGCTTCCTGCTCAACCAGGATATCAAAGCAGATCCCAAGGAGGACCAGCACTGAGAAGTGCTCTAGTGATCCTCTACACTGCCTGCCCACTCAACATTTGAAATATTTCGGCAGTGTATCTCAATCCATGAGAGATTGTGCCCTAAAGATATCTCATAAGATTCTAGGCACCAATCCAGTGAAGCTCAACCAAATATGAGCTCACCATACTAACTGCAAAACATATGTCCGGACGGAGGTTCACCAAGAAACTCAACGCGAATGAGTTTATGAAACTCAGAGGCATTTCCCAAATCTGGTCCGACATCATTACCATATAACTTCTGAAAGTTAAGATCCTCGACGTAGTCACAGGCTTGCAGTTTATCTTTCCACATTCGGAATCCAACTCCCTCTGTCTTCTACAAATGAGAGGGTCTGCACCTGTCAGACATAGGTGCTGGTATGAGAGGACTGTCATCCACAACCTTCGGATGGTTTGGATTGATGAATCTCGGCTTCATCAGACAGCTGTTGATCCTCTCATACTATGCCCGGGGTGTTTTGCTTCAAGCCATAGAGGGCTTTCTACCACCTACATATGTGAGATTCCCGATCATGAATCTCAAACTCCCCGGGTTGTTTCAAACCTGTGGACCTGTGGCATGAGGGGAATGGTCCCCTTATAAGATTTTCCTTCGGTACATCTCAGACATGCACCTTCATGTTCTTTTTGAATTCAGGCATCCTGGTCACAATCTGACTCACAGACCTCCAATGCTGAGTCAATGGGCATGGTCCCCAGTGGACTTGATACAACCCTGAACTTTAAAATATCTTTGAAAAATCTATTTTCAAACACGTACCTTTCCATCAATGAATGCCACCTTAAAACCTTCGACTTCCATTCCTAGGATTCCTTGCTTCCATGAAGGGTCGGCCGTGTCCTTGATGACCTGCATCTCTGCCATTCGGACACTACTATGCATAAGGGCCGAATTTATAACCAAGGCATCTGCCTTTCCTTCCACCCTTAGATCTGAACTTCCCAATGAAGTGATCTTTAGGTAGGCCATTAGAAATTCCGCTGCGCCATTCTGATAATATTATCTGCTTCGACTTCACCCTTAGTGAAATAGAAGAGGGAGGAGGAACGCATTGATCCTTTTGTCTTGTCCCAACTGTCTTTGGTGATTGCTCTTTCACTCTTGCTCGGGCATTGTCTTCACCTCAGCTCTGATCCCATGTTAAGTTTAGGTATGTTCTATGCTAGAGCAATTTATTTAATTTCTTTTCCATATGAGCAATCACATCAGTATAAAGTAAATTGTAGATAGAACATAAATATAAATCGCAGAAGACAAGCCAAGACAAGAGGACACAAGATGTGGCTCAAGCCAAGGACAAACCCCACCATGTGTGGGGAAACCCTTTGATCAAATCTTCTTTTATATTCAAAGTTCAGCAAAGAAAGAGAGAGAGAGTACATTTACAACAGAAGTCAACACTTTGACTTATCTAGATCTAGCATAGATCATTTTGTATAACAATGAGATCAGTTGAAGACATTCTGCTTCAACTGATTCTCAAGGTGACTCCTTCACCTATCATCGTGTTGCATTTGGTCCTCTAGTTGCACCACTGCATACTGCACCATGCTGTACTTAATCATGATTATCATCATGCTGCCCATGTCCATGATCTTATCCATCATCGTGCTACTCAAACTAATGTGCATCATCATCATGCTGCTGCCTTTGCTCCATGTATCATTGTGTTGCCCATGTCCATGATCTTATCCATCATCATGCTGCTCAAACTAATGTGCATCATCATCATGCGGTTGCCTCTGCTCCATGTATCGTTGTGCTGCCCATGCACATATCATCATGCTGTGTTGCACCCAAATATCACTGAGTTGTTCTCAACATCATGGATCTGCACCCATCTGATGTATACTCAATGACTGTTATGCTGCTCTCATCATACAACATTACATTGCTACCCCAAATATGCTGAGAATGACAGATCCGGTCTTCTCATTGTAATATACTCCTATGCTGAGTTAGTACTGTTGTAGGGTTTCATAAATCTTCTTTGTCACAGGAATACGTTGATTACATGTGCCAAGAATTTCCTCATCGAATCCTTATCTCATCATAGAGTCATAGCAAGACAGTAATACTTGATGCCCTTAGACAAGTTCTGTTGTCTTCTTCCAGCAGCTTCAAGCTTTGACTGCGGCTCGATGTCTGCGGTCTCATTACAACGATTCCCCTTCAGTGAAATTTCAGAACCACTCGAATATTTTCATGCATGAGATCTATGCTTTTATGGCTGTGTGAACAGATCTTCTAGACAGCGTATGAGAGCTCCCGTGACTGCATTCATAACTATTCCATTGACTGTGTGTTATGACCCTTGACTACATTCAAAACATGACTGAGTGTTCTGGGCAGTGTATGACTGTGTCTCATATATCACTGCGTGAATACAGTGCATCACATTCACATGTTGACTGTGTCAGTTAGTTCAGCCTGTCACCAGTGATCAAATATGCTCTTACAAGGTGTTGTTAGGGTGTGAAGTCAATTTTTTGTCATTTCAGTGAGTCTTCAAATAAAAATTTGGTCACTAGTTGTTGTGTCTAGGTCACTGTTGCTCCCTTCACTTACTCATGGTCTTCATCACTTATCATGGTCATTGTCTTCTTCGCGGTATCATATCTTCATTTAAATGTCTTGGGTCATGAAATGGTTAAATTCCTCATTTTAGGTCATAGTCTAGGGTTTCACTCCATGTGTCGTCATGATACCATATGTCAAAACAAAACATGTCCATCATGTAATTCAATGGGTAAAGGGAGTTAGCAGCTTAGGGAAAGAAAAATAAAGGTAAAGGTAATGTTTTATTTCAAATAAGACAATGTTGCAGTACACTACCTCACCTCATCATTTCTCATAGGGATATGTTTGCTTCAAAATATGTTTGTGACAAAATGGAGAATAATTTTACAAAAGGGAAAGAGGTTTTTGTCCACTATAGTCCAAGGAACAAAAACCTCCTTCAGTTTATGCACAAGTGTTATGATTTGAAAGAAATTCCCAAAATACACTTGCTATGGGAGAGTTAATGCACTTCTGGACAGCTTGACTTCAAGACAGTTTTTCAGGGGTTTGGAGCAGGTGTTGGTAGTTCTTAAGGACTCTATTGTGTAGCAGACATCCTAAGATTTCCAATGGTACCTTTAGATCATGATTTGGATTAGTGGAAGGCATCCAAAAGTGCTTTGCAAGTTGGAGCTTCTCTTTTGTCAAAGAAACCCTAAGTTTTTGGAGTGACCTTGGGAAAATCAATTTTTCTCCCTCATGGAGTGTCCAAATTACATGCTTGAGGTGTCCATCTTATAGCAGACTTCAAGAGCTTTCCAACGAGCTATCAAGCTCTCAATTTGGAGCAGTTTAAGGCCTCCAAAAGTGGTTTGGAAGATGGCGTTGTGCTTCTGTGAATTGCGCTGCGCGTAGGAACACTGCGCTGCGCGCAGGACAGAGTGCCCAGAAATCCTTCAAAACTCTCCCAAATCTCAATTTTTCACTTGAAGCTTGATTTTATTGACTTCTAAGCCAAGGGACAAGTAAGTACACCATCATTATCCCTCTTTTGCTTTTCCAAATTCATCTCATGTCAATGATTCTTCAAGTTAGGGTTTGTAGTGAAATTTGCATGGGAAATGATAGGGTGAAAATGGCCATCTTTATTTTTGGTTTCTAAAACATGTAAAATGATATCCTACACCTGCATACATGTTTAATGAGCCATTTTGACCATTTTACCCACCTCAAAACAAAGTTTAAACACTCAAAAAGCAAAACCCTAGCTCATTCCTAGAGGTTTTTTGGCAAATTTCATCATAAACCCTCTTGTTTCCACCTGCAAGCAGATCAATCTTCCATTGTTTCTTCACTCATTTTCATCAGCTTCCAAAGTTCATATCCACCTTTTTCAAACCTCCTCTATCATTTTGTCAAAATCCACCTTCACATCACTTCATTTTCATTCATACCTCACAGTTTATTTTTCATTCAAATGGAGGTGGGGTCCTCTAGCAAAACAGTGGAGAAGACTCAGCTACCCAAACCTGAGGTGACTAAAGTGTATAAGAAAGGGCAGAGGCTTGTGTTTTCTTCTCACAAAGAGAAAGGGGCCAAGCCTTCTTCATCGACAAAGCAGGAATCAGCAACAAAGGATAAAGACACAGTTGAACATGAGTTTGAACTAATTGATCTAGAGACTGAGGATCAGACCACAAACATGAGACAGACTATCAGGGATAAGGAATACCAAATCAAGGAGTTGGCGATCAATTTGGAAAGGGAAAAGTATGTTATATCATTCCTTGAACAGGAAAACAGTCAACTCAAAGCAAAGGAGTTGATACTAGAAAAGGAAAAAGCTAAGTTAATGCAGCAAATTGGCAAAGGTAAGGAGATCATGACATCAAGCGAGCCTGAAGCATCAGAGGTGAGAGGAAAAAGGAAAAGACCAAGAACAAGAGGCCTCAAGAAAGCTTTGCAAGAGGAACAAGAACAAATTCTGCTTAATGAGGACCTTGACCTAGAAGAAAGGATTGCCCTAGAGGTTCATCAAGATAAGGAATATTGGCTTAATAGGGTGAATGAACACTTGGAGAAGCTCCTTGAGAAGGAAAACAGAGACAATCAATTGCTCAGACACATGGCGCATCACTATCAAGCTCAAAACATGATCGCTAATGTCAAAGTGAAACAACTTGAAAACAAGCTCAAGGAGGCCAAAAAAGACCAAAAGGATGAGGGAAACTTGGAGATGCTTGCTAAAGCATCCATGAAGCTATAACAAACCTATTTTTACACCTTCCCTCCAATTTTGAGCAAATTTTGAGCATTTTGAGTTTTTTGAGAATTTTTGGTCTAAGTTCAGAAATTCAGCTGCTCCAGAAGCGCAACACTTTGGCATTGCGCTTTTTCCTCAGGCCTCCATTTGAGGAAAGGTCTACATTTTTGGAAAGGTCTTGCCATCCTCTAAAAACCCATTTGCCCAGATTTTGCAGAGGTGGCTTAGTTTTGGAGAAAAAGGCAAAAAACTAGCATTCTAGACCATTTTTTGACAGGCGCTGTGATTCTGGAGTGACCTTGGGAGAATGCATTTTTGAAGGTCTTACCGTGCTCCAAATTCTGAAATTCAAACTGTTCTGGAAACTAGACTTAAAGGGCTAGTTGACCGTTCTCTCATATTTGCATTTTTACCCTTGGAAGGCACCTGAAAATCAGCTCAAAGTTGGCACTGCGCTTCTGCACTTTCTGTGTTTTTATTTGGAAAATTTCACTATGTAAAATTTCTAGTTTTTAGTTTGACTTGGTCAAAGTCAAGATTCTCTATGTAATGGCACTAGTTACGAGGCTAGGTGATGTAGGCATGAATAAATGTACATCATAGTTTGTTTTTGATGTTTATTAGGCCTCATTAAAGAAGCAAACTCTTAAACAAACTCTTCATGCAGTGTTTGAGTTGCACCTTCTCACTCTCACCTGTTGGTTGAGAGAATCTTGGAGTCAATTCCTCCACCAAGGAATTTGACTCCTGAAGGTGGGTAAGTGGTCTAGGAGAGTCTATAAGTATCATTTCTCCTCAAGAGAAGAGGGTTGAACTTTTTGTGAAGGAGGCTTGCATTGTAATCATCTTTCAGCTAATACAAATACAGGTTGCAGCTATTTTCAAGGAACTCTAACCCAGTGAGTTCATGGTACTTGTACTCCATTCTTTTTGTCTTCTCATGGTCTAAACATCTTTATTTACATTATATCTCTTCTTTCTATGAATGCCTTGTGATAAAATACTCAGAATTCTTGTTTTTCAAGCTCTGTTATCTCGTTTTCATAGTTATGTGTTTTGTCTTCCTAAGCTAACGAAATCATGTTTAATTTATGCTCATTAGTTTCTTCCACACTATATCCTTTATACTACACTAACAAATAGTCAATTTACACCATGGCTTCTGACATCTAGCTCCTCCTTATGTTTGCTCCTGCATTCCCACAGCCTAGACCTACTTGTGGCTCCAAACCCTAAGTTCAGCAAATCCTTAAAAAAACAAATTTTCGCAAACAAACAAACAAATACACATATCTAGCCTAAAATTCATTTGCTTTAAAGTCATATCACTTATAAGAGACTTAGAGAGATCCCTCTCATGCTCAGTAGGGCTAGCTACTGCGCTGAAGTGGTTTGAGGTTACCCTTGTTGATTTTCTCTTCAGCCTAGGAGATTGTAAGCACTAACAAACCCTACGGAAGTAAGTTGGTCCCCGATTTCTTGCAACTTGACGAGGAAGGGATCTATCTCCTCTCCCTTCTGCATCTGATATGACCTTAGTTGATTCTCCAATATCATCTTCCACTGCACGGAAGAGCCCTAGTATAAGGTGGTCAGGGTGTCCCACATCTCCTTTGTTGTGTTCTTCTCAACAATATGTGCTATGACATTATCTTTGACCCCGTATAGGATCATGCACTTCACCCTCGCCTGAGCCTCCTCATACTTCTCATTCTCAAATGGGTCAACTGGGATAGCTACTAATTTCAAGGCATAGTCCTTGATGCAATGTCTATCTAGGACTGCCAGGATCCTGGCCTTCCAAATGAAAAATTGGAAGCTTCATCCAATATGTCCTGATCCCTTAGTCCGTTCACTGCCATCTCTTCTCCTCTTTGGGACTCCCTCTGAGTCCTAATTTCCCTTTTGGAAATCCTCTCGCCAACTGTCGAACCGCTCCTCTCTAATCCTCCTCTGCGACTGCAACTCAGATCTGGATTCCTTGGCTAGAAATCCGTCGAGGTAGTGATTCCCTCTACCTTGGTTCCGTCTCCTTAGACATTGTTCTGTATAGACAGAAACAGCGTCTGACCATCTCCTCAAATCACAATCTGCACAACTCCCTTAGCCCCGACAACTGAAAAATCTAAGCCCTTCAGGCTCTACGCAATCACGGTGAAGGCTGAATCTACTCCTCCTGCCAACTTCGTCAATCCCACCTGGCTGAGAAGGATGACATGGCTCTGCGTGAGCATGTTCTGCCTCTCTCTGCCTCTGCGTTGGCCCTTCCCTTGGCTCGAAATGCTAACACAGGCTCTGCGTGAGCCTCTGCATCACCCTCTAAGTACTGTGTCACCTCTTCTCTTGTCGCTTCAGCTCTGGAACAATGTTGTCTCTCGGGACAGTTGCTTCTATTGCAAATTTTTCAGATTTCTCCTGCTGGCGTCTTTAGCCCCCCTGTGATCTGCAATCCCTCTGATACCATGTGAAAATTTATGAATCTAACACATTAGAAACCCCTACTGCAATATCTGGTTTATTATCTCCTACTTCTTCTTTACATTAACAAGTTATCTATATGCATAAATATTGAAATAAACACAATTGCAACCTTCACAAACATATAGACCAGCGACTGAAATAAATTGAGATGACACAAGGGACACCGTTATTTTTGGACAATCATCCCCGGAAACACTTAATGCGGGAATATAGGTGCAACATATAGAGGGTTTTATTATTAAGCAAATTTTGAATACAACTAGGGTGCCAGAAATGGCTCACCCTTCAAAGAATTTCCTTGGTAGCAATACCTCTATCCGGAGACAGGTATTTCTGCTGATCAACAACCAGATGAATGATCCCACAGCAACTCCGACTATTCCTTGTGTTGGACAGCAAAAGCTGCTCCACACACTCTCTGGAACCGCGTCACCCTCTTAGGGACTACGTCACCCTCTCTGGCTCAGCGTCAGCCAATTAACTCTCAGTATGTCCCACTGGATCACCTCAGCGCAGCCTCTGAAGTCCTCTACATCAACTACGTCAGCCTCTACAGCTTTTGCGTCTGCCTCTTGGCCCTCATGCGTCCTCTGCGCTGGCCTCCTCAACTTCTGCTTCAACCCTTGCTACCTCTGTGTCAGCCGTCCTAGGCTTCACGCTGCCTCTCTAATATGTATTCCTCGACCTCTTGCCGAGTTGCCCCTCACTGCAACTGATCACTTGTTCGATTTTCTCAGCAAACCATGCCCTAAAAAATCGAACTAACTGATCTCTCAAGTTTCTTGGTGTGTCTCTAACTAACCCTCAAGCCTCCTCTTATACTTTTCTTGTTGACAATTCAACGAACAAGATTAAGTCCCTAATCAACGACTAAGATTATATTTGGCTTGATCCTCATTATTTAGAAATTTCTCACCCATATTATATTAATACAGATTAATATTTTGATTTTCCTAAGTTTAGATTTAGGGTCTCATTAAAAATATTAATTATTTTAATATCTCTCCATCCGGGTGGAATTTCCCCAAACGGTTTATGGGTCTTGGAGATCTCATGTGCCTTAGTTTCTCCACTAATTTTCATGGCTAGATCACATCCAATGCTACCAAAAATCAACATTCTACCACTGCTTTCCCTCTGTCCTTCGTGTCTAGAGTAATCTCCAACTCTCTTTCTCTACTACGGTACCTCTGTCTTCTGTATGTGATGTTTTGCTGGTCCCCTTCTCTCATAGGGGAAAATCTCCACAGCTGAGCCAAGAAATACGCTCTGATACCACTGTAATGTTCCTAAGTAGGAATACAAGTGATATATGAGCATACAATCAGTTCAGCAAATAGAAAAACGAAATAGACATTAAACACCCATGGAAATGCTGGAAATAAGGAACTGCTGAGCCATTTTATTACTTCTGCAAGAGAAAAATACAATAGTAAATAGAATGGTGCATTTGGGCTTGTCTCAAGGGACAAGCATAACCAAACTCAGGTCAACAAATAGTTGGACTGAAAGCTGCTACAACTCCTGCACCAATCCGCATTGCGCAGCCCAGAAAATTATTCTTTCTGCTGACTTTGAATGGCTAGAAACGCCACTTCTCGTACTCAGAAAATTATGAGATTCGAGCTCCTGACTCCTTGGCATAAACCCAAAAAAACCCACGAAGGAATTTAGCTGGTTCAAACTTCTGAAATTCGACCCCCAAGGAGCCCAACTTCAGCTGCAACTGCAAAACTCGGCCTGCTGGATTCTGACTGTAAAACCTCCTGGAAAGTGTCCAAAAATGTTGGGTTGATCCCTCCTACAAATCTCCTGACTTCCTGGATGAGTTTCCGGGCTGTAGCACTTGCCCCCAAGTCCCACGAAATTGTTGGACTAGCCCTCTGCGTTGTCTCCCAGGCCTGGAATTCGAACTGTTGGGTTGCTGGCTTCTTTGGCTCCAAAACTCTCAAGAAATGTTGGCCTAATGTTGTCCTTCAGATTCCTTGGCTCTCCCAACAAATGGTTGATCTATTGTGGCTCAATCTCCTTCTGCGTATTCTCTTGGTGGCCCAAAAATACGCATTTCCTGTGTGTGGCTGAATGATGGTGCTGTAGAAAACTCCCAGATCTCCTGAAAACGCTGATGGAACTGCCTTCCTAGGGCGGGCACTCAAGGTCCCCCGAAGGTAAGGTTGAATCTCCCACTTGAGAGATTCGTGGCTGAACAGCCAGTTGACTCGGCTAAGCAGTTGAGCAAACAATCAAGTAAATTTGATTTGCAAGGTGAATGAATGATGCAAATGAGAGCCTCCTCCTCCTTTTGTCTTCGTGGGCCTTCCTTGCCTCATGTGGGCCCCTCCATTCAACATTTTGAATTCCCTCCAAGCCATTCGAATGGCCTAGTTTGAATTCCCACGTGGGTGGCCCCCACCTTCCACTAGCAACCAAATTAAACTGAAATTTCTCCTAAGTCCCTAAGTCGAAATTGTTGGGTCCTTTTCCTTAGCCAAAAATGTGCAAAAATGTGTAGAGACACCCTGTTACAAATGTGTTTGAGAAGGGACATGACATTGATGAAAAATTGTTTGAAGCATTGAAACTATTGGGAATTTACTTTTAGCATGTGTTACTCATAAGATAATGAATGAATGAATGTTCCTAGAGGATTAATTACATTTGCATCCTTGAAAGTCCATAACTAGTGTCATCGAAGTGTAAAAGTGTAGAGTAGCCGTGTAGTTGCATCTATAAGGATAGCGAAGCTGCTTTTTTAGGCCTCCTTGAAGAGCGAGTTTCCATTTCTTGGTTTATTCTTGACTCTAATTCTCCCAATAGGCAAGCACTAGGTCTAGATCCTTGGTGATCACATCTTACTCAAAAATCATTTTTCTTTCACCTTCTTTTCACCTCTTTTCATCGTCCCTTTAAGGATAGGGAGGCCTCTCTAGGGCTTGGTGTGAATTCCATTTGAGGAGTGTGTTTTCAATTCCACTTGGATAGATCTCTTCCTTAGTGTCTCCTCTAGTGATCCTCACATATTGATGCAATTCCTACAGTGGGATCTCTGGAAATTTGATGCCCTAGCCATCACACCAAGTGGGAACCCTGAAATCTAATCCTTCAACTTGGGGATTTCTTCAATGCTTGTACTTTAGTACTTGTTGAAGGATATCATTCATAGCCTTTTCTCTTATCTACCCTGACCTTGGATATCATCAAATATCTCAACCCTAGGTCTCGTGTAGTCTTTCTTTCAAGGGGTTTTTCTTGGAAAGTCTTCCTAGCTTCTCCCAAAGCTCGCACATTTATTGAACCTTTCCATTGAATGAGCCACCTTGCCTCACTTCAAGCCTATTATAGACATATCTATCACAAGTGAGGAATACTGGGACTCCTCCTGTCGGTGAAAATCCAAGAAGAGAAGGGGACTTAGGTTGTGGTGACAGTGGGCCTTTGTCCCAGGGTGTTGTTGTGCCCTCTAGCTTTTGCCTCTCTACAAGGTCTGCTAGTTTGTGCAGCAACATGCCCATGGGCTAACTATAATTAATAATTATTATCATTATTATTTTATTTTATTTTTTTAAGAATTTATTTTTATTTTTATGTAATTTGGCCAAGTCAAAATGTTTAATAGGACAGAACATGACATTACAACATCTCTTCCATATTGGGCTAGAGAGCGCCTCTCAATGAAATTTAATTTGGCACCAAGGTCTGGATTCTCTATGGCAATAATTCGGCCATCTGGTAATTCAATCCTGGCAAGATTCTCAGACTCCTTGATTTATTTGGCTCCTGGAGGTGCACTCAGCCCACAAGTAAAAATTCGTCCTCTGCTCCGGATGAAGATTCCGACCCTCAAAACCCAGAAACTTGACCCTCTTCCCCAGTGTAATTCGATCGTCCTTATAAATTCGGCCTCCTTTAGTGATATGCTTTGATAGAAACCTAGCCTTCTATTTTTCTCTAATGAGTTCCACTGAAGAACCTGAAGTGTTTCTTCAGTGGTCCTTCCTCCCCACTAGCTAGGGTGAATGTTACACCACCAAAACTAATGTTGATCCCTAGGGAGGATAGTTTCATTCCCGAAGAAGATCTACACTAGGATTACAAAACCTCACACACAGCTCAACAAACCCACAAAAACAGTTAACCAAATCACCCAATCATGTCTCCAAATGAGCTCCTCTTTTCCTTTTATTGAGATGGCTATCTGAATACCATGGCCCATATTTTTCTTTTAATAAAGTGATTTTATAGTAATTTTTTTACTTGGTCACTTTTAAATTAATTATTACCTGATATTTAGCCACCAGTTTCAACTGTGGCCTAGGGGAATTGGCTAGGCTATTGGGATGATCTCCGTTACTGTCACTCAGAAAAATGGACCTTACAATTTTCTTGGAATTAGATTTTAATGCCTTGTAACTTTGGAAGCTCTGTGCTGCACAACTACATGGTTATTGCCCCCCGTGTTATTTCATTTATGGGATACCTTTCCATGTTTACTGCAATATATGAGCAGGTGTTACTAGTGCTAGTCATGGAAGCTTTGCAACCTATAATGATGCTACGTTAATATAAATATCTATATGCAGGGGGTATTGCTAGGCTTGTCAAACACTGCAGGAGTTCTAGCTGGTGTTGTTGGTACTGCAGTAACTGGATATATTCTACAGCACGGTTTGTATTTTATTGTGATTAACACTTTTAGACATCAGTGATGAATTTCCAAATGAACGACTTTGGTCATAATTAAGATGAAACAACATGCACATGTTTCTTGACTGTAAAACCTAGCAAACTTTTTTTCTGTGTAACTGCTATGCTTTTTAAATTTCAACTGTTCATGTTTCGGCTGTGCAGGTTCTTGGGATGATGTATTCAGAGTGGCAGTTATCTTGTACCTAGTTGGCACTGTAATATGGAATACCTTCTCTACAGGAGAGCAAATCTTTGACTAGCAGAGTCCTGAAAAGTGTTCATATAACATTCATTAGGAAACAAAGGTATTGTCAATCTTACGTGATAGTCTTTCTCATCATTGTGTAGATTCTATAATTTTAATTGTGCAGGAGTCCGTCTGTTTCAATTCTTGTATTTTCGATCCTTTTTCCTTCACAGAATACAGTAAGAAAATTGGTTACCAAATAACTACATTTCTTTATCTTTAATAAAAATGACAGTTCCCAAGGTGTAGTCCAACACTGAAGTCATGGACACAGATTGCTTTAAGCAGATTCGGAGGTGTTGCAACTCTTACGGGGACATTAACCCTACGGTGTAGTTATTATATGATATTAACCCGTGATTGACAATTATTCATACAGCATCTTATTCCATGGAATTATGAGCACGTTAAACCAGAGAAGGAATGTGGATACAGCCAAACGCAACTATGCGAACAGGGATTGTAAAGTTTGACTGACCGGTGTATAGCCCAAGATCAACTATCAACAGCCAAGGCTCTCAACAGAAGCATGTCAGCTCTTCAGAAAATTTCATCTTTGTTTGTAGTTTCATTATTACTAACATGTTGTAAATTGTAACATTTTATTAGAAACCTATTTTCCTGGCAATATATTTAAGGGAGTGCTGTTGATGTTTTATGATGGTAGAAAGCATCTCATGATGTAATCTGTTTGAATACAAAATAATAATCCAATATTGTATGTTATGCTCAACATCTTAATGTGGTGCATTCATCATTGCTCAATGCTGCAACCTTTGCAAAAAAGAGATATCTTACCAACTCTTATCGACATAATGAAGGAGGATTCAGGTTTTCTTCTTAATGTGGCATGAAGCAAAATGGATGTCATTCAATGTTTACCATGGGTGTTGGGGGTTGATAAACATATATAATGATACAAAAGGATAAATGACACAAATAAGAGTCAATCCCTCATATAAGATATTGTGCTAAAGGGAAATCCTTTTCCTATATCACAATAAGCTTTTATAAATGTATATAGTATATACACATCATAATAGTATAGAGAATGATGTGTGCCTAATATGATTAATAATGTTGTAGTCCTTACAACTAAGGATTTAACTGAGGGTAGGCTATGTATGTGCAAAAATTATGTACCACTTTCTCACCTATCTCATTGTGCATTAGAAGAACATTTACAAAATATTGATGCATCATACATGATACAACTAGTGATTACATCAATGTCAAATGACAAACACAAAACAAATTAGAACCATAAACAACAATTTTCTCATTAAGTCATCAAAATCAAAATATATCACATAGAAACTAAGCTACTAATATTATAGGAGGGAATGCAAATGAAAAACACAAAATAGGGTAGATACTATGATTTATGTGGAATGAGTTAAAAAAAATGTTGTTATTGGGAAAAAAAGAAATATGATTTTCTAATCCACCTTGACAGCGCCGGAAATCCCATCAAATCTTGATTTTGCCCTTCATCTATACACTAAGAGACTGTGAAAGCTTCTTTTAGTTGTTGAAAATGGTAAAAACTCAAAAAGAAAATGAAAAGTCGTTTTTAGAGACCCCATAAGTCTGTAATATTCCCAATGGAAAATTAACAGTGATAAACAAGCACTCAGATGTACATGCAATACAAAAACCACACATAAAATTAAACATCCATAAATGCACCAAAATTGCGCCAAGTTGAGCCATTTTATTATAAATCAATGGGGGTACACATAAGTATGAAGTGAGTGCACCTGGGCTTGCCCAAGGCAAGCTAAACAAGTCCCAAGTGGAGAAGACAAATGCTCGAATGCTGGAAAGTCAATCCCCTCTGAGTTCTGTGTTGGCCCTGGAAAATCGAAACTGCTGGCTAATGTAGAACTATTGTTTGACCCACTTCTGGTGCTCAGAAAATTATGGGAAATTAACCCTGGTCTCCTCTCAAATAACCCACCAAAACCCAGAACGGTTTGGCCTAGTTCTGACCCCCAAAATTACCCCAAATGTTCACGTATTCCTCCAACTACTAGGTAATTCGACCCACCTAGAAATATTGTTATTCACCACCTCCAAAAATGTTGAGTATTCTTCCTAAATTTCTCCTTGAGTCCCCAAACCAACTCAGCCCCAAAATCACTAACCAAGCCCCCACAATGAGTGACCTCCACCAAGGACTGCGCAGGCCCCAAACCAGTCACTTTTGCGCTAGCCCAAAAGAGGAGAATTCGCCCTGAAGAGTGGCCTCTCCAAAACCAAGCAAACCTCTACAAAATCGCTACTAATTCCCAATGGAAATGACTCCTCAAAGCCCGGAAGGAATGCTGCAATGCAACTCGCTCTCCCCAGGAAAGTGTAGCTCCTATCTGTGCCCACACTGCTCCAGAAAACCATGAATTTGCCTGAGAAAACACCTTTGGAACAGCTCCACCACACAACAATGGCTCTCCTAGGATGGCACTCGAAGTCCACCGAAGAAGAGTTGAGATTTCTCCCTGGAAACCTCTTGTGCTGAACAACACTTGCAGACTTGGCTCAACAGCTCAAGCGTGCTAGGTGAGTGAGTTTGTCAACAGTTCAAAAGTCCCAAAATGATGTATGCTTCCCCTATTTATCCTTGAGCTTCATTCTCTCCATGTGGGTCCCATGCATCGACTTCCTCCCTCCAAAAAGTACGAACTGCCCAAGGGGTACATATTTCCCTCTTGGGGTGTCCCGCACCATCCACCAAGTGTTCGATTTGCCTCATTTCCCCTAGGTGGGAACCTTCCTTAGCCAAAAATTGAAAGTGGGGTCCTCCAACCCACTTTTCCTAAGTGGAAATCCAAAATTGAACAAAGTTGTATTCTCACCTAGCAACATTTGCTAAGTGGGAATATCACAATCCTCCCCTACCAAATGTTGTTTGTCCCCAAGAAATTGTAATGTCGAATGCTGTAAAACGTGCCCACCCTCCCATGTGGCATCCTCATCTGGCAAGTTCTTCCACTGGACCAAATACTCCCTGATAATTTTGCTCCTCAATCTCCTCTCCCTCGCCTCCAAAATGGCCTCTAGTTCAAGTACTAAATGCCCCTCATCATCTGATGGGGGTAGCTCAGTAGTTGTTGTCACATGCTGCCCCAATACCTTCTTGAGGCATGAGACATGGAAAATGTTATGAACCTTGCTTCCAAGCGGAAAATCCAACTCATTTGCCACCTCTCCAATCCGTCTGACCACCCTGTAGGGCCCATAAAAATGTGATTGTAACTTCTTAGCCCCCTTCTGCTTCAGTGTGGACTGTCTATATGGATGGAGACGCAAAAAGGCCAAATCTCCTACCTCAAAATGCCTCTCAACTCTGTGTCTATCTATGTACATTTTTTGTTGATTCTAGGTGGTTTGAAGGTTGTCTTTGGGAGCCTTAATAATATCCTGGCTCTCTTGAATCCAATCCTTGGCCCTGTTGTCTCCAAAAGCAAGGTCAACAAAAGATAAAGCATCGTACCTATATAAAGCATGAAAATGTGACATACCGATGGACATATGATAGGTAGAGTTGTAATAATGCTCCCCCAAGTGTAACCACCTCATCCAAGCTCGTTGATGTCCTGTCACGTAGTTCCTCAAGTACCCCTCCAGCCACTTGTTGACTATCTCGGTCTGCCCATCCATTTGAGGGTGGTAGTTGGTATTGGGAGTGAGCTCAGTTCCCACCAACCTGAAGAGCTCCTACCAAAATGCCCTCATGAAGCAGTTGTCCTTGTCACTGACTATGGTCTTGGGAAGACCATGCAAACAGAAGACCTCTCTAAAAATAGCTCTGCAACTTGCGAAGCAGAGTACCTGGTGGGGATAGTAAAGAAATGGGCGTACTTTGTTAAATTGTCCAACTTCGCGTATATGCAGTCACGACCTTCCACCATGGGAAGTCTTGTGATCAAGTCCATCGAGATGCTCTCCCATTTCCCCTCCGGAATGGGAAGAGGTTGCAGTAACCCAACAAGATGGGTCAACTCCCCCTTGCTCCTTTGGCAGGCCTCACACTCCTGTACATGCCTCAACACATCCCCCTTGAGGCCCATCCACATGAAACCTTCTTTGACCGTACGGTAAGTCTTCATGAACCCCTGGTACCCAGACAGTGGTGAATCATGTGTTGCATGGAGAATCCTCTCCCTCAACAGTGAACCAGGCACCAAATATATGTGCCCCTTGTGATAATGACATCAACCATCACCCGGTAACACTCATCTCCATGAGCACCCTCCAAGATATCACACAGCCATTGATCCTTGGAGTACTCCACCAAAATTTGTGCCTTCCAATCATGGTAGATGCTCATGAGTGAAAGTATCATAGGCCTCCTGGATAGGGAATATGCTACCACATTATTCTTGCCCTTGACATACTCTATGTCAAAGTCGTGGCGCTAGATCCTATTAACCCACTTATGTTGTCTATCATTGAGTCCCTTTTGCCCCAAAAAGTGGTGAAGACTTGTGTGATCAGTCTTCACTTTGAACCTGTTTCCCACCAAGTATTGTCGAAATTTCGCCAATGCATGCATGATGGCCAGTATCTCCTTGTCATAGATCGAGTACATCCTCTCATGACTAAGGAGCTTCCGACTCTCGAAAGCTATCGGGTAGCCTCCCTGTGACAATACAGGGCCAATGCCTTCACTTGATGCATCGCATTCCAAGGTGAACGACTATGTAAAATCAGGTGGTGCCAACACCGGACAACTACTCATCACCTATTTGAGGTGCTCAAATGATACCTGTGCCCTGTCCATCCATGTAAATGCCCCCTTCTTGGTCAAATCTGTGAGGGGTGTTGCTAGTTGTGAGAAGCCCTAAATGAACTTCCAGTAATACGTGCAAATGCCCACAAATACCATCAGCTTCTGAGGAAATAGCCAATCTCGAATGGCTCTAATCTTCTCCTCATGCACCCTCACTCCATCCTCTCCAATAATATGCCCCAAGTAGAGCATCTCTATCAGCCCAAACTCGCACTTGGACAGCTCTGCATAGAGTTGTTTCCCCTCCAAAATACTAAGCACCTCCTCTGGATGTTGTAGGTTCTCCTCCCATGTCTTGTTGTAGATCAATATATCGTCGAAGAACACCAACAAAAATCTGCGCAATTGCTTGCGGAACACGTGGTTCATGCAAGACTGGAAGGTAGCAGGAGCATTGGTCAGCCCAAAGGACATAACCAAGAACTCAAAGTGACCTTAGTGACATTTGAATGTTGTCTTGGGGATATCTTGATCCCTCACCCGAATCTGGTGGTACCCCAACTGTATATCTATCTTAGAGAAGTATTTGGCTCCTCTAAGCTCATCCATCAACTCATTTATATGGGGAATGGGGTATCGGTTCTTCAATGTCTTCTTATTGAGGGCTATGTATTCAATGCACATCCTCGGCATACCATCCTTCTTCTTCACCAAGACAACTGATGAAGCGAAGGGGCTAGAGTTGGGCCTGATGTGCCCCAATGCCAGCAACTCCTGAATGTCTCACTCAATCTCATCCTGATAGGCCTTGAGATGTTTGTAGGGCATTGTGATGACTACCTGTACCCCTGGCTCTAGATCTATGGTGTGCTCAAACCCTATGTCAGGTGACCGTCCTAGTGGGATGTCTCCAAACAATGTGGGGTATCTATCTAGGATGGCTTGAATATCTAGATGTGGTGGTTGGATATGGCCCCCAGCCTTTGACATCCTCAACTCCACAGCCCAATCAATGTCCCCATGCCTCAGATCAGCCTCTATTCAATGTGCCGAGACTGTCTATTGTGGGTATGAGTGCATGCCCCTCAAGACAACCAACTTCCCATCTGGTCCCATGAACTCCATCTCTAGCTTCTACCAATCTGTGGTCACTTTCCCAAGAGAATAGAGCCACTGGACACCCATCACCACATTGGTGTTTGGTACATCCACCACAAAGAAGTGGTTAGTCACTGAGTAATTCCCCATGGTCACTGTCAAAGAGGGGACATATCGGGTGCACTGCATGGTCCTATCCCCTGGCACAAGGACAAAAAACCCTCAAACTCCTCCATAGTGATACCCCTCCTATGTACCATCTATGCATTAATGAAGTTGTGGGTGGCCCCACTGTCTACCAAAATTGAGCCACGTTGCCCCTGCACTATGCCTCAGATCCTCAGGGTCAAATATCTAGGGACCCCATGCAATGAAGCAAGTACTCCCCCAGCAAGTGCGAAAGGTGCTACCCCTGGTGGTAGTGATGGAGATGGCCCCCCTACTACATGTCGCTCACTGTCACCCACATCTACCTCTTGCTCTACGTCATCCTTCTAGTCACTATCAGAGAAGACCTCAATATAATGGGCCTTGCCCATGGTGCATTTGTGGCCTAGTGCCCAAGGCTCCTGGCAGGTGAAACACAACTTCCTCCTTCGGAGATCTCTCCTAGTTTTCTCATCTAGCTGTCCACGCCCCTGGTTAGCTCTCGGTGGTGGGGCCCTGGTGTCAAGAAACTTGGGAGGAAAAGGAGCTTGTTGTGGAATTGGTGCCCTAGCCTTGGGAATTGTGTCCTGCAAATCCTTGGCACAAGTCACGACCTCCTACAATTTGGTTGGTCTGTGAGATCTCACCAACCCACGTAAAGGCTCAAACAAACCCTCCACAAAATTGTAGACCCGCCTGGCATCAGATAGGTCTAGTGCCATCACGGATACCCTCAAAAAATGTTATATGTAATGCTCAGGGTTGTCCATCTATTAGAGCTGTGTAATCTCCCTAAAGTGTCTCTGGGTCCCTTATGTCAAAACGCTCCACAACCCTCCATGTGAAGTCCTCATAATAAGTGACATTGGCATGCCCAAGCATGGTCAGCCCATGGAACCACCAATCGTGGTCCTTCCCCTATAATGTAATGTAGTCATCTTGATGGCCTCCATCTCTGTCATCCGGCTGAACTGGAAATATGTGTCCAGCTTCTCCACCCAATCCCTAGTCGTACACTTCGAAGACCCATCAAATGTGGGGAGGTACATCCTCCCTATGGTACGTTGTATCTCTGAGTTCTGTGTGTTGAACCTTGTTTGCCCCTACCCTTCTCGTTCTTCTTGAGCTACCAAAAGTCTCAGAAAGATAACACAACTCTAAAAGCATCCCTCACAGACTGCCACTCCCGGAAATAGTCCCCCATGGGTATCTCGTCCTGTCCACCCTGCTCACCTGATCCTGAGGGAAAAAATGTGAGCAATGTGGTTCTGGTTGGCCCACTGAAATCATGTGGGTGAGTCACTAGTGAATGGTGGTCCTACTGGTGGGAAGCCCCCAAAGTTTCCCCAAAAAGGAAATCTCGGTGAATGTCCTTGTCCCGGTTATGCTGCTTAATTTATTCCAACATCTCCTTTTTGTGAAATTTTATCTATTGCAGCTACTGGAAATTATTCTTCTAACTCAAAATCTAAATATGTAGTTTATTTGCTACGACAAATAACGAATAAAATCATAGCTGCAATTTTCACCATCAAAATAATGTGGAAAATAAAATACTAGAAATTGAGAAATTCTAGCACACACAATAATTTCGACACAATTATTTTTGGACAATTGTCCCCGGAAAAACCCAAATTGGGAAAACTGGTGCAGCAAATGAGGGTTTTATTATTAATATTCAACAGCAATTATGAGTACAATAATTTAGATGCCCAACTAGTAATCTAATATGAGGAAAATAATGGAAAAAATATCGTGAGAATTTTTTTCACCCCACAGTTATTTTCTGCCTCCGAAATTGCTTCCCCAGCCACTGCGTTGAACTCACTGCATCACTCTCTACGCGGAGCTTATGCTGTCCCTCTAGAGATTTTGACCTTCCTTCCTTTGCATCTTCTGGGAACTTTATATCTTCCTCTCGGAATGTTATTGCGCTCCTCTTCCACCTGCTACTCACCCTCTGGCTCTATCTTCTCTGCTGAGTTGTTGCTTCTAAGAAAATCGTACTGCATGGGAAACTGAGTATCTGCACTAGATGATTTCTCCATCACCGCATCGACTTCCTTTTATAATCCACTGTTGGAGTGCCAACAACCAATATTAAAACTTAATCAATGGTTAGGATCATCTCTGGATCGATTTGTGTGAGTTTCTAGATGATTCTCACCTTATCTCAATTAATACTTATTAATTGACCATATTCCTTAAGTTTATTAGACTTATGAAATATTAAAAAAAAACAGTGAATAATCTAATTAAGACACTTCTAGGCGGAATTTCCATAAATGATTTATGGGTTTTGGAGATCTCATGTATTCTAGCCTCTTGTAATGTTCCTAAGTAGGAATACAAGTGATATAAAGCATACAATATATTCAGCAAATATAAAAATGAAATATATATTAAGCACACATGGAAATGCTGGAAATAATGAATTGTTGAGCCATTTTATTACTTCTTTGAGGGAAAAATACAATAGATAATAGAGTGGTCCACCTGCGATTCTCTCAATGGACAAGCATGACCAAACCCAGACGAGAAATGGTTGAACCGATGGCTGCCCCAACTGTTTCACCAATCTACACTGCCCTGCCCTGCCCAGAAAACTGCCCTTTCTGCTAATTCCGAATGGCTGAAAACACTACTTCCCGTGCTCAAAAAATTATAATATTTGAGCTCCTAAATCCTTGGCCTAAACCCAGAAAAACCCACGAAGGAATTTAGCTAGTTTAGATTTCTAAAATTCGACCCCCAAGGAGCCCAACTTCAACTGCAACTGCAAAACTCAGCCTGTTGGATTCAGCCTGTAAATCCTCCTGGAAAATGTCCCAAAGTGATGGGTTGATCCCTACTGCAAATCCCCTAACTTCCTGGATGAGATTCCGGGCTATAGCACTTGCTCCTAAGCCCCACAAAAACACTGCACTGGCCCTCTATGTTGTCCCTAGGTCCAAGAATTTGAACTATTGGGTTGTTGGCTCTGCTGGCTCCAAAAGTCTCAAGAATTGTTGGCCTATTGTTGCTCCCCAAGTTCTCTAACTCTCCCGGCAAATAACTAATCAATGGTGGCACAAACTCCTCCTAGGTATTCTTCTGGTGGCCAAGAAATATGCATTCCTCGTGAATGACTGAGTGGTAGTGTTGTGACAAACTCCCGGATCTCTTGAAATGTTGATGGAACTGCCTTTCTAGGGCAGGCACCCAAGGTCACCCGAAGGTAAGGTTGAATCTTCCGCTTGAGAGATTTGTGGCTAAACAGTCAGTTGACTCGACTAAACAGCAAAGCGAACAATCTTCTCCTCCTTTTATCTCCGTGGGCCTTCCCTACCTCATGTAGTCCACTCCATCTAGCACTTTGAATTCACTCCAAGCCATTTGAATGGCCTAGTCCGAATCCCCACGTGGGTGGCCCCCACATTCCACTGGCAACCAAATAAAGTCGAATTTCCTCCTAAGTCCCTAAGTCAAAAATGCTAGGTTCTTTTCCTTAGCCAAAATTGTGTAAAAATGTCTTAAAAAACCCTGTTGCAAAGGTGTTTGGGAAGGGGCATGACACCTCTCCACAAAATTTCAAGGCTAGAACACATCCAATGCTACAAAAACTAACAATCCATCTTAGTGAGGAATGTGTTCTAGTGTTACTGCACACCCTGTTTATGCATCACCTCCTGCCACACTGTTAATGTCTGGTCATACTGCCCACCAACCACTATGCAACTATGATATACGTTGCATCTGTGCTGCTGCTGACACTGCAACTCCCTCTTCATTTTTTGTTGTTGCAACTGCAACACCTGCAACTGAAGAGCATCCAAAATAGCATGTCCCTACTACTGAAGTGGGTTCTCCACCATACCCATATGTTCTCTAAAATAGATGAACTTAGCTCTCCCTAGAGCTTTCGTGAGCATATATGCAACCTGCTATTCTGTGGCAACATACTGTAGTTGGACTACTCCACGTTGTACACAATATCTAATGAAGTGACATCAAATATCGATGTGCTTCGACCTATCATGAAACATTGGATTCTCAGATAGCTTTATGAAACTCTGATTATCATAATAGACATTGGTCACCTCCATCCTTTGCCTGAACAAACTTACTATTCCAAATCCATATAGCTTCGCATGTAGCTGTGCTAGATGCCATGAACTCTACTTTGGTAGAGCTCAGCGCTACTGACTTCTGCTTCATGCTAAACCAAGAAATCATCCCTGATCCAACACTGATGCGGTACCCAGAGGTACTTTTCCTGTCCACTGGACTATCTGCCCAATCTGCATCTATGTACCCATAAAGACTGATGTCATCCCCTCGAGTATATCTCAATCCATACCCGATTGTGTTGCGAAAATACTTCAGAATATGCCTCGCTGCTGCCCAATGTACCCTCTTCAGCTCTACCATGAACTGACTAAGGGTATTGACTATGAAGCAAATATCTAGCCTAGTGATGACCAAATACATGAGAGACCCAATAAGTTGTCTATACAAGGTGGGGTCGACATCCTTGTCATCTAATGCATCTATCTTCTTCCAATTGGAGATCATGGGCATGGACATGGATCTACAATCCTACATTCTGAACCTCTTCAAAATATCTGTAGTGTATCTTCCTTGCCCAAGGAAGATCTCCCCATCCTTCTGCCACACTTCCAATCCTAGGAAATAGTGCATCAACCCCAAATCCTTCATGTCAAATTTTGTTGCCAGGTTCCTCTTGCAATCCTCTATGAGCCCTGATGATCTTGTCAAAAAGAGATCATCCACATACAAAACTAGAATAAGTGGCTCACCCTCTACCATCAAAGAGAAAAGGTTGGGATCTACGTCATTCTTGACGAGTCCCATCTTTTGCAAGTAGTTGTCAATTCTACCATACCATGCCTTGGGAGCCTGCTTGAGCCCGTATAGAGCTTTCTTCAATTTGCACACGTGTGTTCCTCTCATGGGTCTCAAAGCCATTTGGGTGTTCCATCTACACTTCTTCCTCTATAGCCTCGTTCAATAAGGTTGTCTTAACGTCCATCTGGTGAATCTGCCATTCCAATTTATCTACTAGATATGTAACTGACCAGATAGAAGTGTATCTGGCAACTAGGGAGAAGGTATCCTCATAAAACCAACCCTTCTTTTTGTGCATACCCCTTTGCCATGAACCTCGCCTTGTACTTTTTCAAATTGTCTTCTACCACATATTTGATCTTATAGATTTGTCTTGAACCTACAACTAATATGTCTTCCAGCCTTGGCACTACCTCCCAAACATTATTTGTCATGATAGAGCTATATTATTCTACCATGGCATCTACCCACACCTGATGTCGTGCAGCCTCCTAAAAGCGGGAAGTCTTCTGTAACCTGAGCCACCAATGCTTGGTACCTATCAAGTTGTCTGCACTATCTCTTGCTCGTCCTAGGAGTTCCACTAAAGTCCTTTGCATCTCTTAATGTCTGACGAACCTCTCTGTTGGCTCGACCACTAGTCGTGGGAGGCTCTGCCAACTCTTCCTCATCATGCCTCTGTTGCACCATTTGTTGAGAACTCCCCAGATTTCCTACACCTGAGGAAACACTGGTGTTGGTCATAGTACTTGACCCTTGTGATTGTCCTCCTGCATGTCCCATTGGTTGCCTCTATGGCTGCCCTTTCTGCTAGACTAAAGGAGCTTTTGCTGACTGATTCTGATCTGCAGGCATTTCACGAGATCTCCTGAAAGCTCGGTTCTCCATGAACTTCACGTATCGCCTTACTATTATCTTCCTAATGCTAGGAAAGTAGATTTTGAATGCCTTTGAGGTTTCATTGTACCCAACAAAGAACCCCTTCTTTGTAATTTGAACCAGTTTGGTTTATTTATCATCTAGCACATGGCAATAAGGAATGTTGCCAAAAATTCTGAAGTGGCTAACTTATGGCTTCTTCCCTATGAAGACTTCTTCTAATGTTTTCTTCCCCAATGCTCTATGACGAGTCATGTTCTGAATATACATTTTCGTGTTACATGCTTCTCCCCATAGAAATCTAGGTAGATCCTGGTCATATAACATAACCTTTGCAGCCCCAACAATGGTTCTGTTTTTCCCCTTCGCTACACCATTCTGCTGAGGATTAAATGGCGTTGTCCATTCTCTCTTGATGTCTTCCTTCGCATAGAAATTTGTGAAGTCTTTATCAATATATTCTCCACCATTATCTGAGCGAAGCACCTTGATCTTCTTCCATGTGCCTAATATGATTAATAATGTTGTAATCCATACAACTAAGGATTTAACTGAGGGTCGGCTATGTATGTGCAAAAATTATGTACCACTTTCTCACCTATCTCATTGTGCATTAGAAGAACATTTACAAAATATTGATGCATCATACATGATACAACAGTGATTACGTCAATGTCAAATGACAAACACAAAACAAATTAGAACCATAAACAACAATTTTCTCATTAAGTCATCAAAATCAAATATATCACATAGAAACTAAGCTACTAATATTATAGGTGGGAATGCAAATGAAAAACACAAAATAGGGTAGATACTATGATTTATGTGGAATGAGTTTAAAAAATGTTGTAATTGGGAAAAAAGAAATATGATTTCCTAATCCACCTTGAAAGCACCGGAAATCCCATCAAATCTTGATTTTACCCTTCGTCTACACACTAAGAGACCATGAAAGCTCCTTTTAGTTGTTGAAAATGATAAAAGCTTAAAAAGAAAATGAAAAGTCACTTTTAGAGACCCCATAATTCTGTAATATTCCTAATGGAAAATTAACAGTGATAAACAAGCACTCAGATGTACATGCAATACAAAAGACCACACATAAAATTAAACATCCATAAATGCACCAAAAATTGCGCCAAGTTGAGCCATTTTATTATAAATCATTGGGGGCACACATATGAAGTGAGTACACTTGGGCATGCCCAGGGCAAGCTAAACAAGTCCCAAGTGGAGAAGACAAATGCTCGAATGCTGAAAAGTCAATCCCCTCTGAGTCCTGTGTTGGCCCTGGAAAAACTAAACTGATGGCTAATGTATAATTTTTGTTTGACCCACTCCTGGTGCTCAAAATATTATGGGAAATTAACCATGGTCTCCTCTCAAATAACCCACCAAAACCCAGAAAAGGTTTGGCCTAGTTCTGACCCCCGAAATTACCCCAAAATTCCACGTATTCCTCCTACTACTAGGTAATTTGACCCACCTAGAAATATTGTTATTCAACCCCTCCAAAAATGTTGAGTATTCTTCATAAATTTCTCCTTGAGTCCCCAAACCAACTTAACCCCAAAATCACTAACCAAGCCCCCACGATGAGTGACCTCCACCAAGAACTGTGCAGGCCCCAAACCAGTCACTTTTGTGCTAGCCCAAAAGAGGAGAATTCGCCCTGAAGAGTGGCCCCTCCAAAACCCAAAAAACCTCTAAAAAATTGCTACTAATCCCTAATGGAAATGACTCCTCAAAGCCCGAAAGGTGTAGAAATTTTGAATAATATGACACTTATTCACAGAGATTATCCTGATTATACACTATTGCGGAATGCATGCATAATACATAACCTCCTCTACTATTGATCATCAATTTGCAGTATTCAAAAACAATTGCATGCGCACATTGAAGCATCAATCACACATATCAACACAGTATATCACAGGGAAAGCATACAGCTGAAAAACCCCAACTATCTGTATATTATATTGATTGAGAACATGTAACAATACATAGTACAATACTCCTCACAATTACTCAGTACTATCTCCACCTGTTACACACAAACTAGCTCAGATCTGAATCAATCACAAGTTCAAATCTCATATGTTGTCTGCCTGCCTCCACTGCGCAAAGCTGCATGAGAATAGATGAGAATTTCTAATCCAAACTCGTATTTCCCTTGGTTGAACCACGCAATCCTCATTGGCAATACTCAATCCATTGATTGTGCAAATCTCATGCACAACTATAGTCACAACTGACAGCTATCTTGCCCTTTCACTCACCTCTAACACTTGTCTCCACTGAACTGTCCATGCACTGAGTTAACCGATGTATTATTTAGTTGCTTTATGAGTTAATAATTAGTTAATTAATTAATAATTAATTCACATCACTCATCACTAGTGTATTCTGCAGTTAGACTAAATACAACTAGTTCAACTAAGTCAAACTGAACACAACTCCATCAACTCCTCAATCAACTCCACCAAACTCAATCACTTGAGTTCTAACTGAAGTCCATCATGCAATAGCTCAACTAACCCATAAGAAAAACGTATTTTCTTCTGACAGTTGCATGTGCCACATCCGTAGCTCGAATTGAAGTGCTCCAAGAGGATAAGATAATGTTTATAGTCCAAATATTATTAAGAGCTAATAATATTCGACTGTTCTATTTTTAGCCTGGCAGTCTAAAAATAGACTCCGCCCATATGTCTAAAAATAGAAGTCCATCTATTTTTACCAACATGACCAATCATCCACAAATAGCATCCTGCAACTCATAGACCATGATCCATATGTCTAAAAATAGACATAGTCTAAAAATAGAATTTGCACCAAAAATAGCCTATGGGCCCACTTAGTGAAGGCGACTCCTTTCCACTAAGCTCCATCATCTTGTTGCATTTTCAACACTCCCTCTCAACAAGATATGGATTATCTGCAACCCCTATCCTGCAACTCTGGAATGTTCTGCCTGATCCACTTGCTCCAACAACACTTGGAACAAAAACACTCCCAACTGACCACTCTGTTGGGCTAGGAACATACTCTGATGCTGAAGCTCTACCTGCTGCTGACAAGTGCTCCCTCTTTGACATCTGCGCTACTGCAACATCTTCATGCATCTCGCACCATTGCACACCTCTCTGTGCCACCTAGCACTGTGCAAAACACTTGTGCCACTCACATTGCTGCAGCCTACTAGCTATGCGTTGTCCTAGGATTCCCTACACTGTCGGTCTCTCTGCTGCTCCATCCGCATCTGTCTCTACCCAATCAGTCAGTTCCTGCTAGTCCACATCGGGGCTCTTGTAGCAAGGTCTCATCCAAGAGGTTGGGTACCTCAAGGATCCTTCCCCTCCTCCTTGGGACGATCACTCTATATCGCCCCACCTCCTACCTGGAGGTATGGATGCATGTGATCCCTCAGCCCACCTGGCTTGAAGTTTCCCCCTACTGGAGGTCTCTGCATGAGTAGATGTCTCTACTTGATCTCCTCTCAGCTTCCCTTGTTGTGGCTGCTCCACAACCTCCTGAAGCTGCTGCACCAATCGTGGCTCCTCCACAATCGTCTGAGACTTCTTCTGGCTCTGCATGTTGAGAGGTAATATACGCTCCCTCTCAACCACCAAGTCTCCATCAGTTGCCTCGCTGCTCAAGGCTTTGCATGCATCTTGAACCTCAATAGCATACAGGTTCTTGACCCATGAACCAATCTGCTTCACCTGTCTAGTGATGATGTGTCTAAGGAAAACCTTTCCCTTACTGAAGACTACATCATAGCCTCTGTCTTGCAGCATCGCGATTGACACCAAGTTTCTCTTCAGTCTTGGTACATACTTGACATCGGTCAAGGTAAGGCGAGTTCCATGCTCCCTCTGAAAAATAACCGTGCCTACACCTGAGACACTATACTTCTCATCATTACCCATCTCTATGAGTATCTAGAGATCTTTCTCCTCCAAAGTACTGAACAAACTCTTGTCAATGGCCATGTGGAAAGAAGCTCCACTGTCAAGAAACCAACCACTTCCCACCATGGATGAAACTATGCATGCGAAGAGTGTGAAATCCAACTCAAACTGTGAAGCAAGTGCCTCACCTTCAGATCCTTCCACGGATCCCTTCTTGGATTTCCTCCGTGGACAATTTACAGCATAATGGCCCACCTCATGACAACGAAAGCATCGCATTTTCGATTTTTCAACCTTCTTCCCATCATTGGAAGCACTGGATTCGGAAAGAGAACCCTTCTCCTTCCCCTTCTTTTCTTTGGCAGCCAAAGCGCAATTTTCTTCATCAGATGCCTTTGATGAAGATCCGTCCCTAGTATTCCGCCTGATCTCCTCTTGCACAAGATCTGACCAAAGTCTCTCCCATCCTGGCAATTTCTCCCGACCATTGACAGAGTCCTGATAGGAATGCCAACTCTTCGGAATACCAAGGAGAGACAAGCTCACCAAGTCCTCATCATCGACAATCACCCCCACACTTCCCAACTCATCCCGGCATTGGGTGAACTTTGTGAGATACCTAGGCATACTATCTCCATTCTCACACTTAATGTTTTTGAGTTTATCCTTGAGCGCCAACTTCCTCTGGTCGCTCTTGCTTTGGAATAAATCTATCAACGCTTTCCACATCAAGTATGGAGAAGCCTTTCCATGCACGCTGGACACAATGTGATCCTTCATGCCCTCCAACAGAATCCTTCGACACTTTGCTGTCTTCTTTTGCCAAACCTCAACGTGAGCAGCATCAGTAGGCTTTGGGACCTCAGCCTCTATGAACTCCTTCAGCCCATTGTCATCTAACACCGCCTACATCCTGTCTTTCCATGCAATATAATTTGAGCTGCCTTCAAGAGCATACTCCAATCGCAATCCATTGAAAGACATTTCAACTTTGACACCAAGAAAACACTGCTGCAAATTCGAATTCCACTAGCTCAAAACTCAACCGCTTATGATCTAAAATTTGTGAGAACAAGGTATTTCTCGTACAGAGATTGACTGTATGGGATTTTACCGGATATCTCACCTTCCAAAAGAAGGATGAATCTAGAGGCTACCTGGCCCGATTACAGACTCTGCCTGAAGAAATAAAATGTAATCACTTTTCTGAATAATAGATCTGATGATCAACTCTGCTTTGATACCATGTAGAAATTTTGAATAATATGACACTTATTCACAGAGATTATCCTGATTATACACTATTGCGGAATGCATGCATAATACATAAGCTCCTCTACTATTGATCATCAATTTGCAGTATTCAAAAACAATCGCATGCACACATTGAAGCATCAATCACACATTTCAACACAGTATATCATGGGGCAAGCATACAGCTGAAAACCCCCAACTATCTGTATATTATATTGATTGAGAACATGTAACAATACATAGTACAATACTCCTCACAAGTACTCAGTACTATCTCCACCTGTTACACACAAACTAGCTCAGATCTGAATCAATCACAGGTTCAAATCTCCTCCACTGTCTGCCTGCCTCCACTGCGCAATCCTGCATGAGAATGGATGAGAATGGCTGATCCAAACTCGTATTTCCCTTGGCTGAACCACACAATCCTCATTGGCAATACTCAATCCATTGATTGTGCAAATCTCATGCACAACTATAGTCACAACTGACAGTTGTCTTGCCCTTTCACTCACCTCTAACACTTGTCTCCACTGAACTATCCATGCACTGAGTTAACTGATGTATTCTTTAGTTGCTTTATGAGCTAATAATTAGTGAATTAATTAATAATTAATTCACTTCACTCATCACTAGTGTATTCTGCATTTAAAGTAAATACAACTAGTTCAACTAAGTCAAACTGAACACAACTCCATCAACTCCTCAATCAACTCCACCAAACTCAATCACTTGAGTTCTAACTGAAGTCCATCATGCAATAGCTCAACTGACCCATAAGAAAAGCGTATTTCCTTCTGACAGTTGCATGTGCCACATTCGTAGCTCGAACTGAAGTGCTCCAAGAGGATAAGATAATGTTTATAGTCCAAATATTATTAAGAGCTAATAATATTCGACTGTTCTATTTTTAGCCTGGCAGTCTAAAAATAGACTCCGCCCATATGTCTAAAAATAGAAGTCCATCTATTTTTACCAACATGACCAATCATCCACAAATAGCATCCTGCAACTCATAGACCATGATCCATATGTCTAAAAATAGGCATAGTCTAAAAATAGACTTTGCGCCAAAAATAGCCTGCGGGCCCACTTAGTGAAGGCGACTCCTTTCCACTAAGCTCCATCATCTTGTTGCATTTTCAACAGAAGGAATGTTGCAATGCAACTCGCTCTCCCTAGGAAAGCGTAGCTCCTATTTGCACCCACACTGCTCCAGAAAACCATGAATTTGCCTGAGAAAACACCTTTGGAACAGCTCCACCACACAACAATGGCTCTCTTAGGATGGCACTCGAAGTCCACCGAAGAAGAGTTGAGATTTATCCCTAGAAACCTCTTGTGTTGAACAACACTTGTAGACTTGGCTCAACAACTCAAGCGTGCTAGGTGAGTGAGTTTGTCAAAGGTTCAAAAGTCCCAAAATGATGTATGCTTCCCCTATTTATCCTTGAGCTTCATTCTCTCCATGTGGGTCCCATGCATCGACTTCCTCCCTCCAAAAAGTACGAATTTCCCAAGGGGTGCATATTTCCCTCTTGGGGTGGCCCCCACCATCCACCAAGTTTTCAATTTGCCTCATTTCCCCTAGGTGGGAACCTTCCTTAGCCAAAAATTGAAAGTGGGGTCCTCCAACCCACTTTTCCTAAGTGGAAATCCAAAATTGAACAAAACTATATTCTCACCTAACAACATTTGCTATGTGGGAATATCACAATCCTCCCCTACCAAATGTTGTTTGTCCCCAAGCAATTGTAATGTCGAATGTTGTAAAATGTGCTCACCCTCCCATATGGCATCCTCATCTGGCAAGTTCTTCCACTGGACTAAATACTCCCTGATAATTCTGCTCCTCAATCTCCTCTCACTCGCCTCCAAAATGGCCTCTCGTTCAAGTACTAAATTCCCCTCATCATCTGATGGGGATAGCTCAGTAGTTGTTGTCACATGCTGCCCCAATACCTGCTTGAGGCATGAGACATGGAAAATGTTATGAACCTTGCTTCCGGGCGGAAACTCCAACTCATTTGCCACCTCTCCAATCCGTCTAACCACCTTGTAGGGCCCATAAAAGTGTGGTTGTAACTTCTTGTCCCTCTTCTGCTTAAGTGTGGACTGTCTATATGGCTAGAGACGCAAAAAGGGCAGGTTTCCTACCTCAAAATGCCTCTCGACTATGTGTCTGTTTGCATACATTTTCTATTGATTCTAGGTGGTCTAAAGGTTGTCTTTGAGAGCCTTTAGAATGTCCTGGCTCTCTTGAATCCAATCCTTGGCCCTTGGGGCCCGGTTGTCTCAAAAAGCAAGGTCAGCAAAAGATAAACCATTGTACCCATATAAAGCACGAAAATGTGACATACCGATGGACATATGGTAGGTAGAGTTATAACAATTCTCCCGCAAGTGTAACCACCTCATCCAAGCACGTTTATGTCCTGTCACATAGTTCCTCAAGTACCCCTCCAACCACTTGTTGACTATCTCAGTCTGCCCATCCGTCTGAGGGTGGTAGCTGGTATTGGGAATGAGCTCAGTTCCTAGCAACCTGAAGAGCTCCTATCAAAACGCCCTCATGAAGTGGTTGTCCCTGTCACTGATTATGGTCTTGGGAAGACCATGCAAACAGAAGACCTCTCTAAAAAATAGCTTTGCAAATTGCGAATCAGAGTGCCTCGTGGGGATAGTAAAGAAATGGATGTACTTCGTTAACTTGTCCACCTCCTCGTATAAGCAATCACGACCTTGCACCATGGGAAGTCTTGTGATGAAGTCCATCGAGATGCTCTCCCATTTCCCCTCCGGAATGGGAAGAGGCTGCAGTAACCCAACAAGATGGGTCAACTCCCCCTTGCTCCTTTAGTAGGCCTCACACTCCTGCACATGCCTCAACACATCCCCCTTGAGGCCCTTCCACGTGAAACGCTCTCTGACTGTCCGGTATGTCTTCAGGAACCCCTAGTGCCCAAACAGTGGTGAATCATGTGTTGCATGGAGAATCCTCTCCCTCAACAGTGAACTGGGCACCAAAACTATGTGCCCCTTACAGTAATGACATCGACCATCACCCAGTAACACTCATCTCGATGAGTACCCTCCAAAATATCACACAATCGCTGATCCTTGGAGTACTCCACCAAAATTTGTGCCTTCCAATCATGGTAGATGCTCATGAGCGAAAGTATCATAGGCCTACTGGAGAGGGAATATGCCACCACGTTATTCTTGCCCTTGACATACTCTATGTCAAAGTCGTGGGCCTGGATTCTGTTAACCCACTTATGTTGTCTATCATTGAGTCCCTTTTGCCCCAAAAAGTGGTGAAGACTTGTGTGATCAGTCTTCACTCTAAACGTGTTTCCCACCAAGAATTGTCGGAATTTCGCTAATACATGCATGATGGCCAACATCTCCTTGTCATAGATTGAGTACATCCTCTCATGACTAAGGAGCTTCCGACTCTCGAAAGCTATCGGGTGGCCTCCCTGCGACAATACAGGGCCAATGCCTTCACTTGATGCATCACACTCCAAGGTGAACGACTATGTAAAATCAGGGGGTGCCAACATCGGAAAACTACTCATCACCTACTTGAGGTGCTCAAATGATACCTGTGCCCTGTCCATCCACGTAAATCCCCCCTTCTTGGTCAAATATATGAGGGGTGTTGCTAGTTATGAGAATCCCTTAATGAACTTCCCGTAATACATGCAAATGCCCAAAAGTACCCTCAGCATACGAGGAACTAGCTAATCTCGGATGGCTCTAATCTTCTCCTCTCCAATAATATGCCCCAAGTAGAGCATCTTCGTCAACCCAAACTCGCACTTGGACAGCTCCACATAGAGTTGTTTCCCCTCCAAAAAACTAAGCACCTCCTCTAGTTGTTGCAGGTGCTCCTCTCATGTCCTGTTGTAGATCAATATATCGTCGAAGAACACCAACACAAATCTGCGCAATTTCTTGTGGAACATGTGGTTCATGCAAGACTGATTGGTAGCAGGAGTGTTGGTCAGCCCAATGGGCATAACCGAGAACTCAAAGTGACCTTAGTGACATTCGAATGTTGTCTTGGGGATATCTTGATCCCTCGCCCGAATCTGGTGGTACCCCGACTGTAGATCTATCTTAGAGAAGTACTTGGCTCCTCTAATCTCATCCATCAACTCATTTATATGTGGAATGGGGTACCGGTTCTTCAGTGTCTTCTTATTGAGGGCTCTTTATTCAATGCACATCCTTGGTGTACCATCCTTCTTCCTCATGAGGACAATTGATGAAGCAAAGGGACTGGAGTTGGGCCTGATGTGCCCCAATGCCAGCAACTCCTGAATCGCTCACTCTGTCTCATCCTGATAGGCCTTGAGATGTTTGTAGGGGGTTGTGATGATTGATTGTACCCTTGGCTCTAGATCTATGGTGTGCTCAAACCCTCTGTCAGGTGACCATCTTGGTGGGATGTCTCCAAATAATGTGGGGTATTTGTCTAAGATGGCTTGAATAGATGTGGTGGTTGGATCTGGCCCCCAGCCTCCGAAATCCTCAAATCCACAGCCCAATCAATGTCCCCATGCCTTAGGTCAGCCTCTATTCAGTGTGTCGAGACTGTCTGTGGTGGGTATGAGCGCATGCCCCTCAAGACAACCAGCTTCCCATTTGGCCCCATGAACTCCATCTCTAGCTTCCGCCAATCCGTGGTCACTTTCCCAAGAGAATAGAGCCACTGAACACTCACCACATTAGTGTCTGGTACATCCAACACAAATAAGTGGTCAGTCACTCAGTAATTCCCCATGGTCATTGTTAGAGAGGGGACATATCGGGTGCACTGCATGGTCCTATCCCCTAGCACAAGGACAAAAAAACCCTCAAACTCCTCCAAAGTGATACCCCTCCTATGTACCATCTGTGCATCAATGAAGTTGTGGGTGGCCCCACTGTCTACCAAAATTAACCCACGCTGCCCCTGCACTGTGCCTCAGATCCTCAGGTCAAATATATTGGGACCCCATGCAATGAAACAAGTACTTCCCCAACAGGTGCAAAAGGTGCTCCCCTAGGTGGTGGTGGTGGAGATGGTCCCCCTGCTACATGTGGCTCACTATCACCCACATCTACCTCCTGCTCTATGTCATCCTCCTAGTCGCTATGAGAGAAGACCTCAATATAATGGGCCTTGCCCATGGTGCATTTGTGGCCTAGTGCCCAAGGCTCCTGGAAGGTGAAGCACAACTTCCTCCTTTGAATATCTCTCCTATTCTTCTCATCCAACTGTCCACGCCTCTGGTCAGCTCTCGGTGGTGGGGCCCTAGTGTCACAACACCTGGGAGGGAAAGGAGATCGTGGTGGAATTGGTTCCCTAGTCTTGGGAATTGTGTCCTGCAAATCCCTGGCACAAGTCATGACCTCCTACAACAAGGTTGGTCTGCGAGATCTCACCAACCCATGTAAAGGCTCAAGCAAACCCTCCACAAAATTGTAGACCCTCCTGGCATCAGATAGGTCTGGCGCCATCACAGATACCCTCAAAAAATGTTGTATGTAATGCTTAGGGTTGTCCATCTGTTTGAGTTGTGTAATCTCCCTAAAGTGTCTCTGAGTCCCTTCTGTCAAAACACTCCACAACCCTCCATGTGAAGTCCTCATAAGAAATGATGTTGGCATGCCCAAGCGTGGTCAGCCCGTGGAACCACCAATCGTGGTCCTTCCCCTCCAATGTAATGTATCCATCTTGATGGCCTCCACCTCTGTCATCCAGTTGAACTGGAAATATGTGTCCAACTTCTCCACCCAAGCCCTAGTTATGCACTTGGAAGACACATCAAATGTGGGGAGGTACATCCTCCCTATGGTACGTTGTATCTCTGAGTTTTGTGTGCTTGAACCTTGTTTTCCCCTGCCCTCGTAGACTACCACTCCCTGAAATAGTCCCACAAGGGCATCTCGTCTTGTCCACCCTACTCACCTGATCCTGAGGGAAAAAACGTGGGCAATGTGGTTCTGGTTGGCCCACTGAAATCATGTGGGTGAGTCACTGGTGAATGGTGGTCCTACTAGTGGGAAGCCCCCAAAGTTTCCCCAAACAAGAAATCTTTATGAATGCCCTTGTCTCGGTTATGCTACTTAATTTATTCCAACATCTCCTTTTTGTGAAATTTTATCTATTGTAGCTACTGGAAATTATTATTCTAACTCAAAATCTAATTATGTAGTTTATTTGCTACGACAAATAACAAATAAAATCACAGTTGCAATTTTCACCATCAAAATAATGCGGAAAATAAAATACTGGAAATTGAGAAATTCTAACACACACAATAATTTTGACACAATTATTTTTGGACAATTGTCCCTAGAAAAACCCAACTTGGGAAAACTGGTGCAACAAATGAGGGTTTTATTATTAATATTCAGTAGCATCACTCTCTACGCAGAGCTTACGCTGGCCCTCTAGAGATTTTGACCTTCCTTCCTTTGCATCTTCTTGGAACTGGAGATCTTCCTCCTAGAATGCTACTACCCTCCTCTTCCACCCGCTACTCACCCTCTAGCTCTGTCTTCTCTGCTGAGTTGCTGCTTCTAAGAAAATCGAACTGCATGGGCAACTGAGTATCTACACTGGATGATTTCTCCATCACCACATCGACTTCCTTTTATAATACACTGTTGGAGTGCCAACAACCAATATTAAAAACTTAATCAATGGCTAGGATCATCTCTGGATCGATTCGTGTGAGTTTCTAGATGATTCTCACCTTATCTCAATTAATACTTCTTAATTGACCATATTCCTTAAGTTTAGACTTATGAAATATTAAAAAAAACAGTTAATAATCTAATTGAAACACTTTTAGGCATAATTTCCATAAACAATTTATGGGTTTTGGAGATCTCATGTATTCTATCCTCTTGTAATGTTCCTAAGTAGGAATACAAGTGATATAAAGCATACAATCTGTTTAGCAAATATAAAAATGAAATATATATTAAGCACACATAGAAATGTTGGAAATAATGAACTGTTGAGCCATTTTATTACTTTTTTGAGGGCAAAATACAATAGATAATAGAGTGGTCCACCTGGGATTCTCTCAATGGACAAGCATGACCAAACCCAGACGAGAAATGGTTGAATCGATGGTTGCCCCAATTGTTGCACCAATCTGCACTGCACGCCGAGAAAACTGCCATTTCTGCTAACTTCGAATGGCTGGAAACACCACTTCCTATGCTTAGAGAATTATAATATTTGAGCTCCTGACTCCTTGGCCTAGACCCCGAAAAACCCACGAAGGAATTTAGCTGGTTTAGATTTCTGAAATTCGACCCCCACGGAGCTCAACTTCAGCTACAACTGCAAAACTCGGCCTGTTGGATTCTGCCTGTAAATCCTCCTGGAAAATGTCCCAAAGTGTTGGGACATGTATTGATCCCTACTGCAAATCCCCTGACTTCCTGGATGAGCTTCCGTACTGTAGCACTTGCTCCTAAGCCCCACGAAAATGTTGAAGTGGCCCTCTGCGCTGTCCCCAGGTCCAAGAATTTGAACTATTGGGTTGTTGGCTCTCGTGGCTCCAAAAGTTTTAAGAATTGTTGGCCTACTTCTGCTCTCCAAGTCCTCTAACACTCTCGGAAAATGACTGATCAATGGTGGCACAAACTCCTCCTCTGTATTCTTCTGGTGGCCCACAAATATGCATTCCCGGTGAATGACTGAGTGGTGGTGTTGTGACAAACTCTCGGATATCATGAAATGCTGATGGAACTGCCTTCCTAGGGCAGGCACTCAAGGTCACCCGAAGGTAAAGTTTAATGTCCTGCTTGAGAGATTCGTGGCTAAATAGCAGAGCAAACAGTCAAGTAATTTCGATTTGCAAGGTGAATGAATGAATCCAAATGAGAGCCTTCTCCTCCTTTTATCTTTGTGGGTATTCCTTACCTCATGTGGAACCCTCCATCCAACACTTTGAATTCCCTCCAAACATTTCGAATGGCCTAGTTTGAATCCCCACGTGGGTGGCCCCCACATTCCACTAGCAACCAAATAAAGTCGAATTTCATCCTAAGTCCCTAAGTCGAAAATGTTGGGTTCTTTTTCTCAGCCAAAATTGTGAAAAAATGTGTAAGAAACCCTGTTACAAATGTGTTTGGGAAGGGACATGACACCTCTCCACAAACTTTCAAGGCTAGAATACATACGATGCTACAAAAACTAACAATCCATCTTAGCGAGGAATGTGTTCTAGTGTCACTGCAAACCCTGTTTCTGCATCACCTCCTGGCACACTGCTGATGTCTGGTCATACTACCAACCAACCACTGTGCAACTATGATATACATTGCATCTGTGCTGCTGCTGGCACTTCCTTTGCACTGCAACTCCCTCTTCATTTGTTGTTGTTCCAACTGCAACACCTGCAACTAAAGAGCATCCAAAATAGCCTATGCCTACTACTGAAGCGGGTTCTCCACCATACCCATATGTTCTCTAAAATATATGAACTTAGCTCTCCCTAGAGCTTTCGTGAGCATATATACAACCTGCTCTTCTGTGGAAACATATTGTGGTTGCACTGCTCCACGTTGTACACAATCTCTAATGAAGTGACATCGAATATCGATGTGCTTCGACCTGTCATGAAACATTGGCTTCTCAGATAGCTCTATGAATCTCTAATTATCACAATAGACATTGGTCACCTCCATCCTTTGCCTGAACAAACTTATTATTCCAAATCCATATAGCTTCGTATGTCGCTGTGCTAAATGCCATAAACTCTACTTCTGCAGAGCTCAATGCTACTGACATCTGCTTCCTACTAAACCATGAAATCATCCCTTATCCAACACTGATGCAGTATCCAGAGGTACTTTTTCTATCCACTAAACCATCTGCCCAATCTGCATCTATGTACCCACAAAGTCTGATGTCATCCCCTCGAATATATCTCAATCCATACCCGACTTTGCCACAAACATACTTCAAAATATGCCTCGTTGCTGCCTAATGTACCCTCTTCGTCTCTACCATGAACTGACTAAGGGTATTGACTACGAAGCAGATATCTAGCCTAGTGGTGACCAAATACATGAGAGACCCAATAAGTTGTCTATACAAGGTGGGGTCGACATCCTTGTCAACTAATGCATCTATCTTCTTCCAATTTTAGATCATGGGCATGGACATGGGTCTACAATCCTACATTCTGAACATCTTCAGAATATTTGTAGTGTATCTTCCTTGCCCAAGGAAGACCTCCCCATCCTTCTGCCACACTTCCAATCCTAGGAAATAGTGCATCAACCCCAAATCCTTCATTTCAAATTTTGCTCCCACGTTCCTCTTGCAATCCTCTATGAGCCTGATGATCCTGTCAAAAATGATCATCCACATACAAAACTAGAATAAGTGGCTCACCCTCTACCATCAAAGAAAAAAGGTTGGGATCTACGTCATTCTTGACGAATCCCATCTGTTGCAAGTTGTTTTCAATTCTACCATACCATGCCCTGGGAGCCTACTTGAGCCCATATAGAGCTTTCTTCAATTTGCACACATGTGTGTGCCTCTCATGGGTCTCAAAGCCCTTTTGTTGTTCCATCTACACTTCTTCCTCTATAGCCCCATTTAATATGGTTGTCTTGACGTCCATGTGGTGAATCTGCCATCCCATCTTATCTGCTAGATATATAACTGACCGGATAGAAGTGTGTCTGGCAACTGGGGCGAAGGTCTCCTCATAAACTATCCCTTCTTTTTGTGCATACCCCTTTGCCACAAACCTAGCCTTGTTCTTTTCCAAACTGTCGTCTACCACATATTTGATCGTATAGATCTGTCTTGAACCTACAACTAATATGTCTTTCAGCCTTGGCACTACGTCCCAAACATTATTTGTCATGATAGAACTATATTCTTCTACCATGGCATCTACCCACACCTGATGTCATGTGGCCTCCTAAAAGCTAGAAGGTTCTATAACCTGAGCCACCAATGCTTTGCACCTATCAAGTTGTCTGCACTATCTCTTGCTCGTCCTAGGAGTTCCACTAAACTCCTTTGCATCTCTTAATTTCTGATGAACCTCTCTGCTGGCTCGACCACTAGTCATGGGAGGTTCTGTCAGCTCTTCCTCATCATGTCTCTGTTGCTCCATCTGTTGATAACTCTCTGGATTTCCTACACCTGAGGAAATACTGGTGTTGGTCACAATACTTGACCCTTGTGACTATCCTCCTGCCTATCCTACTGGTTGCCCCTATGGCTACCCTTGCTGCTAGACTAAAGGAGCTTTCGCTGACTGATTCTGATTTGCAGGCATTTCACAAGATCTCTTGAAAGATCAATTCTCCATGAACTTCACGTCTTGCCTTACTACTATCTTCCTAGTACTAGGAATGTAGATTTTGAATACCTTTGAGGTTTCGTTGTACCCAACGAAGAACCCCTTCTCTATAGTTTGATCCAGTTTGGTTTGTTTATCATCTGGCACATGGAAATAAGCATTGCTGCCAAAAATTCTGAAGTAGCTAACTTATGGCTTCTTCCCTTTGGAGACTCCTTCTAACGTTTTTTCCCCAATGCTCTATGAGGAGTCTTGTTCTGAATATACATTGTCATGTTACATGTTTTTGCCCATAGAAATTTGGGTAGATCCTGGTCATATAACATAGCCTTTGCAACCCCAACAATGGTTTTGTTTTTCCACTCCGCTGCACCATTCTGTTGAAGATTAAATGGAGTTGTCCATTCTCTCTTTATGTCTTCCTTCGCATAGAAATTTGTGAAGTCTTTATCAATATATTCTCCACCATTATCTGAGCGAAGCACCTTGATCTTCTTCCATGTCGCATTCTCCACGAGAGCTTTAAACTCTCTGAAACGATCAAAGACCTCATCCTTGGTCTTCAAGAAGTAGATCAAGTTTCCCTAGAATGAACATCAATAAAGGTGATGAAATATTCGGCACCGCTGAGAGATCTAGTGGACATCTGGCCACAAATATCTGAGTGCATGAGTCCTAACACGCCACCAACTCAATTGTCACTTCTTGAAAACACTGCCTTAGCATACTTCCCAAGCATGCATCCTCTGCACACATCATCGTCATGCTCGATGCTAAGTTCTATAACCCCTGTTACCATTTATTTGAGCATCCTGAGTGCTCCATGGTGTAGATGTCCCATTCTCCTGTCCCATAACTCATTCAACTCCTTCCCACTACTACTGTCACTGTCTATTAGTTCCATTGGAGAATCGATTTATAATTGATACAATATGTTACTTCGAGCTCCAATTTGTCTTACCTTTTTCCATCTCGGGTGTTTGACATACACTTTCTTCCCTATGAAGTGAATATCATGTGAAAATTCCTGAATCTAACACATTAGAAACCCCTGTTGCAATTACTGGTTTCCACTCTCCTACTTGTTCTTTACATTAACAAGTTATTTAATTGCATAAACATTGAAGTAAACACTATTGCATCCTTCACAGATATACAAATCATGCATTAGCATAAACAGAAACAATATCACAAGGGACGTTGTTATTTTTGGACAATCGTCCCCGGAAAAACCCAATTCGAGAAAACCTGTGCAGCATATAGAGAGTTTGTATTATTAAGCAGATTTCATGAATACAACTAGGGTGTCAGAAATGGATCACCCAACGGAGAATATCCTTTGTTGTAGTACCTCTATCCGGAGATAGATATTCCGGAAAATCAACAACCGGACGATCAAACCCCACAGCGACTTCGACTATTTCCTATACTGGACAACAAAAGTTGCTCCAAGCACTACTCAGGAACTATGTCACCCTATCCCGACTCAGAATCTGTTGATCTACTCAAAGTCTTTCCCACAGAATCTCCCCAGGGCTGCCTCTGATTCCCTCTACGACTTCTGTGTCAACCTCTACGGCTTCTGTGTCAGCCTCAATGGCCCTTTGTGTCCTCTGCATCAGCTCCTACGACCTTTGTGTCAGCCCTTCTAGGGCTTTCGTTGTCTCTTCCGGCACTGCGCTGCCTCTCTGCTATGTATTCTTCGGCCTTGGATGAAAATCCCTTGCTGAACTGCCCCTCACCACAATTGATCACTAACTTGATTTCCTCAGCAAACCTCGCCCCAGAAAATCGAATTCTTGATCTCTCTTGGTGTATCTCCATCTGACCCTCAAGCCTCTTCTTATACTTTTCCTGTTGATGAATCAACCACTGAGATTAAGTCCCTAATAAACGGCTAAGATTAGAACTAGCTTGGTCCTCATCACTTGGAACTTTTTCACCCATATTTTATTAATACACATTAATATTTTTATTTTCCTAAGTTTAGACTTAGGAACCCATTAAAAATATTAATTATTTTAATAACTCCTCATCCAAGTGGAATTTCTCCAAACAATTTTTGGGTCTTAGAGATCTCATGTGCCTTAGCCTCTCCACCAATTTTCAAAGCTAGAGCACATCCAATGCTACCCAAAATTAACACTCCCTCTTAGTGAGGAATGTGCTCTAGTAATGCTTCACCATAGAAGTATCACACTGATCCTCTGCATCGGTCCTCCGTGATGATGCTTGGCGTGCTGCCCCACATCCACTGTATTGTTGCTTCCTGTATTGTTGCCCATGACACTACCACTGCCACTGCCACTACTACATATGTACTGCAGCTCCCTCTCAACATGTTGCATCATGCTGCCCATAGCACTGCCACTGCTAACTGCTACACTGCAACTCAGTTACCGAGAAGTAAGTAACTGAATTCACCCAAACATTGACATCCTGGTTAGTCTGAAAGCTTCGTGATGTTGCAGTGACCTCTATTGCTATCATGTGCTCCCTTTACTGCCACTGCATTGTTGCAACCTCTTTTGTGCTTCTCGCATTGTTGCAACCTCCACTGCGCTGCTACAGACTTCTGCGCTCTAGCCAACCTTCCTTAGCTAAAAATTGAAAGTGGGGGTCCTCCAACCCACTTTTCCTAATTGAAAATCCAAAATTATCAAAATTGAACAAAATTCTATTCTCACCTAGCAACATTTTCTAAGTGGAAATATCACAGTCATTTTCCACAACACTTGTCAGACATGTCTAGGGCACATGTTTGGCACATCTCTAGTTTTGACACGTCTCGCACAAGTAAGATATGGACATAGTACCCCTGGGGCTATGTTGTTAGTTTTTTGGTAGCATCGAAAGTGTTGTAGCCTTGAAAATTGGTGGATAGGCTAAGGCACATGAGTTTTAAAGGACTCAGAAATCGTTTGGTTAAATTCCACCCGAATTGTATTTTATTAAAATAATTAATATTTTTAATGGAGTTCCTAAGTCTAAACTTAGGGAAATTAAAATATTAATGGATATTAATCAAATATGGGTGAGAATGATCTAGAAGGCGGATCAAGTCATGTTTTAATCTTAGTCGTTGATTAGAGACTTAATCTCGACCGTTGAAGACTCAACATGAAAAGTATAAAATGGAGGCTTGGGGTTCATTTAAAACACACACACAAAGATAGAATTGATCTGGAGTTTGATTTTTGGGGCTAGGACGCTGAGAAATTCGAATTAAATGATCATTCAACAACAGAGGGGCAATGAGAATCCAGGAGAAGGACTGGAGAATACTGACAGAGAGGCGAAGAGAGCTTGCAGAGAGGCAGTGCAATAGCTGCAAGAGCTGACGTTGGGCCAGTCTGGGCCCACGCAATCCTGACGCAGATCTAGAAGGGCCAGCGCAGAGTAGAAAAGTTTCCTGTCACGCAGAATCCAGAACTGTCGGGGACAGATGGCACTGTCGGGATCTTCCAAAACAGCGGAGATAGCTTACGCAGAGGGTAGAAGAGGTGACGCAAATCCTATGCAGGGCCAGCGTAGAAATAGAAAAGGTTAGCTAGTCTTGTGCCAGATCAGCCAGAATTTTGCTAGGTGAAGTGACGTAAAACTCACTCAGATTTTCTGCCAGTATTTTCCTCTGTAAATGATTGCTAGTTGAGCATCATAGATTTGTATTCAGATATTTCCCCTGCATAATAATAAACCGTCGGAGTTGTTGCACCGTTTTTCCCGCATTGGGTTTTTCCTCGGACTATTGTGTCCAAAAATACATGTGTCCTATGTATCTTGTTCTTTGCAGTGTTTTATGTTTCATGAGATCAAATATTTAATTAGTGTAGGCTGCAGAAGTAACTTTATTTAGTATTCAGAAGAATAACTTGATGAATGTAATTTAAAAATCAAGTAGGTGAAGTAGATTCAGATTTGCTATAGTAGGGGTTCCTTTAAGTCTAGGAATTTTCACATGGTATCAGAGTGTTGATTTTGAAACAGGAAGAGCAGATCAAGTGCTGAGCAGTGAGGCCGAAAGCTGCACTTGGCAGCAATTCGAAGCCTCTTGAAGGGATTGTGCTATCCTTGCTAGCAAGTAGATCTAAGGAAATATCTCTCCGAGTGAGATGACACAGAGGTACGATTTCCAGTTCATGAGTTTGCAGAGGCAGAGGGAATGACGCAGAGCCTCAGCGTAGTGCTTGAAGGGCACAGTTTCTGCCGGGGAAAAAATCTGCTGGAAAAGAACGAAGACACGTAGAAGGGGAATTTTCTCCTCATAGAACTTTCCACCAGAAAGTTTGAATTTCTCACTTGATGAGTAGCTGAGCAGTGCTAGGCATTGACTAGAGGATTTAGTTCGACAATAGGGTGATATGGCATCACATGGGCTCAAAGATCAGGACAGATTGGAAGGTTCTTCCAACTATGTCATATGGAAGACCAGAATCTTAGTTGTTCTGGAGGAATATGATCTAGAGGCCTGCGTCAATAGTGTTGTAGTTGTTCCTGTTGATAGTGATCAAAAGAAGAAGTACAAGGTCGAGCAGGGGAAGGCAAAGAGGCTCATTCTCAATGGAGTTTGGGATCATGTGGTCTCACACTTGTAGGGAAAGGATATGGCCTGAGAGATGTAGAGAAGCCTTGTCTTCTCTGTATGAAGGCTCTTCCAAACAGCAGAAGATGTATTTGGAGCAGAAGTTGTAGCGGACTTTGATGCAGAAAGGAGAAGGGGCGAACCTCTATATTCAGCGTCTTGAGGACACTAGAGACCAACTTGCTGCAATGAGGTCCAGTCCTCATCCAACCGCAATGGGGAGGATAGCCCTGAATGGAGTCTCGGATGAATGGCAATTTTTTGTCCAAAGCATATTGGGCAGAGAAAAACTACCTTCATGGGAGGAGATGTGGGCGTCTCTTCAACAGGAGGAGTTAAGGAGGGACCTAGTGAAGTTCAACCTCAGTGGTAGTAGTGGGAGTGGCACAAAGACAAAGGAGGAGGAGGAGAACGCAGCTTTGGCATCGAAGGGACAACAGAAGCTGAAGTGAAAGGACATTTCGAAGATGAAATATTTCAGTTGTGGCGAGATGGGCCACTATACATCCCAATGTCCTTTGAAGAAAACTGACAAGGATGACAAACATGATCCTAAGGCTGCTTCAACAAAAATTGACGAGGATGAGTTTGCCATGACTGCCCACGCATCTCCAGATGGGAGATGGGGCAATATTGAGCTGTAGTCAGGAGGACTGCATGTGGGTAGGACCCTTGAGGAGTCCACCTTTTGGATCAATTCCTTGCTACGAGAGCCCAAGATTCTATAGTAGCGAGATGGAATTAGAGTCAAATGATGCAGTGGAGTGTTTGGAGGACAGATGCAGTCGCTGGGGACCAGAGACTGATCAGCGCGGAGAAAGGTTGGCAGGAGTGCAATTGCCACAATGTAGGATTCAACAACAGCGCAAAAGATTCAGGGGGTCAGAATTAGCAGTAGTCAGATTCCAACATTCACTGTGTTATGTTGAACATAGTTAAGTTCAACTAATTTTGGATGTTTTTCAGTTGCTTCTCTCAGCAACTAAGCTGCAGTACAGATGCAGTGTCTTCTGTGGCAGTGTTAGTAGCATAGCAGATGCAATGTTTGAGAGGGAGCTATAGTAAGGATGCAGTTGTGGTAGTGGTACTGTCATGGGCAGCAGTACAGTAGCAGCGACTACCCAGTGTTGGTTGCAGCAGCAATGCAGAAAGGAGGTGCTTAAGAAATAGAGCAACATGCAAGTGGAAATTGTTGCTAAAGCACTTTCCTCGCTAAGAGGGAGTGTTAGTTTTTTTGTAGCATCAAAAGTGATCTAGACTTGAAAATTGGTGGAGAGGCTAAGGCAAATGAGTTCTAGAGAACCCAGAAACCATTTGGTGAAATTCCACATGGATTGTATTTTATTAAAATAATTAATATTTTTAATGGATTTCCTAAGTCTAAACTTAGGGAAATTAAAATATTAATGGGTATTAATGAAAATATGGGTGAGAATGATCTAGAAGGTGGATCAAGTCATGTTTTAATCTTAGTCGTTGATTGGAGACTTAATCTCAGTTGTTCAAGACTTAATAGGAAAAGTATAAAATGGAGGCTTGGGATTCATTTAAAAATATCCAGAGAGAGCGAATTGATCTGGAGTTTGATTTATGGGGATAGGAAGTTGAGAAATTCGAACTAAGTGATCATTCGGCAGTAGAGGGGTAGTGAGAATCCGGGAAAAGGGATTTCTATAGAATACTAACAGAGAGGCGGAGAGAGCTTGCAGAGAGGTAGCGTAGTAGCTGGGAGAGCTGACGTTGGGCCAGTCTGGGCCCACATAGTCCTGACGCAAAGCCAGAAGGGCCAGCGTAGAACAGAAAAGTTGCCTATCACGCAGAATCTAGAACATTCAAGGGCAGCTAGAACTGCCGGGATCTACCAAAACAGCCAGCATAGCTGACATAGAGCATATGCAGGACCAACGTAGAAATAGTCGGGGTTAACCAGTCTTGTGTCGGATCAGCCAGAATTCTGTAGGGTGAAGTGAAGTAAAACTAACTCAGAATTTCTGCCAGTATTTTTCTTTGTAAAGGATTGCTAGATGAGCACCCTAGATTTGTATTCAGATATTTCTCCCGCATAATAATAAACCCTCAGAGTTATTGCGTTTTTTCCGGGGACTATTGTGTCCAAAAATAAGTGTCTCCTATGTATCTTGTTCTTTGCTCTATTTTCTGTTTCATGAGATCAAATATTTAATTAGTGTAGGTTGCAGAAGTAATTTGCTTCAGTATTCAGAAGAATAACTTGATGAATGTAATTTAAAAATCAAGTAGGTGAAGTAGATTCAAATTTGTTGCAGTAGGGGTTCCTTCGCGTCTAGGAATTTACACATATTTATGGTTACTTACCCCACCATTGACCACTCAAACCCTCAAACATCCGTTGGTTTTGAGCTTTAATCTCTTAAAACATAAAACAAACCATTCATTTTAGATCTACCATAACCATGCTCCTTTGCAAATTGGTGTTGTAAATCCCTTCCAATTTCTTTAAATGTATTTAAGTTGCTTTTGAACTTTAATCTCTTAAAACATAAAACAAATCATTCATTTTAGATCTTCCATAGTCATGCTCTTCTGCAAATTGGTGTTGTAAATCCATGTTGTTATATTTCAATTTTAATTACATATTAGGAGACATTGGAAATATCCCTCAAATTGCATTGTTATACCTTATAACATTTTATAAATGTAAATACACGTGATAATGATGATGGTAGTGATAGATGATGATTAACATCCATGAAGACCAATATGGTCATCAGATATCAAAAGGTAGGAGATTACTCGGAATGCTTTAGCATTTTATTTCTATGCTCAAAAAGCATTAAGATAAGTGTTCCAATATCACCATAGTTTTGTTGACTTAAAAGGTCAAAAATGTAGGTAATGTGACAAATATTTTGAAAATTAGATCAAAATGTGAGTATAAGATGGATAATCTAAGAAAAAATATTATTCATCTTCAACCATCTTAATGTCGCAAAGGTGATAGGCTCTTTTATCCCATGGTTTTTCAGGGAATCGACCAATGCCTAGTTTCATTCTAGAAATTATAGAGAAGACACTACAAACTTAGATCCTTTTATTTTATAAATTGGAAGGAAATTACATCAATTAATCCAGAAGGAAAATTGATGGACATATTTCAAAAACCCTTGGCTTGACTCTTTAGCTTTGAAACTCTTCCTCCATAGGGAATTCGACCCTCCTAGAAAATGCAATCGAACCCTAGCAATGTGGCCCTCTTAAATAATATATACTCAACCCTCTGAGAGACAGTTATTTCAATCCTTCTAGTTAATTCGATTTTGACTCCAATGGAAATTTGACTCCTTCCAATTCGATCCTTAGGAACTAACAAATCGATCTACCACGAGATAGGCAACTCATCCCTCCTACACCAATTAATTTTGTCCTCATTTAGAATATCATTTCGGACCTCACAGGCATTAATTCGGCCTCCAACTTGTAGAAAAAACTCAGCCTCTACAACAAAAGAGAAACTTAGCCCAGCAACACCACAAATTTGGCCCTCTATAAAATATGCAATTCAACCTCTTCTGCAAATGATAATTTATTGATTAGCTAGGGTGGCCTAGCAACCACTGAAACCAATCACCAACAACAAGGGTGTGTATTTCAACACCGAAGCTAGGAATACTTGAGGGTTTTCCCTCTCACAAGCTATTCGATCTTTTTGTCAATTTACCAATCAAATCTCACACATACCCTTTTCCTCAAGTCTCCTCTTCTTTATAATCTTTCCCTTTCTATAATACCATGGGTAACTTATTTTTCTAAAGTGACTTTACCACCTTTTATTTTATAATTAGTATAATATTGTAATATTCTTAATGGAAATATACAATGTTAAATAAAGCAAACATAGCAGAAACAGGTACAAAAATTTACAGCACATTTAACAACCAGAAATCTCCATGAACAACGTTGATTCCAACCATTTTATTAATAAATAAGAGAGTACAATGTGATGCTGGAAAAAGTTCACCTGTGCTTGCTCAAGGAAAGCTAGCTAAGCCCAAGTGAACAATAAGAAATCTCTCTCAAATCTGTTGCTGCTCTCTCCTGGCTCTGTGTTGAAACAACCTAGAAAATATGTTGCTGGATGCAAAGAACTGTTGTTAGGGCCTCCTAGGATGCTCACAAAATTCTGAGAAATTATCCCCGAGCTCTCCACAAATAACCCACAAATGCCCACGAAGGAATTGGCCAAATGTTGACCTTGGAATTTCGGCCCAATTTTCCCCTAGGGAATGTAGTTGTTGGTTGCGTTGGGGCCCTTGTTTGACCCCTCAAATCTGCTTAGAAAATTATGCCTAATCAATCTTGGTCTCTTCTCAATAAACCCAAAAAAACCCAGAAAGGGTTTGTCCTAGTTATGACGCTCCAAAATTGACCCCCAAATGCTTGGCACTTCTCCACAAGCAGAAGACCTAATCTATAACAAATTTTGAGTTTGGTGCTCTTCCAAAATGCTGGAAAAACCCCCACAATACTTCCCCAGACTCCACCTCAAGTTTCAACACCTAACTCCCTTCACTCCACAACCTCTAAGCGTGCCTCCTCTAAGAACTATGCAGTCCCTGTGTTGTTGCTGCCAATCCTTTACATAAACTCGCACTCCCTATTGTTGGTATGAACTAGTATAGGTAGGAATCCCTCCTTGGGCTGGCACTCGAAGTCCACCAAAGCAAGGGTTGAGATCTCTACTCGGAGACACTCATGTGCTAAACAACACTGCAGACTTGGTTTCATCTCAAACGTGCTATGTCAAAGACACAACTTTAGAATAGATGAATGAATGACCAAAATGAGTGCCTCTTGCTCTATTTATCAAAAAGCCTCCAAGATGCCCATGTGGAACGAACTTGAATTCCCCCCACCAACTTCACTCCAATGAGAGTGTACTCCACATGTGGGCCGTAATTCTCCATGGGTTGGCCCCCACTCTCCACTAGAGCTGCAATATTTCCCTTCCTTCCTAATGTTTAGGCCCCCACTTAATCCCAAAATTCATGTGGGACCTCTAAACCCACATCTCCTAAGTGCAAACATGAAATAAGACAAAATTGGGCAAGATTGATATTTCCCTTAGCAACATTGCTAAACAAGAATATCACAGTCCTCCCCGCCAAAATGTTTCTTGTCCTCAAGAAACTGTCGAACAAGCGCTCTCTCCATGCTGACCCAATTACCACTGTGAGAAATACTGGGGTCCCAATTATGCCACTAAGCCACTCCCGATCCCATTGTTGACCTATCATAAAGGAGTCCCAATGGCAGATTTGGATGACCTCCCCCTGTGGGAACACTCTCCCCAATCCGTAACCCAACTGCTCAACCCTGTAGCTCTCGGGTCCAAAACTAATCTCAAAGTGAGCCCATCATGTGGATGTTGCCCCGGCTTGGTCATAATTGCGACCCACTCGTGCTCCTGCAAAGTCATCCACTCTGGTAAACCTCCACTACACACCCAATAAGGGAAAACTCCACTGCACATAGGTCTATCTGGCCAGGGCACCCCGCCAAGGTTACCATCTCCCGATGCACGCCCAAACTCTTGTCGAAATAATAGTGACAAGGGCCTTCCTTGCCCTGTAGTGATTATCCTGATGGTCTCTGGCCTGTCATCCGAAGAAATATGCCATCCTATCTTTGTCATCCCCGTGGTCTTCCCAAAATAAGGTAGTTCTCTCACTGAATGGATCCTTGGATCCCACAACCAGATTAGAGGCCCATCGCTCCCAATTTTGGGTTCCTACCATTGAGTAGTGCCAATGACCACCAAAACCCATACGTGCCAATCATATTTTCATACTAGCATAGTGCCCCAAGTCATCAACGAATCTCTAGGGGAAAAACTACTCTTCGTACAACTGAAACCCAATGTAAGACTTGTACGATCTTCCATTGTAGAAACTAGCACATCCCTGAATGTGGCTCAACTGTCAAGCCTTGAGAGGTTGAGATCCCATGTTGATCATGAAATGAAACTACCATGCTGACGTTGCGGCTCTCTAGTCATAATTGTCGGTGCAACATGCTCACACTGCCCACTGTGTGTAGACTGTATCCTCCTCTCCTAATCCCTAGTGGAAAAAAATATGTGAGATCCAAGCTCATCCTCTCTGGGCATCTCCATGATGTCGATATCTATGCCTCTATTGCCAACCTCGACCCCGAGCAACAACAGGAAAAGTTTGCCTTGCCATGCAGTGGAGATCTCAGTGATCCCCCATGTGTCAAGCCCAAGGTGAACTAGATCACCCTCTACCATGACCCTGCTCATCACCAAGGGGAGTGATCCACCCACCAACCGGATCCCTGGATCCCCCAACCATACTGGGATCTCATAACTCTCACTCCTCGCGGAGCGCCATTGCATAGCGCTGCTACCTCCTAAAACCCATCTGGCCCTCATCTCTAATCCTTGTATGTATCCCATGGTGGACCCTAGGTATTAGGAGTATGTCGCATGCATGCCAACCTACCATGTTCCTGCCAAACCACGCAGTGAATTCCGCTATCCCAACTCCTAATGATACATCTGGATACTTCTCGGAGTATGGGTGCCCTCCTGTAGATAAAGTCTACCATCCATCGTCCCTCAGGTTCTCGTGACACCTCATACTGTCTCATCCGAAGTGCATCATGGAGATCCCTCCCAATCGACTCCCCCCTGTGTGAGCCCAAGAGTGGAACCTATGCTACCTCCGTAATAAACCAAGCCATCCCTAAGCCTGGATCCTTCATCTCGTGCCTCCACCAAACGCCTCAACTAGAGAGCCATGGGTGGGTAGGTCCCCAAGGGCAGGATCAAGAATCTGCTGGGGTACTGAAGAATAACCCTATGGGAGCCCCTCTCTCAGTCTCAGATCTGCTGATAAACAAAGAGAAGGCATGTCTATTTACACCACAGGATATCCCCGGCTACCGCGATACCACCATGTACCATCCTGTGCCTTATCTGTGTCAAGGCGCTAGTCACTCCCCACGTGTACTCAATGTGATGTAAGACACTTCTACTCCACAATGCAATCCAACACACTACAATACACCACCATGCACCTCCATGTCCACCGGTAGTCCATTTCTCAACGCTAGATGCTCCCACACATCCCTGGATGTGATGGCCTATAACTGTGCTTCTATGTGTCGGGCCACACCTTATCAGTATCATCACCTCCACTATCACATCACTATACCTACCGAAGAATGGATCTTCTCTCCAAATCACGCCTGAGGGATCCGAGAATTGAATCTCCCTATGTGTCAGCGATGATGCCACCATTGCTTTGCTCCTCTGTGCCCTCTGTGTTGTTGTTAGGTCAACTGTACCATCTAGGTTGTAGTCAACCGGCATACTTGGGAACTGATAGGTAGTCCCACCCAGATCCCAATGCCAGTTTGGGCTTCTGGTATCCCCAGTGCCTGAAAGCTCCTGTTGAGCTACACCCAGATCCACCACCATCTCCAAGAGCACTCCACAAGGTACCAACTCAGAATCTCTCGCCATCAAACCCAAAGAGAGGGATAGAATGCACGAACACCTGCACATACAACAAACTCAACATGCGGATGCTACACCCTGTGCAACTCCAATCGTCTCATCCCAGTACATAGGTCAATGCATGAGATCTGACTAGGTAGCTTTGTATCTCTCTCTCCAATGGGGAAAGGTGACCCAACAATGCTGCTTACCTGGTCATACCCTCTGGTATGCCTAGACAACTTCGCCTCTCTCAATCCAATGCATAGGGATGGGTTGATAACGCGGTAGACCCTATCAGTGCGCCTCTGAAGCGAACTGTGTTGGAATCCCAACATGTGGTATCTATGCTGCCCCTCATCAATGGTTAGCCCAAACGATGGTTTCACATCCTCCTCCATCACAGGCTCGACATGAGCCTCTAACTGCTCCTCCAAAGACAACCCAACATGGACAATATTCTCACTAGTCAGATGTAGGTGACCGTCATCCGAAAACTCTGTCATAGATTTAGATGCCCCTATACCTATTAGCTCCTCATAAACATTGGAGATCTCCTTCGGTACCTCATCAATGGATACCTTAATTACGGATGGCATCTCATCAACGGGTTTATGTTCAATTATCTCCTTGCCAACCATGGCTCCTTTAACTACTCTCTCGTCTTCTTCCTTAATCCTCCTCATCATTCCCGCAAAATTCCGCTAAAACTCAATTGGTTTGTGCATGTCTCTTAGTTCACAGAACTCCCAAAAAGAGAGGGACATCTAAATGCATGACCCAATGATTGGTATGCCCTCCAGTTTTCTCCCAATAACTCCACGTCAGTTGCAATCATGTATGGATTCCCAATTGTGGAATGAATCAACTTCTCCCCCACCTCAATCATCAATTGATGCATCCTAATCACCTCATTCAAGGTTACCTCCATGTTGTTTGATTCTAATATTTCTTTGGATCCCATGATTTCTTAGCTTTTTTATTCTGGTGTTGTCATAGAACAAAGGGTTTCCCACAAGTTGAGCCAAGATTATGCTCTGATAGCATTGTAATATTCCTAATGGAAATATACAATGTTAAACAAAGAAAACATAGCAGAAACACATACAAAAATTTACGGCACATTTAACAACCAAAACTCTCCATGAACAGCGCTGATTTGAGCCATTTTATTAATAAATAAGAGGGACAATGTGATGTTGGAAAAAATGCACCTAGGCTTGCTCAAGGCAATCTAGTTAAGCCCAAATGAATAATAAGAAATCCCTCTCAAATCTGTTGTTGCTCTCTCCTGGCTCTACGTTGAAACTACGTAGAAAATATGTTGTTGGCTGCAAATAACTGCTACTAGGGCCTCCTCGAATGCTCAAAAAATTCTGGGAAATTATGCTTGGGCTCTCCACCAATAACATACAAAAACCCATGAAGGAATTGACCAAATGTTGACCTTGGAATTTCAACACAATTTTTCCCTAGGGAATGTAGCTGCTAGCTAAGTTGGGGCCCCTATTTGACCTCTCAAATCTACTTAGAAAATTCTGCTAAATTAATCTTGGCCTCTTCTCAATAAACCTAGAAAAACCGAGAAAGGGTTTGTCCTAGTTTTGACACTCCAAAATTGACCCCCAAATGCTTGGCCCTCCTCTACAAGAAGAAGATGTAACTTGTAGAAAATGTTGTGTTTGCTTCTCCGCCAAAATGCTGGAAAATCCCCCACAACACTTCCACGGACTCCACCTCAAGTTTTAGCCCCTAACTCCCTTCACTCCACAACCTCCGAGTGTTTCTCCTCCAATAACTACGCAGTCCCTGTGTTGTTGTTGATAGTGCTCTCCACAAAATTGCACTCCCTATTGTTGGTACGAACTATTATAGGTAGGACTCCCTCCTTGGGCTGGCACTCGAAGTCCACCGAAACAAGGGTTGATATCTCTGCTCAAAGACACTCGTGTGCTAAACAACACTGCAGACTTGGATTCAGCTCAAGCATGCTATATCAAAGACATAATTTCTGAATAGATGAATGAATTACCAAGATGAGTGCCTCTTACTCTATTTATCAAAGAGCCTCCAAGATGCCCATGTGGGCCCAGCTTGACTTTCCCCCACCAACTTCGCTCCAATGAGAGCGTACTCCACATGTGGGTTGTAATTCTCCATGGGGTTGGACCCACGCTCCACTAGAGTTGCAATATTTCCCTTCCTTCCTAATGTTTGGGCCCCCACTTAATCTCAAAATTCATGTGGGACCTCTAAATCCACATCTCCTAAGTGAAAACATGAAATAAGACAAAATTGGGCAAGATTGATATTTCCCTTAGCAACATTGTTGAGCAGGAATATCACAGTCCTCCCCACCAACCTCAAGCAACTGTCGAACAAGTGCTCTCTCCATGCTGACCCAATTACCACTACAAGAAATACCAGGGTCCTAATTATGCCACTGAGCCACTCCTTATCCCTTTGTTGATCTGCCATAAAGGAGTCCAAATGGCAGATATGGGTGACCTCCCCCTGTGGGAACCCACTCTCCCCAATCTGTAACTCAACTGCTTAGCCCTGTAATTCTCGTGTCCCAAACTAATCTCAAAGTGAGTCCATCAAGTGGATGTTGCCCCGACCTGGTCATAACTGCGACCCACTCATGCTCCTGCAAAGTCATCCACTCTGGTAAACCTCCACTACATATCCAATTAGGGAAAACTCCACTGTGCGTAGGTCTATCTGGCCAGGGTAGCCCGCCAAGGTTACAATCTACCGATGAACACCTAGACACTTGTCAAAATAATAGCAAGAAGGGCCTTCCTCACTCCATAGTGATCATCCTGATGGTCTTTGACTTGTTCTCCGGAGGAGGATACAATCTTGTCTCTGTCATCCCCATGATCCTCCCAAAACAAGGTAGTTCTCTCACCCAATGGATCCCTGGATCCCACAACCAAATTGGAGGCCCATCGCTCCCAATTTTGGGTGCCTGCCATTGAGTAGTTCCAATGAACGCCAAAAACCATATGTGCCAATCATCTCGCCATACTAGCGTAGTGCCCCAAGTCATCAACGAATCTCCAGGGGGAAAACTACTCTCCATGCAATTGAAACCCAATGAAAGACTTATATGATCTTCTCCTGTAGAAAATAACACATCCCTGAATGTGGCTGAATTATCAAGCCTTGAGAGGCAAAGATCCTGTGCCATGCTAACGCTGCAACTCTCTAGTCATAACCAGCGGTGCAACATGCTCATATTGCCCACTCTATGCAGATTGTATCCTCATTTCATGATGCCTAGTGGCGAAAAAATTGTGAAAGCCAATTTCATCATGTCTGAGCATCTCCATGATGTCGATATCTACACCTCTACTGCCAACCTCAACCCTGAGAAACAACAGTATAAGTCTGCCTTGTCATGCAGTGGAGATCTCAGTGATCCCCCATGTGTCAAGCCCAAGGTGAACTAGATCACCCTCTTCCATGACCCTACTCATCACCAAGGGGAGTGATCCACCCACTAACCGGATCCCTGGATCCCCCAACCATACTGGGATCTCATATCTCCCACTTCTAGCAGGGTCTTGCTGCCTAGCCCTGCTACTTGCTAGAACCCATCTGGCCCTCATTTATGATCCCTGTATGTATCTCATGAGTGGACCCGGTATCATGAGTTTGTCCCGTGAAAGCCAACCTACACTGCTCCCGCCAAACCACACAGTGAAGTCCGTTATCCCAACTGTTGACAATACATCTGGATATTGCTCGGAATATGGGTGCCTCTTGCAAACAAAGTCTACCATCCACCGTCCCTCAGGCTCCTGCGACACCTCATATTGTCTCGCCCGAAGTGCATCATCCAGCTCCCTCGCAATCGAATCCCCCTTGTGTGAGTCCAGGAGTGGAACCTATTCTACCTCCGCAACCGTCAACCCGTTCCTCCACCAAACACCTCAACTAGAGAGTCATGGGTGGGTAGGGCCCCAAGGGTAGGATCAAGAATTTTATGGGGTACTGAAGAATAACCCTATGGGAGCCCCTCTCTTTATCTCGGATCTGCTGATAAACCAGGTGAAAACCTATCTCTGTACACCACAGGATATCCCCTGCTACAACAATACCACCCTATACCATCCCATGCCCTGCCTATGTTAAGGCGCCAGTCACTCCCTGCATGTACTCAATGTGATGTAAGACACTCCTACTCCACAACGCATTCCAACACACTACGGTACACCACCATGCACCTCCATGTCCACCGGTAGTCCACTGCTCAATGCTAGATGCTCCCACACATCCGTGGATGTGATGGCCTATAGTTGTGTCTCTACGTGTCGGGCCACACCTTATCGGTATCATCACCTCCACCATCGCATCACTATACATGCCGATGAATGGATCTTCTCTCCAAATCCCCCCTGAGGGATCCAAGAAGTGAATCTCCCTATGTGTTAGCAGTGATGCTACCACTGCTCTACTCCTCTGCGCCCTCTGTATTGCTGCTATGTCAATTGTACCATCCAGGTTGAAATCAAATGACATACCTAGAAAATGATAGGTGGTCCCACCCAGATCCCAATACCAGTATGGGATTCTAGTATCCCTAGTGGCTGGAAGCTCCTTCTGAGCTACACCCAGGTCCACCACCATCTCCATAGCCCACTCCACAGGGTACCAACTCAGAATCTCTCGCCGTCCAAACCCAAGAAAAGGATCGAATGCAAGAACTCTTGCACATAGAACAACCCCAACATGCGGATGTTGCACCCTATGCAACTCTGATCGTCTCATCTAGGTACATAGGTCAATGCATGAGATCTGACTAGGCATCTTTGTCTCTCTCTCTCCAATCGGCAAAGGTGACCCAACAGTGTTGCTAACCTAGTCATCCCCTCTAGTATGCCTAAACAAATCCGCCTCTCTCAATCCAATGCGTAGTGATGGGCTGATAACGCGGTAGACCCTATCAGTGCGCCTATGAAGCAAATTGTGTTGGAATCTCAATGTGTGGTCTCTATGTTGCCCCTAATCAATGGCTAGCCCAAATGATGGTTGCACATCCTCCTCCATCACGGGCTCGACATGAGCCTCCAACTGCTCCCCCATAGACAAACCAACATGCACGATATGCTCACCTGTCAGTTGTAGGTGACTGTCGTCTGGAAACTCTGTCATAGATCTAGATGCCCTTGCACCTATTCGCTCCTCATCAATGGTGGAGATTGTTGATTTCTGGTAGCATGGGATGTTCTCTAAGCCTCAAAATTTGCAGGGAAGCTATGACACATGTATTCACAATACCCAGAAATCATTTTTGGACATTCCACCTGGAGACAATTTTATTAAAATAATTAATTATTTTTAATGGGTGCCTAAGTCTAAACTTAGGAAATTAAAATAAGTAAAGGGTATTAATCAAACTGAGGGTGAAACTTCTAAAAGAAGACGGAGATCGAGTCCAAATTATATGAGCCATTGATTATAATATAATCTGGGTCGTTGATTACTCAACTAGAGGATTATAATAAGGACTTCAATGGCCATTTGGACAACATATCGAAGAGAGATCAAGAGATCGAATTTCTCAGAGAGGGCAGCGCAATAATTGCTAGAGAGAAGATCGAAGTGATTTCTTGCAGTGAGGGGTAGGGATAGTTCTGGTTGGAGAGTTTCTTGATCCAGGAATACATCGCATAGGAGGTAGAGAGAGATCCAGAAGAGGCAGCACAGAGGCCACGTTGCGCAGCGTAGGGCCACGTAAAGGCAACACAAAGCCTCAAAGAGAGTTTGAAATTTAGCTGGGAAGTTGAGTTCCAGATCCAGAAGATGGGGTGTGAGACCAGAGAGCCAAAGGAACGAAGCTCCAGACAGCAGGAGATCCAAGAAGAGGTGACACAGATCCTAAGAGAGGTTGACGCAAAATTGCATAGGCTGACGCAGTAGCTACGCAAAGCCAATGTGGGGCCAGCCATCCAGGGCCTGAATCAATGTCAGATTTCCAGTGATAGTGTGAGGTATCTCTCACTTATATTCTACCTGTTATATTTTTTGTATTGGATAGCCAGTAAGGCATCCAAAGATTTTATTCAGAAAACTATTGCTTAATAATACAAACCCTCATCAGTTGCACTAGTTTTCCCGCATTGGGTTTTTCCTGGGACATTTGTCCAAAAATAACGGTGTCATGTGTTGTGTATTTATTTCTTTCTCAGTTTCTTGTTTCCGCATATAATTTTAATTGGTGAAGGCTGCAGTGTATTAGTTTCGGTATTTTCTTAAGGATGCGGTAAATAATTTGTTCAATAATTTAACAAATAGAAGAAACTTAATCAGTTGTTGCAGTAGAAATTTGGGTCTCCAAATTTTCACATGGTATCAGAGCGCAGGTGAAGTAAGAGAGCAGACCGAAAGAGCCCAGCGCTGAAGAGAAGGAGGGAGATTGAAGTGATGCATAGGAATAAAATCGAATCCCCGGAGGGATTACGTAGTCCAGGCCAGAAGGGCAAAATTTTCGTGGAAAATCTCTCTTTGAGTGAATCGACATAGAGAAAGATCTCCTGGTCGAAGTTTTCCAGTGTCAGAAGGAGCAGCACAGAGAAGTTTTTTGCAGTAGTTGTTGGGGAAGAAAAGCGTGAGAAGGAAGCAGACACTAGGAGACATTGTTGAGGAAATTTCTTCCTTAGAGAATTCCTAGCCAGGGAATTTGATTTCTCTATTGTTGAGCAGTAGCAAAGAGGAGCAGACTAACTCCAACAGGGAGTGCATAGGCTAGCCTAGTGTTGCGCAGAGGAGAGAGGAGGCAATTCGACATTGCGTTGGTAGGGATGGTAGCTAGTGGGTTAAGAGGTCATAATCGGTTTGATGGTGCATCCAACTATGTGATATGGAAGGCAAGGATCGCATGCCTTCTGGATGAGCATGATCTCAAAACCTATGTCGACAGTGTGGTAGCTATACCTGCGGATCCAGATCCGCTCAAGAAGTACAAGGGTGAAATGGAAAAGGCCAAGCAATTGGTCCTCGATGGAGTGAGATATCACGTAGTGTGTCACATCGTCAACAAGGATGTTGCCCAGAATATGTGGGAAGCATTGGCTACGCCATACGAAGGACCTTCTAAGCAGCGAAAGATGTACTTGGAGCAGAATATGATATCCACGTAGATGCAGAAGGGGGAACGCATTGATCCGTTCCTAATGAAGCTTCAGGAAATCTGAGACTTGTTGGCAGCGGTGGGGTCAACACGTTAGTCTACTGAGATGGTGAGGCTAGCCTTGAATTCTGTTTCAGAAGAATGACAATTATTTGTCCATAGAATCCTTGGCAGAGAGAGATTGTCGGACTGGGAAGGAATGTGGGCCACTCTTCAGCAGGGAAGAGATGAGGGGAGACTTAGTCAAGTGAAAACTTGATAACAGTAGTAGCAGTGGGACGAAGTTCAAGGAGGAGGAAGAGAATGCAGCCTTTGCATCTACGGGGCAACAGAAGAAGGAAGTCTTGAAGATCAGGTGTTTCAGGTGTGGTGAATTTGGTCACTGTGCTACACAGTCTCCTCTCAAGAAGAAGGACAAGGATGAGAAGCATGATTCGAAGGCTACATCCGTAAAGATCGAGGAGGAGTAGTTTGCCATGGTTGCTCAAATACCTCCAGGGGAGAGGTGGGATGATCTAGTATTGTAGTTTGAAAGAATTGCAGATGGGAAGGATCCTTGAGCAGTCCACCTCTCGGATAAATACTTTGCTACGGGATCCCGTATCAGAAGTAGCAAGATGGACCAGGATCAGTTGATGCAGAGGAGTGTCGGAGTGACAGTTGCAGTGGCTAGGACCGGGAGAGATTAAGCAGCGCAAAGCAGAGTTGGCAGCAATGCAATTGGCACAGTGTAGAGTTAGCAGCAGCGCAGGGGCTTTAGAGGGTCAGCCTAGAGACTAGCAACAATTAGAACTCCAGCAACAAGATGCATCGTATTGAACACATGTTTAGTAATTTTGGATGTTTTTTCGTTGTTGATGTAGTAGCAGTGACAGTTGGAGAAGTTTGCAGTGCAGATGCAGTGTTAGCAGTGGAAGTGCTAGCAGCAGCACAGATGCAGAATTTATGAGGGTTGTAGTACAGATGTAGTGTTGGCAGTCACAGGGTCAGCAGAAGTACAAATGCAACATTTGCACAGTAGTTGGTGGGCAGCGATGTCAGACATCAACATCATAGAGGGAGATGTTACAAAGAAGGGTGATGCTTCAACAGGTTGCATTACTATAGCACATTCCTCGCTAAGAGAGAGTGTTTATTTATGGTAGCATCAGATGTGCTCTAAGCCTCAAAATTGTAGGGAGGCTAGGACACATGTATTCCACAATACCTAGAAATTGTTTTGGGAAATTCCACCCGAGATAGTTTTATTAAAATAATTAATTATTTTTAATGGGTGCCTAAGTCTAAACTTAAGAAATTAAAATAATTAAAGGGTATTAATCAAACTGAGGGTGAAACTTCTAGAAGAAGACGGAGATCGAGTCCAAATGATTTGAGCCATTGATTAGAATCTAATATGGGTCGTTGATTACTCAATTGGAGGATTATAAGAAGGACTTCGATGGGAATTTGGAAAACACATCGGTGAGAGATCAAGAGATCGAATTTCTCAGAGAGGGCAGCGCAACAGTTGCTAGAGAGAAGATCGAAGTGATTTCTTGCAGTGAGGGGAAGCGATAGTTCCAGTTGGAGAGTTTACTGATCTAGGAATACATCACAGAGGAGGCAGAGAGAGATCCAGAAGAGGCAGCGCAGAGGCCACGCTTGGCAGTGTAGGGCCACGCAGAGGCAGCACAAGCTTCAGAGGGAGTCTGAAATTCAGCTGGGAAGTCAAGTTCTAGAGCCAGAAGCTAAGGTATGAGAGCGGAGAGCCAGAGGAACGAAGCTCCAGACAATAGGAGATCCAGGAAGAGGTGACGCAAATCCCCAGCAAGGTTGACACGAAACTGCATAGGCTGACGCAGTAGTTGCGCAGAGCCAGCGTGGGGCCAGCCATCTAGGGCTTGAATCATTGTCAGATCGCCAGTGATAGTGTGAGTTATTTCTCACTAATATTTTTCCATTCAGATTCTTTGTATTGCATAGCTTGTAAGGCATCCAAAGATTGTATTAAGAAAACTACTGCTTAATAATACAAACCCTCAACTGTTGCACTGGTTTTCCCGCATTGGGTTTTTCCATGGACATTTGTCCAAAAATAATGGTGTCATGTGTTGTGTATTTATTTCTTGCTCAGTTTCAATTTTCTGCATATAATTTTAATTGGTGAAGGTTGCAGTGTATTAGTTTCGGTATTTGTGGAAGGATGCAATAAATAATACATTCAGTAATTTAACAAATAGAAGAAACTTAATCAGTTGTTGCAGTAGAAATTTGGGTCTCCAAATTTTCACACGGTATCAGACCGCAGGTGAAACAAGAGAGCAAACTGGAAGATCCCAACATTGAAGAGAAGGAGGGCGATCGAAGTGCTGCGTAGGTAGAAAATCGAATCCCTAGAGGGATTGCGTAGTACAGGCTAGGAGGGCAAAATTTTCATGGGAAAATCTCTCTTTGAGTGAGTCGACAAAGAGAGAGATTTCCATATCGAAGTTTGTCAGTGTCAGAGGGAGAAGCATAGACCATTTTCCTGGTAAGATGTAGTTTTCTGCAGCAGTTGTTGGGGCAGAAAAGTGTCAGAAGGAAGAAGGAGACACTGTTGAGGGAATTCCTTCCTCAGAGAATTCCTAGCAGATCTACTAACTCCAACAGGGAGTGTGTAGGCTAGCCTAGTGCTACGCAGAGATGGAAACTAGTGGGTTAAGAGATCAAGATCAGTTGGATGGTGCATCCAACTATGTGATATAGAAGGAAAGGATCTCATTCCTTCTGGATGAGCACGATCTCAAAACCTATGTCGACAATGTGATAGTTGTACCCACAAATCCAGATCCACTCAAGAAGTACAAGGGTGAAATGGCAAAGGCCAAGCGATTGATCCTCGATGGAGTGAGAGATCACGTAGTGTGTCACATTGTCAGCAAGGATACTGCCCGGAAGATGTCGAAAGCATTGGCTACGCTATACGAAGGATCTTCCAAGCAATGAAGATGTACTTGGAGCAGAAGATGAGATCCACGCAGAGGCAGAAGGGGGGACACATTGATCAGTTCCTTATAAAGATTCAGGAAATTTGAGGCTCATTGCAGCTGTGGGGTCAACACCTCAGCCTACCGAGATGGTGAGGCTAGCCCTGAATTCTGTTTCAGAAGAATGGCAAGTATTTATCCAGAGCATCCTGGGCAGAGAGAGATTGTCGGATTGGGAAGGAATGTGGGCCGATCTTCCGCAGGAAGAGATGAGGAGAGACTTAGTCAAGTGCAAACTTGATAGCAGTAGCAGCAGTGGGATGAAGCCAAAGGAGGAGGAAGAGAATGTAGCCCTTGCATCTAAGGGGCAAAAAGATCAGCAGAGGCGGAAGAAGGATGTCTCAAAGATCAAGTGTTTCTAGTGTGGTGAATTTGGTCACTACACTACACAATGTCCTCTCAAGAAGAAGGACAAGGACAAGAAGTATGATCTGAAGGCTGCATCCATAAAGATCGAGGAGGAGGAGTTTGCCATTGTTACCCAGATAACTCCAGGGGAGAGGTGGGGTGATCTAGTACTGTATTTTGAAAGCACTGCAGATGGGCAAGATCCTTGAGGAGTCCACCTCTCGGATCAATACCTTGCTACGGGAGCCCATATCAGAAGTAGCAAGATGGACTAGGATCAATTGAGTTTCGGAGTAATAGTTGCAGTGGCTAGGAGCGCCAGAGACCGAGTAGTGAAGAGCAGAGTTTGCAGCAGTGTAGTTGGCACAGTGCAGAGTTAGCAACAACATAGAGGCTTTAGAGGGCTAGCGCAAAGACTAGCAGCAGTCAAAAATCCATCAACAAGATGCATCATACTGAACACTTTTTCAGTAATTTTGGATGCTTTTCCGTTGCTTATGTAGTTGGAGAAGGTTGCAGTGCATATGTAGTGTTGGCAGTGGTAGAGCTAGTAGCAACACAGATGCATAACTTATGAGGGTTGCAGTACAAATGCAGTGTTAGCAATGGTAGGGTCAACTGCAGTATAGATGCAACATTTGCGTAGTAGTTGGTGAGCAACGATGCCAGACATCATCAGCGCAAAGGGAGATGTTACAGAGAAAAGTGATGCTTCAGCAGGTTGCATTACTAGAGCACATTCCTCGCTAAGAGGGAGTGTTGATTTCTGGAATATCGAATGTGTTCTAAGCCTCAAAATTGCAGGGAGGCTAGGACACATGTATTTCACAATACCAATAAATCGTTTTGGGAAATTCTACCTGGAGACAGTTTTATTAAAATAATTAATTATTTTTAATGGGTACCTAATTCTAAACTTAGGAAATTAAAATAATTAAAGGGTATTAATCAAACTGAGGGTGAAACTTCTAGAAGAAGATGGAGATCAAGTCCAAATGATCTGAGCCATTGATTAGAATCTAATCTGGGTCGTTGATTACTCAACCGGAGGATTATAAGGACTTTAATGTGCATTTGGAAAACATATCGGTGAGAGATCAAGAGATCGAATTTCTCAGAGAGCGCAACGCAGCAGTTGCTAGAGAGAAGATCGAAGTGATTTCTTGTAGTGAGGGGCAAGGATAGTTCCAGTTGGAGAGTTTCCTGATCCAGAATACATCATAGAGGTAGCGCAAAGGCCACATTGGGTAGCGTAGGGCCACGCAAAGGCATCCATGAGCTTCAGAGGGAGTCTGAAATTCAGCTGAGAAGTCGAGTTCCAGAGCCAGAAGTCGGGGTGTGAGACTGGAGAGCCAGAGGAACGAAGCTCCAGACAACAGGAGATCTGAGAAGAGGTGACGCAAATCCCCAGAGAGGTTGACGCAAAACTGAATAGGCTGACGCAGTAGCTGCATAGAGCCAGCGTGGGGCCAGTCATCCAGGGCCTGAATCAGTGTCAGATCGCCAATGATAGTGTGAGGTATTTCTCAATAATCTTATGCTAATCAGATTCTCTGTATTGGATAGCCAGTAAGGCATCCAAAGATTGTATTTAGAAAACTACTGCTTAATAATACAAACCCTCATTCGTTGCACCAGTTTTCTCGCATTGGGTTTTTTCGGGGACATTTGTCCAAAAATAACGGTGTCATGTGTTGTGCATTTCTTTCTTGCTCAATTTCTTGTTTCCACATATAATTTTAATTGATGAAGGTTGCAGTGTATTAGTTTCGGTATTTGTTGAAGGATGCAGTAAATAATTTGTTCAGTAATTTAACAAATAGAAGAAACTTAATCAATTGCAGCAGTAGAAATTTGGGTCTCCAAATTTTCACAGAGATCTCTCCCAACACCTCATCAATGAATACCTCAAAAACGAATGGCATCTCATCAATGGGTGTATGCTCAACTGTCTCCTTGCCAACCATGGTTCCTAGAAATACTCTCTCGTCTTCTTCCTTAATCCTCCTCATCATTTCCGCAAAATTCCACTAAATCTCCATTGGTTTGTGCATGCCTCTCAGTTCACAAAACTCCCAAAAAGAGAGGGATGCTTGAATTCCATGACCCAATGATTGGTATGCCCTCCAGTTTGCTCCCAATAACTCCACATCAGTTGAAATCATGTCTAGATTCCTAATTGTAGAATGAGTCAACCTCTTCCCCACCTCAATCATCATTTGTTGCATCCTAATCACCTCATATAAGGTTATCGCCATGTTGTTTGATTCTAATATTTCTTTGGATCATGTGATTTCTTAGCTTTTTTATTTTGGTCTTGTCATAAAATGAAGAGTTTCCCATAGGTTGAGCCAAGATTATGCTATGGTACCACTATAATATTCCTAATAGAAATATACAATGTTAAACAAAGCAAAATTAACATAAACACACAAAAATTTACAGCACATTTAACAACCAAAAATCTCCATGACAACGTTGATCTGAGCCATTTTATTAATAAGTAAGAGGGACAATGTGATGCTGGAAAAAGTGCACCTGGGCTTGCTCAAGGTAAGCTAGCTAAGCCCAAATGAACAACAAGAAATCCCTCTCAAATCTGTTGCTACTCTCTCCTAAATTTGCGTTGAAACTACTTAAAAAATATGTTGTTGGCTGCAAAGAACTGTTTTTAGGGCCTCCTCAGATGCTCAGAAAATTCCGTGCAATTATCCTCGAGCTCTCCACCAATAACCCACAAAAACCCATGAAGGAATTGACCAAATGTTGACCTTGGAATTTTGGCCCAATTTTCCCTTAGAGAATGTAACTGCTCGCTGAGTTAGGGCCCCTGTTTGACCCCTCAAATCTGCCTAGAAAATTCTGCCAAATTAATCTTGGTCTCTTCTCAATAAACCCAGAAAGGATTTGTCCTAGTTTTGACGCTCCAAAATTGACCCTCAAATGCTTGCCCCTCCTCCACAAGCAGAAGATGTAACCTATAGCAAATGTTGTGTTTGTTGCTCCACCAAAATGCTGGAAAAGCCCCACAACACTTCTACAGACTTCACCTCAACTTTCAGCCCCTAACTCCCTTCACTCCACAACCTACAAGTGTGCCTCCTCCAAGAATGGCGCAGTCCCTATGTTGTTGCTGCCAATCCTCTCCGCAAACTCGCACTCCTTGCTACCAACTAGTATAGGTAGGACTCCCTCCTTGGGTTGGTAGTCGAAGTCCACCGAATCAAGGGTTGAGATCTTCGGTCAAAGACACTTGTTTCTAAACAACACTGCATACTTGGGTTCAGCTCAAGCGTGCTTTTTCAAAGGCACAATTTCTGAATAGATAAATCACTGACCAAAATGAGTGTCTCTTGCTCTATTTATCAAAAGCCCCCAAGATTCCCATGTGGGCCCAACTCAACTTTCCCCCCACCAACTTCGCTCCAATAAGAGCGTACTCTACATGTGGGTCGTAATTCTCCATGAGGTAGCCCCATGCTCCACTAGAGCCGCAATATTTCCCTTCTTTCCTAATATTTGGACTCCACTTAATCCCAAAATTCATGTAAGACCTCTACACCCACATATCCTAAATACAAATATGAAATAAAACAAAATTAAGCAAGATTGATATTTCCCTTAGCAACATTACTAAACATTACTAAACAAGAGTATCACAAATATCTACTTATCAATCTACAAAAATCATAATAAATTATCACTTCATTTTTCTCTTCCAAAGAAACATTACACCATTTTTATCCACAAAATACCATCAAAACTTTCTATCTTATGAAACACATTATTTACCTAAAACTATCCTGAACACTTTCTATTTTTTGAAACATAATATTGGAACTTTCTACTTTTACCCATGCTTTGGCGGTGTTGGCTAGCAATGGGATGTGAGTCTTCGGTTCGCTATATTCTAATATATATCAGCGGCAACTCCACCTCATTCAATTTGTCTTTAATATGTCTTTATTATGTTAAGACAAACTATGAAAACTTTCTACGTTCTACGTTTGGTATTATATTTTGGTATGTCCGGGTAGTGGATAATGCATCATGTTTCCTGATGCCAATTCTAATGTTATTTTATTTTTAAAAGTTAAATGGTTATGTGGAGTTTGTTCTAGTTCCTCATATCAATAAATATGAAAAAGTGATTGTTTAGATTTGAACTAAGGCTACTTTTAGCAGCTGAAACTTAGTTGTATATTCAAATTTAACATTCAATTTTATTTATTATTGCTAATCATTAAAATAGATAGTGTATCATCATAATCAATTTTCTTCACTTAATTCTCTTTTTAATTTTCTTAATTTTATTTCTTTATAATTTGAGTTTACAGTGATATCACTTATGAATTTTTCCACTAACAAAGTAGGATTTGTTATTATAAATGGTACAATGAAATTTTGTTTGAATAGACCAATTATGGTGCGCATAATTTTACATGGTTACAATGCTATTTTCTAATTACGTTTTTTTCTTATGGTATCAATTGATAATAAAATTTGTCATTTTTCTTTTAAATGTTTAAATTTTGAATTTTGTGTTGGATTTAGATTTTCCTGAATTATTGTATGTGTAATCATTTTAACTTCCTTCTCCATTTTTCCTTCCTAGAACAACTCTTCCATAGAAACATTTCCCCATTTATCTTGAGCATGCCAACATAAAAGCTAATCCATCTCTTCCATCATTTTTTCTTGGAGTTATTGATTATGATTTTTCCTACTAATTTGGTGTGTTATTATTACTCCAGAGTACATGTTCTATTTCTTCTCACCATTATTATTTAGTCAACAACACTTTTTCTCACATGTAACAGTTAATTGTTTATAAATAGCCTTCCAACTACTTATATGTTTCTTTTATTAAATCCGTTAGGGTGGCAAGTGAGGGGGGATGGGGGGGTAGTATCTTCAACCCCCGAAGGATTTCTTTAAATATACCATATGTGGAGATTCAGAGAGATAACACCAATTAAGCAACGTCATTTTCTCTTTTTCAATGTCTTATCTTGCTCTAAGCCATGGGAAACGAGGTAATAATCTTTTGTGACTCCTCACTCATTAATGGCCAAGTTAGAAAAGATAATATTGATAACACTTCCCTATTTCCATAATTAAAATGAGAATCAAAGGACTCCTCCAACAAATTGAATCTTTTGAATTGTTCCATATCCTTAGGACTTGTAATCATCAAGTAGATGAAATGGAAAACAAAACAATTTTTTGGGGGAAGGGTGCATTGTCCAAAAATGGGGTTGACCCTATGACTAATTTAATTCCATGAAACTCCACTTAATAAGTAATATATTATTCTTCTCGCATGAACATAGCCAGAGCACTTGGCATGTGGCAAAAATCAAGGTTGGGAGAGATTCTATTTCATCTCCTCCTTTTGTACTCTCCTCATACTCCAACTGTGGTTGAAGTGAGAGTTTAATTGTCAACCTAAAGAATGTTAATACAAGTGGGACAATAAATGTGAAATATTATGGTTTGTTAGAATTAATATGAATGTTTTTTTATTTGGGAAACATATGTTTGGCTTCTCTATGATAAATTTCACTAAATTTTTTTGGGTAGTATATCCTACAATGGCCAAGGTAGTTGTTATTGCTCAATTTTTATTAGTGGTGGAGACATAATAAACCCTGTGTTACGATAGGTCCCCCTTCAAATCAGTGAGCTCATGGATGATCAAATTCATTCTAGTAGGTGTGTAAATCGTGGGGTAAGGGTATTACGGAGGGTCAAAAGGTCTTTCTCCATATGGATTTGTACTAGAGCATGGAAATTCATATGGAGGTTCAATTGGGATGAAATGTAGTCATGAGAATTAAAATTGAAGCCCATAATTAACTAATAGATAAACTCTTAGAGGATTTAGATATGCATTATAAATGATACTTCATTTTTCTCATAGTTTCTAGTCGCTTATGCTCATCCATATAAACTCCATAAACTTAGTCAAATAGAACTATATGGAAGGAACCATGTTCCATCAAGCTCCAGCATGAACAAGGGAGCTCCATCATGAAAAAGAGAGGAACCATAAGCACAATTGACCAGAAGGACCTAGCAGAATGTAAAAGAAATAATTGAAGAAGCCCATAGTGGGAATGAACCTTTGTATATAGCCCAAGTTTTCTTATATTTTCTTAAATTATATTTTTGAGTGGATGGTTCATCAAAATTTATATACGCTAACATCATAGAAGACTCATAAAAAAGAAAGAATAGATTCCATTATATAGTCTTATTCTTCACAAAATTGGAGTCTTTGTCTCTACTAATGAAAATACTCAAAATTTTTGTAATGTTTTGTTCAATGATTTTACCATAGATTTCATATATCAATACAATGCTATCCATTTTTTATTTTGTTTTTTAAGCCATGGTTCTTCTTTATTCTTCTATCAACTATTTAGTGACTCAATGGCTTCAAATGTACTTGATTTTTTTACTACTTTTTCAATCTCCAAAATTAGCAACTTTTAAGATTTTGTTATGTAATTTACTCCTTCAAATGTAGAAATTCCCTTATTTCTCATTATCATACAATTAATGGTGGGAGTACTCTCTACATTAATTGAGTTGGCAACTTATTTTTATCTTAACTTTAATAGACTTGTGTGTTTATTATAGTTTATCCATCAATGGTTAGGTTGTCAAACACTCTTTCTAAGAACATGGTTTAATTTAGTGTAGGTTTTTTCACTCAATTTTTAGTTAGTGTTATTTCCATAAAAAAAATGTGGTAAATCATGATCTTGTCATTGGATATGTTTCCGACAAAGACATAGTCAGTGAAAGCAAGGAGGTTCATTGGTAGAAGCTCTAATAACCACTTTCTTGTCATCTTGGAATTCAACAATAAATGTCCCTTCAGTGTGATCCTCATTAATTCACTTCCTATCAATGTGTTTCTCATGAAATAAATTTTCATTGATATGCTTCTCTTTCACTAAATTATTTTTGCTCCTTCCTATATCAATATTATTTTTATTGGCCTCCCTTGTTTTGATTTTCTTTCCATTGTCCAAGTTTCTTTTGTTAGCCTTTATATTGATTTCTTAGTTGTTGATGGTTATTTTTGTAGTTTAAATCTATTCAACTTAAATTATGTCAACCCATTTTTTTTGCAAAAGAGCCCAATGCCTTTTCTTTCCATCTATGTAACCTAATTATTGTCATATGTATGTGTGTGTGTGTGTGTGTGTTCAAGGGAATCTAAGTATTCATCCTCATAGTTGAGAACTTTGATCAATTCATTTTGCCGTAATTATTTTTTGCAACACTCTAACCTATTGATTTCTTCTCGATTGATTGTCTAGATATTGATGATGTTTCTTTGTCTCATTCTTTGACTATTGTGAGAGCTCCTATCTTTTGTTCTTTTTTTCTCTATTGGAATTCAATGTAAATTTCTAAGTCATGTCTTCTTATTTTTCAGTTCTTGCATTTTACTTTTCTAGTTTTCTTTCCTTCTAACTACCTTCTTATTTCAATGTAATTGGTTCTCTATTCTTCATTGCTTAATTTTTGCATGGAAGCTAGGTCTTATAATTATTGGTTTGGTTGTTATAGAAAATTTTTTCTTTCTTGAAAACATTTCCTTTTTTATTGACCAATTAATTCTTGTTCTTCTTTTGGTAGATTTGTTGTCTTAATGAGCTACATTTTGCAGAACATAATCAGGGATTTGATAAATTAACAAAAAATATATCAGTATTGTTAGACTATGAGCCTAGTGACAATCACAAAGTCTAATACCACATTTTCAACCTTCTCTTTAATGAGGTTTTGTCATGATCTAATTATGAGTTTTGAATGAGATCTAGATGTAGAATGGCCAATTTCATGTATTATACATTGATATCATGAGGTGCTAGGACTGATAAATTTGACAGTTTTGTTGATTATATGTTGTTTATTTCCTAATTCATTTTTAGTCTATTTGATGGCTTGTTTTGTATTGTAAACTAGGTTTTATTAATCTCCCATTATTTCGAAAGAATTCCACATGCTTGAAATTTCAATAACAATCTAAACCCATAAAATATGCCTTGCTTCGATCATGGCTCTTGTACCTACTAGTTGATTTTGTAGTTTCTCCTTTTCCTTTTGAAGTCTTGCCTTTAAGACCTAGTCAATGTGTATGGTTGTATTCCTGAAAGATACATGTTCCTTTAAAATACTAATTTCTTCATTTTTTATTGAAATTGTCCTAAGATTTTCAATCTCCACATATTTCAAGTTGAAATCAAAATTAGTCTTAGCCAAATTTTTAGATGGATATAAAGGGGTTGATGGTGCTAATGAGGATCCTAAAGAACATGCTCAGGCCTTTATTTTGATAGGATTTCAATCCATTTTGTGTAATTTTCCATCTTCTTATTCATCTCAATCATGATTGTCAATATTTGTTTTGTTTTCCTTCTGCACTACATGCAACTCAGGTGTTGGCACATGCTCTATGTTGGGGATTTTTAATCTCCTAAATGCTTGAATATCTAAATCTCTATATTTAATTAGAGATTGTATTGAGGTTGCATCCTTTGGGTATACCTCTATCTTGATGATCCACTACTCTAACTTATCTATTTTCATTTGTTTAGTCCTTGTAGCAATATTCTCCTCCTTGATTTGATTACTAATTTTTGATACCATATTTTCTACCTTTGATACATTTAATGCAGTTTTTGTAAGAGTTTTGAATATCATCTCACTTGTTTTCCTATGTAGTTCCGTCTGGTCTACCAAGTGTATCTTCTTCAAGTCTATTGTGAGTTTCATTGCTTTATAAATATTTTATTATTCTAATGACTTGAGTCTTTGGCTCTAATATAACCATTTTTAACTATCCTTTTTCATAGTCTAAAGCATATAACAGCCCTGTAGGAGATTATCTTCACCCTTGTTTCCAAGGCTCTGAATATAAATCTTGTTTTGATGTTTTTGTTCTTAATTTCCATGAATTGTGAATATGTGTTATGTTTCCTTCCTAGGGTGAAGAGTGACATTCCCGCTTGGTTTTATTGATTTGTAGATGCTAATGCTAAAAAATCCCAACTGAAAGAATGCTCATATGATGTTTCTTCCTCTACACTATACACTGATAATGTTGCTTCTCCTTCTTCTTGTGTTTATTATCTCTTTCCAAATTGTTGATCATATTCCTCTGTCTCATAAATTGTTTGAATACTTTGTGAATAAGTTCTTTCCAAACTCTTCTCCTTTGATTGAGTAGTTTTCAAAACAAGAGGTTGACAGCATTTCCGAACTTCTACAAATTGCTCTGTACTATAAGTTTTCTCCATTTTCCAAGTATTGTTGTTGGCCAATCTTTCAATGTTTGGTTTGGCCACTTGTATATTGGGTGTAGAGCCATGTTTGATACTTAGATATAATGTGATTTTATGAGGATCATAAGGCTAGTACTCTCCCTGAGGGAAATTCATATGTTTAATCATTTCCTTCACCTCCATGAGAGCATCTCTGGTGTTAACAAGGAATGGGCCCGCCTCTTTCTCTAATTTGAACAAATCTTTATGTTTCTTAAAGATAGAATGTAGTTGATATAAGCTCAAACTTTGTCCAATATATTCCATAGCAGAAATCCTCAAAGGTAGGAAAATTGGAAGTTGATAAGGAGGAAGTTCACAACCATATATCATGATCTCTATTTAATCTTTAAATAAAAACCAATCTAAAAGTCTGGTGTCCGGGCTAAGCTGAAGAATTTTTTTATATCAAGAAAAATTCTAGGAGGATATTCTTTATACATGATAGAATATGCAATTAACGTGAATTTTTTAATATAATCAGGAAATATTGATTTTTGAGGTTGCTTTCTAACAGTAGAAGTCCAATAAATGACAAAACTTTGATTTCCACTTTCATCTTGAAGGCATAAATGTAGATTGTAGAATCTTTCAACTTGAAAGTAGAGAAATAAATTAAGAAGGATTCATACCTAAAATACTTAATCAAATTATACTAAGGCAAATTAAAGTTGATGGCATTTGCAATATATTGAGTGGAATGGAACCTAACAAAAAAAAATTAACGGGGGAAATGGATGTTAATAACCCTAAGATTGTTTCATCAAAATATTGATCATGATCATACCTTAATAAAAAATAAACCATGGATATGATTTGTCTAGATAATTCAAGGAAAATATTAGAAGGGTATGGGGGTCAGTTTTTCTGGTAATGGATCATTCAAAGGAAACATGACTCGCAAAGTTGTCTTGTCTTTTGGAGTTAATTCACAGTAGTTAAGACTTAATAGTGTTTTCATCCAAGGGTTGAGTTTCACTCAACATAACTAGCCTAAGAATTTCTTGAATTCTTTGAAGGTTTATAGGAAATAAAATTACTCCATTCCTAGATATAACTATTTTTTTACTTGGAAAGTAGTGATCAGTGTGCCATGTTACAAACTCGAGGAAATTGGGGAATAGTGAATTGGGTCAAATATGATTCCCAAACCAAAGAAATATCCCACACGTTCATAAAATGTTGATAAGCCCATTCTCTCAACTCGTAAAGTTCAAAATCACAATGGGTATCGTGAACATCACCTTCCTATTCAACTATGGGTAATTCTTCGAAATTTATAGGTTAGGAACCCTCCACAAATTTGGGATTAATTTTCTTTACAATATTTTGAAATAAAAAATGACAAATATTGCATTTTACCTAGGAAGTAGCTGATAGGAAGTCTTGATAAATATCCAACTTTCACTAGTTTGATTGTACTAGTGGTCCACTGGTTGTCCTTGTTTTTCAATAGCTGTGAATGGGGAAAATTATCACTTTTCCCATTTTATGGTTGAGCCATATATTTTTGGACATGCAACAGCTTCCAATCAGGTGAAACCCTACTTCTCAAACTTTGATGACATCATGCTTACATATATTACATGTAGGCTAAAAATTGATTGCCACTTGCATGTTATGTCAGTCGGTATTGCTTGTCTGTCAATTCCACCAATCACATCAACCTAAGATAGTTTTCGAGGGGCAATGATAGTGCTTTTGGAAATTGGGAGAGGGGCCCCGAACTTAATTATCTGACAGGCACTACCTTTTACATCATATGCTTATGCATATACAACATTTAATTTCTATATATCAATGAAAATTATGTTTTTTTCCAAAGGGAAAATAATAATAATAAAAAAATTGTTAAAGCTTCAAAATTTAAACAACTACATGCCAAAAAAAATATTAAATGTTTTTTGCCACAACATGAACTCCCTCTAGGGATAGTGTCTCTTTGTGGGACATTAACTATAGAACAATGCATTCACCTTGGGCTATGGATTCATATGTTGTGACGAAATTGTAACACCTTCCAATGTAAATCCAATCTACATTGACATATACAATGTGAACAATGACCTGAACCACTCTGTTTCTCAAAATTGAATAAAATGTTTAAGGTATTGCCCATTCATAGCTAGTGCAAGTATCTCTCCATCAATATTCCAAATAATGAAGGTATTGTTTCCTTTGAAATCTGCTATCTTAAAGGGGTCAAACCACAAGCTACCAAATTTCCCATGTTTGCCTTTGTCTTGTCATCAAGCATCCCATCCTCATACTAGATCTCTAGGAATAAATTCTCTTTCTTTGGCTCTTCTGTCAAATATATTCTTAATTTTTGTCTTGGTAAGTCTCTTTTACCTTTTCTCTATATTGTTGTAATTATGTAATTGATTTATTCTCCTTATAAGATCATTAGGTTCTTCATATGAGTCCTATCAGATCTTCATTATTGGAAAAACAAGCTGAGTAGGAAAAATGGCATCAATTCCATATATCAATTGAAATGGAGTTTTAGTTGTACACCTTTTGGTTGAGACCTTATTTTCCCAAAGTGCATATTTAATATTTGCATCCCAATTTCTCATGCTTTTTTGTAAAACCTTTCTAATCATTCTCATTAAACTCTTGTTTGAATATTTTGGTAGCCTATTTACTTGACAATAATAGGTTGTTGAATGATTAAGAATGATATTATACTTCTAATATAAATTGATGTTGTTCATTTATTTGAAATCTTGGACATTATCTATGATAATCTTTCACGGGAAATCGAACCTAGATAAAATATTTTCTTCTAAAAAATTGGTCACAACTGCATCTGTTGCAATCTTGGTTAGGAATGCTTCCACCCACGTGGTGAAGTAATATGTGGTTATGAGTATCCATTTATCCTAGTTGCTAAAGGGTGGATGGATCTCCCATATAAAATCAAGGCCCCATCGTGTAAATGGTGCTTCTACCAAAACTAGAATCAATGGAAATGGAGGGAGCTTCTGTTTACCTACAAATTTTTGACATTGTACACAAAATCAAACTCTAGAATTCACTTCTGCAAACAACTTGGGTTAAAAAAAATATTCTCTCAACATCTTGTGGGCTATTGCTCTCAAAGCATAGTGTCCTCCACAAACACCCTTGTCAAATTCATCAATGATTCCATTCCTTTCTTCCACAATAAAACATAACAAAAGAACACCTAATGGATCCTTCTAATACATTTGTTCATTTAAAATGCAAAACTTTATAGCTTGAATTTTTAGAGAGATCATTTTGGCCTTATTTAATTGTAGTGGACATTCCAAATTCTGCAAATAAAACACAATATCCTTGTACCATATTAACAAAGAGAATTTTTATTTTACCCTCAAGAAATGTTCTTATGTATTCTTCTTATTGGGATCTATTAAAGAATTCTCTTATGGATTCTTCCTATTGGGTTCCATCAAAGAAGGTTCTTGTGGATTCTTCTCCGTAAGTCTATCTGAAAGAGACTCTGAAATCTACATGATGGAATTTATTCCTAATACTCTACAATTTAATTCTACTAACATTTTAGTTGGTTCTTGTCATTTAATTTACTTTGTAGGTTTAATCTCCATTTCAAATTGTTGGGATTTTGCAATACACTTTCTTCTTTTTCCATCACTATATGAGTTAAAATAGTTTTGATAGTACTATTAGGAACATAAGTTGTTATTTTGGAATGAAAAACATATGTGCTGAATGATTTTAAGGCTTTAACTAATGCATAAGAATGTTTCTACAGAATAGCATACTTTAACTCATCATCTCTCAGAGTTTTTCTAAAGAAAGCAATAGGTTTTTCATAATTATGTTCATTCTTTTGTAACAAGTTGTTGCAATGGTAGAATATGAAGCAAAGGAGAATATAATAAATGGCTTGCTATAATATGGAATGGGGAAAACATGAGCTTCACCTAGTTCTTTCTTGATCTAGTAGAAATAAGTTTGTGCTTGAGGTGACCACTTAATATCATGATCTCTTTTAACCATATCAGTCACATCTTTAACTATCTCTAAATAATTAAGAACAAACCTCCTTAAGAATTTGATCTTACATAAAAATGACTAAGTTTCCTTTTTATTCCAAGGAAAAATCAATAACTTTAATTGTCAATACTCTTCCATGGTCAACTCAAACACCTTCTCTTGAAACAATATGGCCCAATAATTTTCCCTCCTTCATAACCAAATGAGATTTCTTTGGATTGAAGGAAATGGTAAATTTTCTACATTTCTAAAATTTTGTTGAAGACGCTTCAAATGCTCTAAATATGAATTTGGAAAATTTATATATATATAATCTAAATAAATTATAGTGAAACTATATATCTCCAACAAATGTGAGATCCATGGCCCTTTGGAAAGTTGCACATGCATTCATTAAGCGAAAATGAATTTTAGCATACATGAATGTACCCCATGGCATAGTAAAAGTTGTTTTACTTTAGTCTTCAACCTATACTTCTATCTGATTATAACCTAAATATTGATCAATCATTGAAATCATTTCTGCTCCAATCACTCACTACAAGATATGATCCATTCTTAGGAGTGGATAATCATTTTTCATAGACACATTATTCAAGTTCTTGACGTCTACACAAAGTTTGATCTCACAATTTTCCTTTCTCACAGGAACCAAATTTTTCTATCCACTTATAATATGAGTCAAGGGCACTATGATCTTAACATCTAGAAATTGATTTACTTGCTTTTCCATCTTTGGTAGCAAAGGACGATTCACTAATCTAAGTTTCTTCCTGAATGGATTAGAACCTAATTTTAATGGAATCTTATGTTGAATTTTTGAGGCATCGTAAGTTTTAAAATCCTCATATTTCCATGTGAACACATCTATATATTGCTATAAAATATTCACATGCTCTTTGTTTTTTTTGTTTTTTTTTTTTTTTTTTTTTTTTTTTAACAGTGGAATCAGCAACAGGGGCAGCCTCGCGACTTGCGTTACACAGGATTGATTCTGACCGCTACCTCTATAACCACTGGGAGCTGCGACCGCCCCTCTATACAGCTCCAGGGTAAGTTTGAGGGATTTGAACTCGTGACCTTCAATACGGAGCCCGTGTTTCTAATGAACTTCACCGCATTGTGATTACCAACTCGCCTACCCCCGTGGGGCTTTCACATACCTTTTATTCACTTCATGAGGCAAAGATGTTTAATAAACTTTGGTTCTTATTCTATTCCAACATTACAGTGTTTTTTCTCCTCTGGTTATTATTTTGTAGTTGATTTGACAAGTTTATGATTATAGTCAAATAATCTTTCTAATGGTAGCAATCCCTTTCGAATAAAATTATTATTTTTAGTTGCATGATCTTGTGATCTACTATCACATTTACCCTTTCAAGTTTCGAATTTGTTATTTCAATTACATCATCTTGCTCTAATTCTTGATCAATATGAGTGGTAAATAATTCATCCACCATTTCTAGGAACCTTTTCATTTAATGATCATCCCCAAAAACTTTTTGGTTCCTGATGTTATCAAGGATGGAGGGCCAATCCTAATTTCTACTTCATAAAGTAATTGAGGGTTTATTAGAGTTATAAAAATGCTTGTTTCTACCATTGAAATAATTTTCCATCTATTTATGTTACCTTGGGATTATATCAATATTGAAAACTTGAAAGAAATTTTCTACCATATCCAAAACTTATTTCCTATAAGGCATGAAATCTAGGATGCTTTGTCTAACATATATTTTTACATGTTTGGTCACCAACTATGAATCTTTTAAAGCAACAAGATTTAAAATCTTGAGTTTCTTTGCAACTCCTAACCTCAAAATCAACATGTTGTATTTAGCTACATTATTTGTAGCTTCAAATTCCATTTTAAAAGAGAGAGTAATGATCTCCTTTGAAGGAGAGATTAAGATATTCCCTGCTCCTTAGCCTTCTCCAGTGGAAGCTCCAAAAATATATCTTACATACTACATCTATTGAATAATTAGTATTTCCAACAAATCTATCTATAGCATTAGATAAATCAACGTCACTATTTATAACTAAAACATAGAAACCTAAATCTTGCTCTATGGTATATACAAGAAAATAGTTAGGATTATTCGCATCACTAACTGGCTAGGTGAACTTTTCCTCCCTATATAATCTCATATTTTCTCCCACAAAAACAGGAATTGTAGCATAGTTCATGTCTAATTGAAGACATCCTCCCAATTTTACACCCCATAACCTTGTCAACAATAGCATTCCAAATTTAGCTGGTATGTCTACAACTACAACATCCATAACCATGCTCTTTGAAATAATTTGAGATAATGACAAAACCAAATCTTTGATAATACCAATACACTTGACCATTTTCAAGTCAAAAGAATATAAATCTTGGTATTATGCTCTAGTAACCTACAAATATAACATATTCATTAAAGATTTTGGCATTAAATCATGAGAAGCTCTAGAGTCAAGCATGTTGAAAATCATAATTACTTGTGAATGTTTGTTGGTTTTTTATTAAATTTATGTTTTTATTCTTCATCAAGCAATTACCAAAAGTACAAAACATGAAGATCACAAAAGACGGAAAACACAAAGTTGTAGGCTCAAATCCTAGGAAAAACCCCACAATGGCGAAAACCCAAGAAACCATCTTCTTATTGAATCGGATCAAAGTGATATATCCAACACTAAAAGACCAACACCAAGACTGTCACAATGAACCCAAGTCAACCCATCTCCAAGTCTCTTTCACCAAGTCAAAGTCAACATTAGTCAAATCTCTAACTTCTAGTTATCCCTAAAATTTCGGGCCTTGAAATCTCGGCGCTATAACAGCTTCTAAAAAACCGTAGGTACTTCACATGTGTGGACAGAATTAGGGCAAAACAGTTCGCTTTTTCTCTTCTTATATCTTCTCCTTACTTCGTTAGTTTTTTTCTCTAATTCTTGGACAAAACTCGATGTGATGTCGAAATGTAGAACACATGTGCCAATATACAGTTGTTTGACCATATGAAGTGACACAACTTATGGGATGGCCAACTTGTCCATATGGAGGGTCGACTTGGTCTTGTGAAGACACATTGACTCAAAAATAAATTTCTTTTCTTTTCTTTCAAAAAGTCTAAAATGCGAATTTGACTCAATGACTCATAATAAATTTTCTTTTTAACTCAAATGATCCTATAAGCACGAAGAACATGCTTTGACTAGAAAATAATTATTATTATTATTATTATTTTCTTATTTTTTCTTTTACATGAAATACATATTGATACAAGTACAATGATAATCATGAAGACCATACCTAGTTACATTCTCAACACTCCCTCTTAACTAGGGAGGTATTCACAATGACACAATAGGATACCAGGATAAATTGAAATATTCTCATAAGACGAGTTTGGATTGATAAGCATCATCATAACCAACATTGTCAATTACAAAATAGCAAGGCCTTGACTGACAAGCTATATCTCTCCATTATATCAAACCATAATGTTGGTAGGCATACACTTGGACACCACCACCACCTCTCAAGGAACATAATTTGAATGTTCACCAGGTATGTCCTTACAAGACTATTCTTATTTTGGATATCTCCCCCATCCTCAAAGAATATTGGTCCTTGGGACTACTCTTATCTTGGATTCACAATCCTCAATGAGTATTGATCCTCAAGACTACCACTATACTCGATACCATTCCTCAAGGAGTATTGGTCCCAGGTGCTTATCCAATCCTCCATTATCCATGTCAATGCCTTCATTAGGCTTACGGTTGTTAGTCTTGGCCATAATGCATGACATAGGGAGAATACGGTGTCCCTTGTCAGTCCCTCTCAAGAAAGGAGGAACAACCACAATACTCATCAAAGCATAGACTACACTTACTTCTGAGGATATCTTTTGTAGATGTTGCGCTCCTATCTTGCATCATATCATAAAGAGCTTCGACCTACCTAGACATTTTTCAATCTTCACATAGTTCTAACATGTCATCAAATAGTTCTTATGGAGCCAAACTCTTTAAATATTGATCACACAAGCCTTCACATACTATTTCTTCGTGACATGGTTTTTCCTTCATCCCTTTTTCAAGAAATTATATCTTCTTCCATAAAGCATTAGTAATATCTCTATCAATAATAGCACCTGTCAAACTAATTAGTGTAGAGCCAATTATAGCTCCCTCTTTTCAACTGAGGAGGATGAACTTCTTCTAGACTAGTATCAAACCCATCATATCATCAAGTGATCAACAAACTATCTCATGACTTCTTGTATCAATTTGTTTCCTTTCCTACCTTTATAGTGTACACACTTCTGCTATATACTCTTCCTAGAAATCATATCATATCCTAAACATTATGATTTCATTCCTCATTATCAAAGTTGTCAAAACAATTAATGTTGCTCCAAATTGTAAGATCATTCAAGTATTTTTCTACTTATAGCTCCCTTGGAAGTCATCATTACTTCCTTTTCTAACTTTACACTCTTCAAGAAATAATGACCAATCAAAAGTCCTACCAATGATGCGTTCTTGCTTCCACATGTTAAAATATCCATCTAGGAGAGTCTTGACTTTCCTTTCAACATTTTACCAAGACATATGATGCTTTTTCTATCCAAGTACATTTTTGAATCATGTTCTTCCTTCAAATCCCTCAAAAACTCTTTTAAGGTAAGTGTACATATTCCTTCCAAGTTTCCATCAAACTGCTTCTTTAATCTTCTTTGAAGATGATGACCATTGATGATTAGGTTCCTTCTTTGTGATGAGAAGTGCCACATTTATGCTTCCAAGTTTCTTCTAGATTTTTTTGCATACTTTCATACTTCTAGAATGCTTCAATGTTGCTTAGTAGAATATACGTATGCTACATACTCTTGATTCTTCCATTCAAAAGCTAGACTTTGGTAGTATCATCATACCGGTACTTGAAACAAAATATAATATAGGAAAGGCTTTTATATTGCTGCATAATGACCTTGATTATGTTATGTATTGCTACTAATAGATCTTGCTTGCTAATGGTGATAATGACTACTTCCAAATGTTTATGATGAGATGCAACTGAGTGTTCCTTCTAAGTATACTTTTCTAGTTCTTCTTCTTGATCTTCATAATTATTTTGTGAATCCAAAAATATTCTACACTTTAAATGCAACTATAGCTACTACTTTAACTATTATAAGAAATAAAACACATTTGCTTGCATACTTCAATAATAGATATCCTTGAGGACTTCAGCTTTAAGTTTCTTTTTAGGTCCTTCATATTCTATTACATGTGCCGGTATCACAGAGATAATCTTCAAATATTAGTGTCATAGTTATTCCATAGAGATGCAACGTCTCGGTCTAGATTCCTTTGGTTTGGTAATTTTATCTTGGCATTATTGATACGTTGGATTCATTATGTAATTCATTCTTCTATTATGTATAGGAAAGGAGTCTTGGTAGTTGCTTCATATATCACAGTCCTTCTATAGGGATATATAACACTACCTATTACATTGATAAGTATGCTCTTTACAAATTTTTGGTCTATAACTTTAGATATGATCTATTACATATCATAGCAAGGTGACATGTCCCAGTTCTTGCTCTTCGTATATAGACCTTGTCCATTGTATATATTGTATTCATGACAAACTATTGCATGTTGCATATAGCATAAATTCCTTTGTGTCCTACACATATTGGACTAGAATGTATCTTGGACTTATATTATCCCTCTAGGGCTCGGCTTAGAAACCAACTTCAAAATGTGAAGGAAAACAAGCACTTGGATGATTGAACTATTTCATCTAGATCTAGAATGGCAATAAGAGTATTAATTTCAAACTTTTGTAGAGCTTGGAGAATGAGCATACGTTGGATTTTAACATGGTACTTCATTCAAGATGCCTTCATAAATTTCGGTCTAGTATTCCACTCAAGCGAGGAACAATTCGAACCTCTGATATTTGTGTTAGCACAAAGAATGATGTCAAAGAGATTTATATAATGAAGAGAGATATGTGCCACTTGACTTGGATGCCACATAGTTATAATACCATAAGGATTTCAAGACTTGTATGTCACACAGTGTCATAAAAGATTCAGATGCCACCATATAAGTCACATGTTTGGATATGTTATATATGCTTCTTGTCTTTGTCATTTCTTGAGAATGGATGTAGATTGTCCACATAAAATTATAGTGTTGTAGAAGACTCAAATATCGTATATAGATGTTTAGGGTGTCAAAGGTATGAAGCTCGAATTGTCAAGTAGTTTAGATGCACTTTTATTAAATTTTGATGAGTGCCACAGTGAGCTCGGCTACATAGAAGAGAGTGTCTCTTGGAGAGATATGTCACATAAACTTGTATTGCAAAGATATACTTCTTCATAGAGGCTTACATTACAGAGATACCACAGGAATTTTGTATGAATATGTGCTTTTGTTTTAGGTTTACCACAGTTAACAACAACTTATGTGTTCTTATTTTCCAACCCTGAACTTATCAGTGCAACATAGTGAGTAAATTTTGATCCTTATTTCAGATGTATTACAAGTCTCCTTTCTTAATAGTTTCAGTCCTCCTAGTTATAGTACATAGATCTCCTATCATGCAAGGATATAATCCTTCCTTTACAAATGAGCTATGCTTAGTAAACATTCTCACAACCCATAAAGTAACCTTGATGCCTTCTACCTTGGTATGAATTTTGGATAAGAGTATAAACTTCATGTAGAATCCATAACTTCATATTTGAAGAAAAGAGTATATGTCACAGAGATTGTCATTTGGCTAGGACGATGGAGTGTGGAAGAGTACTTACTTGTCAAAGGACATGACGTTGTTATTAGGATGATGATATTCAATTCTAGCTACTACAAGAGGGTCTTTAAATATGCCAACAAGATGTGATATTCAAACTATCTTCCTTCACCTTAGCTCTGATACCATGTTGAGAAATCATAATTACGATAGATTCCTCTTACATCCTAATTACTTTTGAATGTTTTGTTAGAAATTATATATTACAGTGCAATGGAACACCTAAAATATTGCAGAAACACAAACACATAAAATGCATAAAACAAGAGAGACACAGATGTGGTTCACCTAATTTAGGTTACATCCACAGAGAAACAGCCAACCTTTCCTTTATATTATCCAGCAAAATGAAGAGATACAACCGACAGCAAATTCGATGTAATTTCCTCTTCGCTCTCGCATAGTCTCCTCACTCTTTCTCACTTAGAATACACATATACATACATATAGACACAATACAATTCCGTCGTATAAATCGAGGGGTTTCCTTATAGGGAAAAAAAAAACCCTAAATTAAACATAACTTCTGCTGTCAAATCATCTTCCTAATGTACGACCCATATTGACTACGAAATTACAATATTTTACAAGGCAAGTTTTCATCTATTTTTAGCTTCGGGGGCATTGCCCCCAAACCCCCACCAGGGGGGGCTCATAAAATTGTTGTTTCCCCCCATGGACCCCCCTGATGGTGATTAAACGGGCGACGTTGCCACCTTGTTAGGAATTGGGGTCCAATATGTCGATTCCTCTAAATAAAGAAGATACTCAGGTTCCAAACCCAACATGTTTGTTGGATTCTTATTAAATTTATGTTTTTCTTCTTCATCAAACAATTACCAAAAGTACAAAACGTGAAGATCACAAAAGACATAGAACACAAATATGTAGGCTCCAAGCTAAGGAAAAACCCCACAATGGCGAAAACCAAAGAAATCCTCTTCTTATAGAATTAGATCAAAGTGAGATATCTAACACCCAAGACCAGGACCAAGACCAAGACTATCACAATGAAAAAGTCGGCCATCCTCCAAGTATCTTTCACCAAATCAAAGTCAACGCTGGTAAAATCTCTAAATTCTGGTCATCCCTAAAAATTTGGCCCCTGAAATCTCGGCCCTATAATAGCTTCTGAAAACCCAAAGGTACTTCACATGTGTGTATAGAATTAGGGAAAAACGGTTTGTTTTTTCTTTTCTTATATCTTCTCCTTACTTTGCTAGTATTTTCTCTCTTTCTTCAATAGAAATTGATGTGATGTCAAAATGTGAACACAGGTGCCAATATATAGTTGTTCGACAATATGAAGAGACACAAATTAAGGGTTGGTTGCCTTGTCCATTTGGAGGGCGACTTGGCCTTGTGAAGACACATTGACTCAAAAAATAAATTTATTTTCTTTTCTTTCAAAAATTCCAAATGGGACTTTGACTCAATGACTCATAATAAATTTTCTTTTTAACTCAAATGACCCATGAACATGCTTTGACTAGAAAATAATAATAATAATAAAATTATGTTTTCTTCTTTTTGCTTTTACATGAAATACATATTGATACAAGAACAAAGATAATTATGAAGACCAAACCTAGTCACATTCTCAACATAGCATAAAATTATGGAGTAGAAAGTCATGGATATTCAATGTAATATATAATGGAGCTTCAACATTAGTATGTTCCTCCATATTTGGCCCAAACATAACAATAGGATTTTCATCTTTCAAGTTAATGATATCGTGTTGAGTAGTTGTTGTTGTAAGTTAGATTACTTTGGCCATTTGTTGTTGATAAACTGGATTTCTGGCAAATTCAATTAAGGGAATAGGAATTTTTACATTTTCTAACTCCTTTCCTAAACTGAAGGGAACTGGAGAATTTTTTATCCTTAATTGTTCCTCATTATCCTTGCTCTGCCTTTAAAGAGTTTTAGAAGATGCAGGACCTTGTTCTTTTTCTTTACCCTTACTTTGATCAATTGTAACTTTCTTATTTTGGTCATCTTGTTGAATTGGATTTGTTATAGGCCTTAAATCATATTTTTTATGCAATTCAACTTGAAGATGATCAAAGAAAATTTTGTATTTAGAAGAGACATTTGGATCCATGCCTTTTAACAACTCAAAAAAAATATCAATGAAAGTTTAATGATCATAATCAAGTTGTGTGATATAATTCAAGGAATATTGATCTTTAAAATCATTTATCTCATCATTTGGTTGTGCATGATCACCTTCAACTTGATCATAAATGACCAATGGGGTTTGAATGGGTTGTCCCACATTTCTCCTTTCTCTTTGCTATATTTGTGGATTGAATAGTCTTCAAAACTGATTTGGATTTCTATGTGCTAGTTCTTGACCCTATCTTGGAGGATTTATACCTTCTAACTCCATTATAGCTATTTTGTTTGATAGGTTTGATCATCCTTGTCATCTCATCTATCTTTTACTCTTCTTTATCTTTGATCACACCTAAAGAACCAAAATCTTCTTTTACCTTTTTATTTTCTCCATGAATTTCTTTCACTCTAATTTATGAGAATTAGTCATATTGGCATCTAATTCTATGGAATCATCTTGCATTTCTAATAATATTGCAGATATTCTTTACCTAAGAATCAAGGAAAAATATAAATCAAAGGCATCAACAAATATAACCGTTGTTATTGGAGGAGATGGTTTAATGTCTGCAATAATCTTATAATATAGCTTATTAAATATTTTAGTGAACTCAAGGATTGACTCCCCACTTATTTCTTTTTATAGCACCGAATTTTGTAAAATAATACAAATGGTCTCTTTTTTCACCCCATTTATTTAAGAAAAATTCTTCTGAGGTTTTCCATGAAGGAATTGAATTAGCTTCCAATTGTCTAAACCACTTTCTTACGTCTCCTTCTAGCTATTGGAAAAACAACCTGGTGTACACATCATCAACTTCTATGCTATTGTTGTCAACAAAATTAAGGAAAGTTGCCACATATTATTTTGTAGTTACTTCACCTTCCTCATTAAAATTAGGTACATGCTTCAAATAAACTTGTGGAAAATCATGAAAATACTAGGATAATTGTAATGGGGCATATATGGTAGCCACTAAGTTTGCTACTCCAACATTTGATGTTGTTGTATATTTTGCTACTATAAAGGTTGTTGTTATAAGACTTGTACTTCAGGTGCAAGAGGATTGATATAAAATTTTAACTCCTTATCTTTCTCAGGGAATGTAAAGGGAATAGAATGAGAAAAGAGTCAAAAAGGTTATTAATTTTTAACTACAAATGGTTTAGCTTCAATAGAGGTAGGAGATAACTCTTCTGGGGCTTCAAGCTGCTCAACAAGAATATCAATTTGTAAAGAAACTCTTTTTCAATGAGGGAAAATTTCAGGAAGTTGAATATGAGGTTTATCTTTTGAATACTTAGGGAAAGAAATAAACTCTTGAGAAATACCTAAAGAATCATATTCATATTTTGCCCTCAAATTCCTTTTAGAAATCAACTTTTATGGATCTAACAATATAGGGATTTCCTCCAAATCAGAATTGATCCTTGTGAACTTTCTATGAGATGTTAATAATTCGTGCAGCATAGTTCTCTAGTTGAAAAACATAGCCAATCTATTCTTTTTTCACCAACATGGAATGGTAATAGCCATTCTCCCAGCGAAAAATATCTTCATCGCTTCGATCCCCAGCAACGACGACAATTTGATGTTGTTCCTTGATATCATTCCTGGCTAGGGAACTGTGTGAAGGCACCAACCTATTTGTTTTTAATAAATGATTCCATATAGATTGCATTGTATTCTCGAAAATGTGAGATAATAGGTTTTATAGACTAGTCAACAAGATAATTTCCAACCAAAACATACACCTGTGTATAAAAAGGGAAGAGATGGTAAATGAGAAATATAAACTGAAAGACTTAAAACATTAAATTAATGCTCAAATCTCTCAATGAGGAAGGCATATTGAAAAAATATTCCAATAATAATACAATTTAATAGACAATAATTATGTGAAATACTCAACATATGTTCTCACCAAGAAGAGATACAATAGAAACACATTGAATCTAGCATAAATCTCTTTACTTATGAAGATGTTGCAATTGACCAAAGGAAAATTCGATGCTCAAATTTAGCCTTTCAAAGAGTAATTCATATAACTTCAAACTATCATGTAGATGTAAAAAATATGATTCATAAGAAATAGATTAAAGCATAACAAAAATGTAGACTACAAATATCTAAAAAGATAATATACTATCACTAATCATAAAAATATTGTCCACATACTTAATACAAAATATAATACAATTCGGTCTCTCAAAATCCAACCGTTGTTCAGATTTTCTTTCCTACACTTATACAAAATCAATACAACAAAAATTCATTGCAAATGCAAATTTGTATAGATAATTTACAAAATAACAAAACGGTTAACATTTTCCATTGATGCCTCAATTCAACTACATCATGTTGATGTAATTACATAATATTTATGGATCAAACTAGGACAACCTGTCCCACTACACTCTAACTGGATAATTGAATGTTGTCATCTTTCTATAAGTGATGTCTACCTCAGTGTATTTATGATAATTGGAAACAATTGGAAAAATATTTTTTACCTAGGATAGGAGGTGAAAGTCATCATTCAACTTGTCAACAATGTATTTCCCTTTCAAAATTCCTAAAATATGTGAAAATTTATAATCGTTACTCCTTTCTCTCAGCAAAAATTATCTATATGCATCTAAATATATCAAACTTTCATTCTAATCCCAGCGGGATGGAAGACCCATTTCCATCAAGGTATTAGATATATTATTGAATGTGTCTACACTATTTTTCATTATTCTACATTTGTCTTGGACCTATTGGACTAGATTTATTTTGGTAAAACCCCTATTAGTTTCCATTGTTATTGAAGTTCTATCTTGAACTCCCAAAGAATGCAATTGTTCCCAGGTCTTGGAATTAAGAAATCTGACCTTTTTTTGGGCTATCTGTGGTTTATTTCTGATTCTATTTGATTCTATTAGATACCTTGTTCTGTATTGTAAACTAGGTTTGATCCATCTCCCATTATTCTAAAAGAATTCCACATGCTTGAAATTTTAGTGAAAATCTCAACCCATAAAATACACCTTGCTTCAGTCAAGGCTCTTGTACCTACTAGTTGATTTTGTAGTTGCTCCTTTCCTGTTGAATTCTTGCCTTTAAGTCTTGATCAATGTGTATGGTCATATTCCTATCAGATACATGTTCCTTTAAAAATACATGTTTCTTCATTTTTTTATTGAAATTATCCTTCCAAGATTTTCAATATCCACACCTTTCAAGCTCAAATCAAAAATAGTCTCATCCAAATTTTTAGATGGATCTACAAGGGTTGATGGTGCTAATGAGGCTCCTAGGAAAACGTGTTCATTCCTTTATCTTAATAGGATTTCAATATGTTTTTCATAATTTTCCATCTTCTTATTCATCTTAATCAATATTGTTAATAATTGTCTTTTTCTTTATGCATTTCCTATAACTTGGGTGTATGCACATGTCCTTTGTTGGGGATAAATGCTTGAATATATGTATCTCTTTATTTAATCAAAGCTTGTATTTATATTGCATCATTTGGGTATGTTCCTAGCTTGATGATCCACTCCTCTAACTCGTCTATTTTCATTTGTTTAGTCCTATTAGCAATATTCTCCTACTTGAGTTGATTGCTAACTTTTGAGACCATATTTTCTACCTTGGATACATTTAATACAATGTTTTTAAGGTTTATGAATACCATCTCACCAGTTTTCCTATGTAGGTTCATTTGGTTTACCAAGTATCTTCTTCAAGTATATTTTGAGTTTCACTGCTTTATAATCTTCTTCTATTTTGATCACTTGAGTCTTTGGCTCTAATACAACCATGTTTAACTATCTTTTTTTGTAATTTAAGCTAGGTAAAAACCTTGTCTAAGATCTTGAGTCTTGTTTCCAAATCTATAAATATGAATCTTGTTTGATTTTATTTTTTTATTCTTAATTTCCATGAATTGGGAATATATGTTATCTTGCCTTCCTAGGGATAAAGGCGACATTCCTATTTGGTTTTCTTGACTTGTAGATGCTAATGGAAAAACTTCCCAATTGAAAGTAGTTTCACTTGATGTTGATTCCTCTGCACTCTGCACTGATATTTTGCTTCTCCTTCTTCTTCTATTTTTTATCTCTTTCCATATTGTTAATCCTCTTCCTCTGTCTCAAAAACTATTTAAATAATTTGTGTATAATTTATTTCAAACTCTGAATCATTCTTCGGTTGAGGATTTTCCAAAAAAATATGCTGAGAGGATTGCTCAACTTTTGAAATTTTCTTTGTACTATGAGTTTGCTCCATTTCCCAAGTATCATTGTTGGTTAGTCTTTCAATGTCTAATTTAGCCACGTGTATATAGCGTACAAATCTCTACTTGGTTCTTCTTTAAGATATGATTATATGAGGATTATAAGATTAGGCCTATCATTGAGGGAACTTCACATGTTTAATCATTTCCTTCACCTCTATGAGAGTAGATATGGTGTTAACAAGGAGCAGGCCCACATCTTTCTTTAATTTGACCATAGCTTGGTGTTTCTTGGAGATAAAATGTAGTTGATTTGAATTCAAACTTTGTCTTATATATTCTAAAACAACGTAAACTTTGAAACGGGAACTGATACTGTTACCCGTTTCGTAGAGATAGCAAAAAATTGACCCGATTTTCAAAAGGGGCAATGCAGAACACATATTTTTTTTAGAACATAGTTTTTGGCACTTTAAATAACCGATACGATTACCCGTTTCGTAGGGGAAGTAAAAACGTGACCCGATTTTGAAAAGTGGTGACGCAAAATACAATTCTTTTTTTTTAGCATATTTTTGACAATTTAAATTTTCTTATGTATTAAATATAAATATTTGATTTAAAATGTTAGTGATTTTCATACTGATTTTGAAACATGTTGATGCAGCATACCTTTTTTTTAGAGGACTTATTTTTCACACTTTAAAATTTATTATGTCCAATTTTTTTTTTAAATTATGATTACTTAACGAATTTTCAAATTTTTTTATTTTTTTTTTTTAAATATTGAGTACTTAAAAAAAAAATAAAAAATCTCATAAACCATAAAAGAATTTGGAAAAAACAAAAAACAAAAACAAAACAAAACAAAATTAAATTTAAATATATATATATATATATATAAGTAAAAAAAAAAAAAAAAAAACATTAACAAACAAAAAAAATTAAAAACAAACTAATTAAAAAAATAGAAAATTAACAAACAAGTAAAATTAATATTAAAAACATTTGAAAAAATCTAAAATAAACTCAAATTATATATATCTTTTCAAAAAAAAATTAATAAAGAAACATGTATTTTTTGATTTTATATATATATATATATATATATGATTATACTTACATTTTTTATTTAAAAAAATAATAATAATTAAACAAATTTTTTATTTAAAAAAAATAAATATTAAAAAATTAATTAAAAAAATAAATAAAAATTAAACCATTTTGTTTAAAAAAAAAAAAACAAGTTTTTTTTTAACAAAAATATTATTTAAAAAAATAAACAAAAAAAAAAAAATAAAAATAAAAATAAAAAATAAAAAATTAACTCCTCCAGCCTCCCGTGGTGGCGTGGCCTTGGGCGGAGGGTCTACATGCAGGCCCTCCGCCCACCTAGTCGCTCGTGGTGGTGCGGCCCTCTGTGGAGGGCCTGCATGTAGACCCTCTGCCCAAGGGCGATCAGAGGAGTTTTAAATTTTTTTTCAATAAATTTTTTTTAAAGCATTTTAATAATTTGTTAAAAAAAACAAAAAACAAAAAAAAAAAACAAAAAACAAAAAATAATAATAATAATTAAAAAAATTGTTTTAATTTTTTTTAATAATATTTTTGTTTAAAAAAATAAATAAATAAATAAACTTGTTTAAAAAAAAAAATTAAAATTTTTCGATAATTTTTTTTGTTTAAAAAAAATGTTTTTTTAATATTAAAAAAATAAAAATTAATTAATTAAAATTTTGATAAATATATATAAATATATATATATATATAATATATATATATATATATATATATTAAAATTAAAAAAATTTAATTTTTTGTTTTTAAATAAAAAAAAGTAAGTTTAATAAAAAAATATTTGTTTTTTTCTTCTTCTTCTCTCAAAAATACATATTTTACATATATATTTTTAAAATTTTCATTTTTTTTTTTTTTTTTAATAATTTGAATTTATTTTTGTTTTTTAGTTTTTTTTTTAAATGTTTTAATATTAATTTTACTAGTTTTTTAAATTTTTTTTTTAATATAAAATTTTGTTTTTTTTTTTTTTTTTTTTTTTTTCAATTTTTTTAATGGTTTATGAGATAATTTTTTTTAACTTTTTTTTGTCTTTTAATATTTGTTTTTCTAAGTAATCAACATTTTAATTTTAATTTTAGTAGTTTTTAATTTTTTTTGTTAATTTTCTATTTTTTTTTTTAAATCTAGTTTGTTTTTAATTTTCTTTTTTTTTTTTGTTTTTTGTTAATGTTTTTTAAATTTTTCTATTTTTACCTACTTAATTTTATAGTTTATTTTATTTTTATTTTTATTTTTTTTCTTTTCCATATTTTTGTTTTTCTTTTCTTTTCTTTTGCCAAATTTTTTTTTTTAATGGTTTACTTTTTTTCTTTTTCTTTTTTACATTTTTATGCTTGATTTGATTTATATATATATATTTTGTCTTTTTTTATTTATTTGAATTATTATTATTATTATTAAACTCTTTTTTGTTTTGTGTTTTTTCATTGTTTTAATTTTTTTTTATGTTTTTATTTTTTTTGAAATTTTAATGTTTTTCAGAGTCATGATAAAATATTTTACGCATTATTTCGAAATGTTGAAATTTTACTCTTGAAAAAAAAAAAAAAAAAAAAATGTTATCCCAATGTCAACACTTTTCGTTTTGAAGGTGTTTTTTGCAGAAAATTTATCCAAAAAAAAATGAGGTGTTATTCGAGCATCAACACTTTTCGTTTTGAGGGTGTTTTTTGGACAATTTTTACACAAAAAAATTGGTTTCCACCGCCATTTTTAAAACATGTTGAAAATTTACCCTAAAAAAAAAAAAGAAAAAAAGAAAGAAAGAAGAAGAAGAAGAAGTTGTTATTCCAGCATCAACACTTTTCATTTTTAGCATTGTTTTTTATGCTTTGACGGGGTTTTTTTGCCAAAGTTCTCGTTCAAAGTTTACATTGTTCTAATATAAAAATCCTCATAGGCTGGGAAGTTGGAAGTTGATAAGGAGGAAGCTCACAACCATATATCTTGATCTCTATGAAATCTTTAAATAAAAACCAATCTCCAATTCTGGTGTCTAGATTAAGCTGAAAATTTTTCCTTATCTTAAGAAAAATTATGCAAGGAGATTCTTCATATATCGTAGAATATACAAGTGACATGAATTTATTAATATAACTAGAAAATGTAGAGTTTTGAGGTTGCCTTCTAACAATGGAAGTCCAATATAAATAGTGCTTGGATTTTCACTTTGATCTTGAAGTTGTAAATGTAGACTGGAAAATCTTTCAACTTGAAAGTATAGAAACAAATAGACTAAAAAGGATTGATACCTAAAATACTTAGTCAAATTATACTAAGACAACTAAAATTTGATGGAATCTACAATATATTGATTGAAATGGAACCTAATAAAAGATTCTTTAATAGGGGAAATGGATGCTAAGAACACTAAGGTTGTTTCATCAACAGATTGATCATGACCATACCCTAATAAACAGAAAACCATGGATATTATTTTTCTAGATAATTTAGGGAAAATGCTAGAAAGGTATGGAGGTACAGTTTATAGTAATGGAACATTCATAGGAAAATATGACTCAACTAAAGTCGTCTTCTCTTCTAAAGTTAATTCATGGTAGTTGAAACATAGAGTATTTTAGTAAAGGGATCAGGTTTCAATTGGCATAACTATACTAAGCATTTCTTGGATTCCTTAAGGTTTTACAGAAAATAAAATTACTCCATTCTTGGATATAACAACTTATTTATTTAACAAGTAGTTACCAATGGACCATGTTACAGGCTTTCCAAAAGGGTGAGTTTGCGAAAAAGTGAATTCGTCCAAAGACGATTCTTGAACCAAAGAAATATCTTCCAGTTCCGTAAAAAATTGATACGCCCATTTGCTTAATTTGTAAAGGTCAAAATCAAATTGGGTACCATGAACATCCTTCCCCGATCAATTATTGGTCATGCTTCAAAAATTAAAAGTCAAGAACCCTCAGTGGATTCAAGTTTAGTTTCTTGCCCTTCATTCTGAAAGAGAACAAGACGAAGACTGAATTTCATCCAGCGAATAACTGATAAGAAATGTTGATAAACATCCACCAGTCACTGGTTTGATTGTACTAGTGGTTCCTTGGTCGTCCTTGTTCTTCAATAGCCATTTATGGGACAAATGATCACTTTTTCCCCTTTTGCAGTCGAGCCATCAGTTTTCGGACACTCAACACCCTTCATTTGGTAGAAACCATGTGAAAACATGTTCCCCAACTATTTTTCAAACTTTGATGGCATCATTCTTACATGGTTTACATGTAGGTTGATAGCTTATTTCCACCTAGATTCCCTCAGCTAGCATTACTTGGTTTTTCGGTCCACCGGTCATGTCACCCCTAAACATTTTTCGAGGAGGAGTGATAGTGGTTTTCGAAATTGGAGGAGGGGGGCCTAAAACACTTCATTGATCAACACGTAGCCTTAGCGATATTCAAAAAAAAGTACAACACCCTAAAGGCCACCCTTTAGATTCATTTCCATGAAAGAAACCAACAAGGAAGTCATTTCCCAGAATAATATTATGTATTCCATTTGTCTGGGGTGGTCCTTGTTTATTTTTGTTTGATACACCTGATCTCTTCTTGATTGATCACTGACTGATAGCTTATCTCTATCCCCAATCCCCCTAGTAATAATAAGGAGTCCTGAAATGACTGGTAGCCATGGATCTATCTACGTTGAATATGCACTCTTTGAGCTACTCAAAATTTATCATATGTTGTGGAATGGTAGAAATTCATCCAACTTCCAAACTTTATTTAAAAAATAAATAAATTTCCTAACTTGTAAAGGCTTCAAAATTTAAATTGTTGTACGCCAAAAAAAATAATATTAAATGTTTTGTGCTTCAATAGGTATTGTCCATGCCTCAATGGGGGAACACATTGATGAAAAGATACTCTCCTACATATTAATGGATGGAGTGAAGATGGTTAGTAGTAGACAAAAACCACCACATTGTTCAAATCAAATGGTAACTAGCCATCTAAAACCACCACAAGTGAAAATGGTCGTGTATCCCTTCAATAAATTTCTCACCTTGCACTTGATAAGGGGGAATATTAGAAATCAGTGATGATAATCAAGCTTCAAGTTTCAAATACTTGTCACAATCAAAACACATTCAATATTTGGGAATTTCAACATACCATCTAGTCTCCTCAAATCAATCAAATCAACTATTGGGATGATAATAGAAGAATTTCAATTGTTCACTTCTAGTTGAATTATTCAACATCCAAATATTGGTAATTTTTCAGCCATATCTTCATCGAAACTTCATCCAACAATTTCATATTTAATATTATACAAGTTATTGTTAATGGTACAATTATTCAAAATTGTGATTAATGAAGTATTAATGTTAGACTATGAGTCCCTAGACAATCACAAAATTCAAAACCACATTGCCATCATTCTCTTCGATGAAGTACTGGTATGATCAATTGATGAGTTTTCAATGAGAAATAGATCTATAATGGTCAAATTCATGTAATATAAATTGAGATCATGAGGCCAATTCAAGCAGAAAAGGCCTAGCATAAATCCTTTTTTGACAAATTTTATTCTTGTCTCACTTTTGCTAATTATTAACAAGTATAGCTTTAATCTCCATATATTTTGTGGGATATTGTGGTCTTCATGGGATTACTCTTTCAATATTTGCACCATTAATCCTTTAAGGCAATAAAACCCCTAAAGAAATTTTAATTGAATGGTTATAGTATCTCTAATATCCTCCACAATATTAGGTCTAAGCCACATTATTTCTAGATTTTTACCCTACCCTTGATTTTGGTATCATATAACAACACCAAGTTCCATGTGTGAAGCTCTTCCTTTGGATCTATAAATTCTCTTATTTTATTAGTTATTTTCGCATTAAATTTTTTTCACAAGGTTTAGACATCCTTTTTATTATTAAGGCTAAGGTTTATTTTAGTTCTCTAATTTTGGTTGTGTATACATGTATTTTATGACTGGAGACAACTCTTGTGGATTTATTCCATCTTTATAATCCATACTTATACGATTGTGTCACCTCTTCTTGTTTTCAACTACTTGTACTTATACAATTGTGCCACCTCTTATTGATATCAACTTCTTATCTTGAAGATAGATCTGGCTGAGAGATTTTAAACATTGATGATCAATATGAACACAGTGGATCCTCCCATAAATTTTGAAAACTCACACCACAAAAACCACAAAATGCAAAACAAACCATCTTTATATTTTACTCGGTGCTCAAGATAATGACCAAGAATTTCAAGGCATGGCGTTTGGTGTAGCCTTCATGAATGGGTTCACTAACAAGTAGTGTGTGAACTTGTTAAAAGTGAATATCATGGCGAACCCTTCTGTTTCAATGGTTGAATAGTTCCTCCCAATCAAGTAAAGTTTCAAATTACATAATAGAATAGATTATCTATATTTTCTTCTCTATAATATCTTCATCCAATATGGAAAACTTAAAATAGGTGCTCTTACCATTTTCTTCTGTAAGAGATCCAAATACCCCTATAATACTTTAGACCATACAAATTATATGTCCTTGAAAAATTCATCCATGGGGAAAGTGATGTTGAAGTTTTACTCGTTGAATTTGTGATATTATCCCATATGACCTAGTGCAATCCTGACTTGCTTCTAACTATTCAAATGCCTCAAATTCACATTTATATTCATCTTAGTAATGTATACCTTCAATCCATCTTTATATGCAATACGACCAGGAAGGATACCTAAAACTGTATAAAAAAATACACTTACTAATATTCAAAGATAATATAATTTATTGATATATTTCAGCATCAACCTTAGATCATGAACATGGTATTTCAAATGTTGTATATGGTACAATAATATAAATAAACAAACATGGCGTCATATAGGAATTCATAAAAAGACTTGACAATATTCGTAGAGAATAATCATACAAGTAAACTACCTAGGTGTTATATAGGAATTCACAAAAATTCTTGACAATAATCTTAAATAATATTGCATGTGTGATTTTCAATATGGATAAAATAACCTTATATGTGTAGCATACCACCTAATAATCCCAGCCCCAAAAAGGTTAGCAAGAATTGGTTACTATGTTGACCCGACTCCCATAGTCACGTCATGGAAATGGGGTCTAAATTTTTTGACCTCTTGCAACTTCAAAAATAGGAAATAAATAGCATCGTTGTGGTCATCTCGTGGAGACCATTCCAATGATGTAAAATTGTCCTCAATCTGACTCCCAAATTGCAAGATATGGCCATCCATGTATTATCCATTTAATTAGCACCACCTCACCAACCTACCATGTGGCAATATCAGTCGACCTCTCTCTGCCATATGGATGTACTACAATAGTTTTTGACCTGTGCATGCACGTTGAACCCCATTACGAGGACCAACACACAACGTACATATAATATATGTGCATATGTATAATACATAATCATTGGCCCCTCTCCCTGCCACATCATCCCGGAACAACCATCTTGGAAGTTTATCTCCTGCCCCTCACCTTATCTTCTAAGGATGACCCTTTGGGGATTACATGGAACCCTAGTGGTCCCCTCTCCCACCATGTCCTTGCTTCATTGGCAGCGTCTTTGCACATTTGGTCCCACTCCTACCATATCCTCTTAGAGATCAAATCACGAGATTTATCCTTAGTGCCCCACTTGAAATCTCTAGGGTTTGAGACCTGGGGTGATGTATACTACCCCAGGTCCCACCTAGTCCTCTGAGGCACAATACACCCGCTTCCTGCATTACAATTGCTTTGGGGTTTTCCTTCGTGACGAATTTCCAATGCATGACCACCAGACCCACTACCATGTCCGCTCAACTCTTCTATCTAGACAAAATTTTCCTTGCCTCCCTTTAAATTCTTTGACGATGAAGTTTTGGGGCATGTGGACTGTGCTCATGCTTCCTCTTCCCTGCGGCTCAGATATCTCTGCCTTCACACTCAGTTGTATCTCTCTGTCACTTGACCTACTGGGCTTGGGTCTCCCAATTCTTTTGATCCCTACACTTTTGAATCCATGGCTTAAGTAATATAAGGATTACCTTGGCCCTTCCACCCTCAGAACTCAGTCCAGGTGGATCTATTACTTGAGGGCCTATGATGGCTTAGTGCCTGAGCCCTTATTCCATTGTGTCTAAGCCTCGGCCTGATACTTGTGCACATATATATACTCATGGCTTGAACTTGGTGGACTTAGTCCAAGTATTAGCTATGGAGGCTCTGATAAAGATGGAACCTAAGGCCAATATCGGTCTAGCATATACATGGGTTCGAAAGCTCCTCAGTCTACATCCTGCAAGGTATATATATTTATCCAAATGTTATTTCTCAGAAGCTTAAAATAAACTAATTAACAGAGGTATTCTACCTCTTCATACGCAGACAATAGACCAACCAATAGACAGGATAATTTCATAAATAAACCATTCATGAAGGTGGATATTCTAGAGCATTTCAACACAGGAATGTTGCATTCCTCATTTATGCAAGAGACAACACTCGTCGGTAATTAGTATAACAGTAATTTGATACAATAGTCATAGATGTAATACATAATGGTCAAAGATGTAATATTAACAAGAACATAACATAAGAGTGTACATATCTTATAAGAGATCTGGAAATTGAGAGTGGGACTCTAACACTCCACCCAACCATAGACAAGCTACAACCATTATTACTTGTAGTTGTCACCCCCTATCCAAATTTGAGTGCTTGAGGTGGAGTGCTTGGAGAGAAGTTTTAACCGAAAACGTAGCTGAAACAAGATGCACAAGGCCACGCTACCATCATCCACGAACTACACAAACCTTCACCTAGTGTTACCTAACTTTACAGACATGATTTACCTTCATGTCAGGATATTGCAATACAGATATTATAGATCACACTTAAAAGAAGAGAGTTCACTTCAGAGGTAGGTTCCTCTGGTTTTAGGAAATCCATTATTCTCTCTCTATAATTTTCACCCAATGAGCCTTCTCAGGGTTCCTCAGCTAATTAACTCTGCAGATATTTCACCTACTCTCTACCCTCTTACCTACGCTTCTCTATAGGAGATTTATTTTCTCCCTCCTACTCGAGCACATGTGTCTGCCAACAAACCAACCATCTCCCTACATGATAGTGGGAGAGTGTCTATTTTCCTCTTCCTATCTATATATGCAAGGTTGTGTGGGAATTCTTGCCCCCAAACAAACTAATATTTTGTCCTCATCCTAGCTTCATGCCAGTCAACCCTCTAGGACAATGTAGCCCATGTTGCCTTTAATATTTTGTCCTTTTCCTTTCTTATAGTTGGAGCTAATGGACACCTAGTCCTACCCTCATTTCTTCAGTTAAATTTATTGCACATTCATCCCATTAAACTTTCATCCAACCAAGACTATTATTTAAAACAACAATTCCCTCAAGCAATCTCCTTCCTGAAACAATCTCCCTCCTCAAGCAACTGGAATATGTGTCCCTTTCTCTCAGCCCTTTAATTAATTACAATTTATTTGTAATGAAGGAATCTTGAACAGAGGATGTCACAATCCCCTCCCCCTTGGGGGAACATCATCCTCGATGTTCAATAACCATATACAACAAAACATGTTTTAGACCAAACAATGTTGATTGTGGAGCTTTATATATGCAGTTCATTACAACTTTTACAACACATCTTATATGCACAGTGGCTTACCCATCCACTAGGTAATCATTAATTCATTAATTCAGCCATCTCCCAATGGCCCTTTTTGCATTCTTTGGTTCTTCCATTGTGCTCAATACAACTTGGATTTGTTCCTTTTCTATGGAGCGTTGCCTGCCTCCACTGTCCAGCATTATTATCCTTGTTCTTCGTGTTCCTTCAGTAAATAGTTCTCGACTCATTATTTTCAGCCACACCCCCAATTTGCTTCTAATTTCAATCATCCATGCGCATGACCCTTTAAAACAAATTTCTCGACCTTCCCTTCTCTTCTTCCTAGTCCCTCGAGCAATCTAGTCACCCCCTTCTGTGCAATCACACACCTTCCATGTGCAGGTATCCCCTTCTCTACTTCCCAACCCCTTGGGAGATCCACTCCTTGAAAATGTTTCCTTACATCAGAAGAGTCTCATAACCAAGGCAAGTCCCTACCTCAATGCTTTCATACCGGTCATAGCATGCTTCATGACAATCAATTGGCACCATTAGGTGCCAATGTCCCACAATGTACTTATTCCTAAAATATTTTAATCAGCATGTCATTGTGCACTATGATATCTTAAAGTTGTTGTTATTCACTTTGAATCCAAGTCCATTCACCCAATCGGGCAATTTCCATGCTTTCCTACATCAAGGCACACAATTCTCCATGACAATCATCATAAGAAATTGCAATAATTTAAATCATACCTCATTAACAACTTATTAATGAGGTGACATTTGCAATTCTATTTTGGTTCCTGTTATCACTCAGGTTGTTCCCCAAAGTTGTAAGAAAGGGAATACGGTCAAGGTAACCACAGACCAATCTTTTAGATACAGATTCTAGCCAATCTGCATCCAGAGAGGGCTCTCTCTTTATAATTTAGCTTTGTTTTGAATTATGTTAGGCTAGTTATGAAGTGCAAGGGTTTTGTTTGGAGTTTGGTTGGAGGGATGGAAATTCAATAGAACAGTGAGGTAAAACTGAAAAGTTTCAGTCCATTGGGCATGATGGAGTCAAAGAAGGATAGCTTTCTGGATTTGGTTTTTCAACAAAGGATGGTATCACAGAGCAAGGTAATCAAACATGGAACAATTCATAGGCTGGAATCAGGTGGAATGGAGTCAATGGGTGAAGGGAAATTAAGAATCCTTCATCATGTTGACAGAGGGAAAATGGCTGACTACTGTTAAGGAGCAGTTAAGAATTCCTTAGCAAATATTCAAGATGGAAGAACCAGGGGAAACAGGAGCAATTAAGAATTCACTATTTATTCTAATTTTGAAGAAAACATTAATAATAACAAAGACTGAACACAGAGTGCAATCAAGCAAATTCTGAGTTATTCTTTTTCTCTATTATTTAGATCATGAAACATAGATGATATAGTAAACACAAAAACTGTAAAACACAAGTTAGAAGGGACTTATTGATCCATAAAACGATTCAAGAATTCTGTAACAGGTCCTTAGCATCAATTCCTCATCCAGTGAGCTCGACAAAAATGGTTCCAACAGCTTTTTATTCCAAAATTCTTCAGTATTACAGTCAAAACTATGAACATCCACCACCAACCAACCCCAAATACTTCATCTGGGGGGGTATTTATACAAAAATGTCAAAATATCTTACAAAATATCTGATAGAAATAATATCTGATGACAATTAATGCTTCTTTTGCAAGAGATAGAGACGAACAGTCTCGAAAACAGGGGAACAATAAATTGATGTAATAAATTTGATGTTGTGTTGGTTGTTCCGTCTTTATGGGATGTACCATAGGTAGGTTCTGCGAGTCGGTTTGTGGCTGCCATCCACTGATATTCCGCGCTGGCTATTACACCTTGGCTAGACTTTCTTTGACCTTGATGTGATGCGCTTTGACCCGCATGACTCTGATTCATTTCTGTTCTCCGCATTATAGTAGATGGTCCAAAATTTTCAATTGACCAAGGATACCAAAGATAAGTTTATAGAATTTCTAACATACTTTGCCACCACTCTGGTCCTGGTAATTTATGTCTCTGAAGCTTCCTCAAAGTTTCGTCAGTCTCTGTGTACCTGAAGAAATTAGGTGGGATGGTGAACAGATGCTTCACCTCGTGCTCTATGTAGAACAGATTTTCTAGGCTGTCATAAAGGGCTTGGCCAGATGGAAGTGCCTTCTCTCCTGAAGTACTTGATGATGTATTAATTTGGTCAACAGCATATGTATTCAATTTAAGTGCATAGTCTTTGTGTTTCATCAGACGATCATTACTTCCCAAAGGACTTGGCAAACCTTTTTGATGCAAGACTGTAAAATTTTCTGTGAAAGAATTAACCTCTACCTGCATGTCCTGGCATCTTCTTTCCAAATTTTGCATTAGAGTTCTCATGGTTAGAACTCTCTTGATGTCTAGAATGGTGCCTGTTCTGTCTCTGATTTCCAGTGCTTCCAGTTCTTCGCTGGTCTTGGTGTTCAAAAAATGTATCAGTCGGTTAGCTTGTTCAGGCATCTGTCCCAATAAAGCTCTTGTTTTTTGAATCTCCACTTGGGCCACTCTTATTAAGTCAATCTGCTCATAAATGATTTGGATAGACCTCCACACATCACTAAGGGATTGATTGATGTTGGTCCACAAAATTCCTCTGATTTCTACTAGAGGTTTATCCAGAGAGAGATCCTTTTCTAATGCTCTCACCTTGTTCTCCAATGTTTTGATTTCCCTTGTTTTCTCTGCCACATTCATTTTGGATTTATCATTAATTCTTTCCACCTATGCTAATTGCTCTTTGACCAGTTTCAGTTCTGATACTTGTAGCTTTAATTCTTCCATGGCTTTTATGAGTTGTTCTGTAGTCATAGTAGTACTGCTGCCTAGTGCTATTGCTGTTGCTGAGGTACCTGTGGTGATCTCTACTGTTGATGCCAGGACAGTGGGAGGCACTGTTGTTATAAGTGTGGAGGGGGCAGTAGTGACTGTTGGGACTACTTCAGGTGGCTGGGAGGTCGACTCTCCCTACTTTTCTTGTAGAGCTTTCTCCAATGCCTGCTCTGTCTCACTCAATCTCTCATTCAGTCTCATGAGTAGGTCCATCATGTCTTCTTCTGATTTCTGTTGTACAACATCTGCAGTCTGTGGATGCATAGAAGGAGGCATTTTAAGTTGTTTTCTGAGGGCAACAATGTCCTCTTCTTTCTTCTTCATTAGTGCCTTTATGCCTTTGGCATCTTTGGGATCATGTCCCAGTTCAATGATGATTTCCTCCAAAGACTTTATCCTGTTGTCCTTAGCAAGAGAAGAGGCTTTCTCCAAATCTAACTGAGCAGAGGTATTATTCAAGGAGTTTTGTAATTTATGAGCCAGCATAGCTTTATCAGCTAGTGTGGAGTAGACCATCTCTCCAGTCTGTTTATGCAGCTCAATCTGGTCGATTGGATGAATATCCTTGGCCAAGACCTCCAGATTTGTCCTGATGTAATCAGCTGCTGATTGTGGTTGCTGCACCTTGGGCTTGAAATAACTCATGATCATTTTTCCCTCCTTAATGTCATAGGTAGACATCAATCTTTGTTGTTTTGTGGGGGCCATCTTAAGATATTGGTTGTAAATCTGCAGCCTTAGTGGGTCGTTTCTAGCCTTTATCTCTTTGAATGTTCTTTTGATGTCAGAGGTCTACTTACTTGGTGGCCTAGTGGATGAAACTTCCACACTATGCTGCCTTTCTAGCTCTTGCCTATGTGAGCTAGTTGATGTGTCCACCACTGGGGAAGTCTGCTGGGTAACCCTCTCACCTCTTAAACTTTCAGTTGTTTCTTCAATGATTTCCTCTTCTGACAGAGGATCCAATCTTTGCCTCTTTGTGCTTGGTTGCTCAGCAGGTCCACTGATAGGTGTGGCCTCTTCTCTGTCTCTTTTCTTGCCTTTTTCCTCATTTAGAGGAGTTTGTAATGCAGGAATCTCTGCTGCTTTGGTTTGGACCGGAGGAATTTGCCCCTGCTGATCAGTCATTGCTTGTTGCTCCATGTCTGCCACTTCCTTGCCCTTAGAAGACCCTGTAACTGGTGTGCTGGTTTCTTGTACAGGTTGCTGTGAAGTTCCAGCAGAGGATGTACCCACTCCGGTTTGCTGAGGCAGCTTGAAGGATACTTGTCCAAAAGAGTCCAGGTCAAGGGTTTTTTCTAAATATTTCATAGCTTTTTCCATCTTCTCTTGTTCAGTAATTTCTTCTACTAATGTACCCTCTACCCACTCATCCTGATTAGCAAACTGTTCAATTTCAGGGATCCTATGATGTATATAAGTCGACAGCCTATTTCTTACTTTTTTGTCACTTATAAAGCTATTTGGGTCATATGGAACCCACCATAAACTTTTCTTCAATTTAAGGTCTTCCCCTAATATCTTATCAGCATCTTCCCATGCCTCCCTCTTATGGATGATAAAAGGGCCTAACTGGGTTTTTATTCTCAGTTGAGCCTTTTTCTTTACATTGCAAAAGTGGGTTAAATCTACATTGATAAGCTGCCTGAAATACTCCAGTGCAAATAGCCTCATAGGCACATACCTAGGCAACTTGTAAGGGCACAGTTCACAGCCATATATTCTAATTTCAGTGTGATTCTGGTAGAGGTACCAGTCACCTATCCTGTACTGTTTGGACAGCTGTAAAATTTTCCTCATATCACCAGAAATTCTAGGAGGAGGAGCTCCTATCAACAGGGTGGAGGTTGGATGTACAAACAAGTCAATGAATTCACAGTAAGTATAAGGGGATTCACAAACATTGTGGAAGACAGAGGTCCAAAAGATCACAGACCTCCTTTCTCCTTTGGAATCCAATTTCCTGATGGGAAATGAAAAGTTGTCTGTCTGATAATATAGCAGAAGGTGGTATATGAATGAGGTGTACTTGAAGACTCCTTCTCTTTCCAGATTTATGAATTTCTCATTGATTTTATTGGCAATGAAAGAGGCATAATCATATTTGACAGCAGGGGGTTGTCCTGGAGTAAACATTGACAACATAACTAAGATGGTCTCATCAACAAATTCACTGGTTTTGAATCCCAAGATAAAGGATATCATGTCAAGAATAAGCTTGCCTGTTTCAGTGAACCAGGAATGCACATAGGGAGGTGGGCCTTGGGGCTGGCAATCTGGTTTCATGAATAATTGAGCAATCCAGGTTATTTCTGAATTGGGCAATTAAGAGCCTTGCTCAAGCAAAAATCCCATGGAAAGAGGAGCAAGGGGCTGAGTGGGATGGAAGTGTAACATCTCATTGATAGATTCAGCAGTTATGTAAAAGAGAACAATTTGGGATGGGGTCATTACTACTTTACTGACAAGGTCATAGTTGGCACAGCATTGGTGAATAATATCTGGGAACACATTGACTGAGAGAAGGTAATACCTGGGGAGATTAGATTCCCATATTCCATAGATATCAGAGTTGCTCAGATGACTATTCCTAATTCGGAAAAAATCCTGGAGATGGTTCATGTCACCAGATAACTCTTTTATTTGAAAATCCCTGTCAGCCAAGGGTAACCAATCCAGGTCTTTATAAGGCGCATTGAGGGGCGCCACGTTCAGGGCCACGGGAGCTTCCATGCTTGATTCTTGTGTTTTCAAACTGGAGGTCGGGCTTCTGGGGAGACAATGGCCTAAACAACAGTTCTGGGTGTATTTTTATGAGAGCTACAAACTGATTCTGCTTGAATTTGGCTTTCTTGGGTAAAATTCACAGAGGAAGAAACGAAATTACAGGTTTGGGAAGTGAATTGGGGTAAATACCTGTGTTTAGGCGAAAAATAGTGCGTTTCGTAGGTTGACCGACGAGTTGCAGAGCATGACACTGTAATTTCTTGGCCGAGTGGCAGACTGGGTGCTCGAGCAATCAACGAACGTAATGTGCATGGAAACAGTTCGCAGCAAAAATGAATGAAAATGACATTTTATCGTGGTTTTTAACAAAATTTGGCTTTGGCGAGGCTTTTTGGCATTTATTGCATGGATGACGTCAACATGAGTCAGTGTGATGGGACTTCTTGTCGTGTAGTGGGGGGTACGAGAGGGTGACGTGACGATGATGCGGTAGTGATGTCAGCATGAGGGCCAGCGGGGGGGCGGTAAGCAGTTTTGGCCCACACCGCTTATGGGCTAGAGTGGTTTGGGGCGGAGAGGCAGTGAGCACGGCGGGAGCGCGCCACGCGTCCACGGTACGGGAGCAAAACCACAGTTCCCCGTGCTTTAAACATCGGATGGAAGGGGGGGCGCGATATAGATCTCCGCCGTCGGATGGAGGGTCGCTGATCGGACGGCTGGCGCTTTATGAACAAGGCAGGGAGTCAACACTGTGGGCCTGACCCTTATAAAATCATATTTTAATGTTATCGGGGGTATTTCTATTGGCTGGGGCTTGGTTATTAATCAACCTGAATGGTGATTAATCCCTTTAATGTGGCTCGGGGGAAGTTTATTAACAAGTTCATTGATTTCTTTGAACAACAGTGATATGGTCGTATTCGACCGGGGTGGGGATATTAAGTATTTAGGGGTTTTTAGTATATTAACAATATATGGGAAAGGGGAATTTATACAAGGGATTTATATAATGAAGTTAGCAGTTAATATGAATATGGTTTATGAACTGGGAAGCACTGAGTCTAATGTTTGAGAAACTTAGGCTAAGGGAATGAAAAGGGTTTTACACAAGAAATGTGGCTTCTTTGCCTAAAGTAAGAATGTGGTTTTACTTAGGCCTTTTTCATGAAATGAGATGGAGTGATTTAGTGATATTAAGCAGATCTTAATATCCTTGGGGGGAGGTTAGTAAGTGATTTTGGGAGAAGTGTGAAGGGAAGTTAGTCATGCCTCACTTGATTTGTAACCAAACAGTTGCCATGGTACTTATGATAACAATAAGATGAACATCTTGAGAGACAAAATTAATCATAAGCATGCTTCTGCAACACCAAAACTGCCTACCCAGCCTATTATACCTAACATTTTTTGTTCTTCTTCCATGGGTGCACTTGGACTAGCAAACCCCTACAAATTTTCTTTTCTTTACATGATAAACCTATCTAAATCTACACTTATTTCTTCCAAGGGCTTAGATTGAACAGTTGAGTTCCTTTGCTTCTCTACCTATCTACTTATCTACCAAGATTGAACAGTTTGGATAGATTTTATTCTCTATTACTAAAACAAGTAAATTCGGACATGAACTAGCCAAGGTTGAGCTGTTTGGCCATTCATTAAATACAGCATAAAGTTGAACAAAACTGCACATGATAAAAAAGTGAAGTAGTAGTGGCATTTGGACTTGCACACTTTCCTGGTCCTTTCATTTGGGGTTCATTTCTTTCATTTTTCTTTTGACCATTTATCTTTTGACCCTTTGATTTTTCTTTTAGGGTATAACCTCTTTTCATTTTTAAATTTTTTGATTCTTTTAAAAATATGGAAAACCTTTGCAGCAAGAAAAGGTATGAACATATTGCAGAGCTAATTCAGTCAATCATGAAATATGACACCTATTGGTATAGGAGCATAACAGTGCCTATCACAACAAGTCAACTTAGCTCATAGATCATATCATCATGAATAAGAATATCACATCCGATGAGCTGAAAACCCAAAATATCGTAAATCATAGTACTATATTCATATTCATAATTTAAAAGTTTATAAATCAATGAAATATCGATACTTATCTTTGAATTTATCTTTGCTCCTTTATTTACACACACCGGATCAGTTTCCCATTCCATAAAGCATCCAATGGCCTTTTCTCTTCCCATAAACACACTGGATCGATTTTCAAACTCGACAAGCACCTAATGCCTTCTCTTCTCTTCAACCTTGTACACACATTGGATTAGTTGTTGAACCTGGAAAGAACCCAGCGCCTTCTCTTCTCTTCTCTTCAACCTTAATTTTACTAAGTGGTTCATCGGCCCCAAGGCAAGCACTTAGTAAGAGATAAATATAAATAAGCCCAATTTATACCCCATGAATATGGGCACTACCAATCTTGGTAGTCTTATGTCAACAAAAATATAGGTGTATCCCACACCTTCATAAGCATAGGTAACCCCCATTTTGGGCATTCTGCCTATCCTAATCAACACAAGCCGAGGCAGTCCCATACCTTTCTGTCCTAAACACATTACACAACACAAGGGCCCAAACAATCCCATACCTACATGTCCCAAAACATTGCACAACACATGCATGTATAGATAGTTTAAAATACAACACATACACATGGTACAACACAACACGTACATAATACACATGGTACAACACAACATGTACACAATGCACATGGCACAATAAAACATGTACAAATAAGTTTGAAAATCCAAATACCACACCGTCTCTATCCACAGACACTAGGTAGCAAGGCCTCTAATGTCTTTACCACGTTTCACCACGTGCATCCACAACCCAAATCTGGGGTTTGTGGCTTCTTCAATTATCCATGTTATTCCCAACATGTTGCAGATCACACTGTTTTCATTATGCTGATATATCCCTCAGCATTCCATGTTCATAATATAAACATGGGTATAATATAAGAAACATCTTCACATGATATTAGAATCATATATCATCTAAGGCTACTCTTGCCCACTTGATTCCTCACACAACCGGGAATCTTACATGTCATGCACATTTGCATTAAATGAATATAAACAATCATTCTTCCACAAAATTCTTCAACTATACACAACATGTATAGAATTTTCAACAACAATTTCCAATGTGGCCAAGAAATTATTTTAACCGAATTCCTCCCTTTCCCTTTTCACCTTGTTGTTATTACCAATGTTTCTAGTTCTTATTTTCTACTAGCAATGTTTGCACAGTTAAATTCCATCCATGCACATTTCTCCCTTTATGATTTTTGTCACATTTAGGAACAACGCTCCAAGGTATTACAGTGATGGCTTGTTTCAGCCCATCTACCCAACATTAGCATGTTTTTATCCATGCCAGCCATGTATTTCCCATTCCCATCCTTCCTCATTTTCCTTATGTGTAGGCCTCTTTCTCTAGTCACATTCTCTGTTAGGATCCACTCCTCTCTTACGAGAGCATCGTGGCTTCACTTCCATTCCAAACAAGTTTCCTCGAGCCCTAAGCATAACATTTAAAAGGAAAAAATTAAAAAGAAAGGGGAGGCCAACAATAAAAGTCACGACATAAATATAAAACTGTAAACAAAGGTAGCATGGCCATGCAGTCAATTCATCAATCAAAGAAATAAAAATAAATCATGAAGTCAACAATCAAGAACATATTATGCAAGAATTTAAAAATATCTCATAATAACTCAGCTTTGTGAGTCCATCACTTAGAGTGTCCTTCATCACCATGTGTGTGTGTGTGAATATATATATATATATATATATATATATATGTGAATATATATATATATACACACACACAAAAATCAGTCTAAGGATTTTCCACGGTTTATGGCAACCTTGAAGTATCACATCCCTCAATAGTTCATAAGGGATATTTTCAACACATATATGTATATATATCAAGGAGCTTGAGGGAATGCCCCCTCCTCCTTCTCAACACCCTGCATCGTTGATTCTTGTCCTTGTGGCTCACAAGGGCTATTTTATTTTATTTTTGCCTGTGGAGACATTCCTTTCTCGTATACTTTTCTCTACAACACCAACAGGAAAATATCCTCTTCTCGTTTTCATCCTTACAAGGCATCTTTCTGCCAACACAACTTCCCTCTTTTGAGGGGAAATCCGATTGTGTCAATTCTTGCAAACATTCTTGCAACTTTGAGTTCATCTTAGCGAGACTTTACTACTTCCTAGCAAGATTCAAAAAAAATTCCTTGCAAATCTTCAGTTTGTCCTTCAAGCTCCTGAGTTCAGCCTTCAAGTTCTTGAAGGTTCTTATTCCTTGATGGGATTGGTCCATATATGTTATACCCTACCACGATAAAAGCTTCTATTTTATACCACTAAGTCTTGCTATGTGCTACCACCTACACTCAGATGTTAGTGTATTAATCGAAAAGACATATTGGTTGTTGCCCTGCCATGTTATACCATGCATGTTGTCCTACCCTCATTTTTTTTTCAATCACATGTCTCAAACCAAGACACCATTAACAACTGCATTAGCTTGATTTCAAAATTCAAAATTATATCCATATATATATATATATATATATATATATATATATATCAAAAGGTTTACTATCTTGTTCTTACAAGTTTTAAAAATCGGTCCTTAATCAAGCCCATAAGCAGTAATTTAAATACAACCATCATTATTAGTTTTCAATGTTATTTTTTTGTTAAACCCTGCAATAACCATTGTGTTCAACCTCTTTTCCAAGGTCAGTTATCATGGCATATGCAACCTCAAAGGGGTTAACTATAAAACCACATGTCACTTCACCATCTGCCATCTTGTTATGCATGCAATCAAATCATGATCATTCCATTACAATGCTACACCCAACATTCACTTGCATAAGAAAACAATCAAAATGGAAGCCATGATCATAGTGCTATAACTACCACCTACACAAGCAATTATCAGCCACTTAATTCTCTAATAGAGTTAAAAACACTATGCCCTCATCCCATCCAGGTTCTCTGTCATATGACATACAAACCGTGGGATCTTCCCATCCAATCGGTGGGTACATAATACAAGCAACAAGTGGATTTCCCCAATCTCTCATATCATATGAGCATTCACATGCGCCTTCATCCAAAGTGTGTAACAACACACCACTTAAACAATCATGCACAAACCATGCAGGTAGTTCTGCATAACTAAGTACATAACAAGCATCCATGGTCACAGTAATAGACCGTCTAGACCTTCAAGATGCTTAAATAAAACACATGCAATACCATTGTATTTTCCAATAAAATCAATCATACAATATCATCCTTGCAACCATGATATAAGTCACAATCAAATGCGATAAATAGCATGCAATCATATCCATAATCAACTACAACACTCAAATCTAGAGCTCCATCCTAGCTCCAAAGGTACAAACACTAGATCTATCACTATGTTAAGTTGTAACAGGGCACTATTTAATCCTCGAAGGACTAGAGTTGAAACAATTATCTACATTCCTTCAGTGACAGAGCTCATCCAGTCTAAGTGTTGAACCCGGAATCTTTGATAAAACTTTGTAACATACCCCCTACTAAACCCAGCCCCAACAAGGCTAGCAGGATTTGGTTACTATGTTGACTCGACTCCCATATTCATGTCATGGAAATGGGGTCTAAATTTTTTTACCTCTTGCAACTTCATCAAAAATAAGAAATAAATAGCATCGTTGTGTTCATCTCATCGAGACCATTCAAAAGATTTAAAATTTTCCTCAATTTGACTCCCGGGCTCCAAGATGATGCAAGACTAACCACTAATCAATGATAAGCCCGCTTATATGTGCCCAAGGCCACATTACTGGCTTAGGTGTTTCCTTCCATCCCATGGTACTTTTAAAATCCCATTTCCAACAATTGTAGACCCATTCATACATCAACCCCAAAGGTTTGGCTTAAATTTGAATCTTTTGTGTTGTTCCAAGAAAAATTTCCAACTCATTCATGCTACTAGAGTGAAATGTCGAGCTCTCAAACCCAATTTCCAATCATGACTAAAGATCGGTGTTCTTCTCAGATCCAAAAACTCATCTCAACGCAAGCTCAAACTTTTTCCTTATTCCTTAAACCAGAACCACCACAACATAAACATTATTAGCAGAACCACCGAAGTCAATCTTGGTATAATAGCCACCGAGACCAAGCATGCACATATATTAGCTCTCAATGCTTAATATGTTCTTCTTGTCTCACACAACATGACCACAGCACAAGACCTAGTCTTTCTTCTTTAGTTTTGTTGGTGTGTACGTGTCAACCTGGGCCCTTATGTTGATGCACAATTCTTTTATTGCTAAGACATGTCATCCCATCGTTTACATCACCCCAGCCTCTACAACTATGCTTGTAAAGGGAAACCTCTAAGAGACAGATTTCGGGAGTTTCCCATCAAGTGTTGATCCCAGCTCCTGTTAACTATCATTCTTGGCACCTTTTTCAATGCGTGTGATACTTTTTCTTTCGGGCAGAGTCAGAAACAATCATGGGCCCACTTTACTCCGTTAATTTCACACAAATACTTCCACGTCATCCCATCTCTTTCCTTATAGGCCAACCTCACACATCAACCCAGCATCCAATCAACTTGGCTATTCTCATAGACACTCCTCTTTTTTACCTTTTAGGATAGAATCTTCTAGCTTGGCACTATCAAGTGTTGGCTTTTCCTAACATAACTCAAGTTTCATCTCCTAGCATTATTAATTGACAGACTCTCATCAAATTCTAAAGAAAATTAAGTGTTGGTTGCCCGCCTCTATAGTTCACCTTCAACTCTATTAATTCTCTTCGATGCTCCTTGGTCACTCTCGAAACCTCTCACTCATGCAGTCATAATACAACTTAGTTGCTCTTTCTCTAGTTACGGGAATTTATACAAGTTTAGGCATTATATGGATCCTCTCCATGCTTTTGTTACGCTTACTCTAATCACCTCCACTGCACGACTCTGATCACTTTGGATCGTTGATCCTATATACTGATCAATGATAAATAAGATATTTCTTTCACTATAAAAAGACTCTTGACCTTATATTCATAAATCATTCTCCCTCTTGAACTTTAGTAGATTCCCTTGTTATCTTTGTTGATCCACTACAGGCCATTGTACACGATATCTCCTGAGATTAACTTTGTCTGGCATGCATCACACTTGTATATGGAAATAAAATTCAAATTGACATTATCACAACCAATAGACAAGAACTCGTTTACACAGACTTCAAACACTCTAATAGAGTTTCTCCATAAATGTACACACATACAGGGATTTACAAAGGCCTCTCTTGGCCTAATTTACATTAATTTGACACTCATAGCCTCGTGGCCTTACTTTGCCTCTAAGCTTCTCAACTCTCTCTCTCTTTTATCACTCTTCTCTATCACACACTCATTCTTTTTGGATACAGAATTATACAAAGGATCCTAAACTGAATTATGGTTCAGATCCACAATTTCCTCAACAGACTAACCACTATATCTCCTAGATATATTTTTCCCCAAGAGATCTAACTAACCCTATGATCTCTCTAACTCTCTCAAATATTCTCGAGACTTATCCTATTTACAATATTCATCACTTATATACATTTTCTCATGAAAACATAGGAAAATACAATTAAGTAAGAAATTAGGGAACAACTCCCTTGGTAAATGAAAGACCCTTATCTCTAGTCAAAATGTATTTTGACTTGGAGGTAAGATGCTCCTGCATCATACTCCCAAGGCAGAAAAATTTCATGGTCTCCTGACCATGTGCTGATATGGACTGATAAAAATCCTCCTGGATCCCAAATTTTATGTTGTAGTTGATCATTTGCTTTGTCATGTTATTGTTGCTCTTTTGTTGTCTTCTTCATTCTTCCAAGCTTCCATACTTTATGTTGCAATTCTCCTCCTTCCTTGTTGATGTAGACTCGCTTAGTCATCTGCAACCTGTTGTCATCCATTCTTCTCTATCTAAAATACCTCCTCTGAGGCCCTTTCAGCATCAACTTCCTCATTTCTTCAATTTCGATGTCCAATTTTTCCTCTGACTAGTACAAGTCATCGATTCCATGCTAAATTTTGTTGTTGTTGTTCTTTACTACCACTGAAGCATCCTTGGTCACCACTTGTGTTCCTTCATCCTTTCCAAAGATATCATATTTTTGTTGGTACTTATTATCGTTGTTGTCCACTAGTTGTATTTCCTCCATGGAAAACTTGCCCTTATCTTCCTTTGAACTGTTGCAATCCACCATAATTTCATTTATTTCGTACTCCATCTTCGGATCATTCAACCAGTCTTCTAAAATTTCAGTTATGATGCAACATTTTCCATATCTACATCTAATCCTTTTATTCAATGGTCCTTTTTCATTTCATCTGCACCATTACTTTCTTTCACAACAAATTTCATTATTTGTCCATCTTTGACATCTTTAGGAAAAAAATTCTTCCTTTAGCAGCTTCATTTCTTTACCAATTTGTTGTCCATCATCTTTGCACACAACAAAGTTAATATTTTGTTTATCATCAACAACAAGTCTTGCATCCACACACCAATTATCAGATTTAAAATCAATATGGCATTTATCTTCCATCAATTATTTAGCCATCATATGTTGATCCTCTAAATAATACGTAAAATTATCAAATGGTTTCTCCTCATCATCTTCATCACTATCACTCTCTTTAATGATTGATCCTTATTTTGGTGCACAAATATGTCCTACCTCTTCCTCATATTTAGTTGTTTTGAGATTCATTAAGAAGGTTTTGATCAAATTCCTCATCTTTTTCCTCTCTTTCCTCCCATACAATTTCTTCAGTGGCCATTGTATTGGTTTCCTCCTTAATATCCATCCATAACTCTACTCTCTTTCTCTGTCTTGAAACCACTGCTTTATCCTGTTAAACTCTACTCTTATCTCATCCATTTCCATTTCTTGTTTAATCCTTTTCTTTCAAATTACCTTGGCATTCTTTTTCTGATTGTGACCTTCCTCTGAATCCTTCAAATAACTACCAACAATGGTCTTCATTTTTCTTTCAGTGAACTCTCTCCTTGTCCACTTGTGAGCTGCAATAACCCTTCTCCATCTATGTAAAAATTATGTTACTTTTCACCAATACCAAGCCCTCGTCCTCCTTCTTGGTATCCTCTGCTTTCTTCTCTTCCCTTGGAAATTCTACCCATACTCACTACGAAATTTCCTTTCGAAATTTCTACCCAACTTTTTCTATTGGAAGTTGTCCTCTTTCTGGTCCTTTGTAATATAACCTTGTCTCTAGCACTCCTTCTCCTTAGCTTTCAAATCTATTAGGCTTCTTATTCTTCGATTGATCACTTCATTTTTTGACTACTTATGTTGTCCTCTCTCCTTTTGCAATTCAATTTGCTACTGGGGTTCTGTCACAATTCCTCTTCTCCTGAGAGATATTCCTACTCCCTCTTTCTCTTTTAGAACATTGTTGGTTGTTTATCTAATGTCAACTTTAGTTGTTGATGTCTGCTTTACCCTGCAAACATATTCTTAATCCAAAGTTATCATTAAAACATTAATGTTAGCTACAGTCCTTTTAAGACTTTTCCCTTTGAAATTCTTATGCCTCCTCCTCGTATACTCTTCTATCCATATTCTTCCTCTTAAATAACAACTCAATTTGTTCTAAAACTTCTTTGCAATCTCTATTTACGAACTTCTTCCTAAAATTTCCACTTCTACAAATCTATTCTTCATCTTAAAGAAAAAAATTTCCAACCTTTCTTGCAAAATTCTCTCAAACCTCTGCAAAAGAAAAGAAAAAATTACCTTTGTATTTCAAAACTCTTCATCCACTGGTCTTCCTCTATAAGTTTCCTTACTACTACCTGGGTCTTTTATTCCTCTTCCAAAATTTATCATTTTTTAGTTTCATGGTTCAGAGCTTTTAAAAGCTCGGATACTAATTGATGTAGGCCTAACCACTTAGCAGTGATAAGCTCGCTTATTTGTGCCTACGGTCGCTTTATCGAGGCTTAGGTGTTTCCTTCCATCCCATTGTTCATTTGAGGCTTATTTCCAATAGTTTTCGACCAGTTCCTACATCAAACCCAAAGTTTTGGCTTAAATCCCAATCTTTTAGGTTGTTCTAAGAAAATTTGTCAATTCGTTCATACTGCAAGTGTGAAATGTTAGGTTCTAAAACCCAATTTCCAATCATGACTAAGGACCAGTGTTCTTCTTAGATCCCAAAAAACGTCTCAACACAGGCTCAAACTTTTTCCTTAAAGAATATTAGCAGAACCACCACATTCGATCTTGGTATAATAGCCACCAAGACCAAGTGCGCATGTATATTAGCTATCGGCACTTAATATTTTCTCCCCTCTTCACACAACACAATCACACCATAATACCTACTCCTACTTATTTATTTTTTCGGGTTGTACATGTCGGCTCAAGCCCTTTCGTCCATGCACAGTTCTTTTATCCATCAGGACACATCATCCTAATGCTTATGTCACCCGAACCTCTCCAATTATGCGTGCAAAGGGAAACCTTTGGAAGATAGACTTTGAGATTTTTCGTCAAGTGTCAATTGTGGCTATTGCTAACTGTTGTTTTCAACCCATTTTTCAACATGTGTGAGCCTTTTGCTTCTAGGTAGAATCAACAACAATCATAGGCCCACTTTACTCTGTTAATTTCACACATAGACTTCCACATCATCCCAACTCTTTCTTATTGGCCAACCTCGCACATTAGTCAGGCGTCCATTCAGCCTAGTTGTTCTCGTAAACGCTCCTCGTTTCGACCTTTCAGGATAGAATCTTCTGGCCCAACGCTATCACGTGTCATATTTTCCTGACATAACTCAAGTTTCATCTCCTAGCACTATTAATTGATGAACTCTCATCAAATTTTAAAGAAAACAAAGTGTTGGTCGCCTACCTCTGTACTATGGCTTCAACTATGTTAATGTTATTCGACACCCCTCTGTCACTCCTACAACCTCTGACTCATGCAGTCATAATACAATTTAGTTACTTTGTCTCTGGTTACAGGAATTTATACAATTTTGGGCATGATCTGGATCCTCTCCATGCTTTCATTACGTTTACTCGAATCACCTTTGTTGCATGACTCTGATCTCTTTGGATCGTTGATCTTGTATATTGATCAATGACCAATAATAGCTTCCCTTCCATTGTAAAGAGACTCTTGGCCTTATCTGCATAAATTTTTCTCCCTCCTGAACTTTAGTTGATTCCCTCGTTGTCTTTGTTGATCCACTACAGTTCAGTGTGCACGATCTCTCTAGAGCTTCATTTTTATTGGCCTGCATCACTCTTGTATAAAGCAATAAAATGCAAATACACATTATCCAAACCAATATAGAAGAACTCATTTATACCAACTTCAAACACTCGATCAGATCTTATCCATAAATATACACATATACAAGGATTTGCAAAGACCTCTCTTGGCCTAATTTACATTAATTTGTCCCTTCTTGTCCTCGTGGCCTTACTTGGCCTCTAAGCCTCTCGACTCTCTCTCTCTCCTATCACTCTTTTCTATCACACTCTCATTCTTTTTGGCTACATAATTATAAAAAGGATCCTAAACTAAATTCTGGTTCAGATCCACAATCTCCTCAACAGTCTAACCATTATACCTCCTAGATCTATTTTTTCCCAAGGGATCTAACTAACACTATGAAGTCTCTAACTCTCTCAAATATTCTCAATACTTCTCCTATTTACACTATTCATCGCTTATATACATTTTCTCATGAAAACATAGGAAAATACGATTAAGCAAGCATTCAGGGAACCAACTCCCTTGGTAAATGAAAGACCCCTATCTCTAGTCAAGGTGTATTTTGACTTGGAGGTAAGATGCTCCTGCATCACAAGATATGGCCTTCCATAGATTAACCATTTAATTAATGTTACCTCACCAACCTGCCATGTGGCACCCATGTGGCAATCTCAGTCAGTCTCTATGCCATATGGTTATACTACCATAGTTTTCGACCCATGCATACACGTTGAACCCCCTTATGAGGCCCAATGCACAATGCACATATAATATATGTGCATACTTCTAATACATATTCATGGGCCCCTCTCCCTACCACCTCATCCTGGAACAACCGTCTTGGAAGTTTATCTTGTCGTCCCTTGCCTTATCTTCTAAGGACGACCCTTATGGGATTACATGGAACCCTGGCAGTCCCCTCTCCCACCATGTCCTCACTTCATTGGCAACTTCTTTGCACATTTAGTCCCACTCTTGCCACATCCTCCCGGAGATAAAATCATGGGAGTTCTCCTCAGTGCCCCATTTTAAACCTCTAAGGTCTAAGGTCTAGGGTGACATCTACTAATCTTGGTCCAACCTAGTCCTTTGAGGCATGATGCACCCGCATCCCGCATTATAAATGCTTTGGGGTTTTTCACCACGACAAATTGGCAATGAATGACAACCAATCCCACTGCCATGCTTTCTCAGCTCTTTTATCCCACTGGAAATTTCCGCACCTCCCTTTGAATTCTCTAGGGATGAAGTTCTGAGGCACATGGATTGTTCTCATGCTTCCTCTTCCCTACAACCAAGATCTCTTTGCTTCACACTCAATTATAGCTCCTGGCCACTTGGCCTATCGGGCTTGGGTCTCCCAATTCTTCCAAGCCCTAAACTTCTAACTCCACAACATAACTAATATAAGGATTACTTGGGCCCTTCCACCCTCATAAATCAGTGAATGTGGATCTATTACACAAGGGCCTGTTACGGCTTAGTTCCTGATCCCTTATTTCCATTGAGTCTCAGCCCCCGCCTGATGCATGTGTGCATAGATATACTCAGGGATTGAACCCAATGGTTTTTCAAAGGACTTAGTCCAAGTCTTGGCTATGTAGGCTCTGATAAAACTAGAACATGAGGCCAATATCTAGCACGTCATATACATGGGCTTGAAAGCTCCTCGACCTGCAACCTACAAGGTATGCATGCATATATATATATATATATATATATATATATATATATATATATATATATATATATATATATCAAACTTTTATTTCTCCTCAACTTAAATGCAACTAATTAATAGAGGTGTTCTACCTCTTCATACATATATCACATAGGAAACCAATAGACTCAAGATAATTTCATAAATAAACTATTCATGAAGGTGGATATTCTATAGCATTTCAACATAGGAATGTTACATTCCTCATTTATGCAAGAGACAACACTCCTCAAGAATTAATATAGCAGTAATTTGATACAACAGACATAGATGTAATATTAACAAGCACAGAACATAAGAGTGTACTTATCTTATAAGAGATCTAGAAACTGAGAGTGGGACTCTAACTCTCCACCCAACCATAGGAAATTTACAGTCATTGTTACTTGTGGTTGTCACCCCCAAGCCATATCCCATTGCTTGAGGGGGAGTGCTTAGAGAAGAGTTTTAAATGACACCACAACTGAAATAGGATGCACAGGGTGAAACTACCTTCATCCACCAGCTACACATGCCTTCACCTAGCGTTACCTGACTTTACAAGCATGGTTTGCCTTCATGCTAGGATATTGCAATATAGAGATTACAACTCATTGTCAAAAGAAGAGAGTTCTCTTCAGGGGGAGGTTCCTCCACTTTTAGGCAAGCCACTACTCTCTCTATAATGTTCACCTAGCGATCCTTCTCAGGGTTCCTCAGTTTATTAACTCTGTAGAGATTTCACCTGCTCTATGTCCTCTTACTTGCGTTTCTCTAGAGGATATTTATTTTCTCCCTCTTGCTCGAGCACATGTGTCTGCCCACAAACCAACTGTCTCCCTGCATGAGAGCGTGAGAGCGTATATTTGCCTCTATCTATCTCTATATGCATGCTCGTGTGGGAATTCTTCCCCCAAATAAACTAATCATTTGTCCACATCCCAGCTCCACGCCAGTCAACCATCTAACATAGTGCAACCCATGTTATCTTTATTATTTTATCCTTTTCCTTGCTTATGGTTTGAGCTAAAGGAAACCTAGGTTTGTCCTCATTTATTCAGTTAAACGTGTTACACAGTCAGCTCATTAAACTTCTCAGCTAACCAGGGTTGTTATTTAAAACAACAATTCCCTCAAGAAATCTCCCTCCTAAAGCAACTAGAATTTGTGTCCCTTTCTATCGTCCCTTTAATTAAATACAATTTATTTGTAATGAAGGAATATTAACCAGGGGATGTCACATTATGCATATGAACCAAATTCCACTACAAATGTATTATTTGGCTTCTTTCATGGTAGGCATACGATTATATCCAAAATACTATTTGTAAAGGAGTAGCATCCCTTCCCTAATACCTCATTCAAGATATCATCCATGAATGAAGTGGGGAAAGGATATGTCATTGTTGCCTTATTTAAGCCCCTAATTTTATATGTATTATTAAAAATTTTGGTTCCTTATTTGGTTGATACCCATTGCTCTTAACCATTGTCATTTATCCAATGGACTAATAAAGTAGCATCCAACATGCTTTTAATCTCTTGTTTCATTATCTCTTCATCATCCAACATGTTTTTATTTTCTTGTTTCATTATCTCCTTATATTTGCAAACCATTTTAGTGATTTTTCATTGATCATTTTGTCACCTAGTATAAGTTCAACCGTGATATCTCCCATCTCCACATCAAGGTATTTCAAATATATTTAATCTAGGATAACCACATCTTAATATTCTTTTAGTAGGTTCATGATTTCATGTCTCCTTTCCACTCCAATAATCGATGATTGAGACCATTTTTAGTTGATTGTTGGTTAAAATATCACTATTTTGTTTTAATTTGTGCATCCACCAACAAGGTCGATATAGTGTTGAGAAAATTTGATCATGTGATTTTTACCTATAAGTACTTTATGTTTTTTTTTTGTGTTCCTTCTAATTTATACAATATTTTAAGTGATTTTTACTTCTACATAGTTTTACTTCCAACAAAAGCATTTTCAACCATACCAAGACTCAATATAGAATTGAGAAAAATCAATCATGCAATCTTCACCTATAGATGCTTTATGTTTTTCTTTTCTTTTTTCCTTTTACTCTATATAATGCTTTTAGTGATTTGTGTTTCCACATGTTTTGCTTCCAACAAAAACATTTTCCATGTAATATTCCATCTCATCCACTATGTCTTAATGATATTTCTTCAACTCCCAACTTCCCTTTTTGGTTTAGGTCATTTTTTATCGATTATTCAATTTACTTCTTCATGTTCTCCACCATTCGCACAAATATACAAGTTTTCATTTGAAATAAAAACATTTTTATTAAAATTGTTTCATAATACCTTCTAGTCACATGTTTTCTCTTTATCTTCCTCAATTGTCTACCATTATTACTAGCTAAACTGATGTTGTGAGTGTTTGTGTCATTGGATGCTTTGTCATGGAATAGATGGTTTTAATATTCACATCAAACCTTCAAATAAAGTTATGAGTTACAATTTTGTATATCTATAATCACCCGACGTGGATTCCATCAACGAGTTTCTTTCCCTATAAAGGTCACTAACAACAGTTGAAGTCTTCCATGAATATGTGTGTGTTTCGTAACCATGCCTGTTTCATAACCATGTCTAGATGCACTATAGTTGAATGTGCTCCATAAACCTCCTAGAAAAAATAGTAGGTTGGCTCAACCTTGTGGGATAAAAGTTTGACTTATAAAATTTGCCTTACCCTCGGTGCTATTCTAAGAACAAATAGATTTTAGGAAATATTTTAATGTTTAAGTAATTTTTAATTCTTCAGTAATTTTTGTTTACTAGGTTTTGAATTCATTGTGAATGGATGTATTGTTATGGCATTTCTTGTGAAAGGTCATCACTGTGAATAGTCCCACCTACCTAACCTTACCAAGAAAAAAATTACTCCACTAATTCTTAAACCTCTGTTTCATTATTTTCTTGTTTCCAATCCCCCTCGCCAAGAGAGAATGGACTCTTTAATTCCAACTATGCACTTAATTAGATTCATACTACACGTATTTCGAGTGCATAACTTGGTACATATTAGTTATCAATTCTGGAAAGACTCATCCAAGTTTTCTGAACAATGTTTTTTCGTAGTCCGCTCTATAGAAACAATGATTTTTTGTATCCCCTCTTGTCGTTTTTCTATCTTTCAACAAGGATATGGTGACCTTCATTTTAGGATTTTCCTCCATCCACCAAAATATAATCTCTATTATCTTGGTCTACACACCTTTGAAAACTCCAATTGGTTCTACAAAAAATTGGTATGAAAATTTCAAATTCTTTCTAGAGTTCATTGAATTCAGATGACCTATGGCAACCATGGGGTCTTCATTAGTGAACATGTATTATAGTAGAATACCTCTTTTTTCGCTATTGATTAAAAAGTCTCAAAATCTTTTTATTGAACTCCCCTCCCAATATATCTTTCTAATAAAAATAACCTCTATTTTTAATAAGTATCCCTTATTTTTACCAAATATCCCTTTTTATATCCCCAATACCTATAAATCTTCCTTATATGACATCTCCAACCCTATATTTTCAATATATCGACTTTATCATTCACAATTTTAAAATCTCTTTTATAAATAAACTAGGTAAGATATTGATCCACAAGATGAAGCCTCATGATTACAACCAAAGCCTTTTTGACAAAATGTAAAAAACACCATTCCAACATTTAAACGAATTTGCAGGTCTTGATAGTTGATCAATCCATCAACATGCATCAATCTCCAAATGCTTTATTTGTGTCTTTTAGTTGAATCCTTTAGTAGCATTGTGTCTTTCGAGAGACGTTTAACCAATTCCTCAATGAATTTATCCCTCCTTTCTAAATAAGGTGACTTGATTCTATACTTCATCCACTTTATTTGCAATCTCCTTGAACATCCTTTATTATCATTGAATAATCTTCATTGTTACGTCGGTCCTAACCACACAATGGCATTTTCTTTTGCTATCTTTTAATGATTGTAAGAGGAGATTTGTTTAATGGTGAGTCACCACATTCAGATTCTTGAATGCATGCACTTATGTTCAAAGTGAAAACGACAACGTATTGGTTGTCAAGTTCTATTTGATCTTCTAAAGCATGATGGAGCATTCATCAATGAAGTGTTTTTCAATGCTACAACAATTGCAAATTTTTAAGCAGGGTTATCTTTCCAGTAGCACTGTAAGTTCAGGTGGTTAGTTTTGTAGCATATAGATTATAAGGGTTTCAAATTCCTCGGGGACATCTCTTTGTCCCATTATAATAAGGCTCAAGGTGTAGGCTCTCCCATCCTCATGGGTTCCTTATTGTTAAGTCATAAATTACTTGTATTTCTGGCTATTGGGTTGCTAGATATACTCTTGGTGTTATAGTGCAGCCCCTAGGTTTGATCTTGGGCATTGCTCAAATTACTTTAACAAATTACCAATTCACCATGATAAAAAATCAAAAATCAAAAATCAAAAAATCATATAAAAAATAATATTTTCCAACTACCACCTTTAGTTTATCATTTTAGTGATAAACTCTTCAAATCAATTTAATATAACAAATTGTTTTAATATTAAAAATTTTATGTAATAATAATTACAATCTAATTTAAAATATAGCTAAATTAAATATCAAATTGATATATGAAATTCCTTATAAAATTAACTTCAGAAATGATATACCATTTCTTTTTATTTTTGAAGTTGTGAAAAATGCTCAGGAAGGTGGTTCCCCAGACATTCGCTCACAGCAGCATTGTGATCCATTTTCAGTGCATGTTTTGTAGCTGTACAGGTCAAAACGAAAGGTATCCCCTGTATGGCCAATCGAAGCATGCTTGGTGTCCCATAATTTCTCTCTTCTTGATTACGGTGACGTTTCTTGTCGTAATTCGAACTTTTGCTCCAGTGAATAATTTGATGTGCTCTCTACCGAATCCTAGTTCCTCTCCAGCTGTATCTTCTTTAAGTTATTTTTCATATAATTTCGCATCGTCCTCACTGAGTGGAATTCTAGTTTTAGGAACGAGTCTTGGAATGAATAATAGCAACAAGTCTTGACCTATACTTTTTTCCATTCGACTCAATAGGTTCTTAAATTCCATTAGGAATTTCCTACATACTCATGTTGCTGATGTCTAATATATTCGAACTTCATGCAAGGTGCTTTTTAAACTGTTTTAAAGCAGAAGCCAAAAATAGTTTTTTACGAAGTTATTATTTCCTCTGTAGATGCGATATATTACATATTTTTTTCGATGACCTAGTAATTCGTGTTGATTGTTTCTCATTTTATGATTTGTTTGTGTCTTACTTTATGATCTTGTAAACAAACCAATGTCTTATTGGATATCCATTCACCTCCCAGTATGGGTAATGTTAAATAATATAATTGTTCTATATATGTTTAGTGGTGTTGTAGATGGTGCATTTCAACTTGTAATCTTCTAATTTTAGGTTAGTTTCTTCCTGGAAAAGTTTTGATTTCATTTAGGTTAATTTGACAACATACATCTATTATCTTTATAAAAGTAGTATATTTTATTATTAGTTTATTGTTTGTTTTTATGATGTCCTTATCCAAGATTTCTATTATCATTACTTTTTCATTTAGTGAATTCAACTAGAGAAGTACTTTGCAAAATTTTGGATAGATTATTATTTTTTCATCCCTATATTTTGTTGATATACTCTAGACCATTGTGGATCATATAGAGGTAACTAGAACATGATCTGATTATAAAATTGGTCATTGTTGTCCAATCCACTCCAACTCATTATTATATCAAATTCTATGTTTAGTCTTCGTTAAATAATGTCAATTGGTCTTCTTTGTTAGGCCTCATCAAAAGCTTCCTCTATTCTCATGTACACTACAAATGAATTTATATCAACTATTCCCCTCTTCTGATTATTGTTATTATTGATGTCAAGCACCTCAAACCTAAGCATTGAGGTTCCATGCTCCAACTCATACATCAATGTTTCAGTTTTTCCATGTTGACCATCTCTCAGTGAGTCTTCATGTGCCTCATCAAGTTCGTTGATAGGAACAAAAGGCAAAACATTATTTTTCACTCATCAAGTCAACATGTCATGGTCAACATTGATGTACTCAATTGGTTATCAAATGAAAAATGGACCTCTACTAATGTACTCCCTCTAGTTCTTTGTGTAAACACAATCTTCAAGGGTTCTCTTTGTTCACTTCTCTTTGTCAAGTTTTTTAACATTGAGGTATGATTTATATGGTCTTTTTTATTGCTTTTATCTTCTTTTATATTCATCATTCATCAAGGGTTTTTCTCCTTTCGCAAGTCCATTCTTCTATCCTCATTTACAATGAATCTCATTTGAATCCTTGCACTATTGAGCATTCAACGACGAGGTGACAAGGATGTGCAAACATTTGTGTATCAAAATGTCCTTAGGTTCATTGTATTCAATGCATTGTCGAACAAAAGGTTGCGTTGGTTCCTTCTATGCAATCAAAAAATGTAGTTTCCGTAATGGAATTCCATTCTCCACATTGTGGTCAACACCCCTCTCAATTAAAAGTTTAAACAATGATGTTAATATAGTACAAAATAATTTAGTATATATACAAAAGAAAACTTCATACAAATTCATGTAAAAATTTCGTGTAATGTCATTTATCGATGTTCTCTCCTCAATATTGATCTTCACAATATTCTTTCAAAATTTACTCCTCAATGTTGATCTTTGCAATATTCTTCCAAAATTTCCTCCTCAACATTGATCTTCACAATATTCTTTCAAAATTTCCTCAACATCAATCTTCACAATATTCTTTCAAATTTTCCTCAAACCACTCATAGATATTTCTCCACCCATAATCAATTAGGCGTGATTTTAGCTCGTATTCCTCTAACGTATTCATTTAGCATTAACATTCAACAATTTCTTGATTTCCTCTAGATTTGATTCAAGGAATTTCTAATGGATTCATGAAAGAATTTTTCTCTAGCATGTCCAAGAGATATTATTTTTGTGTGAGATAAGTTTTATATAATTTTCAACTTTTTTATTCCATTACTCTTCATCTCTCTTTCACCACATATATAAATATATACATGTTTTCTCTTATTCTTTTCCAAAATTATCTTCAAATAATCTCATATATACCAACAGTTGAACCAATATTTTAATTGTATAAAATCCAAAGAGAACTAAACATCAATAATATAAATGATTATCTATTATACAATATCATACACAACTACATTCAATGCACATAGAATGCGCAGAGCAAGATAGATACAGCGATGAATTGCAACATTGTCGTATCAACCCCAATATTAAAAGAATATCCTCTAAGTATGAACATATGTGAATATTTATAGTGAAGAACATGAACATTGACCAAGTCATTTGTCAATGTTGCTCATAGCAACCATCCTTACAAGGGGACATGTCAATGAGAAGGCTATAGATAAAATATGACACTAGTTATAAATTTAGGACCATATTGGTGAAATGTGGTTGTAATTTATTTATATAATATATAACTATTTGAATCCACGTTGACCCACTTGGATGTTGATGTGTATCAAAATTGCATCAATGATATTTTTCCTTCTAAGTAAGTAAAATGGCTTCCAAGTTGGAAAGAATGGAAGTTGGAGAACAAATCAAACTATAACACAATTTTCCACAAATAAATATGACATGATACACAAAACAAGTCATAAGTCATAATCCTTGACTTTTTGATGGTGTTAACAATGTAAACTTTGAAAGAGAAATTGATAATGTTACCTGTTTTGTAGAGATAGCAAAAAAGTGACCCGATTTTGAAAAAGGGTGATGCAGAACACACATGTTTTTTTAGAGCATAGTTTTTGGCACTATAAAAAAAATTTATGCACATTGCGTTTTAGAATGGTAGTGATTTTGATGTTGATTTTAAAAAGTGGTGATTCTACACCGGGCCCTTTTTAAAAAGGTTTTTTTTTTTTTTTTACTTTTGATTTTTTAATATATAAAATGTAAATAATTATTTTGTAAATTTAATCATTTTTGAAGTGGTCTTCTTCATATTTTCTTGTTTTTATTTTAATTTTTTTCTTTGTAGTGAGGTTTTTATTGTTTTGCATATTTAAAGAAGAATGTCGATATTTTGAATTTTCGATATTCTACATGTTTATACATTGTTAATTAATTTTTCAATCCACATGAAATAATTGTCTCTCAAAAATAATATTTTTTAGCAATTGACATAAAAATAACCATTTTTAACATAAATATAACTAAAAAACTACACGTTTTGATAATATTTTGCTAGAAATGACATGTCAAAATCAGAATTTTATAGGAAATTTTTAACTAAAAATGGTTAAATAATAGTTTTTTTTTTTATGAATTTCATGTCAACAAAATAATAATAATCATTTTTTTCAAAAAATAATGATTAACTTAAAAATTAATGCGAAAATCACATAATACAAATATTGAACGCATAACAACCTTAATTGAGTGTATATTCTTCTCATAAAATGTGAAAGTCAGAACATTACAAGTATAACTAATTAATAGTTACAAAAAATGAGCTTGATTTCCAAGAGTAACTTAAATTTAATCAACAATGTCACGTAATCCAAACTCTTCGTCCTCTAGAGTTTCATCATTGTCTTCTTCCACAATATTTTCTATTTCATTTTGCTCATTTTCCTCTTCTAATAGATCTTTGATATCTACGAATCTCCCAATGTATGCCTTTCCAATCATTCCGTGTAATGGTGGTTGGGGTTCCTTTGCCTTTTTTGCCACACGTGATTCACTAAAGTCCCCTTTATTCAACCCAATTTCTTGCATTGCATCTGGAAGAAATTGAAGAGCATTAATTCTTTGCTGAACGAAATTGCACAATATTGGATCTTTTTCAATTGCAATGCAATTTTTTCTTTTTTGAAGGCAGCATGCTAGTGTTGTACATAATTATCAAGCACAAAGGAAATAATGAAGTAAATTAGTACAATGACATATTAATTAAGAAATAACATATTGGAATTCAATTCCATATAATAAAACTTACCTGAGTCAGAAAATAAATCCAGAACCCAATCTCCTTCATTTGAACATATGTCTATAAGATAGTTAATCAATAACTGTGGTTTTTAATAAATGTTAACTATCTCGTCTTTTGCTTCTTTGTCTTCATATGTTAATTTTCTCACAACAGCATCATAAGCTAGTATTTGGCTATGACTCTTTCCATCTACCCGATTAAAAATCATAGACATATAGCTATCATCTTTTTCCCAACCATCAATATGGATGAACTCACAATCATTTATAAATAGTTGATCTTCACGGTTAAGAAGATTTTACTTTTGCCTGTAACATGAAATAGTAAAAGTTCAATTAACTTGTACATAAATGAATTTTTCAACATTAATCAAATATACATTTTAAACGTCTTATCATGTAAGCTGCATCCTTGAATTTGTTTTCCCCTTGAAGCTTGACAATAACATTGTCAATTGTGTGTCTGAATGAAATGTCATAAATCTCCATAATGGTGATGACGTGACTTCTAGAAACCCCGCAACCACTTTACTAAGAGCTTGATAAATATAAGGGTCACTATCATAGTCAATGTTTGGAATATTGAAACCATGGCAAATATCTGCAATAACTAGGGAAAATCCCTTTTAGGTATGAGATTAGCAGTGTCTTCACAATCACCTTGTATTACTTGATATTGAATAGTGTCTAGCCCATTCCAAATGAAATGAGTAAGAGTTGGATCAAGTTCAACATTATTAATATGTTGCTTCTTCAGTCTTTCGATCTTTATTTTTTCAATAAAGGTTCTGAAACTATCTGGTGCTCCATTATCATTTTTCTTCATTTTTTATAAAATAAACAAATATATGTGTAAGTTATAAATTAAAAATAGTACACAAATGAATAAAAATGAATGTATAAATCAACATACCATTTTAAATGCAAGATAAAAAAAACTTTTAATGTTGATATAGAACTTGAATCTGGATAGTTGTGTATAACATCATCCCAACTATCTTCATTCAACAATTTAACCATTTGTTCTTGAATTTTCATGTAAACTTTGTGACTGCATAGATAAAGTAAAAAAAGTTAATATAATGATATGTATAACAAATACTACCAAGAACAATATGTTATATTTAAAAGAAAATTATAATCTAGAAATAAATAAAAATAATTCAATAAACTTACTTTTGAAATTCCTCAGACATTTCCTCCAATGATAATTCCCTAGACCTCACACGAGATAATATTGCTTTGACAATTTTTTCATCCTTCACTCCTTGTAATGCTCTCCAATGTGTGATAGTCATATCTTCTGGAAGTTGCTTCATTTCAAGACCTGATTTACTGTTGCTACATATCAATGGCTTAGACTTTTTGACCTTCTGGTTTTTAATGCCAATGTTTTCCCACATGCTAAAAATCGCATTAATCAACTCCCATATCTCTCTAGTTCTAAATGCCAATTGGAAAATGTTATCAACACCTCTAAACAAATCACTAAATTTGCTGCCTTTTTCACCTTTTGAATTGATTTTTCTTCAATTGGATAGCCTATTTCCATACAACATTCCTTTCGGAAATCTATAGTAACATTTATCCTATCCCCACCACATTTTTCTTCAAATTCACTATGAATAAATCTAACCCTCTAGATGAAAGTCATAGACATACTATATTCATTATCTAAATTATGATCCCATGCTACTAACTTTTCTTCTGTATCTAATAAAACAACATAAATGATACATTTCATTGTTTCAAAGCGTGGCTTATTGGGATATTCCTCCATCAATTGTCTTTGAGCTTCTACAGAATGGTTCCCCCCAAGCACATAATAATTGTATTCAAAACATTTTGACTTATCAAATGCTTCTTTGCTGGGAACTTGAACTGGATCAATAAGAAGCACATAACTAACCACATGAGCATATGGATTGTACCTCATCAATGTCTTCAAGTTGTGAACATGTAGATGATGTGGCTTTCTGATTTGATATTGACATTGTCATTCACTTGCCTTATAGATTTGTCTGACATTAAGCTGAAATGTACGACCACCCTCAATTAAGTTTCTCTTTGTCAAATTTTTTCGAATGGCATTTTGTTTTGTTTTGATAATTCCATCCTCTAAATCAGCTCCTGGTGTAATGATTTCTCTACTTTTTTTTGAAGTTTCACTAGGTTCTTAACTGTTGGTAATGACTACTTCAAAATCTTCAACTTTACTTTTCTTCTTCATAACATTCTCATCATTAACTGTAATATATTTATTCTTGGGAATTGTTACTTTTGGTCTTTTACGGCTCTTCTCAGTTCCAATGTTATCTTCAGTAACAACAACATATTCTTCACTTTCAGTTTAAACTTCATCGTCTTCAAAAGTAACTTGTCTACCCTTGCTAGATTTATCCATTAGAGGCTTTTTTTTCTGATCCCTTGGATGTAGTTTTGTAGCATCATCAATTACTACATTTTACTTGTTTTCCATATCTTCTTCTGACACTAAGTAGAAACTGCTGACAACTTTCATAATATCATGCTCTATGAAATGAATGCCTCCCAACCTAATTGAACAACTTTCAACAAAATTCTACCAAACAAAATATCATATGTCAATAAAAACAAAGTTAAAAAATATAATGAGACAGTTACAAGAACGCAAAACACAAATATAAATAACAATACTTATGATATTTTGTTTCATCTCATTTACAATTTGTTTACACAACTTTGTAGATACCTCTCTCGTGTCATACAATGAATATGATAACTAGTATTTAATCCTTTCATGTGACTTGGGCGGTTTTGTAAGTATGTAAACAACTTCACTATCCGGTACCAAACACATGTCTATGACTCTTCTCATTACGTCATAAATTCCATTATCATTCGGTATATCAATATATAGATATATATTCACATTTTGGCTTTCTCTTTCTTTCATATACCAGAATCTTGATGGAAGTTTCATTTCTTTTGATTTCTTCCAGTATGAAATCATCTTCTTATCATTTGAGGCACTTGAAAGATTTGTAGCCATCAGCTCAGATGGAGTTCGTTCACCAATGTTTTTTGAAGATCGACCTTTATGAGTCTTTGGTCCAGAAAGATTCACAGAAATCTTCTTTGATGTCATTTTCCTGAAAAAAAAGAAACACATAAATTATTAAATGACGAAAACATATTAACTTAAATTAACAATGAAAATGATAAATGATAATTAATTTTATAAATCATAACAATTTTGAAATAAAAAATAAAAAATAAAAAAATACATCGTCCTGCCGCCGCACCTTGAAAATCGGTCGGCCAACCGAGCTAGTCATTGGGTCCGGCCCCTAACCCACCATAGCGGCCCAACCACTGCCCTCCGCCCAACCCCTCCCGTGCCATCCAGGCGGCGCACCCGCCCACCCCGCTGGCCGTCGTGGTGGCGCGAGGGGCAGCCCCCCCCCTTCGCCACCCCGCGGGCGGACGAGTGTCCGGGGTGGCGCTGGGGGGCTGCCACAGACTCCCCTTGTGCCACCCCAGTGGCCCACCCGCCCTCGGGGTGGCGAGTCGACTATTGAGTTGCCCCGCCACCCCGCGGGCAGGCAGGTCGACTGTTCAGTCGCCCCGCAACCCCGTGGGCGGGCGGGCCGTTGCTGTGGCACGGCGGGGGTTGCGGTAGCCTCCGCCCGCGCCACCCCAGCGGTCCGCCCGCCCACCGCAACCCCCGCCGCGCCACCCCAGCGGTCCGCCCGCCCACCGCAACCCCCGCCGCGCCACCCCAGCGGTCCGCCCGCCCACCGCAACCCCCGCCGCGCCACCCCCCGGGCGGGCGGGTCGACTCAACAGTCACCCCGCCACCCCGCTGGCAGGCGGGTCGCCGGGGTGGCGAGATGGGAGGCTGCAGCAGCACCCCCACGCCCCCCCCGCGCCATTCTGGCGGGCAGGTCGTCGGGGTGGTGTGGGGAGGGGGGGGTGATGCTGCCCCGCGGGCAGGCGGGTCGCTGGGGTGGCGCGATGGGAGGCTGCAGCAGCCCCCCCCCCCAAGCGCCATTCTGGCGGGCGGGTCGTCGGGGTGGTGTGGGGGGGGATGCTGCCCCGTGAGCAGGCGGGTCGCTGGGGTCGCGTGATGGGAGGCTGCAGCAGCACCCCCCCCCCCCCCTCCGCGCCATTCCGCAGCCCGCCCACCACCTCACGGGCAGGCGGACCGCCAGGGTGGCGCTGGGCGAGGCTACGACAGCTCTCCCCCCGCACAACACCACCCCGGCAGCCCGCCCACCCGCAGGGTGGCGGGGCGATTCTGAGAATTGCTCTGCCACCTTGCGGGCAGGCGAGCCAGCCATACTCATCACCCCTAACCTATGGGCCTGTTTGGCCGTCGTGAGCATTACCGGGCCCGTTTGGTTGACGTGAGCTTTACTGAGCCCACCATGCTCACAGCGGACGTAGTAGGTAAATTTGACACGCAAAAAGTTAAAAAATAATAATAATAAAATAAAAATAAAAATTATATATATATATATATATATAATTCTACTTCATTAAACTTATTTAATATTAAAATTTGCAAGGAAAAAAAATTTAACTAACCTTTCAATTGCGAGAATTCTCCGTTGAATATGTTGTTGATAGCAATGTAGCTGCTCCACAAATTCGCTCCAAGTCTTTCAACGAACCTCAGAAAACCTTGATGTGATGTGAGTAATAGTGATAATGGAATTTATTATATAGGTGAAATTACGGAGATGTTTTACCGTACGGTTAATGTGGGATTAATTTGTTTTAAAAAAATTAACATGTTAATTTTTTTATGCCGATATAGGAAATTATGATAAAGCGAATATTATAGAGTCGTTTTACAGCGAGGTGAATGTGGGATTAATTTATTTTAGAATATATTATAAAAACTTAAAAAAACATTCAGTTGTTTAGTAAATATTATATGCTTTAATTATTAAAATAATTTAAGTAAAAGTTGTAGTTTACAATTTTAACTTTAAATATTTGTTTCATAAAAAAATAGTTTACATTTTTCAATAAATTGTAGAATAAAATAATGAAGGGAAATAAAAGTAACAAAATTTTTGGAGGGAAATATTTTGGCGAAACTTTTTGGAGGGAAACTTTTTGGAGCGAAAATTACATTCTCTAAGCTATATAATATCTTTAGGAGACTCTGCATTTGTATCATTCAACCTCTTCTATTTGAAATGGATGAATTCTCCTGATAGTGAAGTTTCGCTTTGTACAGCATCAATATCTTCATCGTGTAACAACTCTATTCATATTGATGAATATAACGGGAATTCTTCCACTATGAATAGAAATTCAATTCTTCCACTTAGTCCTAATCCTAAGGACTATGAGAGCAGTACTGATGAAAGAGGGGATGGAGAATTTCAAATAAATAAAGAGTCACGGATTCCACTTAGTCCTAATTCTAAGGACTATGAGAGCAGCAATTATGAAGAGCATGATGACGAATTTCAAAAGAATGGAGTGTCACGGTGTCCACTCAGTCCTAATCCTATGGACTATGAGAGTAGCAGTGATGAAGATCATGATGATGAATTTCAAAAGAATGGAGTGTCATGGTGTCTGCTTAGTCCTAATTCTAAGGACTATGAGAGCAGCAATGATGATGAAGTTCAAAAGAATGGAGTGTCATGGTGTCCACTTAGTCCTAATTCTAAGGACTATGAGAGCAGCAGTGATGAAGAGCATGATGACGAATTTCAAAAGAATGGAGTGTCATGGTGTCCACTTAGTCCTAATTCTAAGGACTATGAGAGCAGCAGTGATGAAGAGCGTGATGACGAATTTCAAAAGAATGGAGTGTCACGGTGTCCACTTAGTCCTAATTCTAAGGACTATGAGAGCAGCAATGATGAAGAGTGTGATGACGAATTTCAAAAGAATGGAGCGTCACAATGTCCACTTAGTCCTAATTCTAAGGATGACGAAGTTCAAAAGAATGGAGTGTCATGGTGTCCACTTAGTCCTAATTCTAAGAACTATGAGAGCAGTAGTGATGAAGAGCGTGATGACGAAGTTCAAAAGAATAATGTCACGATGTCCTCATAGTCCTAATTCTAAGGACTATGAGAGCAGCAGTGATGAAGAGCGTGATGAAAAATTTCAAAAGAATGGAGTGTCACGGTGTCCTCTTAATCCTAATCCAATGGACTATGAGACCAGCAGTGCTAAAGAGAATGATGACAAATTTCAAAAGAATGGAGTGTCACAGTGTCCACTTAGTCCTAATTCTAAGGACTATGAGAGCAACAGTGATGAAGAGCATGATGATGAATTTCAAAAGAATGGAGTGTCACGGTGTCCTCTTAGTCCTAATTCTAAGGACTATGAGAGCAGCAGTGATGAAGAGCATGATGATGAATTTCAAAAGAATGGAGTGTCACGGTGTCCTCTTAGTCCTAATTCTAAGGACTATGAGAGCAGCAGTGATGAAGAGCGTGATGAAAAATTTCAAAAGAATGGAGTGTCATGGTGTCCTCTTAGTCCTAATCCAATGGACTATGAGACCAGTAGTGCTAAAGAGCATGATGACAAATTTCAAAAGAATGGAGTGTCACGGTGTCCACTTAGTCCTAATTCTAAGGACTATGAGAGCAGCAGTGATGAAGAGTGTGATGATGAATTTCAAAAGAATGGAGTGTCACGGTGTCCACTTAGTCATAATTCTAAGACTATGAGAGCAACAGTGATGAAGAGCGTGATGATGAATTTCAAAAGAATAGAGTGTCACGGTGTCCTCTTAGTCCTAATTCTAAGGACTATGAGAGCAGTAGTGATGAAGAGCGTGATGATGAATTTCAAAAGAATGGAGTGTCACGGTGTCCTCTTAGTCCTAATTCTAAGGACTATGAGAGCAGCAGTGATGAAAAGTGTGATGATGAATTTCAAAAGAATGGAGTGTCACGGTGTTCTCTTAGTCCTAATTCTAAGGACTATGAGAGCAGCAGTGATGAAGGACAGGATGATGCACTTAGTCCTAATTCTAATGACTATAAAGGTAGCAGTGAAAAAGGACAAGATGTAGCATTTTCAATAAGTAAACAGTCACATTTTCAACGTAGTCCTAATTCTATGGACTATGAGAGCAGCACTAACAATGCACATGAGGAAGAATATCCAATAAACATTGAGCCAAATTTCCCATTCAGTCTGAATTCTAAGGACTATGACAGTAGCACTAAAGAAGGGGAAGATGAAGAATATACTCCAAGTCAGTGTTTGAAAAGCACAGCTAATCATAGTGTGGATAACATTCCTCTTAATGATGATGAAAACCCTTATACAAATGATGATCCAATGATGGAGATGTTGCCAAGAAATATTGTATCAAGGAGTAGGAGCAGACCTTTTCGTATCAATGCTAGTTATACAAGGGGTAGAGCAGAATATCTGACGAGAAGAAGTTCTATCAGCGCTCTCATTTCAAGTGAATGTTGTCAAAAAGATTGCTTGAAACATATGGATTTCAAATTTGCATTAGAGAGTAGGAAGAGATATTTGTCAATGAATAAAAGCATGCAAAATTCACATTTAGTTGGGTGCATGCAATCTACATTGTCAGGTTATGATTATCATATTGGATCTTTATTTATCTGTAGAAAGGCTTTCAAAATGTTTCATTCAATTGGGAATTTTCGTCTCTTGAGAATTCAAGAAAATTTGGAAAATGATCCCACATTTTATTCAGAAGTACGTCATAAAAGACAGTTTGAGCCATTATCAAATACTGCAATGTCATGGATGAAAGATTTCTTTTCAAAGCATGGAGAGTGTATACCAAATAGAGAGACAATACATATTCCAGATAATTTTTCAAGACGAGAAATCTACAACTTATATAAAGAATATGCAGAAGGTGCTGAGGGACATGGCCGGTTTATTGAATATCAATATTTTGTGAAGGTATGGAAGAAAGAATTCAACAATGTCCGTATTCCTAAGAAGACAAGGATGGGGATTTGCAGTACATGTGCTTCTCTTAAATCAAAAAGGGAAAAATGTGAAGGGTCAGAAAGAAGTAAACATTCATAAGTTTAACTTTTAAAATTGTATAGTCATCAAGTATGAAAACATATTTCTTAATGGCTTTCTTTTATGTTGTGTAGATTCAATTGTCAAAGAACTTCAGGAGCAATGCGAACAACAAACAAGTGAAAGGAAAAAGTTGTACAAGCATCGAAAGAAGTGTTATGATAATCCAAATAAATATTTGGGTTTGATAATTGGTGGTATGGACCAGAATAAAACACTTTTACCACGTTTTGTTTGCATACCCAAAAATTTACAGGAGGAAAATTTTATTCAGTATCACTTGGAAAATTTTATTCAATATCACTTGGTATTTTGTATGGCCTTCAATGGGAAAATGTTGCCAAGGGTGTACTTCACAGCTCCAAATATTCATAATGACACAAATCTGACCATAACCATAATTCATGATGTGCTTTCTCATTGGTCTGGTAATCTTCCTAAAGTTTTGTATCTACAATTGGACAACACTTGCTGTGAAAACAAAAATCAGGTTGTTTTTTGATATCTAAACATGCTTGTTGAATTGAGAATTTTTCAGAAGGTAAAGGTTGTTTTCCTTCTTGTTAGGCACACTCATGACCATATTGATCAAATGTTCAATCGTTTTTCAGTCATATTGAGGAGGAAGGAAGTTGGGAGCTTGCCATCATTAATCGAATGTATTAAGAAATCATACATGTCGGACCTACTTTTGATGTGTTAGAAGAAACTGTTGACATGCGAAGGTTTATTTTGGGATCACATGGTGAGGGGAAATGCATTGAACAACTTAATGACATTATCTTCCAACATCAATTTCGTATCAAAAAAAATTGATGGGAAAACACTAATATGGGGCAAGAAGTATTCAACTACTGCAGAATGGGCACCGTCATCAGGTTTGGAATTTTTGAAGTTCATTCCAGATCATCCAATATTTGCATCAAAAATATTGCTATTACAATCAGTTGGTGAAGTTCATAATGCACGCAGACAGAATAGAGATATAAATTATTCTGATTGCCTATAAGAAATTAAAAAATGTATTAGATATACATATGAGTATTTTGGCATTGCTGATTCAATTTGGTGGGAGTCATTTTTCAATAATCAAAGTGATATCATTTCAACAACAACAAATGAAGATATACCTTTGAAAAATCCATTTATTTGGCCACAAAATGTATCGAATGAACATGAGGAAATAAACATTGTTGAACAGCAACAATCTCAAGGTATTATTAATTCTTCACAGGCAGAGGAAAGAGAGATGTATATTGGTTCCAAAAGATCTCGTGCACAACGTGAATCCATGTAAGACCTTTACAGGGGTTCGGTACAGGATATTAAGGAGGGTTACATGATCACAGTGCTAGCAGATGGAGATCCCAAAAGCTATCCATTCTGGGTTGCTAAAGTTATAAAGGTGTTTACAGAAAATGAGGATGTTACAGGTGTTGAAGTACATTGGTATGCCACAAATACACACCCATTCAATGGTGTGTATAAGCCAGAGATGGTAGTTGACAAAAAAAATGGCGGAAAGAGAAAAAGAAAGGGTACAAATATAAATTGTCGCCGCACAGACATATTAAAATTGGAGGATGTTGACATACTTGTTTATGACTTCAATTTAACAAAGAGAGGAACTCTTCGCTTCAAGACGATAGAGATTCTGAAAAGGTTGTTACCAAAAGGAACAGTGTTGAGATGGGAGTCTGCTGAAACCAGTCGTAGATCTAGAAGAATTTTGAAACCTGAAATGGTGGGCATGCATGTGGACTCAGATGGGGCACTAGTTGATGAAAGAGAAGAATATGGAACATCTTCGTCAGCATCCAGTCATTCATCTGAAGATGTGAATTCTAATGGTGTGCAAGAAAATATGAGTGATTTTGAATAATTGTTTAATACAGTTTATATAACTGATGTTTGCATCGTCTCTTGAAATAAAATTTTTGATTTCCATGTGGTGTTAAATGAGAAGTTATGAGTCATTTTTATGTTGTTGGATTATATGTCTTAATTATGATCATTTTTATTGTTTAGAATATCTACAATGCAACATTAAATTAGAGATATAATGTATGTTTCATGCAATATACAAATAATGACATTTGAATTCATTTAGTCATGTAATTTGTTCATAATGTCATGGTTTTTTAATTTTATGGTTGAAAAAATTCCAATTTCTTTTGTATCTAGCATGTTATGGTTGAAAACATGTTGAATTTATACTTAGGAAAGAAAAATATTATTCTACCAAAAACATTAGTGTGTTTTTTTTCTCATAAACAATTTTTTTTGACCAATAAAAAATTCGGTTTTACTAGCATTTTTTAAAAATGTTGAAAATTGAACCTAAAAAAATCATCGTTCCAGTGTCATCACTTTTTCGTTTTCAAGGTGTTTTTTGAACGAAAATTTCGCTTTCACTGCTATTTTTAAAACATGTTCAAAATTGACCCTAAAAAAAACCATCGTTCCAGTATACACACCTTTCGTTTTTAGCACAGTTTTTGATGGTTTTTCGGGGTTTTTTTGCCAGAGTTCCCATTTTGAATTTATAATTCTCGTTTCAAAATTTAAATTGTTTATTGTTTTCTTCAAATATTTTATGAATTTAAAATAAAATTAATTAGAATGAAGATCAAATACCCTTAACCTCCCATTAAGACACGGGGGCACAATTCAAACACTATATGCACTAAACTTAACCCACAATGAATTTTCAATACATAAAAAACATCTTGTATGTGTAAAATATTTGTGATTATACAAAATAAATAAATATGTGAAATTGAAAACCTTTTAAGAAATGGGAAGCTTTATTACACCGTAACACAATTTAAAAGGTTTGGAAGCTATGTTTGTCCCACAATTAATTTTGATTGTAGAAACATCTTGTATTTGCAATAAAAATGTGCTTAAAAAATGCAGTTGAAACTTTTTAAAAAGTGGTAGGTTTCAATACTAAAGGTTTTATAAAACTAGTTCTTGCTACACCATTGAAAACACTCATCCACCTATAAGTAATAGCATTATTGGGCTAGTTTTCAAAATTGTAAAGATAATATTGTAAAAATATGCAAATTAATAAGACGTCACTTATAACATATACGCTAGTGACATGAAAAATGATAAAATTTTAGGTCAATGATGGTTACATGAATTATTATACTTAATTAGTTAGCATAAATTTAGTAATACTTGATTCATTGTGTTGGTATTCTTAGGAGTTTTCATGTTCTTCTCTTTCCTTCTTTTTCATATTTGTTATGTATTTAAATAATTTTTTATTTTAACTTATTTAGATTTTACAATTCCAATATACTCGAGAGCATTATCTATCAATAAAAGTAAGATTCAAACTCAATTCATTTATTCTAAAACAAGTATAATTTAATCAAAATTGCAAAAATTTATCATGTTTACATATTATATCAAGTTAGATATCTCAATGGAACTTGCATGAAAGGTAGATAAGTGTAATAAAGCAATAGCTTCCCTTTAATGACATGGACTTCAATAAGAGACCTAAGTATATACATTTCATATTAAAGAATTTTTTATGGCTATAGATATTAGGTTTGTTTGTTTGAAAAAGTAAAAAAAATAATATTAGGATCATGTGCACTTTGGTTATCAATGATAAGAAGATTAATATTAATTGTGTTTGAAACCACCTCTATATATAGGCAATCTCTAGACTTCAAAGTATTCCAATTTTCTATGAAATGGCAACAAGGACAAAGTCATTCCCCAAATAAATTGGAGAAGATTCACCAAACCCAAAGCATTAGGGGAAATCCAAACTATGGAAATTTATGGCGATCACCTAAAATTCCAAATTTCTAGAAATTGGTCATTAAATCACAATATATTTATTTGCTATGTGTTGAAAATTGGATTAGGCGAAGGACTAAATATTATTAAAATGCTTTCATTATAAGGAAGGTTTTATTTCAGGTCTTTCCCTTGGATGTCATTCCCTTATCATTTGGCATGTTGTCAAGCCAATCATCCAAGTGGCTTGATGCATTGTTAAGGGATGTACTCGAATAAAGGTGTCTTCACTGTTATTGTCCACACTTCTTTTGCTATGCACTTTCCTAACTGCTATTCTGAATGTGACATAATAGAACTGAGGTCAAGTTCTACTTAATGCCTTCTGTGGGAGCGTTGCTCCTTCGTATTCTCTGATCTCTGATCTGCACTTCATCGGCCATCGGAGTATCGGCCCATCGCAAATCAACACATCCATTCCCTACCAGCTCTCTGTTCCGACAGTCCAAACTTCATCGCATTTCCCTGTGCCGCTCTGATCTCTGCCGTCCATTACTCCATCGGATCTAACTCTCCGTCGTTGATCTGATTTTAGATCCGACGGTAGTGACTTCACCCGGTCAACAAAATGTTCGGCGTTCCTCCACCGTTGATCATCACCACTGGATCTAACGATTGACAGTAATTTCAGGTGGACAACTTGCACAATGGTTACCTGCCCAAAAAGTTGTTTTTTCCTCTCTCCTCCATTGCTACATGTCAAACAATTAATGGAATCGGGTGCCCAACCCGAATTACCACTTACTACTTTTTGCTTGCCCGAAATACCATTTCCTATATGAAAACCACCTTTTCATTGGCTATCTTCTGCATGCCTTCCCCATGCGATGATCGTTAGATCTGTCGATCTATTGATCGAACGGCTCTCGCTCCCCTTCAACAATCAGTGAATGTGATATGAATACTCCGCTCCAAGCCATTGATCTGATTTTAGATCCGATGGTAGTGACTTCACCCGATCAACAAAATGATCGACGATCCTCCACCGTTGATCATCACCACTGGATCCAATGGCTGACAGTGATTTCGGGTGGACCACTTGCACGGTGGTTACCCGCCCGAAAAGTTGTTTTTTCCTCTCTCCTCCACTGCTATGTGTCGAGCAGTTAATGGAATCGGGTGCCCAACCCGAATTACCACTTACTACTTTTTGCTCGCCCAAAATACCATTTCCTGTAGGAAAACCACCTTTTCGCTGGCTATCTTCCGCGTGCCTTCCCCTTGCGATGACCGTTAGATCTGTCGATCTATCGATCGGATGACTCTCGTTCCCAAACTCCGCTCCATGCGAATTAATTCACAGAGAGGCAGGGAAGGTAATAGATTTGCGCGAAGGGCTTGGAGAGGGCGACGGCCCTGATCGCTGAACTGGGGAGCAAAGAAACTCTAAGTGAGCACAAATTTGCATGAAACGCTTGCTTGAAATATTTGATTTCCTTCTGCTTTTATAGCATTTCTGAGCACTCCAGTGACTGCCTCCAATGGGATGGTCTACAGCCCGATTCTCGTGACCAAGAGTGTAATATTGTTGCCTTCCTATACTCATGCAAATTTCTGAACTACTGAGTTGTTTCCATTGCGTTCTCATGACTTTCTGCCTTTGTCTGCAACGAAGTGTCCTTTGATGATTTTTTACTATCGATTTATTTTTTGTTTCTTTTATCCTTGAGCTTTGTTCCTTATTTTTGAGGATCCTCATACTTATGATCTTTTGTTGATTATTATGGGACTGAGTTGTGATATTCCTCTTCATTTTCACAAATATTCCCTTCAATTTTTTCCACTGATGATTTGCAAAATAATCCGCCTGTTGATTATGTGTTCTCAAGACATGTCTAAAGATTACATCGCCAGAGTCTTCAAGGTTCTTCTTGATTCTTCTGAGAATTCTGTTCATGAACTCATTACTTGGGCTTTTATTTCGTGCCATTGCCTCTATTATTATGGTTGAATCTCCTATTATTATAGGATTTTGTATTTCTCTTTTTTTATCATTCTTGATCCCATCAACAGGCTGTATGCTTCAGCCTTATTATTTGAGATTTGTCCAAGTCCCCATTCATATGTGACAATTTCTCTCCCATTAGGATCAAGGATTAATCCCCCTGCCCCTGCCTTTCCCGGATTATGCTTTGAGGCCCCATCAAAGTAGAGGCAGTATCTGTTCTGATTTTTTTTCCATATTTCTAGTTCCTCTTCACTCATTCTTATTTTCCAAATATTTCCTGAGTTTGCTTTCCTCTGTCCTTTTTGTCCATTGTTATTTATTATGGCTTTGCTGAGCCAATCTCGCTCTTCTTGTTGTAGAATGTTGTGATCTGTTGGTGTTGTTCCTTTAACATTGAGGATTTCAAAAGTTAATCCCCACGTTTTTTATAGAGTTTTCCCTATTCTTGGAGTTTGGTTTTTGAAGATGCACTTATTTCTTGTCAACCAAATTTGCTAGCATAGTACTACTGGGATGCATTTCCATATTCTTTGAATTGTGACTTTCTTCTTTGTTGTATATGGATAGGCCTTCTCTAGTGTTTGTAGAAAATTCGGCAACGACTTTTCAAAATTTATTCTTATTTCCAAGGGGCTTATAAGTTGTTGCCAACATTCTTTGGCAAAAATGCATTCTTGAAAAAAATGTTGAATGTTTTCTTCAGCGTGTTGACATAATGGACATCTTGATGGACCTTGGAAACCTTTTTTTTTAAGTTTTCACTGGTTAATACCTTCCCTTTTAAAAGAGTCCAGATGAACATTTTGATCTTAGGAAAGCTTTCAGATTTCCAAGTTATTTTCCAAGGGTCCCAATCTTGTTGGTTTGGTTGCTCTTGTAGGATGTTGCATCATGTCTTGACTGTGTAATGCCCACCACTAGGATCCCAGAGGTATCCATCTTCTTCATCATAGTTGATTGGTGTTGCCGCTTTTAGGAGCTGTCTGATTTTGCTCCATTGCCCTTCTAAATTTGCAGGTATTGTTGAGAGTTTCCAATCTTTCCAATCCTTTTGGTTCCATAGAGAAATTGAGAATAGAGTGTTAATACCTTTTCCTTTCATCCACTCTTGGATGCCTTCTATTTCTGGATGAGTCTTTAGTGGTTCTTTTCCCATGATTCTGTCCTCCCATATCGATATTGTTTTTCCATTGCCTACGGTTTTAGAAATGTAGCTACTCATTAGAGGAATTGTTTTTCTTACTAGCTTCCAAGCTTGAGTACATTGTCTTGTTGGGATATTTCCATTAAGCAATCTCTCCTTTGAACCATCCATGTATTTTGAGATGAGAGTTTTTTCCACCAGCTCTCTTTTCCTGTGATTAATATCCATACTATCTTCATTCCCAGGGCTGCGTTCATGAGTCCAGGTATCCGAATAGAAAGGCCTCCTTGTTCGTATGGTAGCACTACTTGCTCCCACCTCACCAGACTGAATTTTTTGTTTTCTTGTTTCCCCCCTACCATAGAAAGTTTCTTAAGATTAACTCCATCTGTTTGTGTGTGTTGGCATTATGGTTCAGGTGTTGTCCTTGATGGCAACCCATTCAGGTGGTAAATCACTGTTCTTCATGTCAGCAGCAAAGGTTGATGATCAGCTCTCAATTTATTGAAAAATTAAGAAGGACGCAGGAAATCAGTTCAGAAGGTGCGTACCCGCAGGTGAACCATGCAGAAGCCGCGTCCAGAGACGCAGGCCAGCCGTTCAGAAGGTGCGTCCACCCAGTGCACACTTTTCAAGGCAGAGAAAAGCACACGTGGGGGTTTCTTGTGATTTACTCTTGGTATCTAGCCGACGGTATTGTGTTATTAAGGTGTCGGCTCGTGGTATTGTTCCATGATTTAAGGAGGAGCTTGCCTATATAAAGCAAAGGAGATCATTTGGCTTGTATATGTCTTTGGTTGAATATCTTTTTGGGCGAGATCTGGTCTAGATCTAAAGAAGGCGAATCTACTGAAGGACTGAGATCTCTTTGGCGCATGATCAGATCTGTAGATCTGACTGGTTGGGTTACACTTGAAGTCTTGAAATCATTCATACCCGAAGGTACGCAGGTACAGTGAAAGGCAAGTGCGCCGGGACGCAGTGCAGTAGAAAGAGACCTGCGTGGGGACGCAGGGCAGAGTGAGTTTCAGGTGCGTCCAGGACGCAGTACAGTAACAGGCGCACTGCGTGGGGACGCAGAGCAGAATAAGGCTCAGGTGCGTCTCTGCAGCAAAAAGACGCGGCGCGATAGTATCTCTGGGCGCGTCCCTTCAGCAACAGGTCGCGGCGCGATAGTGTCTTTGGGTGCGTCCCTGCAGCAAAAAGACGCAGAGCAGTTGAAGGAACAGTGCGTGGGCACGCAGCGCAGCGCAAGGATCTCTGCGGGTGGACGCAGGAGAGCAGAAGGTGAACTGCGTCGCGACGCAGGCCACAGAAGGGAAAACTGCGTCTCTGTCTTAAGATGTTCTGTTGATTGAATTTCTCTGTTGATAAAGTGTTCTGGGTTAGTTCTGTGATTACTGATCTGATAACTGTAGTGGACTGTAACTGTTATATACTTGATGATCATTTGATGCTTTATGAAAAGAAGTAGGGGGTTGTAGCTCCCTTCCAGGAGAAGACTGGAAAACGAGAGAGAGTTGTAGCTCTCTGCAGGTTGCAGCCTGTGTACTGGTAAAGGACTGCACGAGTACAAAATCATTGTAAAAGGAATTTCTAATTTGAAAGAAGATAGAGACATATTGCAGCAGGTGGTTTTCACCCACATTGGGTTTCCACCTTACATCTTGTGTTCTTTGGTGTGACTATCTGTTTTCTTGTTCATGCTCATTATTTTTATGGTACTGACATGCAAAAATAATTCAAAGATCAAATAAGGAAGATTTATTAAAAGAATTAGATAATACTGATTCACCCCTCCTCTCAGTATTATTTTCAACAGTGTGCACTTTTTGGGGCCATGATTATTGCATATTGGTAGATAGGTAGTGTTGCAAGGAGTGCTTTGATTAAAATAACCCTTCCTGCCATATTTAACCACATCATACCCCAGCTCTGAATTTTGTTTTTCATTTTTTCAATTTGCTTAGTCCATATTTCTGCCTTCATGTTCTCTTTTGAGATTGGAAGTCCCAAGTAAAAGAAATGGGTCCATTTTTCCTGTACTAGGATTTCTAATATTTGTGAAATCCTTTTCATGATTCGGGGGGGGGTGTTCCATCCATATATTCTACATTTTGTGTTATTTAGAAGCCCACCTATAACCTCTAAAAAATCATCTAAATTTTTTTTGAACCTTCTTGCTATTATTGTTGATGCCCTTCCCAGCAGCAGGTTGTCATCCGTAAAAAGTGAGTGGTAGATTGTTTTTACTCTTTTTGCTATTCTGAGCCCTGTAATGTTTCTTTCTTTTCTTTGTTTTTCCAAAGCTCTACTTAAGTTTCAACGATTATAATATATAGGAAGGGTGAGAAAGGGCATCCTTCCCTGAGTCCTCTGTGCTTTGAAAAAATTCACTTGGCCTTCCATTTATGAGGGGGGCAATCCAAGGGGTGGAGATGCATGCGTGGATGACTTCTATTATTTCTCTTGAGAAACCCAGCACCAGAATAACAACCATGAGATATGGATCGCTGACCCTGTCAAATGCATTTGCCATATCTAATTTAATTATTATGCATTTTTCTTGCCTTAGCATACTAGAGTGTACAACTTCCTGTACAATAATTACATTATCTATGATTTGCCTATTGGGCACAAATCCTCCTTGATTTTCAGATATGATTATTGGTAGCACTGCCTTGATTTTATTTGCAATTATTTTTGTTATTATCTTATAAGAGGAATTGCACATAGATATAGGGCGATACCTGTTGAAGGTGGAGGGATTTGACTCCTTTGGGACTAGAGCGAGGTAGGAGGATTTTGTGTTTCTTACTATTTTTTTTAAACATTCTTCACCATTCTTACGAAATCTTTCTAATTGTATACCAATGAGATCTAAAGAATGCTATTGTAAATCCATCGGGCCCTGGGGCTCTATCCGAATGTAGGCTCCATATAGCCACCACTACCTCTTCTTTTGTGATTTCTTTACACATTTCTGTGTTTTGATCTCTTTTTATTTATTTTTTTGTGTGCTGAAGGAAGTCTTCATATTCAGCCACTTTATTATTTCGCTGACAGTAAATTTTTATAAGTGCTTGTGGGCTGCTTTTTTTATTTCCTCTGCACCTTTTACCTCTTGATTTTCCACTTGGATTTTTTCTATATGATTTCTTTCTCTTCTAATCTTCATTGAGTTATGGAAAAAAGATGTACTTTTATCCCCTGCCTTGAGCCACAGGCTTCTAAATTTCAGTGTAAGCTCTTCTTCTTCTTTCCTGTTTTCCCTGTATATTTCCCAAAAGATTTCCTTTTCTCTTAGATAATCTTGTTTGCCTTCTTCTCTGCCTTCGTTTTCAATTTGCATGCTGTCAATTCTCTGTTGTAATTCTTTTTTCTTTTCTTTTTTTTTTAAATTTCATTTGCTTTTGCCCATTCCTTAAACTTGATTCTTGCATTTTTCAATTTTGTCTCTCAAATATATTGTGGTGACCCTAATACTCTTGGCTCCCATGCTTCCTTAATTCATTGATTTATGTATTGTTGTCCCAAATTGAGTTGTATCTAAATGGGAGCGGTCCTTGATTTTCCATTTTGCCCATGACTATTGCCACCGGTTTATGGTCGGATGCCGTGGTGTGGAAAATTTTTGTTTTAATAGCACTGTACACTGCTGCTATGTTTTCTTGTATCAGGATTCTATCCAACCTTTCTTTTATGTTGCTTTTGCCCACTATTTTATTGCTCCAGGTGTATTTCCCGTTGCTTGGGGGGGTGTCTAAAAGATTGTGTTGTTCCATTATTTCTTCTAGTGCATCCCTGGATGGGTCTGTGTGATATGTGCCTCCAAACTTTTCTTCTATACTTCTTACCAAATTTTAGTCTCCTAGAATTATTTTTCTTATTTGCGTTTCTTTTAGTTCTTCCTTTATGGTAGCCCAACATTGCTCTTTTTCCTTGTAGTGGTTTGGGGCATATATATTGATGACACTATACTTCTCTTTTGTACTGATTTGCATCAAATCTGTTTGTATCCAATGCTGATCTTTTTTGTGGTGTATTAATTCCCCTATTCCTTTCTTCCATATTGTGCAAATACCACCTAATGCTCCTATTGCATGTATTGCTTCACCTTCATAATTTCTGAAATTTTTTTTTTATATTTTCAGTTTCTTGTCTATTTGTTTTTGTCTCCTGAATCATAAGGATGTCTAGGTTTTCTTTTGCCACACTATCTCTTGTGGCATTTTCTTTAACAGATGATCCCAATCCTTGGGAATTCTAGGAGACCACTATCATTATTTGCTTGTTGGGTGGTGCATGGCTCATTTCCCTCTTTGTTGGTTTTTTTCGTTGTTTCTTGTGTTCCTTCCTAAAAAGGTTTCCATAGGTCGCTGCGTCCCTAATGCCATTTCCTTTGCTACGGATTCATCCCTCAGCGCTTTGTTTGTCTTTCTTCCTGCTTTTTTTTTATTTTCTACATTTGGGAGAGCTTCCTTTGACTGCTTTCTAGTTAGGATTTTGTCCACTAAGGAAGGGGGTGAGATTTGGGTGGTTGGGGCCAGAGGGGATGGGGGGGAGGGAGTGTGGTGAGGGGATCTAGATCTGGATTTGGATCTGTGTCCGAGGGATGGGGGGACAGAGGGATCCAGTGGATCAAAAGGGTTGAGGCTAGCAAGAGAATTGTCGTTAGCTTTTGGTGATGGAGGATGGAGATTAGAGGATATGGAGGGTTGCGTAGAAGAAAGATTTGGTTGTTTATGGACTGCCTCCTTTCTTTTGACCTGTTCCCAGTTGTTTTCTAAGTCTTCAATCTTTTCGTTTTCATTATCTTTTTTTTTGTACATCTATTAGCAAAATGACCATATTCATGACATACTTTGCATTTGAAGGGGATTTGTTCATAATCCAACTATTATATATGCGTCCACTGATCCACTTTGATTTTGATGTCTTCTGGAAACCCTTTTCCTAGATCCACCTCTACACAGATTCTAGCACATGCATGCATGTTTTCCTTTGGCTCACACCTGTCTATGTATTTCCCAGCGACATTTCCTATGGCTTTAACTGAATCGTCTCCCCAACAGTGGAGGGGAAGATGCGGCAATCTGACCCAAACAGGGACGACATTGGGTATATCCATTTCTGGGTCGAAATCTGGCGTCCATCTGTTTAGATACAAACCCCTTGTATTCATAAAGTACGAGCCATTCCTAAATGTTAGATCTCAATCCTCCTTTGTTTCAAAGTGGAAGGTGTAGTATCCTCTTCCACATAACCTGATTGAGATTTTTCCGTTTATTGTTGCAGACCAGTTCCTTTCTACCCATTTTTGGACCGTTTTGGGCGATGGCCATAACCCTGTAAACTACCCAACTAATCCACGTTCCGCCAGGGAGAGTGTTGCTTTACGAGGAAGAGCTGGAGGGAGTGATATTTCCAGGATGTCTTCCAATCTTTTAACAAACTTGGTGACTGATGGTCGGTTCTTTGTCGGACCCATTGCAGAAATGAGAGAAGCGAAAGCTTTTGTTGTTCCTTCATTTTCTCGCTGGTTATCTGAGGGAGGCTCTTCGTCCTCTGATGATTCCATGTTGATCATTCCTCAGCAGCAGGAGGCCACTGAGGGCAGCTGCGTGCTGCTGCATGAGCTCGATGCGATTAGGCCTGATACGAGCTGCTGCGAACCCTAACACTATATTACCCTAAATTTAAATAAAATAAAATTACTTTATTATTTATTTATAATCACCTTATTTTTATTAATGTTACATTTTCATATCATTGCATACTATAATAATCCCCAAAAATTAATATATATTATTTAAAGATTGTATCAATTTTCCCTTACTTCAATATTTATTTATAATCACCGTATTTTTTAATGTTTTGTTTTCATATCATTAATTTGTACATAACTTTGCAAATTACAATAATCATCCTAAATGCATTATTCATTTATAGCTTTAAATTCTTAAAAATTGGACTAATTTTATTTATCAAGAGAAAACATTTTTTCCAATTTGTGAAACTTAAAAACCCATCACATTATTATTGTTATATCAACGTGGAGAGATGTCAAACAAAAACATAAAAATGTCAAACAAACACAAAAATACACACATTGTGTTTACTTCTATACTCACTAAAATTCAAACTTAAGTTGTTTTCATAATAACATACCATCTAAACCACAATGCAATCATTTCAATCACTTATATACAATGAAATAACTCTTACAACATAATCAAAACGGAAATCTAACCATCTCAATCACTTACCCACATTAGAATGGCACTTACAATTTGATCACTTTTTATGAGATAATACAAAGAAAAATATTGTTAAAAACTTGTATACAATGAAATAAATCTTACAACATGATCAAAACCACAATCCAATCCATCTCAGTGACTTACAATAGAATAGCACTTACAATTTGACATTTTTCATGAGATAATTGTAAAGAAAAATAATATTGTAAAAAATCTATATACAATGAAATAAGTCTTCCAACAATCCAACCATTTCAATCACTTCCCCACAATAAAATAACCATTATAATTTTATCACTTTCTATAAAATAATCAAAAAGGAAAACAATATTGTAAAAAATTTAAACCTATTGTTCTATATTCATCATTGATATACATGTATTTTTCATGTTGTTATACCATTACTTTGATTTCCTCTTCCAACAATCCAACCATTTCAGTCACTTCCCCACAATAAAATAACCATTATAATTTTATCACTTTCTATAAAATAATAAAAAAAGAAAACAATATTGTAAAGATTTTAAACCTATTGTTCTATATTGATCATTGATCATTGATGTACATATTTTTTTCATGTTGTTATACCATTACTTTGATTTCTATATACATCATTCATGTACATATATTGAATTATACCACTATTTTGAAGTATACCATTGTTTTGACTTCTTGTTTGAATGGTTATCCTTGCTCATTGTTTGAATTGTTATCCCAGTAATTATGATATAGTTTGATAAGGATATTAAATATTATTGATTTTGGCTTGTTAATTTAAATAATAATTAAATTTTTAATTTGGTAAAGATATCAAATATTATTAATTTTGGCTTGTTAATTTAAATAATAATTTAATTCTTAATTTGATATCAAATATTATTAATTTTGGCTTGTAATTCATGTTTGAATTGTTATCTGAGTAATTATGGTATAGTTTGATAAGGATATTAAATATTATTGATTTTGGCTTGTTAATTTAAATAATAATTGAATTTTTAATTTGGTAAAGATATCAAATATTATTAATTTTGGCTTGTTAATTTAAATAATAATTTAATTCTTAATTTGATATCAAATATTATTAATTTTGGCTTGTTAATTTAAATAATAGTTAAATTTTTTTGATTTCATTTGTTTTTTTTAATATTAATTTTGGATTGTTAATTTAAATAATAATCAAAAAAATTGATCTTTATTTCATTTGTATTTCTTTTTTTCTTTATCTATAAAATAGGGAAAAATATATTTGAGTTATACCATTGTTTTGACTTCTTGTTTGAATCTTTATCCTTACTCATTGCTTTGATTTTCCGAGACTTTATGTTTGCATTTGAGTTATACCATTGTTTTGTTTTGACTTCTTGTTTGAATCTTTATCCTTACTCATTGCTTTGACTTTTTGAGACTTCATGTTTGCGTTTTCAGTATAATTTGGTAAGGATATCAAATATTGTTTGAATCTTTATCCTTACTCATTGCTTTGACTTTCCGAGACTTTATGTTTGCATTTGAGTTATACCATTGTTTTGACTTCTGGTTTGAATCTTTATCCTTACTCATTGTTTTGACTTTCCGAGACTTCATGTTTGCGTTTTCAGTATAATTTGGTAAGGATATCAAATATGTTTGCGTTTTCAGTATAATTTGGTAAGGATATCAAATATTATTAGGTTTGACTTGTTAATTTAAATAGTATTAAATAGGGAAAAATATATTTCAGTTATACCAATTTTGCCTTCTTTGACTATTTGTTTGAATCGTTATCCTTACTCACTAACTTCTTTGACTATTTGTTTGAATCGTTATCCTTATTCATTGCTTTGACTTTATGTGACTTTATGCTTGCATTCTCAGTATATGACTTCTGGTTTGAATCGTTATCCTTACTCATTGCTTTGACTTTATGTGACTTTATGTTTGCATTCTCAGTATAATTTGATAAGGATATCCAATATTATTAGTGGAGTGCTTTTGAACTTTATATTATTTATAAAATAAAAATAATTCTCTATTATAATAAGATATATATATATATATGTGTGTTTTTATTATAATATATGTATATATATCTATGTTTTATAACCAGACTTTATAAATTGTTATGAATTAATTTTATTTATATAAAATAAAAATTTATGAATTAATTTTATTTATATAAAATAAAAATATTTGTTTGTGACCTAAAATACAAAATAATAATAATAATAATAATTTTATTTTTATAAAAAAATATATTCCCAATAATAATAATAATTCTCTATATAAGAAAAATATATTTTTTTATAATTTTATAAGTACACGTGATTAAGACCTACAATTGTGCAACATAAAAAGAAAATGACAACGTAAATAATAATAATAACAACGCACATAATAATAATAATAAGAGCGACAACATAAATAATAACAACGCAAATAATTACAACGTAAATAATAATAATAATAACAACGCAAATAATAATAATAAGAGCGACAACATAAATAATAACAACGCAAATAATAATAATAATAAGAGCGACAACATAAATAATAATAATAAGAGGAAGTAAAGCAGATTTTAAAAAAGCAAAACCAATAAATAATAATAATGACCACGCAAAAAAAAATAATAATAATAATAATAATAACTACTATGACACAAATAATAATAATATAATAATAATAAAAAGTAAAGCAGATTTGAAAAAAGCAAAACCAATAATATGAAAAAACGCAAAACCAATAATATGAAAACCTCACTTAAAAATTTTAAAAATAAGAAGATTTCAAAAAATAACAGGAATAAAAGATTTAAAAATAATTAGAAAAAAAGAAAATGAGAAGTAGTTCAAAAGGTAATAAGAAAAAGAAAAAAAATGATAAAATATATAAAACTGTTTTAAAATTGCTTTTGTTTGGTTGAGAATAGGTTAACGGCCTAGAGACAACTAGCTTTGGGCCTTACAGAACACCAGCAGGTAATTCTAGGTGGTGTTTTTTTTCTTGAATAACAGCGATGAGTCACCAATGATCACTATCTCCACTGTTAATTTGACAACTAAGTTATGATAAGCTTTTCACTGTTTAAAAAAAAATGTCTCACTAATAACAGCAAGTGATCACTATCTCCACTGCTAATTTGACAACTAATGACAAAATATATAAAAAACTGTTTTAAAATTGCTTTTGTTTGGTTGAGAATAGGTTAAAAGACCCAGAGACATCTAGCAAGAGCAAAAGTCTATGCTTTACAGAACACCAGCAGGTAATTCCAGGTGGTCTTATTTTTCTTGAATAACAGTAATGAGTCACCCTGAATTCACTAATAACAGCGAGTGATCACTATCTCCACTGTTAATTTGACAACTAGGTGACAACTAAATTATGATAAGCTTTTCACTGTTTTAAAAAAAATCTATAAAACAAATGAAAATATACCATACAAATAGTGTGACAAAATATATATATCATTGCTTTCCTCTCTTCATCCATGCTCCTTTCATCAAGTGACCTCAGACCAGATTCTGGTCTGTATGCTTTTCTTTCTCCATCATTAATCACTCAGACCAGATTCTGTTCTGTATGCTTTTCTTTCTCCATCAGTAATCACCCCGACCTCAGATTCTGGCCCGTATGCTTTCTTTCTCCATCATTAATCACCCTTCAGCTTTTATACCCAGCATCGGATTAAATTTACCTCCTTGCTCGTATCAGCATCCCATTAGCGTGTATCAGAACCTCTGCCGATGACAGGCAACTATAGCAGCCAAACCAATGTCTCCGAACTGACAGGCAACTATAGCAGCCAAACCAATGTCTCCGAACTGGGTTTTGCTAGACATTTTATCTTTCCTAATGAGGCCCCATTGTAGAAATGATTTCCTTCTCGATGTGAAGAAAAATCTACGGCTTCATATTGCTACTTCACCCAAAACTGGGGATTCTCACACCTGGACTCACGCGGCGAATGCCTTGAGAGAAATGTTTAGTGATCTTGTGGTTTTCGGGCTACGAGAGCTTTGCCTCCACATGGTGGTAGCGCTAATCTCAGAAATTTGGTCTAGCAGAAAGTCGTAAGAAATCTTGTTTGTTTCGCTCAGCCTCTAAACGCATCACCCCGCTTGCCGCCCAGTCCAATTCCTACTGCAGGAGGCGGGGGAAGACTCTCCATATGAGCTACCACTAGGTATCAGTTCATGTCCATGTTTCCTCTAGCCTTCTCCAGGCTTCTTTCGAGGGCTAAAATCTATTGTCATTCAAATATCCTAACTGGGTATTGACTGATACGAGGCAAATTTCATATAAAAACAGTGCTGGTTAGAAATATGTGGCTCATATCGTGTGCTATAGCTATCAGTAACATAGAAAAAAAGGTAATAAACTTTATCGTGACCGTAACTACCAAGATATTATTTACTTCAATAACCATATACAATTGATCTGAAAAGGTAGGCAGATAAGACATTCGTGAAAGTGTTTTAGTATCAGAGAACAGAATCAGTGGGGTTTATGCCGAACATTATCATGGCCAACCCTGTCAGCCAATCACACTGATACCCAAATTCTAAGGGCTAGTTTGCATTTAGTGTTCCTGTCAGATATGGTGTCTCATCCAGATAGTTATAAGTTAAAACTGTCTTCACTCATTTATCACATCATATATACAGATGAAACGATAGCTTATCCACCAGCAAGCTCTTCTGCGCACTAACTTCACTGGGCTAAACATTAAAAGTAGGAACTTCACCGAAAACATACTTTTGAAGAAATACACTGGTCTATGACCTTTCTTATTACTCCTAAAAGTTTAAAAAACTCTTCAGAGGGAGTATCGTATTCGTACCTCATACAATACTTGCTTTATCTACTCAATGTCTGTTAAATTAGAATAACAATACCAGTTTAGTACTATGTAGCACATTAACTACTGTTAACAAAGTCCGCAGGTCCAATTAAAAAGACCCATCTCAGATTGATAAATTAATTGCTAAAGAACCATAATCGCCAAAAACGATCCCTAACATACACTGCATTGGAGTGTATAGCACTTTCCACTAAGTGTGACATGCAGTTTTCCACAAATATGACATGCAGCATTCCAGAACCACTCCACACTTTTTGGTCAGTACACTTTACTGCCGTAATTCTGGCCTTACATAATCCGCATTGGCTGTGACTGCTATGTCAACAGTCGGGCGTAGTTTTGCACATTGTTCTATAGCATTGTGCACAGGGTCAGAAAGAAAGTTACTTATGAGATCTCTGTTAATGGGTGAGCCCGCATCGATAGCCACAAAAGCCTACAAAGCCAACTTCTTGTCAGCACTACACAAAAACAGCAATCATACAATGATGCAACTACCAAAAAAAAAATGGAAATGAAATGTGCATGCTTACAACCATAAAAAGGTAAAGAAACTGACTTGTTGAGTTAAAATATAATCAAATCGAGGGGCCCATTTTCTTGACCCAAGCCGTGCTGTTGTTGAGCAGTTGTCAACCATGAAGGAAACACCCCGTGCATGCATGAAAGGATTTAAAGAGTCCACGGCTTCAATCACACTCTCATTAATTATCTCCGAGTATGAATGGCCCTTCTTCCTCAAGATCTCAATCTGCAACCACAGATTCAATTGATGGTTAGTCTCTGTGAAGTTAGATACAAAACAACACAGAAAAATGAATGACAATTGTAAATTAAATTAACACCTAAATTATTTCTTTCCACGTAATTACTTTTGACCAAGGACAACAGATAAAATTCAGATTAAAGACATTCTCGTATATAACTAAAAATGAAGTTTTCATTTGAGATGTACTATATACACATTTAATTTGAAAAACGAATGCCAATGTCAGCGAAACACAGAAAAGCTAACAAAAGTAAGTAATGCTCAGCAAGTCATAGCAAAGAAAATAAAAACATAAAAACAGCTGCCCAGGATAAGATAATGGATGTGATATTACATGTCAAGGATAGATAAGTATTGTAGTGTATGTTTCGTAGTGGGTAATGTGGTAAGAGTACTAGTAACAGTCGTAGCTGAAGTGAGCCGGTGGAAGACAAGAAACTATCAAAGAGAAGAAGCTATGCCAGTCGTAGCTAGTCCCCATAGTATCATAGAGTCATCATAGTCTCAGAGTGAGATGAGGATAGTCTCATAGTGATCTACGGAATTGACAGTTGGTGGCTCATGAGGTTCAAATCCTATTCATCACATGTAGGTCACATCTTCAAAGTTGCAGCTTCCTGCCGTGACAATCAATATCAAACTCTTAGACTTCACTTTACTCCTAGACTTAGACTTTCCTAATTATCAACCTATTTAGAAATACATAGTAAAGGCCTTTCTTTCAGAGGCAGGCATAAAAAGATTTCTTGTCTATTTTGGACACAGAGGCACAAAACAGTTTCTAAGCCTAGGCTTTTGGGCCGCCTCCATCCACAGGAGGGCTGCTCCCGTAAGGAGGCAGCTTCGATCAATCTGGTCCACTTGGTTAATAACCTGGAAATCCTTGTATATCTTTATTGCATGCCATGATCTGTCAAACCTAAGTGCTCCCTAAGCGCTGGACCGTATCAATAATTAGCAACCTACTAGGGGAATCAAGTTATTGTTGATGAGAGTAGCTCTGAATTAAAGGAATTGACTTGTATAAGATACAAGAGAGTTGATCTAATCAAATGCAAAGGTTATCTACATTAATAAGTTAGATAAATCTCAACTGTTGATCGCCAGTGATGTTGATATCTAATCGCAACCATCAATCAATTTGAAGATTAAGGCTGTGGATTCGGTCAATAACTCAAACTTACAAAAGGAAGGCTAGGCTAAGGAAGAAAACACAACAATACATCTTGAGCACAAAATATAGTGAGAGTGAGATCTTAGTGATTTGTGGCAAAAGGACTTACATTCAAGTATGCAAGGTTCAAGGAAAGTGCAAGAGGTGGCAAGTGTGATCCATATCAGTCGAGCAAGATCCAAAGACAGATCTAGTGCTTGATCAGTTGGATCAGTTCTAGGTTCTTGTTGTATGTATTTTGTTTAGTGGGCCATTATCCTATGAAGCGGAGTCCACTGTTGTAATTGTTAAAATCCTAGCTGTGCTTTTATTCAGTAGATCTGCATAATAATTGTTTTACTGCAAGGAGATCTGCTAGGTCATAAACTGCCAGGCTGCTAGAGTTAGAAAATTAACAGTTATGTGAATGATTCCATATGCAAAAGACGTAAGTATGCCCATATGGATTCCTAGCGCATACATATACATATATATATATATATATATATATATAAGATGCATTTATAAGGATCACATGTTAGGCTTAAGATTTATAATCATACATGTTGAAATATATATACATATATAAAGGTCGAAGGCTATGTGAGAAAAGTACCCCATATCTATGAGTCCAGTGGAAGGTAACAGGGTAGGGAGTCCAGTGGAAGGTAACAGGGGAGGGAGTCCAGTGGAGATTATTTCTTAATTTTTGTTATGTTCTATGCTTAAGAGCAATTTACTTCAATTTTCTTATTAGCTCAATATCAATATCCAGATTAGCAATCACATCAGCGTGATAGTAAAATGCAAATAGAACATAAACATAAACAGTAGAAGACCACCCAAGACAAGAGGACACAAGATGTGGCACCAGCTAGGGACAAACCCCAATGTGGGGAAACCCTTGATCAATTCTTCTTATATTCTTCAATAGTTCAAAAAAGAGATAATACAAACATACAAATCTGATATTTTATGACAGCAGCAGTAAAGCCTTGACCAGAGAAGTCAATGATCTGAAAATCACCCTATAAGTGATCTCAGTTAAAGAATTATTAAATGAAGGTATTACAGACTCGTGCTGGTGTATGTCTATATTTTAGGCAACGGATCGATCAAATTGCAAAATACACAGACACTGAAAAATGGAAAACAGCAGAGAAACACAGTAAGCAAATACAAGAACACAACAATTAATATGGAGTTCACCCTATCCTCCAGAGCTACATCTCCGGTCCAGCTTTCAGTGGTGGCCTTCTTTTATTGTGTCTTTAAAGCAAAGAATTACAATGAAGGAGCTCAGTATGAGTCTCTTGAAACAGAATTTGCTTGGCATGGTGGTTCTTGGATTCCCCAAGCCACTAGAGTGCACAGACTCTTTTCCTTACCAGCTCTTTGACCCCTCTGGTCTTTAATGGAAGGAACCCAATGTGGTGCTCAGTCCTAACAGATCCTCTCAGGGATGGCTTGAATCTCTCAAGCTCTCTGGTGCTCGACGCTGCCTTTGGTCAGCTCGGCCCTCCGTCTTCTTTCTGATTTTTGCTTCACTGTCTTCTTTGCTTTTGCTCTCTCTGTCATGTGTTTTCTACTTGTTTGTTCATGGCTTTAAAGCCATTCGATCTCATGGCTGTTCAATTCCCCTTCCAACTTCGTCGGATTGCCTGCTACAACTTCGCTTGGAGTTCCCTGTCTTGGCGTCATCACCAGGCTCACAGAGAGTGGCTACTTGTCCTCCTACCAACTGCGCTAGCTTGCTTCGTCGGTTCAGTTTTTCAGTTACGTCGTGGAATGAGTCATCTGGCACCTTGGCGGTCAAACCGAACCTCAAATTCTTATAGATCGCGGCTTAATCCCCTGTCAATTTTGGTTTCCCCATCGAGCACAATCTCAGTTGTTAGATCTGGAGCCCCCAGATCCAACGCCATTTGCTCATTTCGCGCGATTCACTCGCTCGACTGTTAGCGCGCGATGACCGGCGCTTTTCTCTCTCCTCCGCTTGCCACGCGTCAAGCGCTGAGTGGAATCGCTCCGTTTCGCCAAATTTGCTTACCGCCCAAGGGTGCCCCCAATAAATACCGCCGATTTTTGGAGCGCAGGTCCCGCCCTAGCCTTTAGCCTTCTCCCACGGTTTTCCCGGCTCTCATGCGACTGAGCACTCGGGGCCTCTCCTTGTCAAGGGGTTTTGCCCAACGATGCGCAATTAGCACTAAGCGCATCAAACACTGCCTCCTTTTCCCGATCCGGGCTTCCCAGGGGCTAGTTTCGCCTCCTGTGCAGTCTCCATGGGCCTCCGTCAGCGCGCTTTGACCGAGGTCCTCGTCGTTCCACACTGGCTGCCAATTGCCATTGTTCAAAGGTGCTTCTAATCGTTGTTCTTAATTCTTTGAACTCTGTCCCAATCTGATACCGTCACGGTTCTCTGATAACTCTTCATGGATCCAATTCAGATCAGTCAATGCTGGTCAAATAGGACAGAATCTTCCTTTGAAGATCATCCATATTGCACCAACAAGATGTTCATTAAACTGAGCCAAACATGGTCAAACCTTGACCCAATACATCTCCCAGAACTTCGATGTCTTCATATTGCACTAGTTGTCACTGCTTCATGAGATAGGGGCATCAACCTTCAGTCCTCATTCTCCACACAGTCAATAAAGCAGGCCTTCTAAGGCTGCCAGTGTACCAAGGAGTGTACCAAGGAGAGACTCCAACACTCCCGACTGTCCAAGTCTGGTTTGGCAACCCTTGGAACAGCCTTCGCTGCTGGCTATGGCCTGCGGCCTAGCCCAGCAGCAAGTTCGGCCTACGATCCTTCATCAACCAGAGTCTAAACACCATCAACACAGCAATATTTTATCCTACAAGAACTTGACTTTGTTGTCGGCACACTTTCTAGCACCCAACTGTATACATACGTTGATCTATAGGGCAGATCTCTTCAACGCACTACTTTACTTTATGACTCTGGCTTACCAACCTTGCAAAAAGTCCTCAAGGCATGCCTAGGAACAGGCTCTATCACTGTGTTGTCACCTACAACGACCCGAAATTCTCATGCTTCTTTCACTCTGTCAACAAGATTTTTCTTGTTGCGTTAGGGCTCCCTTTGCTGCTGCTAGGGTCTCCTTTAGCTGCAGCTGAGGCTCCTCTTCTTGCTACGACTTAGGGTCTCTCCTTTAACTGCATATTAGGGCTCCTTAGATCTACGACTAGATCTACTTCATCATGATTGCGGCTAGGGCTCTCTTAGATGACTCTTTCCACTACGTCCTCCTTGAGAGAAGACAAACCCAAACAAGTGGAGGGAGATCATGAGATGTTGTGTGCCTCAAATGACTTGAGGTCTCCTCTATTTAAATGCAACGTTGAAGTTGAGTTGGGGATAATTTGCTTGTTGGCCAACCTTGACAAATTGTCAATAATACAAATAAATTCATATCTTTGTAAATACATGTCAGAATCGGATGATCTTTAGATCAATCCCACATTGTTGGCTGACCTTGACAAATTGTCAATAATACAAATAAATTCATATCTCTGTAAATACATGTCAGAATCGGATGATCTTTAGATCAATCCTACACCTCTCAGAGAGAGGAATCCAAGAAAAATATCAACTGCCATAAATAAAGTGACCCACATGGAGTTTGGCCCTAGTTGCCAATTTTAACATTATTAATCCTCGCAATCTGTGTCTCTTAACCTTGCCTTATTGTAATTTCCATGCACTTATACTAAAACCCCACTCTTTTAGTGATTGATGATAATTACTCAAGATTTGCTTAGTTTAATGGAAAGCATAAAAGTGGAGGAGGTGAGGAGTGGAAAGACTCCATGCTTATTGGAGAACCTAACCACTACCTGCATTCATGCAATCAAGAGGAGTTCGAACAGGACTCTTTATTTTCCCTCTCATGACACATGAGAAAGAAAAAGAAAACAATTTGAATAGAAAAAAGAGAAGGCTAGGAGGATGTACTCCATTAGGTAAGAGAACCTATTATCCATGAAAGAGACTAGTAAAACCTTAAGGTAACAGCAGAATGACGAGGAGAATCACAGAGATAAAAACCAAGCTGAGTAGAGAAAACTCATCTCCATACCAAGTAGCTTGCCATCCATAAAATGTTCAAAGAGACAAAACTCTACTAGAATCTGATATGACAGTAAACAATGAATTGGACTCATGATCACCATCCTTAAGAGCACTGAAAAGAAGAGCAGTCCTGAGGGACTGAGCAACAGACAAGGGAGTATTTCCCTATGCTGTATGGAGAAACAGAATTATGCAGGGACTTTATTCACTGAATTTGGAAGCATTTTGAGTTGAAGCGAGCACCCAGAGTTTTAAACTATTTTTCTTCACCCTGGTGGTTTTATAGCCCCGCTAGGGGGTGGCATCCACAGCAGATTGCTTATTGCTCACACTCAGTTAGTTGCTTATACCAAACTGATGCAGGAGCATTTAATTTCCAAGTTGAAACTCTTTTTGACTGGGACCTAGGGGTTTCATTTACCAAGGGAATTGGTTTCCTAATTGAGTGAAATTCTTTAATTTAAATGTATTTTCCTATGTTTTTAGAAGAATTATACGTAAGTGATGACAGAGAGGAATATTATAATCAAATCTACTCATTAGGAAAGATCTCGAAAATGTTTGAGCAAGTTAGAGATATTTTAGAGTTGGTTAGATCTCTTGAAGGATATGTAGATCTAGAGGATCTAGAAATAGGAATAGTTGAGTGATTAGTGAATCTGAACCAGATTATGGTTTCAGAAACCTTTTGTATAATTATGTAACCAAAAGCATGTAATGTGTAGGTAAGAAGTCTGGAGAGGAAGGTCAAGAGCAAAGGAGTGAGGCCAAGTGGGCCAAAGAGGCCAAAAAGGGGCCAATTCATTGTAAATCAGTGCTAAGGGAGGCATCAAGGCCTATATAAGTATCTGTATATAATATGAGAAAACATTGTTCGATGGGAACCATTCACCAGTGTATTTGATAGAGTCGGACTGAAAGGCGCGCGGAGATAGGGTTTTTCCTACTGCCCTTGCCGCCGCCGTTGGGAAGAGGCAGCAGGGCCGCCCCTGGTTCTGGCGGCCCTTCTTGACGCCTTTGTTTGAACATCGTCACCATTGCCGAGCTGCCGGAGGTCTAATCGGTTTTCGCAGTTTTCAGTTGGGGATTTGAACGACTATCGGTTCCTGCTCAGCCTGAGGCAGAGCTTCATCTTTCGGCCCCTGCCTTCCCCATTCCTGCTGACCTGAATCCTTTTCCTCGGCTTCGACTCTGAGATTCCAGTTTGGAGGCCCGCTCGTCTTGGGCTCTAAACGGAAGAGGTACGGGGCACCTTGCATCGCTACTGTCGAGCGGTTGAGGCGAGACTCAATGCCTTGAAGACTTCGGCGGCCCCTGCTCGAACCTTCCGTGCGGCACTGCTTGGCGGTCAAGCAAAGGAGCAGATTCTTTTGGTGTTTTTGACTGCGCGGCGGAGCGAGAGCGAGATTTTATTTTGGTCTTCAGATCACTCTTCGTGGGGGCGAGGTGGCTGCCCTAGCCGCCTCTGCCCCTGGACCTGCCTCTGCTCTGGCAAGGACCAGATGGGTTCCTCTGCTATGGCAGTTGGTGCTTTTTTGATGGCTCGCTAGCATTCCATTGCGGTTTTTTGAAGCGTTGAGGGAACAGGGGTGTGGAGGTGTATTTCTCTGCATTGTTTCGTGCCGCATCATCATAGCCGTTTTATTTGCTGGGGTTTCTGCAAGCGGCTGAGGAAGTTTGGGCAGTTTGGTCTCTACCTCTGGTTTCGTCGGCTTCAGGAGGAGAGTTTTGAGGGGGCGGGGGAGGAGTGGCTACCATGGCTGCACTTTCCTCATTTCGTGCCTCTCCTACTTGCTTGGGCAGCCAAATTTAGATGTTTTACTGTTTCATTTTCTACCACAGAAGCTATGTTTTTGCTTTATTTGTTGTTTTTGCTGTGACAGGTATGGGTATCCTCCACAGTTCTGTTTTCTACAGACTGGTTTGGGGTTTACATACCCTTTACTTGCTGCCCAGTTTGTGGGCTTTTCTGGAATACTTCTCTTGAAGTATTGTTATTGTATGTGGCTTTGCCCACACATCTGCATATGCGTTAAGCATCTACAACATGTAATTTTCTGAAATTAATGGAAATTACGGATTTTCTCCTAGGAAAAGAGAAAACATTGTTCGAATTTTTGGAATACGTGTGTGCCAAGCTTTTCTCTGTTATTATATAGAATTGTATTTATGTTGTTAAGCATGAGTGTGTGTTGCAGGATTGTAGCAAACGAGCTTAGGTGTGTGCCAAGCTTTTGTCTGTTATTATACAGAATTGTGTTTATATTGTTAAGCATGGGTGTGTGTTGCAGGATTGTAGCAGACGAGCTTAGGTGGGAGAGCGTCTCAAGAATGCATATCAGAGTTAATTCAAAGGAGGCCGAAACTCTTTTAAAACAGAGTTGAACCCTTCCCTTTATAGTTAGACCAATTAAGACTGTAATCATTGATCAACAGCATGATCAATGATCGAGAGTCAATAAAGAACCAAAGAGGAGCGCAAGTCTACAATAGAGATGTGACAAAGATGGTAACCCTTGTGATAGAGCCAGTTGGAGAAAAAAATCAGAGTGGCACGGCGGAAACAATGGAATCCAAAATCCAGAAGACAGAGATATGAGTGCAAGACTTGAGTGGAGCTTGCAGACAAAAGGCCAAGGTCCAAGTATAAAGGGACATGGACCAAGAAAGGGAAAAGACTTAGTTTTATTAAGCCTTCGTCGAGAGTATGTTAATTAACGAACGCCGAGGAGACAGAACTGAGTTCTGCCAGAATAATTTTGATGGTGTCGGGGTGACATGTTCCAAAGGATCTACCCCGGGAGATTAAGAGACAAGCGCACAAGGAGAGTTGGGATGACTATGTGCAAGGCGGACGTGGCAATCAACCAATGAGAAAAGCGTCGGGGTGACATGGCTTGCGTGTGTCGGCAAGTTGTTAAAAGATGGAGACAAGAATTTTCTCGCTCCCCAGGTTCTGTTTCCCGGAGGTTAAGTCCTCGCGCAACATTGGAAAAGGTCTGGAGGATGAGGACCGGGATGACATGTTAAAACCAATGATATGGAATAGGTCGGGGTGAAGTGGAGTCCTTTCATTGGGGCGAAAACTGATAAAAGGCCACGGAAGAGTGTTGACTCTTCCCGGAGGTAGAAGGGTGTGCATACTTCGATAAAGGTTGCCATCCACTTTAACGGAGATTTGGAGTGCGACAGGTAACGGGAAATTTCACTTCCCGGAGTTTGTGTCCCAAAAAGGAAAGCCTTGCACGCCGTTTGGAAGTGTCAGTGAAGCAATCACGTGGAAAGGCGGGAATGAACACCAATAGAAAACAAGGAAAGCAGGCCATGTCCGTAGAGCGTGCGACAACTGCTGAGCTGTCCCGGGCAATTGGAAGTTGCACTCATAACAAAGGTCGAGGAATCTTGCTCATAACAATGGTCGGGGAATCCAAGGTTTGGTTATATGTTGCAGTCGCGAGGCAGATATTACAAAGGAGCTTCAACGAAGGTAAAGGGGCTTTACATTATATCTCCCCGCTATTATATAGTGGAAGTTGAGGCTACAGTGGTTCTGCCTATGGTTTGGGCCCAAGCATATATATATATATATATATATATATATATAACTCTTGGCTCCGGTGGCCAGTGGTTTTGTATTACCCGTGAGGCTCCTAACACTTAATTTTAAACGAAGCTTTTAAAAAAATGGATTTACCTCCCTAATTTGGGTTAAAGGAAGCACCTTTGACCAGAAAGTTTGGTACTGTGGGATTTTATGCCGGCCTAATTGGCACAGCCAGCATTAGCTCGGCATCACAAACTATTGATAAGAAAAGTGGTTTATCCCCCCTCTGGAACTTCTCTGTATTTCCTGTATGTTTTGATGCTTAATCTATATTTGCTGTCTGTTCGTTTGGAAATATTCTTTGTATTAGTCAAATTATATTAGCCTTCTTATAACAAAGGAAATGAATAGTTGACAGTTATAAATGGTGGAACTGCACTAGTTTAAATTGATTGATAGGGAATGTGTATCACTCCTATGTAGCATATGTACTCAGCATTGTTACTGTTCCATTTTGATCTCCGGTTGACAGGAAGCCAACTCACCAACGCGACTTCATGATTGTCATTTCAAGTGTCCCTAGGATTGACTGTTTGATTCAAACGTTAATCCGGTTCTTTGAAGTTAAAAGCATTAATTCTGGAAACTCAATCTGGTCGAACTCACACTCAGGGAGTCGCAGTGTGTTCCCTTCCGAATAAGCCTTTGCTCACTCTCTTTTTGGTCTGAATTGTTTATTTCTAAGTGCTGGTCCGGATAACCCCTTAACAAACCTGAGTTCTGCATTTTGGAAAAAAAATAGGGCATGCTTGGCGGCCCCATATTTTCTGGACTTTGTATAATAATATCCATTGGCCGAAATGAGAATAGATTCTAGAGTACTCATCTGGTGTGTTATCAACTGCATGTCTAAGTTTTTGAGGGTTCTGCAAATTTTATTTGTGAATCAAAATCATGAAGTGACAACATGCAAGGGTATTAATCAATAGCACGTTTGAGGCTGCAGTGGCAGGTTTTCATATAAGACTCTGCTCTTTGCCTCTGCATCAAAGAAAAATATGGCTCAGAAAACTGGTATGAGGATGTTTCTCTTATAGACAATCTGTGAAAGACACTTTGAAGTTGTCACTGATCAAATTGCTGAACAATTTGCTGAGTAAAAATTGAAACACAAATTCATCATTTCGATTTGCTTTGGTTTACAAGCATATGGAAGCATCATTAGAACTTGACTTTCTTCACAAAGGAAAATAATCTAAAACAAAGAAAAGGAGGGAAAATTCTGCAATTCATAATGGTAACCTTGCACCAATCAATGTGCAAGGATAACAGCCAAAGCTGGTGAATCTTTTGCAGCAGTTCAGCACACTCTGAATTCCATGTCACAAGATAATTTTGCTAAAAAGAATGAATGTTCTCCAAAGAAGCTTTATGAACCATGCCAAATTACATCTCTATGCTATCAGACATCCATATACATTTGTAAAGAGATACTTGAAGGCAGAGGATCCCAGTCATGTCCAAATTTTTTGCTATAGGTTGAATGAGGAAGGAATTCCTACTACAGTTGTGTGTTTTCATATAATGTTCAAAAAGATCTTGCTTTTCTTAGTTTGTTGCATAACAATTCATTGAGTCCCTATAAATGATGTCACTCTTAAATCAATATTGGCCCATTGGACCCTGTATGGTGGGTAGCTGCAGGAAGCACATTACAATGGACATTCATAAAGTTTCAAAAACCCTATGTTTCAGACAGTGAAATGCGCCTCGAGATACATATACTGTTGACCCAAAATAGATGATAATTCCATACAGAAGTTTTATAACCATTTAACATAAATCCAGGTCAGTTTTGAAAAGTTAAATATATACTTTTTCTGAGAAGTACAATACATGTAAGAAGCTTTCTATTTGCTACATATTCTAAGGAAAAAAGTATTTCTACCTGTGCCATCATTAATGCCACATAAACACCTGCAGTAAATGGATAAAGAGGACCCAAGTCCCCAGCAGGCCGCACTGCACGAACACGTTCGCCAACTTTCCACATTCGTGTCTGGTCAATCTTACCCATGGGAAATGCTGGTAGCCCATCCTTCTCCTGTGGGTGGAACATAAGCAATTAAGTCGTCTGATTCAATATATAGATTTGCTCAAGCAAATTAACAGACCTAAATACCATTGACATAGACCAACGAACATCAATAAAGTTACAGCCAAGCAAAGAGCAGAGCTTACAACAAACCGACGCCCTGCCAATACAACACTCCGAATCTCGTTGCCAGAAGCTACATCCTCATAGCACTCGTACAAAATTTCCATGGAAGGGTAATATGAAGCACTGTATGCCATCTCAAAATCCCTCTTTTCTTCTTCGTTCAGAGAATTGTATATAGATAGCATTCCCTTAAAATGGCCATCAGAAATTCAAACAGTTTCAAGGGCAATAAAGATGAATAATACAGCTTATAACAAATTGAAAATGTTCAATGTTCCACAATTCAGAATGGCATCCTATAACCATTCTATGAACAATGAACAGAGAGCCCTAAAATTTGGTTTTAGATTGACCAAAATCAGAAAATACCTTTGTTGAGATAGTTTTTGATATGATCCCAGTTACCCCTTCCACTGTATTTTTGTAAGCAAGTTCTTCATCCATTCCACCTTCAGTATATCGTCTGAACAATGCTTCAACAATACCATGTACAGCTCCCAATAAGATCCCTGTAAATCATCAAAACACTGAGTCAATAGAATACAAGCATGCCCAACTATAAAGAGAATGGCACAAAATGTCCTCAAAAACATATACTTACCACGTTCCCCAAAAATATCACTCTTGTATTCATCCTCCAGAGTAGTTGCAAATGTAAATGGTGAACCCAAAGCAACTGACCATCCCAAAGCAACATCTGTTGCTCTCCCATCAACATCCTGGATAACATCACAGAAGAAAATCCATAATTGAAAGAGCTATGAATTGGATTTCATTAAAAGCTACAGCAAAGAACTTTTTGAAGCAAATCACCAATAAGATATTTTAAGGCACAAACACCTGATGAACAGCAAAACTAGAGTTTATTCCTGCACCATTAATCTGCTTGCCCTGGACATACAAGCGCCTCACAGATGGCCCCATGCCCTTCGGACACACAGCTATCACACTAATGTTCTTTGGGAAGTCATCCCCACAGGACTGCAAATGTCCCAGTAAAAATCCATGAGAGAGACCAAGAATGCTGTTTGGTTTCATGGCGGAAAATATTTTTGTGTAATTGTCTGCCTGCAAGACCAGAAATCAAATTAGAAGACTTGGTATAATTTTACAGACTGCCCATCAATCAATAGCATTCACAATAATTGCCAGTGCGGTATTATCTCTGAAATGAAAAGATTCTATACAACATGTTCCACTGTAACAATAAATACTGTGCTGACCTGTGCAGCATCAGATATCAGGAGTAATACAAGGTCACTGCCAGATACAGTCTCTATAATTTCACCAAGAGTTCCATTTTCTTCTGAAAATCCTGCTGCACGTGCCTCAGCGAAGGATTTGGAGCCTTTCCTCAAGCCAATCTGGATACAAACAAAGCCCTAGACTGAGATATCTGGCAACACCAAACTTACAGGGAAAGATTGCAAATACAAGATGAATTCAATCAAAGTAATATTGTAAATGCTAATCCAACTGACATGCATTCCAGTTATATAATATTAGAACAAACCTATGATTCATAAGAATCCTATCAATGGTCCAAGCAATCACAAGTTCATTGCATGGAATCAGGTTAAGTCAACCTAACTAATGAGGTCATAGTTCGAAACAATAAATGCATTTTCAAGCAGATTCTTAAAAGCTAAGTTTCATCAAATTATATCACCTAAGTAGCCGGGGTTAGTGGGTGCAGGGTTGGGGACGAGTAGAAGTGCAGGTATGGGGATGCTATTTTTGAAATTTGATACACAGGGATGCATCAGGGTGTAGTGGGGGTGCATCACAAATATAAACATAGACCCTGTAAACTGTACTGTAAAACAAAAATCTATGCCACTGATGAACAGAGCTCTTTAAATTATATGGCTCTGCCAAAACGTGGAGGAATGCTACACAGTTGTGGAAAGTGTCAATCTTGAGGAATGTAAGTAGGTACACAGTCTATATTTTAGCACTAGCCCAATGGAATGGGTCTCTGTAAACTGTTGCCAAGCAATAGAAAACATAAATCCTACATTTGTAAGCTGCTGGAAACAGAGACAGATTAAATCTCTATATCAGCTAACTGGGCAAGAAATATGCAAGTCACACTCTTCAAATAGTTCACTGGACAGATTCATGTATCAGATCCTAGTGCGTGGAAAATGCTAATCATACATCAAATTGGCCTTTTGGGCATGGAAGATGTTTGGGCGTGGAAGATGTTTGGGCGTGAGATTAGCCCATACAACATAGAATTTTTGAATTGTTTCAAGAGGACATGCCTCGTGTTTGGGTGGGGACATTGTCTGGCACCCAAGATGTGAGAAGCATCTCCTAGGGCCAGGATGTCTCCTCTGGGAACTAAGTTTACCACACATACCAAATACCAAGGCCTAACAACTAGAAAAAAATGTGCTGAACTTCCAATAATTTCACACAAATATATTTTAGTTGCTGAAGGCACTTGTTCCCAGTCTTCTCACAAATTAATAGCCATTTCATATTTTTAACTTAATGCACTAAAACAACTTGTGTATTGAAGTTCATTTCAACTGCATTGTCTAGCTCCAAATGAAAAGATGATCCCTGCACCTGCAAAGACCTGTGCATGGCATGTTCAATAGAACAATACTTTTACATCATAGCCACTGCCATTTAATGAGTTCAATGAAGATGCAAAATTGCACAGTCAAATCAAAGAAATACGACATCAATGGAAGCCAACACTTATCAGACTACCTTGCTATTACCTACGCAAGAATAGAATGATGGAGCAACAAGCAAAGTTTATCCCAATTGTCGATCCATGAGCTCAATGAAGCAACCGGGGACATAAGCAACCATGATCCATGAAGGGCATTAATGAAAAAGATTGCTTCATGTTGCAACCAGGGACACAAGCAGACATCAACATTGAGTCACAGGAAAAGACATTAATGAAAAAGAAAGTATGATTCAATAAAGCATCACCCACAATCATGTCTATTCGAAGTAATAGGTTTAGACCGGCCAACCAATCAAAGAACTTGAAATCATCTAGGTGCACCGATTACATCCAAAGCCTAAGCCAATGGGCATTAAGCCACAATCAGCGAAGCCTTTCAAGAAAATTCAAGGGACACGACGATTATAGGATTAAGCCAGTGGATACCTCAATAGACCCTGTTCCTAAACCATAGTCTTAAACAATATTGATCCTTCTTCAGACTGGGTTGTGGAGACATAGCAAGCAGCATTTCACAAAGAAAACCGACCTTCAATGGACTTGGACCAACTTCCATGGCAAGAGATCTACACATTCGTGTTGGACCTTTAGGCCTAGGGAAATTGAGTCACAATCATGCATCTACCAACAAAAATGTGTAGAGGAAGAAGATTTAGATAAAAGTATCATATATTTACACTACAGACTTTGGAGTCTAAAATATAGCTATCAGTATGCTTATTTTTGCGCTCTTCGGACTGGGTTGTGGAGACATAGCAAACCGCATTTCACAAAGAAAACCAACCTTCAATGGACTTGGACCAACTTCCATGGAAAGAGACCTACACATTTGTGTTGGACCTTTAGGCCTAGGGGAATTGAGTCATGATCATGTGTCTACCAACGAAAATGATGTAGAGGATGAAGATTTAGATAAAAGTGTCATATAATTACACCACAGACTTTGGAGTCTAAACTATAGTTATTAGTATGCTTATTTTTGCACTTTAGGCCATTTAGAACCTCTATCTTTATATGTTTTAGTTCAAATATGGATTGCACTCAGCATTATTTTAGTTAGATACATGAGAAAACTTTGCATGTTTGTCTAATGGTTTGGATTTGCACTGATGCACATGAATATATATTTTTGAATCAAAATTTGATATTTTGATGAAGTTTTTGGATCAAAATTTGATATTTTGATGAAATTTTTGGTCAAACAGTTCTGGGTTGTCCGATATTTTAACCAGATCCAATTTTTAGGGTTGACTAGTTTGGCCCTAATAACATTAATAAACTACCAATCTCAAAATGAATAGTACTATGCAAAAACTTGGTAGAAACATGGAACACACCATCCATAATCATTGTAGAAAAAACAAATCCACAACTAGTAAAAACAATAAAAACTCATCTTTTCAATAGCTAAACATGAGGCCCTCATTGTCTATTATTCGTAACCATTATACACAAGAAGCCATCCTTGTTCAACATTGTTATGCAATATGTCTAGGATTTCTTTGGAATCAAAAGAGAAAGCTTTGCCCTTCTGTATTAATTATTCCTAGATGATAAAGGTGAAGATATATGCATGCATAGAATACAGGGAAAAGAAACAAATGCATAGTGAAATCGCTAAATGATCAAGTTGTCCATAAAAATCCCATAAACCTTGCTCTAAAGTAGCCTTTAGCATATGTAATAATTTAGGATTTTTAAAACCACATGATGATGAAACCCCTTTATTCTTCTTATTGCAATGATTTAGTAATTACTAATTATTCAAACATTTTTATTCAAGTGCATTCACATTAGTTTAGACTTTGAAGCTTTGCTCAAAGGACATCAGTATGGTCAAAATCAACCAACCTCTCTTCAAACTTGGTCACTTTGTGCCAATCTAACTTTCATGGCAGTGGTCACACCCGATACAGAAACACAGAAATGCATTTGGCAATTTTTGTTTCTTTTATTTTCCTTTTCCATCCTTTACTTGATTTTTTAACATTACCATTAATTGTTCTAGGATTCCAACTTCATATGACACTTTTTACATTACCACTTCAGATGACACTTTTTACATTACCACCAGCCTAGATCCATCTTAACTCCGGATCTACCAAGCGCCGAGAGGGAATCAAATTGAAATTTCTTTTCACTCTAAAAGAGGTATTTCAAGATATTTGATCCCTCTCAATCTTTGGTAGATCCGGAGTTAAGATGGATCTAGGTTGGTATAATTATTAATTATAATTATAATTATTAATTTTATGTTTTCTATATTTTATGAAGAATTTCAACCCCCACTCTGGTTATCAGTTTTCCTTATCAATCCATGCATTTATTTTTAAATCCAAACATGATAAAAAAATTCTAAAATCTGGAAATGACAATATTTTCTGAAAACACAAATTTAAAGATTTCACAACTGCTGAAATTGCAGAAATAAAACACAACAAAATTATGACAGCGACACAGAAAATAACATAGTGATTTTTTGTCAATGTGACCCTAGAAAAACCCCCTACAACTCTTGGGGAAAACCAGCTTGAGAGCTCTTCTTTATTTCTGAAAAATGCTTTTACTGATAAACTGAAAATTAAGTCACCTGACACGGGGATTCGGGACACGTAGGATTCGGGATTCGTGGTGTCGGATTCGGGACACGCTGACCCCCCGGAACAGGACACGTTAGGACACGTTATATATTATTTTATTAAAAAAAATATATATATATATATAATATATATTTCAAAATATATATATATATATATTAAAAATTAGATATTATCATATTTCTTACACAAATTTTAATTAATGATACAAATTTATTGATTTCAAACATAGATCTTGATTCTTCATCTATAGCTATGCCTATTAGTAATTACTAATTAGCATGCATAGTACACACAAAATTCAAATAAATGTCAGTGGTACTGGTCACATAAATGATAAATTTATTAAAAATTTAAATCATGATTCATAATTCATAACCGAAAGACAACTTACAACTAGATTTCACCATTTTTTTAAATGGTGCAACCCTTTCAAAAGAACCAGATAAAAACTGAATCAATCAAGGTGGCACATCATGCTTGTTTGACCTCTAAATATCAACAATAATATTTGACCACTTTTTTCTCTGTAAATAACGCTGTTCCCTCCAAGCAAACCAGATTCAAGATGAAAAGATATAATGTTGTCCAGACTCCAAACCTTAGGGTTATATATCTCACATCTATACTCAGGAAAAACTGAAAGCAACCACTTCGTCAAATGCTTGCTTTGATATTAAAATATTGAACTCCATGCCAATCTCAAGCAAGGAATCTCAGTGAACCAAATCCCATTTATTACAGCAGCATTCCTTTAGCAGCATTTAGCATCTCAGTGAAGCAAGGGTTGTTCAAATTTGGCTCTTGAATATGCAACTACATTCAAGACAGAGGCCATATTTCATTAGAAAATCATCCAATCAATCAAAGAATAAAACCACCATTTCACACAGTTAGGATATGGAAGATACTAGAATAGGCCTTTCTTTTCTGGCAACTTATAATCGATTCATTAATCGCCAATCTTATGAACAGTACAAAAGAATGCTGAAAACTCTGGCTTGACACGTCCCAAAAATCGCGACACGCACTGCAAATTCGGGACACGTTATAGGACACGACGTGTCATAAAAGGACACGACGTGTCCTGAAGTTTGGACACGAATCCGCAGAGAATCGTGTCGGATTCGCGATTCGACAGGGCTTTTGGACGAATCCGGTATCTTAGACTGAAATACACAGTAAAAATTCCAGCAACCACATATTACAATTTATCTCGATTTTCGTGCTTGAACTCCATCTTGAAAATCATGCCAATCAGCGAACAGCCAAATCAGAAATTTTCCAGCAATAAAATAGCGTTAAATGTTGTACGGCCTGCCTCAAAAAACATGCCCAAAACTTGTTGTACAGACTGTACAAATTTGAACAGTATGGTTGCCTTGAAAATCGTGCCCAAATCTGCCTCAAAATTCATGTCATCGCTGTTGTCCCTCTTCCTGGATTTCTGTGCCTTTCTCCTGTTGTACAATTTTGCCTTGGGATGCGTTCCAATAAATGTTGCTGCCCAGATTTGTTGAAATGTCTTCTCGTTGCTCTCCTTCACTTCCTAACTGCTCAAAAAATTTCTCCTTGCTCTCTCTTCTCTCTCTCAAATGCTCATGAAAAATGAATTGATTTTTTTCTCTTCTCTTCTCCTTTTACTCTCTAAATGACCTTTTGGGTTACCCTAAGATCTAATGGCTGAGATTCATTTAAATCTAGGGATGAGAATAAATGTGCATTTAATTTTCACTTTCTATTTTTTAACTCACCCACTTAAATAAAGACCCACCTAGCATTTTATTTCCATAGTCCCTTTTTACTTTCTAATTCTTCATTGACTTTAATAAAATCACTTTTAAATTAAAATGTAACTTTACCACTTATAAAGTCACTTTTAAATTAGATTGTAACTTTACCACTCGTAAAGTCACTTTTAAATTAAATTGACTATACCAGTTATAAGGTCACTTTAGGAGAAAAGTACAAATAAATTTGGACACTTTTCCCTAGGCCAAAGATCAAATCCTTAGGGAACCACTTGTCCTCTGGTACCCAAATTTTAACACCCCCTCTTACCAAGGAAAGTGTTCCTCACCACTCCCATCTTGTCTCTGAAGTAGACATGCTTGCCCCATGGTAAGGCTTTGGTGAAAATGTCTACTACCTATTCATTTGAGGCAATGTACTCAAGCTTGACAGCTACCTTTTGGACATAGTCTCTAATGAAGTGATACTTGATCTCAATATGCTTTCACCTGTGATGAAAAACTGGATTCTCTGTGGGTTTTATGCAACTCTGATTATCACAGTAAATTATTGAAGGTCTCAATCCCTGAGCAAATGGACCAAACAACATCTTGAGAAGCCATATGGCCTCACAACTAGCCAAACTAGAAGCCATATACTCTGCCTCAACTGAGCTCAATGCAACTAATTGTTCTTTCCGGCTGATCCACGACAAAACCGCCGAACCCAACCCAAAGCAGCACCCAAAAGTACTCTTCCTATCTGAAGCACAACCTACCCAATCTAAATCCGTGTACCCTGCTAGTCATACTCCATTACCCTATCTATAATCCAAACCAAAATCCACAATCCCTTGCAAGTAACTAAGAATGTGTTTCGCAGCCACCCAGTGCACTCTCCTGCCTGGGCTCACACATGAACTGACTCATAGTGTTAACTACAAAACATATATTTGGTTGAGTGTTGACCAAATACATCAATTTACCAATCAGTTATCTGTATAGAGTAGAATCCACCAACTCGGAATCAGAAGCGTGAAGCTTCTTCCAGTTAGTGATCATAGGTGTAGACATGGGTTTGCAGTCCTCCATGTGAAATCTGCTAAGAATATCCACAATGTACTTCCCTTGTCCCAAGAAGAAATGCCCCTCCTGCCACACCTCCAATCCCAAAAAATAATGCATGAAGTCGATATCCTTCATCTCAAACTCTAAAGCAAGATCTCTCTTGCAACCCTCAACAAGTCTCTGTGCATCAGCCTCACTCTTTGTGAAACCCAACTGCTGCAAGTATGTATCAATCGTCGAGTACCAAACTCTAGGAGCTTGCTTCAGGCCATAGAGTGCCTTTTTCAATCTGCACACATGGGACTCCTTCCCATGCACCTAAAAGCCCTGCGGTTGCTCAATATAAAGTACCTCCCCCCCGAATGAAGCCATTGAGAAATGTGGTCTTCACATCCATCCGGTGGATCTTCCAACCCATCTCTGCTGTAATTGATATAATGGAGCGACTAGATGTATACCGAGCTACGAGATCGAAGGTCTCCTCATAGTCAACTCCCTCTACCTGTGAGAACCCTCTCGCCACAAATCGAGCCTTGAACTTCTCGATGCTACCATCTATAGCATGCTTTATCTTGTAGAGCCATCTAGAAGTAACAACTGATTTACCTTCAAGCCTCGGCACAACCTCCCAAACATCGTTCTTCATAATAGAAGAATACTCCTCCATCATGGCCTCTCTCCAAACATGCTAGTTGGTTGCCTCCTCATAACTAGAAGGCTCGAAGTCAACAATGCTTGTTACCAATGCCACGTAACTACAGAATCGCTCAGGTGGTTTACTCTCTCTAACTTGTCTCTTTGGCCCAGCAACTGATGTGGCCTCGCGCAAGGTATCTTGAAGCCACTTGGGCCTCCTCTTCCCTGAGCATACTTCTCCCACCAGAGTGAAAAAATCCTCATCATCATCAGAACCCTAAAGGCCTGACAACTGACCTCATGCCTAAATTTGTGCCTGTAGATGTTGAAGTACCATGCGAACTGTCCATTAGTGGACTGTGAACTGCTCTGTAGACTGTCATTCATGTTGCCCGAAGAACCACCCACCTGACTCTGAGAGCCACTGCTCACTGATGGATCTGACACTGTAATCGATGTACCTCCTAATCCCTAACCATTGGATCCTTGTGACTGACTAGGTTGCTCCTCAGGATCTGGTGACTCTAGATACTCTAACTCTCGTGACCTCCTGAAAGCTCTCTCCTCCTCGAACTTCACAACCTGCCTACCAACCACTTTCCTCTACACAAGAATATAAATCCGATAAGTTTTCGAGGTCTTGCTATAACCCACAAAGATGCCCTTATCTGCAGTGGGCTCTAGCTTGGTCTTGTTCTCCTTGGGGACATAGGAATATGTAAGGCACCCAAAGATATGAAAGTGCCTAACATCAGGCTTCTTCCCAGAAAAAGCCTCCTCCAGAGTCACAATCCCCAAGGCACGATGTGGACTTCTATTCTACAAGTACACAAGAGTGTTGCAAGCCTCTACCCACAAAAATAAACGTAACCCCTGATCATGAAGTATGGTTTTGGCAGCCCCTACAATGGATTTGTTTTTCCTCTCCGCAACCCCATTCCGCTAGGGGTTGTAAGGAACTGTGAACTCCCTCCTAATGCCTGCCTCATCACAAAAATTAACTCACAAAGGGTATACTCCCCTCCATTGTCTGACCTGAGGACCTTGATCTTCCTACCTATCTGGGTCTCCCCAAGAACTTTGAACTCTTGACCTTCAAGAAATAAATCTAGGTCTTCCTGGAGTGGTCATCAATGAATAAAACATAGTACTCATAGCCACTCAAGAATACATGAGACATCCGATCACTCATATAGGTATGAATCAAGTCAAGGATCCCAGTCTCTCTTTTGTCACTGCTAGGAAAGGGGATCTGGAAAACTTCCCCATAGCACATCCTCTGCATACATCAAGGTGATCAGAACTAAAATCTGGCACACCAGTGGTGATCTCCCGCAATGTACTCAAGGCCCCATGATACATGTGCCCCATCCTGCGGTGCCAAATCTCACACAACTTTGAACTGCTAGATCTATTGTCGGTCCTATCTCGGGTGTTGCTACTTAATGCCATCAGGGGTTGGAATGAGAACTTGTACACCTTGGCATGGCACACACTCATCACTCTAGCTGAAGAAGTTGGAGTTCCCCTAGGATATCTAAGCACCTGCCCTCTGTTGAATAACACATCATGCCCTCTGTCCTCAAGTGCTGAGACAGATATCAGGTTGTTATTCAATCCAAACACATATAGAACATCTGACACTTTCAACGGCGATTTGGGTCCCTTATCAAATGTCAATGTCGCCACACTGACTGCTCTAACAATGTTGTGATCACCAAATACTACCTCCATTTCAGTATCATCCTCTGAAAGCTCTGAGAAGTACTCTCTGACTCCTGTTGAGAAGCGCCACTATCAACATACCAAATGGTAGAAGATGCTCTACTAGTAGCGGGGAATGCACACTCCCTCTGAACCTGTATGGCAGGTGATCTTGCACTAGTGGCTTCACAAGCTATGAACCCAAACTCCCGATCAAAGCTCTTTGAGAAGCTCTCTATCTCTGTAGAAGTTGCCATGGGTTTGTCTCTCCCTTTCTTGTTCTTCTTCTCCAGACACACAACAACATAGTGTCCCAACTTTTGACAATTCCAACATTTGACTTTGGAATAGTCACTCTCCTTGTTCTGTTGTTTGCCTTTACCTTTGCCTTTGCCTCCACTGTTGGAAGCTTGCTTCTTTTCTCTACCCTTCTTGCCTCTTGCTAGCAATGCCACATTGTCATCATCCTCCACTTGTTTGGCTACCCCACAATGGTTCTTTCTGATCTCATTCTGAATGCAATCATCCCACAACCTCTCCCAATCGAGAAGGTTTTCTCGTGGAACAATGCCATCCACAAAATTCTCTCAAGTCTTGGGAAGACCATTCAAATCAATCCTCACCAACTCAGTGGGTGCAATGATCTCACCTACCACTGCCAACTCATCTCTCACTGAAGTGATCTTTGTGAGGTATGTTGTAGCACTATCAGTCTTAGCCATTTTAATGGCCTTCAGTTTTTCCTTTAGGACGATTTTTCTGTTTTCATTTGAGCTCTGGTAAAGACTGGTCAAAGTTGTCCACATCTCATGTGCATAAGTCTTTCCTCTCACATGAGGAATGATATGATCTTTGATTCCTTCTAGAATCAATCTTTTTGCCTTAGCATTCTTTTTGTTAAACTCTGTCAACTGTACAAGGTCAGTAGGTACTACCACTGGGTTCTGTGCGGTATTTACCATAATGCCCCAGACTTCTACTTCCTCAAAGATGCTCTCGATTCTCTCCTTCCATGCTCTGTAGTTGTTCTGCCCATCCAACCTGCCTTCCACTCTCAAACCCAAAGACATGTTTCACTATCCTACCAAACTGAAATTTTCAAATCTATGGTAAAGGTTTATGTTTTCTGTGTAAAAATCAACGTGCTGTGATTTTCACTTTGCTATCCCAAACTGCACTTTTCAGCCAACCAAGCTTTGATACCATGAAGAATTTCAACCCCCACTCTGGTTAAGAGTTTTCCTTATCACTCCATGCATTTAGTTTTAAATCAAAGCATGATAAAAAAATTCTAAAATCTAGAAATGACAATATTTTTTTAAAACACAAATTTAGAGACTTCACAGCCGCTGAAATCGCAGAAATAAAACACAGCAAAATTATGGCAGCCACACAAAGAAAATAACACAGTGATTTTTGGTCAATGTAACCTTAGAAAACCGCCCTAAATGCTAGGGAAAACAAGTTTGAGAGGCTCTTCTTTATTTCTAAAAAATGCTTTTACAGAGAAACTGAAATACACAATAAAAATTCCAACAACCACAAATTACAACTTATCTCGATTTTTGTGCTTGAACTCCACCTCAAAAATCATGCCAATCAGCAAACAGCCAAAGCAGAAGTTTTCCAACAATAAAACAACATTAAATGCTCTATGGCCTGATTCTCGAAAAACATGCCCAAAACTTGTACAAACCATATAGATTTTAGCAGTATGTTTGCCTCGAAAATCGTGCCCAAATCTACCTCAAAATTTGTGCCCTTGATGCTATCCCTCTTCCTTGATTTTTGTGTATTTCTTCTGTTGTACGATTTTGTCTTGGGATGAGTGCCAATTAATGTTGCTACCCAGATTTGTTGAAATGTTTTTTTGTTGCTCTCCTTCACTTCCTCACTGCTCAGAAATTTTCTCCTTGCGAGCCCTTCTCTTTCTCTCAAATGCTCAATGAAATAATGAATTGATCTTTTTCTCTTCTCTTCGCCTTTTACTCTCTAAATCACCTTTTGAGTTACCCTAAAATCTAATGGTTGAGATTCATTTAGATATAGGGATGAAAATAAATGTACATTGAATTCTCACTTTCTATTTTTTAGCTCACCCACTTAAATAAAAATCCACTTAGCCATTTATTTCCATAGTCACTTTTCACTTTCTAATTCTTCATTGACTTTAATAAAGTCACTTTTAAATTAGAATGTAACTTTACCACTTATAAAGTCACTTTTAAATTAGAATGTATCTTTACCACTTATAAAATCACTTTTAAATTAAATTGACTTTACCACTTATAAAGTCACTTTAGGAGAAAAGTACAAATAAATTTGGATACTTTTTCCTAGGCCAAAAGATCAAAGCCTTAGGGAACCACTTCTCCTCTGGTACCCAAATTTTAACATTTTATTTTTAGTTTTTAATGTAATTTGACTGAGTCAAAATGTTTAAATAACATAACAACATCTCTTCCATACTAGGTTGGAGAGCGCCTCTCAGCGCATTTAATTGTTTTATAGGATATTTGAGAGTGATTCCAACCTCATCCAAGCTCATATTGAGAAAGTAGAATTTCTTATCTCATTCACAATTTAACAAACTTTAACAGTTTTCAAGATTTCAAGATCGATTGCTTCATTCTCATTGGATTTTATAAGTATGAGGGTCTGGGATTAGTATTTAATCGGATCACCAAGCCCTTTATGTAGCCCGAAGTTGGTGGCTCTAATTGTTGAACTCCTATGTCATACATAGCCTTAGCAAAAACATACCCTTCACTCAAGCCAAAATCATTGATTACGCATGTTGAGCTTTTTCTACCATATTTCAAGGCTTGGATTAGGCTATTTCATCAAGATTGGATGGTGTTGACTGATGTCCTTAGAGGATCAAGGTAGAGGCAAAGGCTAAGCCAAGAGGTAGAGGATCATACTAATTATGACAATCCCAATATAAGTGATGGTAGAACATTACTTGTGATTTAAAGGCTCTTAATCATTTATACATGTAACATAATGTTTTCTTGCAAAGTTCCAACATAATATGCTATTTATAAAATCGCACATTATTATTATTATTATTATTTCACTTTTCAGTGTTTCCAAATTTTTGAGGGGTCACATTTCCAACACGTTTATGTTTCAGAAGCTCATACTCATTTCCCCATATCATGCAACTTAGGCACCAATGCATATCTGATTTTACCAATTAAGTACTAGACTAGATTTTCAAATTTCCATATTTGAGTTCCATGAATCTCAAATCTTGCATCTACTTTCAGATATAATCATTAGCATATACATAGCAACTTCAAATATATTCACCATACGAAAACAAAACAAAATAATTGTACAAATATTGTTTCCATATTTTAAGTATTCTAGAAATGAGTTACCCTTGTATACACCATTCTCCGTTGGCACTAACTACCTATTGAGTGGTCTCACATTAGTGAATAGGTTGCATCATATTCACATCATATTTTATTAGTTAGTCATTGGACTGCATTTTCAATTTTCTATATTTGAGTTCCACGAATCTCAAATCTTGCATTTACTTTCAATCTTTCAAAAGACAATTTCCAAGTTGTGTATATAGCAACTACAAATATATTCATTGTGTATTCTATATTCATAAAAATAGCTCAAATGATGCTAGAGTATTGTAGGAGTGGGTTAACCTTGTACGCCCATTCTTCGTGACCCCCTTCATTGGAAAGGAGTCATCTTAGAGAATTTATGTATGATCAAATAGTTTGTCAGAGGTATATAGAACAACAAAGATTCGAAAGCATCTTTGTTTTTTATAGAAAAGGAAAATGCATGCAACCTTTAGTTAAGACACTTTCACCTTTCATTTGGGTACGATCTCAGCTTTTAAATCAAAGTTATAAGTCCCAATTTCCGCAGAGATGACATTGTTAGAATAATGTTGACTCTCTTAAAATTTGGAGCCCAAGCAGCGACATTAACACTTATTGCCTATTGATGGAGGAGCATTATATATAAATATATCTTGGACCAATTAATGCATTCTTCTTGTCGTCTCTTTATTTTTTAGCACTGAAATATAAGATGCATTTTCAAGGAAAACAATGTATTTTCATAATGCTTGCCAACCCTCAAAATAGAAGACAAATGCTATTCAAGAAAAGGCAAGAGAAACATACAAATGACACTAGTGCAACAAAAGATAAAGCAGAGATGACATTGTTAGAATAATGTTGACTCTCTTAAAATTTGGAGCCCAAGCAGCCACATTAACACTTATAGCCTATTGAGGGAGAAGCATTCTATATAAATATATCTTGGACCAATTAATGCATTCTTCTTGTTGTCTCTTTATTTTTTAGCACTGAAATATAAGATGCATTTTCAAGGAAAACAATGTATTTTCATAATGCTTGCCAACGCTCAAAATAGAAGACAAATGCTATTCAGGAAAAGGCAAGAGAAACATACAAATGACACCAATGCAACAATAGATGCTATGTCATACATTCCCATTGGATAAAGGAAATTGACCTTACTCATGCAACATAAATTTTGATGAACTTATGAGTTATGGAAAATTAGTCTGCAGCTCTCCTCAACATAAAACAAATGCAAATTGCATGCAAAAACCCCTGAAATCCTACTACTAGGAGGGTTGCTTGACACCTTGATGACGAAAGTAGTCGTATGAGTATTGTTGATCCAAGCATAGAAACAAATAGTTATGCGCAGACCACCTCAGCAACTCTGTTTAAGATAATGTTGACTCTCTTGAGATTTAGGGCCAAGGCAGACATGATGGCACTCGTTGCTTATTATAGAGGGAGGAGTATTAAATATAATTACAGCTTGGCCCAATGATGCATTCTTCTGAATGTCACTTTATTTTTAGTAATGAAATATAGGATATATTTTCAAGGAGAAGAACATAGTTTCATAACGCTTATTGAACTTCAAAATAGAAGACAAATGTTATTCAGGGAAAGGCCCAGACAAACATACCAATGCCGCTAGTGCAATAATGGATGATATGTCATACATTTACATGGGGAAAAAATCAACCCTACTCAAATTAATAGCAAAGTGCATGCAAAAACCACTGCAACCCCATTACTAAGAGTGGTTACTTGGAGCCCTAGCTAGCCAAAATGATCATGTGACTAACATTAATCATGTGACTAACAATGATCATGCACAGAGTCCATAGCTCTCGTAGATATAAACAGGTGCAAAGTGCATGCAAAAACCACTACAACCCCACTACTAGGAGGGTTACTTGAACCCTGGCTAGCCAAAATGATAATGTGACTTGCATAGTGACCCATCTCACCACACATAAAGCATTTTATCTTCGAGACGTCCTTCTTTCGCCTCCGTTGCTCCTATTGCCCCTTCGATGCAAGGGTTGCATTTTCGAGAAGAACATAGTTTCATAACGCTTGTTGAACTTCAAAATAGAAGACAAATGCTATTCAGGCAAAGGCCCAGACAAACATACAAATGTCGCTAGTGCAATAATGGATGATATGTCATACATCTACATGGGGAAAAAAACCGACCCTACACAAATTAATAGCAAAGTGCATGCAAAAACCACTGCAACCCCACTACTAAAAGTGGTTACTTGGAACCCTAGCTAGCCAAAATGATCATGTGACTAACATTAATCACGTGACTAACAATGATCATGCCCAAAGTCCATAGCTCTCGTAGATATAAACAGATGCAAAGTGCATGCAAAAACCACTGCGACCCCACTACTAGGAGGGTTACTTGAACACTAGCTAGCAAAAATGATCATGTGACTTGCTTAGTGACCCATCTCACCACACCTAAAGCATTTTATCTTCAAGACGTCCTCCTTCCGCCTCTGCTGCTCTTGTTGCCCCTTCGATGCAAGGGTTGCATTCTCATCCTCCTCCTTGGGCTTCGACCCCCTGTTGTTGCTTCCGTCAAACTTGCACTTGACTAGATGTCTCCTCAACTCTTCCTGCTTGAGAACTGCCCACATATTATCCCAGTCGGGCAAAGCTGCCCTGCCCAGGATGCTCTGGACAAAGACTTGCCACTCTTCTGAGACTAAGTTTAGGGCAAGTCTCACCATCTTGAAAACTTGAGGTGTAGACCCCACAGTTGCTAACTCATCCCGAGTCTCCTGAAGCTTTGTGGGGAACAGATCTATGTGCTCCCCCTTCTGCATCGGTGCAGATCTCAATTTCTGCTCTAAGTACATCTTCCGCTGCTCAAAAGACCCTTGATATACCGTAGACAACGCATCACACATCTCCTTAGCAATCCCTCTGCTAGCTATGTGACAGACTACATTATCCTTCACTCTGTCGAGGATCATTCTCTTTGCCTTCGTCATTTCTTACTTGTAATTCTTCAGCGGATCTGGATCTCCAGGCTCAGCCACCACATTTTCGACATATGTCTTGAGGGAATGCTCATCTAGAAGGAATGACATGCTTGCCTTCCAGATGACATAGTTGGATGCTTCGTCCAATCTATCTAGATCCCTCAAACCACTAGTTGCCATCACTGCCATGAAAATTGTCGAACTGCTCCCCTTTGCTTCTCACTGTTGTTGCTTAGCCAATAAGAACACGGACTTCTTGGCGGGAAGTCAAATAAGGAAAAATTCCCTCACTATGCTTCTCTTCTCTCTTCTCATGTCTTTCTGCCCAGCAAAACGACCTGCAGAAAAACTGCGTCCCACCTGCTCTTCCTTACAATGAGGCTCAACATTGCTCCCTCTGCCACAGCAAGGTTTCAATGTGGAAGCCCTTCTATCTGTCAACTCAGTCAGAGAGAGATTGCCTCAAAATTCAGCCCTCCAGCTTGGACTGCGCAAAACCCTATGGGGATTCGAACTGTTGCCTCCTGCAACTATTTCGATCTCCTTCTCTGCTCAGCGTTGGGTTCTCTGGCACTGTTCTTCTTGCTTCACCTGCACTCCTCTAATACCATGTGAAAATTCCTTAAACCCAGGAATTCCTACTGCAACACTGATGATATTTCTTCTACTTGTTAGATTTACATGAACAAGTTATTTGCAGTTTCCTACAGCAAACATCGAAATACATACATTGCAGCCTACACCATTTAATTAATATGCCAAAACAAGAAACCGAACAATAGAGAAAGATATACACAAATGACAGTTGTTTTTGGACAAATGTCCCCGGACAAAACCCAATGTAGGAAAATCAGCGCAGCAGATCTAAGGGTTTTTATTATTAAGCTGAAGTATTTCTGAATACAACTACTAGATGCCTCCTCAGCAATCCAGTTACAGAGAAAATCACTTAGCAGAAGAGACTGGTGAGAATACCTCACTCTACACTACAAGTCTCAGTTAATCCAGCAGTTGAACCAACGAGTTCCCCGGCTACTTTTGCGTTGCCCCTGTGTGGGCCTTGCGTCAGCCTCCAAAGCCTTGTGTCAGTTCAACTGAGAATCGATTTGCTCTCATAAGCCTTTTCCAGCCCTCCCGGCTTAGAAACGTTAGCCTCCTCAGCAAACTCAGACTTCTGCGTTGGAGGCCTCTACATTGCTCTGTGTGGGGACTGATTGCCCTTCCTGTCTTTGTGTCACCCTCTCTGCCCTCTGTGTTGCCTCCTTTGTGTGTCTCTCTGCCTCCCTGTTGAGTATTCTTGGCTCCGGAGAAGATCCTCCAGCCAAAACTCAGTCCGCCCCTCTCTACGTGATCACTACAAATCACTGCATTGCTTATAGCTTCAACAATTCGATCTCACTGATCAACTCTCTATGTCTCTTCCAAATGACCCTCTAGCCTCCTTAAATAATCTTCTCGTTCACATTCAACAACCCAGATTAGAAGCTAATCAATGGCTTAAGATCATTTCTACTTGATCCTCGTCTTCTTCTAGAAGTTACACCCACAGTTCAATTAATACCCATTAATTATTTTATTTTCTTAAGTTTAGACTTAGGGTCCCATTAAAAATAATTAATTATTTTAATAAAAAAAATTCTGGGTGGAATTTTCCAAAACGCTTTATGGGTTCTTTGGAATACATGTGCCTAAGCCTCCCTACAAAATTTGAAACTTAGAGCACATCCGATGCTACTAGAAATCAATGAATTTATCCTGATAAGCCACACCTTTTGCACATCGAAGTATAAAAGTTGCAAGATTGCCTCTCTTTGACCTAGAAGGCTAGCGAAGCAGTATTGAGGCCTCCTTGACCAAGAACCAAAGGTCGTCAACCTTATTCATCATAGACTCCATTCTCCCAAGGCTAACGCACTGATCTACCAAAAGGTGGTCACCTTAAACCAACTTCTTTCACCTTTTCCTAGGTCTAGCCAAATTTGGTCACCTACGACATCATTTTCCTGATGAACTATCCCTCCAAAAAGTTTGATCTCCAAGCCCCTCCTGCATTGGTGTTTCTGCAAGACCTCCTCCAAATTTGAGGCCATTCCGACAGTGGAGCTGTGAGAAAAGACAAGCCCTAGCTATGAGATTAAACTTTGTCCTAACATCCCCAACGCTAGCACTTTATTGCATCAATTCAACACCTTTAAGTGAAAATTCTTTATTTGATCCTTTCCCCCATCTTGTCTAAGGTAAGAACATCATTGGTTGCCATACTCTTTCCTCCTACCCTAGGCAGAGTCCACTCAGTCATGTGTGGTCTCGTTCCTTTAAAAAGACAATTCTTCAAGAACCATCAGGGTTACCAATTTCAATAAGGATTTTAGGGATTAGGAAACTCTTTCACAAATTATATCCCCTAAACCTGAAGCCTCAAATCCTCTCATTCCTCTCCTAGAAGTCATTGTACCTTGCTTAGAAAGCAAGCAAGCTCCATCTTTCAAGCTCTTCTGGAAAGGGAATTATTTGGGTCACTCCATATCCATTCATTGACTTATCCTTCATCGGTGACTCCATAATATATCAAGTCTCCTCTCATCAATGAAAGTTCGTAAATAGTAGGGAGCCTTAGCTAAGGTGACAGTGGGCTACGTATCCATTTGTTGCCCCTGGTCTAGCATTTGCCCTTTATGGATCCCCTTTAGGTCCCTTGCTAGTTTGAGCCATAACATCTTGGCGTTGTTGCCGAGGACATAGAACGTGTGTTTTGTTCCCTATACGACATGTTGACATATCATTATTGGCGACTCCATTGGAAGAACAAAGCCCTAATTCTTCATTGAACTTTAAGGTCAATGCTTGCAGGGTGAAGCAAGCATTTTTCTAGACATCTTTAATTCACCCTAACGACTCCTACATATTTTTCATCCATACCTAAAATAGGTTGTCTTTCTTTGATAAATTTCCTGCTTTGGACATTGTTAGCATCCCCGGGCATCCTAATCATGTCGCGAGAAGGATGGTACATGGGGTGCCTGTGTTTGATGGTGATCCACTCTCCGCAGTTGACCACAGAAATATTTAATGTGCATGCTTCAAGAGAGAAGGTTGTCCACCAAGATGTCCTTATGTTATTGTTCATGGGATATCTTGGTGGCCATAACTCATGGTTGCATGATAATGAACCTAAGAGCATCTCATCTATTCAAGAGCTCATTGATGGCTTTCTTAGACATTTTCAAGTACATCCTGCATTAAGCATCCAAGAGAAAGACTTCATCGAGCATCACCAAGACATTAAGAATCTAGGTAATAAGCAAGAAGACGAGTCCTCTTTGGCTCTACATGATGAAACTAATGACTTTGAGGACACGTGTTGGAAAGGATGAATTTATGAAAAGTGAAATTGAGACCAACCTCACATTTTCAAGGATATTACTCCCGATGAATCATGTTTTGAAAACCCTAAGAAAGATGATCCCATTAGCCCCTTGGATCATCTAGATTCTGTTGTTGACATCTTTATATTTTGGTTGCAACATAAGATCTCATGGACTAGATTACATTCTTTTCTTACCTCTTCTCACATAATCATCCATGTGAGGGAATCATATTTTCCCACCTCCCACCCACAGCACCTTCCATGTGTTTGGGTTTTGCATTCGCTTTGGGATTTGCTATATGAGTAATCATATAGGCAGCATATTTATATTGACTTTAGGTTGCACTACCTTTAAGATTACACTTAATAATGGCTTTGTCATATGCATGTTAGGGTAGGATGCATTGCATGCTCATTTTTGCATTAGAACTAGCGTCATATGATTTTTCTCATGGTAGATAGCTGCATATTTGCATATTTTCTTTTCTTTTTATTTTATGGCCTAACATGTATCGGAAGCATGTTGCCCCGTTTTCTTCCATATATTAGATGTGCAAGTGACAGGTCTACGGTGACCAAGAGATTGCTGGAGTTCTCGTGACCTCCCATTCGAGTAGGTTTGCCCACTTTTACGAGAGATCACATCCCAGTTGGAGCCAAATGTTACCCACCATTTTCTAGGTGATATCCCTAAGAGAAAAAATTTTTGTCCAAGATGGTCCTCAGTTAGCAACCCTTTGCAGCCACCAGCTAACTCATTGTACCATTTCTCTGCCACCTGAGCCAACCATGTAGTCCCTCGCCCATCTGACATGATCATATGTTCGAATGTGGGCCTCTCGAACCTAAAAGGTCCTTGTCATTTGGTAATTGAGTATTGTAGTTTACTTATCATGGACACTTCTGGGCATGGATTATTGGGAGCATTCAGTGGAAAGAATGGATTAGGTCTGTACCCTTGTCCCCTAGACCCCTTTGGATATTAACCTTGCATTCTAGTCCCATGGGATCTCTTTTACTGACCATTTAGCTTTAGGGATGGTATTTCATGGGCAACCCCGACTTTGGTTGCATGGTCCCGCTCCCTTATCTGCTCATATTATCCCCTTTCCACTCATTATTACCCTATTCATCATTTCTCCCGCATGGGTCCACATTTCTCTACTGGGTCCACATAAGGTTAGCTCGTCCCTTCCCCTTGCCCACACCTTGGGTCATGGCCTTTAATGAAGCCCGAAGGTTGTTGCAGCTAAAAGAAAGATAAACGCATATTTGGCCACATTCAACAAGAAAATGTACCACAAAATGCAAAAGATGGTCGGGACAAACACATTTAGCACGTGGGCAGAAGCTAATACATGAGTTCTACCCCATTATCATGGCCACCACCCTGGTTCCTGGAGGTTCTATGAACCTCCTTAATCATATAGGAACCCATGATTGTCCCAAACTCTAGTGGGCAATGAACCGCCCTACCTTTAAAGGGGATATTCACTGTTATATCTTATACATCATGCTATTACCCCTTGAGCCCCGAGGAGTTAATCAAAGAAAATCATAAAAAAGCATATAAAGAAGGGTGGAAAAATCAAGATCGGGTCACCTCATGTACCATGATTTCTCCCTCCTATAAATTATAAACCCAAGTGTGGGATTCCCTCTTATTAGCTACTTTTGTACCCCAGCATGTGACCCAAGGTTGCCCCTTTTCATCACCCTACTTCATTCACCTATCTGTCACATGCCACCACCTTTTGAAGAATGTACCTTAAACATATTATCCCCTTTAGAAGTAGAAACTACCTAATAAGATACTTGGTTAACCCCATTTGGAATTTAGGAGACACTGACACATCCTGAAGCCCACTATGGAAGGGCAGGCCATTATGAAGTCCCCACCTGTGGTCCATGATTGGTAAGCTCATTTACTCGATTTCTCTAATGACTTGTTGCACTAGGGGGCGCATTGGATCTTATACAGGATTGCAAATGGTCTCCATCTTGGGTTTGGTTTAAGGTGACCACCCTCAAATCCTCTCATCTCTCTCCTAGAAGTCATTGTGCCTTGCTTAGAAAGCAAGCTCGCTCCATATTTCAAGCTCTTCTAGAAAGAGAATTATTTGGGTCACTCCATATCCATTCATTGGCTTATCCTTCATCGGTGACTCCATAATATATTGGGTCTCCTCGCATCAGTGAAAGTATGTAAATAGTAGGGAGCCTTAGCTAAGGTGACAGTGGGCAAGTGTTCATATGTTGCCCTTGGTCTAGCATTTGCCATGCTCTGCCATACTTCAATGGGTTGAAGTTAAGGGTTATAAGACTGAGTTCCTTCAGCCAAATGGACTGCACACTCAGTTTATTTGAGGTCAAAGTTCCATTCAAAAGAGTACGAGTTTCCTTCTACCTAAAGGGCCGAGTCACTATCCTTTCTCTTGACCAACTTCAGACTATTAAAGGGCCGAGTTTTTACTGTTTGGGGAGCGCACTTTTTCCTGTACGTTGCTGGCTGAACGTATTTCATAAGGGACTGAGTTTAAAGTTCTTTCTTGGCTCAGTTAGACGCAGAGACCAAGACACCCATTCCTGTGCATATTTATCAGTCCACAGGTTACACATTTTCCAGGAGTGTTGAGTTTCATGGAGACATTGTACAACTGCTTCTTCACATAAAGATATAACGCTGATGGGATCACTCTCTTGGAGCATTCACTACTGATAATGCTCAGAGATTCAGCTTATTCTGAAGAATGCCTAGCTGAGCCATTTATACCAGGTTCCACTGTTATTTTTCGAAGTTGTAATTCTGTCATGTATTTAATGAAAGTCTGAATATTGTTGGACCTGTGTTGTATGAATCTGGGCTGATATTTAATAAAGGAAAAGTGATTTTTATATGCTGTCATGTGGTGTTAATCTCTCCTGAGTTGTTTGCTGTTATTCACTGTAGTTTGGAACCCTCATTTGGAAAACAGTTATTATTGTGTACGACTGTTTGGGAATAAGAATTTTTCAAATACACCTACAGCAGTATGCTCACAACATGTTTGACAATATTTCTCACTGAAAAGGTTCATTAAAATCTCAGAAAATTTAGTGGTCATTTTGGGGCATTTCCAAGTGGGAATTTTACAATCATTCACCCAAGCTAATCTCATGAAGTTGATGAGCCTAGAACAACAAGCAGTTTGATGCAGGCATTCTATTTAGAAGAGATGACATGAAGACAATAAAAAAATAGAGTTATGATACGCTATTCCCTTGTTACAATACAAAAAAACATAAATTGATTGAGACTCACATCAAAACCTTTAAGAATTAGAATTATATATTTTATTACTGGTCTAAATAAGTACATTACCTTCACTACAATGTCTGATTTTGCTTCTACCAAAGAATCCCTCAAATTTTGAGCTTGGGCGGGACCCTGCCATTAAAAACATATAGGTCATGCAATGCAGAAGTTAAAAAGATACACTTGAATACATCATCCTGCATGAAAAAGAATATATGGAATATAAAGATGCTTGAAAGTTTAACCCCTTACCATCATACAAAGTTCAAACATAAAAGAATAAAATTCTAATAGATTTTAGAATATTTATTTGGAGAATAGTGAAAATATATATGACAGAAACGTTTGCAATTATAAAAGAAAACTTATATTCCTAGAATGCTAGTTAGAGACCAATAGCCAACAAAGTTCACCTTTTCTACTCGTTTTCATAATCTTCTTCGTTTCTTCCATATGCACAATTTAAATTTCACTCGTGACCTCTTGAAAATTGTTATGTTTTTATCGTTAACTCATCCACTAAAATTATTTACTGCCTAAACGTGATCCATTATTAGCATTTATATTCTTCATTTATTGCAGATACGTTATCTTTATATTCTAATCAAAAAAAGAATTTATAAGCACACATCATATTTATCATGTGCATTTCGGCTATCATGTTCTTAAAAAAAACACTAATTTTAGTAACTACGTTTGAGTGCAATGGAGAAGCATTTACTTAAAATATCAACAGCCTTTTTAATGTTTGCTAGTCATAACCATACAGTCTCATGTGTTCCTTTAGTGGCCATATAATCACAAATCTGTATTTAATAGTCTTACAATATTATCAACCACTTGACCATTCCAACTTGACATACTTGATATTCAATTTCATACTACACATACTCAACAATGTGGAAAAGTGTAAGAAAAGTACAAGACTTTATCATCAATTACTCAAGCTGCATGATTATGCACAAAAGCAAAGGATGGAGAATGCTCTAAATACTCACAAGAACAATGAGTATTAATTGCCAAACACCAGTCAAACAAGTTTTTTTAAAAAAGGATCCAAGTGTGTGGCCAAATGCTATACTCAACATACTTGCCAGTCATTCACTGATATGGTCATTGGTGATTATGTTTTGATATGGTATCACAGCCTCAAAAAGTAGCCAATGGATAGAAATTTTTAATATTGTTGTTTTACACAACAAACATCTATACACAAGACCAAACCACCTAAGGCCTATACTTGGCGACAAATTTTGATTTCCACAATTATATATAGCTTTCAAAAGTGTCATATAATACAATTGTGATCCATGTAAGCATTATGTCCATAGAAACTTTCAATATTGTTGTTTTACAAGAAAAACATCTATACCCAAGACCAAACCACCTAAGGCCTATACTTGGCAACAAATTTTGATTTCCACAATTATATGATATATCTAGCTTTCAAGAGTGTCAGAATACAATTGTGATCCATGTAAGCATTATGTCTTGCCTTACCTTATCTAGTTTGTTTAAGTACGGAGCCAAGTTATTCTCACCAGTAGCTATGTTTTTAAGACGGTAAGATAGCATCAGAAATAGCCAAAGGATAGAAACTATTGATAACTATGGCTTTACTGCACAAACATTTATACCTAGGACCAACCACACATAACCTGTAAGGGGTGACTTCAACAATTATCTCTACCTTCTTAGATGGTCCTAGAATATAAATATGTTCTATGAGCATAATGCCCTGTTTTAGAACTAAATCACTCAATGACTTCATGATTTCTCTCATGTACTCTACTCTTTTTTTCCTGCCAAACATGGCTAACAGCATATTCCAAAATCCCTTACCTGATTACAATATTACCTAAATGGGAAAAATATCAAATGCTCCTCTCTATCAAATTATTCAAGCATAGATCTAGCATATGATTGTGATCTATATAATCATGGCGTCTTGTATTAGACCTAAATCCCAAAGTGACTTTACAGCCTCTCTCATGCATTCTTCTCTATATCCATGTTTACACCTACATCCGCCCTCTACAAAGTACCCTAGCAGCCCTTCATTCTAGTCGTATCCCCCCCAATCATGTCACATTCAATATCAGGCAAGCAATTCAGGAGTTGAATACCAACAAGGCCACAAAAAAGGAGTGATTATGGGTCAAATTCTTCAAACATGGCTTACATTCTCCTGTTGATGACACTACTAACTTATTTAACCATGTTGCTTGCTCCGGGTTTCTACTAACATGGTCCCAACTCCCACTGTACCATTCACCCAATTCACAAATCATAGTTCAGTGCTCATTTGAACAATTACCAGATGATCATGGTAAGCCACACATTCTATAAGCTCCATGCCAATGGCCCTCATCTACAATTATCAAAAAGCCTAGAGAGGACACATCTTTAAGCCAATGGATAGGCAAGCTTCCAACCAAAGCCCAAAGCCCGAATCATGTTCACACCCTTTGAGCCCTCATTGAGCAGGCGAGACATCACTCTTCAAAATTCTTATGTTGTTTTCTTATCATTCAAAAGGCATTTGACTCGATTTTGAAGGAGATATTATTCCCGTGGCTTAGGGGCATTGGGGCCTTGGAGATTTTTATCACAACTATCAGATGTCTCCAATAGACCTCCTTGGCTACCTCCCCATAACAAATTAAGTGTCAAATTTTATCAATAACAGCATTCAGGTGCAGCAAGGGTATCGTCTTACCCCTACATTATTTCCCATCAACACAGATGAGCTAGTCTCTTCCCTTCATGAGCATATCTAGCCAAATTGTCTCCTTCACCGGGTATTGATCTCCATTATCCTTTTGCAAATGCAGTGGTCCACTTGGCCTCCACCACAAAGGCTTTGCAAACACATTTCGATAGCTTATCCTGCTTTTGTGATCTTCAATTGTTAATGGCAACTTGGGTAAAACCAAGGTTATGATCTACAAATTGAAGGAGGTCCTCTGAAACAACCACTTCTTTCAAGGAATGGAGATTAAGATAACCACAGCTTACACATACTTGGGGTTCAATTCTCAAGACCTAAATCTGATTTGAGGAAGGCACTCCAACTACCAATCAACAAGGGCTACAAGTCCCTCACTCTTGTAGAGAGATAGGACAAGATAATTTTATTTATGTCCAGCAAGTGGATCCAAGGGACTCTGTTGGCAGCAGTGCCAAAAGGTCTCCCATAAAAGGCAAGATGCAAAATGCAGAGTCTGGTAGAATAGAAAATGAGATCTAAGCCAAGGCATGAGCAACCCTCGATCTCAAACCCAAAAACCTACATCAAAGTGGAGATGCATAGGGGAAGAAGATTCAAGGACAAGGAGAACCCAAAGTAAGGAGGTAGGTCTGTCATGGAGTAGACCCATCTCTCCTAAAGTCCAAGGTCGAATTAAGGAAGCTCAAAATAGTAAGATGTCCAAAAGGAAATATGGTGGGTTGTTTGGACCATCTACTGCGCTACTATCTAGAAAAGGTAGCTCGTTGCTAAGGCCTAGGGGATCTCATCCATCTCCTAGGAAGGGATCTAATCCAATCATGTTGCTAAAATCTCATGAGACAAGGCAAGGCCGCACGAGTCCACATTGGTCTGGAATTTAAAGTTATGCTCATAGCAGGGTATCTCTTAGTGCCCCCATAGAAGGGCAGCACTGTAAAGAAAGAATTGATCTATTATGTAGAGTTTGGTCAAATAGGGAGCTAAAGAATATGGGCTCAGAGCTTGATGGTCCCCTATATGTATAAGGATAAGCATCGTTGTTCAAAGAATCTAAAGAAACTAATGAGGGTCTAGGTCCCATGAATAGGCAATGGAACCTCCCCTTGATATCATGATATATGGGCAAATGGAAGATGAAGTGCTCCTCCGTCTTGACCTCCTAGCATATAGCTAGCAAACCCTGACAAATCGATTAATCTGTTGGTCCATCTCTACCCAAAGCTTATGACAACCCACTCTTAACTAGCTAAAGGGAATGCAAAGAGAATGCACCCAATGGTGGAGTGTATATTATGGTCAAACTATGAGTCGTTCTCTAAGCTCCAAGAAGTGCTCAGTGTAGAAAACTATCTTTGGGCATAGAAAACTATCTTTGGGCATAACCCACCATGAGGGTTAACCCAAGCGATCTAGATAAACTATGTGTAAGTGTCATCCCTAATGATCATTTTCAACTCTTGTCTAGTGAGAGCAGGTGGCCAGGTGCATCCAAGGAATATCTAAACAAAGGGAGATAGTCCATCTGAATGTCCACTAACTTTAAAAGATCTTAAATCCCTGCCAACCAACCTCAAGCTCAACCCAAGGGCTAGAGAGAGCGATGGTCTCCAAAGAGAAATAGGCCAAGTATGGATATCGATCTTGCCATTTCATTGAGTTAGTTAAGCTCCAAATCCAATGCAGAAATGAGACCAATCTGAACATTGTCTCAAGTTAGAAGGGTCGAGCCCAAAACTTTGCTAGGATGATGTGTTGAGGGATTGTGTGCTTGCAACTAATGATGCATCGAAGGAGAAGGGTCTTGACTCTATCAGTTGAGGCCCAACCAAACTAAAGTAAGAAGGTCCCCAAATCTCTAAGCCATAGAGACCAGCGGGTCAAATAAGAGAACCCATGAGGGGCATCTTTGATGAGATGTCTTCAAAATGGTGTTGAAATCATTGCCTCTTGAGGAGGGCTAAGGATCCGTAATTTTTACTGATCCAACGTCGAAGAGACAGTCTCAAACTAAAGCAAGATCCTAAGAATTGCATAACAAAGTATGTGTACTAGTTGGTGTTCCCTATCTCCTCCCCTCTTAAGAAAGGATGAAGGTCCTAAATCTTCTTCAACCTGTTGAAGATCATAACCTTGGTTCTACCCAAGTTGACCATCAACTACCAAAGGTCACAAAAGAAAGAGAGAGTGTTTTCAAGTTAACCATCAACTACTGAAGGTCACAAAAGAGAGAGTGTTTTCAAAACCATTACTAACATAACAAAGACAGACATCATGGACAACATTCTAAAGCCCACAACTCTTTATGGTATCGAGGTTTGGGATGTAGTCTAGTAGTGTGGGACTAGGCCTTGACAAAGAGCGTTTAGGTCCTCATTCTCCACTAAATCATCAAAAGTAGTGTTGTGAACATCTCGATAACATCCTAATTTTATCTCGAATTTTTTGGCCTAGCTGATGTTTGTCGATCTTTAAAGATATTTTTATGGTATTTTAATTTTGTCGATGTATGCCGATTTTTTATCGATATTTTCCCAATTTTTACGATTTTTTGGTTTTCCAGACCCTTGCCAGTTTTTTTCCCGATGCTGATATTTGCAACATTCATCAAAAGCAAGAAAACAATTCCCCAACCTACCATTCAAGTAGAGTTCATGACACACCCTTTTAGTAATGAGACCATTTTCTGATAAGTTTCACTCTTGTACCATGTCCAAATATTTGCTAACTCAATTGTTGACAGGGATTGTTATATATGTTATGAAAACCGAACCATTCACCAAATCAATCCACCCCCATAAACCAAAATCAAACAAAATCTGGAAACATAATCAAACCACGACCAACCAAACATAAAATACAAAAAATATCCATGTTCATTCATGCTAATCCAAATCATTATACACAAACATGCAAATTTTCTCACGTACATAGCAAGGGTGCATATACCCAAAATAGCATTGAGTGCAATCCATATCTAAACCAAAATACATCAACAAAGAGGCTCTAAATGGCCCAAGAAACTTAGCTCAAAAATTCCAAAATCCAAATTGCTCAAATGAATTGTTAGAGTACAATGGAGGGTGGGGACCTCTTTAATAAGTATTGGGTGAGCCTAGTGTCAAGTTTAATGTTTTAATTTCTCTATGTTATTGATCTTTTTTAAATTAAGTTCAAGTAATCCCCATCATTGATCATACAATTATCGACAAAACTAGTTAGTTTCAACATTAATGACGAATTCTAGTACAAAACCAACCTTTTCTAATTCAGAACATTTAAATAAAGTAGCACAACCCTAGAACCAATCAAACTTGCCAATTTTTCCAAAATCAGTCCAATTTTGTTAACATTGATCATTATCATTATCTTGTCACTATTTCTAAATAGTCATTGCTTCGACAAACCCTCTCCAGTGAGTTCACTACTAGTTCACAAAGGCCACATCTCAACTATAGTCCATTGATATATCGATGCACTACCCCCATGGCCAACTCCTATTAGGATTATTTGAGAGGATATCTGCAACCGATAAAATCAGATACATGAATCATTCCCCAATTGATTTGAGTCCAATATGGCCACTTCATGGAGTTGAGGGAAAGTCGCATTGTTCAAACTCCGTACACACTTCCTCATTGAATAGATGCTCTTAGGATTATTGAGACCAGTTTCAAGTTGGATATCACTTGCTTCAACTCAAGGTCAATCATCACATCACCATAAATATGCTATCTTCAAGGGGCGAAGATCAAGTTGCACTTCATCATTCCCTACCCCATCTACTATGATATTCGGTGATGGCTTTCATAGTAACACTTTTTAAGGGGGTTGCAGAACTTCCTCTCCACCTTCTTCTAGTATCCAAACCAACTATGTTTGGCCTTGCTCACGAGGGAGGACCTTGGACTCTATTCTTACTCACTCCAACCACCCCTTTAATAAGATACTACCAGGATGATTACATCTTTCTTTAAGGTGATCCCAACAAATAAGAGTACCAAGAAGTAGGGAAGTGCCACCACCATAATAGCAACCAAATATATGACAAGACACAAGGCCCTCAACACTCTACTAGAGAGACTCCTCCTGCAATGTTGTTCCATTCTAAGACATTTCTCCAATTACCAAAAAGAAGTTAACTTCATATATCAACTATTGATTGCATCCTCTAGAAAGCAAAACATCATCTTCCTATCAAAAATTTCCTATCTACAACTTTGGATGTTAAGAGAGATCAATTAATGAGATTTCTACCCAAGGAAGAAGTTGTCCGTCCTTATCATCCTCAAGCGATGGCAACAAGGAGTCTTGAGATTGCCTTCCATGTTTCCCAATGCAAGGCATTCTTCCTATGTTTTTGGCTCTCAGCATTGCTAGAACATTTGTATTCCACTATTTGCTTATAGATCCTAGATCTTTTAGATTAGATATCATTTCATCTTGCTTTCTTAGAGCAACCTTTGCCCTCCCACTTTGTATCAACATTAATGTTCTTAGCAGTCTCGTTAACATCTTTTGGTCATTTGTTAGACATTGAATAAAATTATCTTATTGTATCTTATCTCTCAAATGATTCAAGTATGGGCTTACAATACTTGCATGGAGTCAACAAGTTCCATAGAGCATACCACTAAGGACATGTTCCTTTGCTTGAATTCTACCTTAACTTATAATGTGCTTCAATTTCATGGGATAAAATATCACCTATTATTTGCAACACATGGATGATAGAAGCCATGGTTGTTAATCAACTCCTTGAACTACCTGTAACGCTTGCCAATTAAAGCATTGTATATTGATGTCTTGCCTCTAACTCATTACGACTATGCTATAATCACATTAGACTAAAGTTTGCCTCACATTATTATCAAGCCTCAAAGACTACCAAACTTGCCTTGGTTTCAATATAAGTGCAGAAAGATCGTTTTTCTAGCCTTTTCCCCACCTCGGAATACAATGGTGTTGTTTTATTTTCAAAAACACGCAATGTGTTGTTTTATTTTTACAGGCAATCTTACTATGACGACATTAGCATGTGTTCATCGTTCCCATTCCAAGGAAATTAGATAACAATGTCTTCTTCAAAGGGTATGCTAGAAAACAAGGGATCTCTTTGTAGGGAAATTTTCTAACCCCTATTGCCAACAAGCTACCCATGCAAAACCCTTGAGGGATATTAATAATTCACACTACTTAATACACTAATAATTGTTACATGCATAAACTATGAATAAAGACAATTTACATTAATAAGTAATACTAATAATTTATCACAAAATATTGTAATCATTCAATCTCAAGGCCAGTCAATGAGTACTTATGAGGTATACCATCACAAGTGTTCTCATAAAAAGTCACATTCATCATTGCAAATTTATACATATATATTTTCTCTCAAATTGATTTCCTTCCCCTCTCTTATTTGGATTGGATGCTTATATAGTTATTAAATAAGGTTGATCATAATGGTGATATAATAGCGATTTTCACTCGAGAATCAAACTTCTATTAAGAGTCATAATAATAATAATAATAATAATGATGATGATGATGATAATGATAATAATTAATCACCAAGAGTCATAACCCATCAATCTCTTGACCAATTAATGAGTACTTAAACAACCAAGAGAGCTCTTATAAATAATCACATTCATTGTTACAAATATATATTTTCTCTTATATGACATAAGACCTAAAGGTCTAAGGTAAATTAGGTGAAGTAACTTCATGCCTAGGTTCAATTTTCATTGAGGTTAGATACTATGGGATAGGATATTGGATTCCCTCACATATCCAAGGTCATTACCCACAATAACATGTAACAAGATAGGTAAGCTACCAACACTCTATTTTTGCTCAAGCATGTAGGGTGGGGCATGATTGTTGCCAACACTTAAGCTCAAACAATTAGTTCAATTGGTAGATGATTTTGTGTCAAAGTTCACAAAGATCTGAAGATCAAATTGATCAAATGTCAGTTGACTAAGAGTTTATTATCCTCTATCTGAAAAATTGGGGAAGAGAGGGTGAATCTGTGGGTGACTAGCAAAGCACCATTGTCCTCATTTTGAACAAATATTACACAAGCAAGCAAGGGACTATATTTCTATGGAAAAAAATATATAATTGCTCTCCTTCTTTCCTTCTCTCTCCAAGTAGACCCAATATTCACTTAGGTGAGAAGGATCCTCGAACCAATATCCACTACAATGAGGAAGATCCTCAAGCCTTACTATCCCACCTTTACTAGACACCTCCCTCTATACCGAATTTTTGTCTCTTGAGTTGGCCTCTACTAAATATGCTCAACTTTCCTCGGCCATTTGGGAGGCAACCTTTAAATCTACTCTCGCCTCACATGGTCCCCCTTCCACAAGCTCGATTACTATTTTGTGTGTGGATGCAATCACAACGGCTATAAGGCCCTCCATAGCCAACTTGAATATGCCTTCACTCATGCTTACACTTCTTATCCCCTTCTCAATAAATCCTAATGTCGATTCCTTTGCCACAAGAAATCCTATTGTTGACTCCATCACCACAAGAAATGTCTTTTCATCTCACAGTGGAGACCTAAATTACGCAAACCTTTAACATTCTCCCAAAACCATCTAGTGCATCCTTTTTCCTTGCCACTCCCATGCCCCCCCAACTTTATCCCAACCCTAACTTTATCCCAAGATCTCCATGCTCTCTCCACATAATTGTACTCAACAATTCCATTAACCTAATTTTGTGGTATTTTGTTGGACATTGATAGAATTATCATATCTTATCTCATACATCCACTACTATGATACCTTTGGGCAACTCCTAAGCCAGGTCATCTCTTTACCCACCTCTTACTATTTACTCAAACATGAAGATATCTAAGAGGCAATTAGAGAACTGAATATCAGCAAAGTAACAAATGGGGAGGGGTTTCCCATTAAGTTCTTCAAAGATAGCCTTTAACCTCTTGATTGTCACATTGTTGATCTACTTAATCATGTTGTCAGCAAAGTGTTTCAAAATACAATCTCATCACACCACCCACCTAACCCACAAATTTGTTCAAGTGCTAATCCTAACAATTATAGAACAATCATGGGTTCGTCACACGCTCTCGAAGCTCTATGCTATTACCCTCCATATGAAGATATTTTAACATCTTGAGGGAGATGCATTCAAGCTAAACGACAAGTTGCATTCCAACCTAGGCTTATGATCAATGATCATATCCTTGCACTCTAAACCATTATTGAGGAGATGGTAAATCAATCTTGAAAGTTTCTTATTGTTCATAAACTTTAAAAAAGTGTTTGACTTAGTCTCGCAAGAGACCTTGTGCCAAAGGGTCAAAGACACTGACATTTCTTAGACCCTCCTCACCACTATCATGCATTTCTTGAACACAACACATAGGATGTTAAATTTTATTGAGAGCATTATTAGGGTCACATAAGGGTGTTGATGTCCCCCACCTTGTTTAGGATTTTACACCAATGAGATAGAGTCCTTCCTTCATAAGCATATCAAAGACAATGATGGGTGCCTTCTCCACTAGATTCTAATATATATTCTACTTTTTGTTGATAATTTGATTCTCTTAACCTCATTCCTAGAGGACCTACGACTAGATGCATTGGCCCTTATCTGTGATCTTCCAAAACTAATGATCAACCTAAGTAAAAGTTTAAAACCAAGGTTATGATCTTCAATGGGTCAAAAAATATCCTCACAAATCATCATTATTCTACAAAGGGGAGGTGATTGAGATCACCAATGCCTATACATACTTGGGGATACAATTTTAACAATCCCAACAAGCCCTATGAGTCCTTAGCCCAACTCCAGAGATCGTGTGTCCAACACCATGCTGAGACATCTAATCCAATATGTCTCTCATGGACAACACATTCCATTCCAACTGGCAATTCTTTACACTTCGAAGGTTTAAGGGCCTTACCTATTAAGCTATGACTAAGCTATAGCTCAATGAGTTCAAAGCCTAATCCTTCAATGCATTAGCAAATGTACACAAACAGTTCCTCCACTAATCATTTTTGTAAATTTTGGTAGCTTAAAACTATGTTCAACAGAATCTAACTCCTACATCGTGCTCAAAGTTTTGTTCACTCAACAACAAGTCTACAAACTCTGCACTAACATCCATACCTAACCTATTGCTCTTCAAAGTACATTGCTTTGGATAGCCACCCCCCCAAAGGCAGCACATTGTTGATTTGTGAGGGCCTTGGATCTTTTGAGGTCTATGAGTATTTCAATAGACAAACCCCCTCTACTCAAATACTTCCTTAATGCACTTGGCCACTTCTTACGTACTAAGCAAGGGTTGAACAAGGTCACCCAAGAAGACATATACAAGCCACTTGGAAAACCCCAATGAGCAAGCTACATCCAAAAATGTTTTGTGTAACTAATCAAAATTTAAGTAATATCTTTATAGTACAGTCATATTTGTACAAGAGACCTTGTCTATATAATAAAGGGCTAGCCATGTGGCACAAAGATAAGGTTGGGGTTTATGCATCTTATTGTTATAAATTGAGATTCCTCCCTATCTTATGTATCTTTATCTTTACCAATATAATAACCAACATCAGATTGTTATTCATAGATATGTCTTCCTCCATTTATCCAATTTTGCAAGGACTATCTAACCCTCAAGAATGTAGGTACCCCCATTGTTAGTATTTATATGTTTTATTATTTCCATTCATTAGTAAGTGTTGTTCCATTTAGTATTTAGGGATGCAACATGTAGTAAGGCGTCAGCCAACCTTTGCTAGTGGTGTGCTCAAGATCGTTTTTTTCAAGAAAAAAGAAAAGCAAAAGAGAGAAAATGCAAGAAGTCATTCTCAGTTTGTAACTGAGGTTGAGTTCGAAGAGTGCTTCAAAATCTTCCCTAGTAAAATAAAAGAGATGTAGTGATTGCAATTAGTGTAGAAAATTAAGGATCTGCACCCCAACCCCAGTTTACAATTTTGCAAGTGTTTATTTGACCCAACCCACATGTTTAGTCATGCTAATATAATTTTCAATATGCATTCATCGTAAACATTTAATGTGTGCTTCTACTATTTTTCACATTTCCTATCAGCTGTAATTAAATTAAAATTTATAAAACCATTCAAGCATGAAAGAAATTTTTTGGGCAAGGTGACCCCGGAAAAACCCCACAGCGTTTTGGGGAAAACCGGTCTTCAAAGGATGATTTTATTGCTTAAGAAAAAGTAGTCTAAGTACATAAAATTAACCACAACACTTTTCTCCTTCAACTGAAGCATTTAATTCAATTTCTGGAAATTTGTGCCCACTAAAAATAATTTACAAATTTCATGCCCATAAATTTTGCCTTGATATTAGTGCCAAATCTGTCTCGAAAATAGTGCAAAACTCAACCTTGAAAATTGTGTTGTAGATGCCTCAAAATTTGTGCATAAAGGTGCCTTAATTTTTGCGTTGGAGGTGACTATTGTCCCTCAATTTTCGTGTCAAGAAACTACTTTGAAATCAACATTGCCTGTAGTAGCAAACCCGAGATTTTTGCCTCAAATTTTGGGCCCAAACAATGGAGGAATAGTCCTCGAATTTTGTGCACATCAACCTTGAAACTCGTGCCTCTGCCGTCGATTTTTGTGTTGTTGCTTCCTTCAACTGTGTACCAATTGTCCCCTCGATTTTTGTGCTTGTCTCCTTGAAAATTGTGATTCTCAATCGCTGCCTCCTCCTAGTGCCAAATCTGTCTCAAAAATAGTGCAAAACTCAACCTTGAAATCTGTGTTGTAGATGCCTCAAAATTCATGCCTAAAGGTGCTTTAATTTTTGCGCTAGAGGTGACTGTTGTCCCTCAATTTTCATGCCAAGAAACTACTTCGAAATCAATGTTCCCTGTAGTAGCAAACCTGAGATTTTTGCCTCAAAATTTGGGCCCAAACAATGGAGGAACAATCCTCGAATTTTGTGCACATCAACCTTGAAACTTGTGCCTTTGCCCTCGATTTTTGTGTTGTTGCTTCCTTCAACTGTGTGGCAATTGTCCCCTTGATTTTTGTGCTTGCCTCCTTGAAAATTGTGCTTCTCAATGGCTGCCTCCTCCTAGAAATGCGTGCTTCCTTTCTCTAGCTGCAAACCCTCCTTGAAGATCTCATTTTCTCCTCTCCTCTTGCTCTCTCAATAATCTCATGAGTGAATAATGAAGAATGAGCTCTCCCTTTTCCTTTTATCTCTTAGAAAAGATTGAATCCCTAAACCTAAGATTCAATGGTTGAGATTTAATCTCCAAATCTCAAGATGTGTGGTTGAGATCACTTTTCCCAAATGACCCCCCTCATACATTGGCCCCATTACTTAAAAGCCTCCTAGTACCTTTTTCAAGTTGTATACATTTTTCTAATTTTCTCATAAAGTGATTTTCTCAACTCACTTTAATATTAGAAAAGTGAACTTAGTACTTTACACATAAAGTCACTTTATAAAGTGCAAGTGACTTTAATATTAGAAAAGTACACTTAGTACTTTACACATAAAGTCACTTTATAAAGTGCAAGTGACTTTAATATTAGAAAAGTACATGGTACACCACTTTTAAGTATCTCTTCCATCCATGACATTAATATAACTCATAAATGTCACCAAGATAAAAGTCATTAATGTGTCTACTAGGCTAAAAGGGATAAATGCCTAGTAACACCTCTCCTTGGTATTATTTTCAACACTCCCTCTTACCAAGGAAGGTGTTGCTCACCACTCCCATCTTGTCTTTGAAAAAGACATGCTTGCCTCTTGGCAAAGACTTGGTGAGAATGTCTGCTACCTGCTCATTAGTAGATATATACTCAAGCTTCACAGCCCCTCGCTGAACCCAGTCTCTGATGAAGTGGTCTCTATATGTTTTGACCGATCATGAACTACTGGATTCTTAGAGAGTTTAATACAACTCTGATTGTCACAGTAAATCATAGTTGGTCTTAGCGTTTGACCAAATAGTCCATGAAGCGTCTTGTTAAGCCATAATGCCTCACATCCTACCTGACTAGCTGCCATGTACTCTGCCTCTGTGCTGCTCAACGTCGTGACTTTTTTTTCCTACTGAACCATGACACAACTGTCGAGCCCAATGAGAAACAACATCCAGAAGTGCTCTACTTCTGGTCACTGACCCTACCAGCCCAATCTGACTTTGTGTAACCAATCAATCTGACCCCATCACATCTGACATAATCCCGCCCATAATCCATTGTACCTTGCATGTATCTCAACACATATTTTGCAGCCACCTAGTGTACTCTCCTGGGCTCCATCATATACTAACTCAATGTATTGACTGCAAAACAAATATCTGGTCTAGTGTTGACCAGGTACATCAATGAACCGATAAGCTGATGATACAAGGTGGGATCCACTAACTCGAAATCAACATCATGCAGCTTCTTCTAGTTGGTGATCATAGGAGCAGCCATAGACTTGCAACCATCCATATGGAACCTCCTCAAGATATCTCCTGCATATCTGACCTGGCCCACAAAGATGTGCCCATCCTCCTGCCAAACCTCCATTCCCAAGTAGTAATGAATCAGCCCCATATCAGTCATATCAAACTTTGAAGCAAGACCTCTCTTGCAATGTTGGATGAGACTATCCTCCCCTGTAATAAACAAGCCATCCACCCACATATAGTACCAGAATGAGTGGATCGTCACGTACCAAAATAAAGTATAGATTCGGATCTACATCACTCTTCTAGAAACCCAGTTGCTGCAAGTAGGCATCTATCCTCTTGTACCATGCCCTCAATTCCTGCTTCAATCCATACAAGACTTTCTTTAGCCTACATACATGAGAATCACTCCCATACAACTCAAATCCCTCTGGCTCCTCAATGGGTACACCTCCTCTTGTATAGCACCGTTGAGAAAGGCGGTCTTCACATCCATCCGGTGAATCTGCCATCACATCTCAGCTGCTATAGATATAACTGCTCTAATGGAAATATAACGAGCAATTGGTGCAAAGGTCTCCTCATAGTCAACTCCCTCTACCTGTGAGACCTCTCGCGCCACAAACCGAGCTTTGGACTTCTCAATGATGCCACCTGTAGCATGCTTGATCTTGTAGAGCCACCTGGAAGTCACAACTGACTTCCCATCAGGACGTGGCACTACCTCCGAGACATCATTCTTCATGATAGAAGAATATTCCTCCATCATGGCATCCCTCCAGACCTGTTGTCTAGCGGCCTCCTCAAAACAAGTTGGCTCTATCTCTACAACCTCTGCCACGACGCCACCCAACCTCTCTAGAGGATTGCTCTCCCTCACTCACCACTTGGGTCTCCCCACTGCCTCCTGAGCCTCCTTTAGGGTCTCCCAAAGCCATCTTGGCTTTCTCTAATATGGACATTTAAATATTTTACAAAATATGTTTTGTTATTAATATATTTTTGTTTTAAATATCACATGTAAACTAATTGTAGAAAGAATTGCACATCATGTAATATCAATAACACTATTTCATGTCATCTCCATATTAAGTACCGAAGAAATTACATTTCTTCCTTGTAAAAAGTAATACTTCTTTTTACTCATCTCCATATTAAGTAGTGAAAAAATTACATTTCTTCTTCATACTAAAAGGTAAATTATTTTATTTTACTTTCGGTTACTTTATATCTCTATACAAAGTTATGTAAAATTAAGGTGTCAATTTAAATATTTTAATTATGGCCTACATTAATTTCTTTTATTGTTATTTTTAATTTGTTAATTTAAATTATTATTTTAATATTTTTAAATGTAACGTTACGTGACAACATCTCTCCCATACTAGGTTGTAGAGCGCCTCTCGACGCAATAAGCATTCTCCCTATAATAAGGGTTCTCCCCATCTTTTATATATATATAACAACTACCTTCAAGCATTTAATCGCAGAGATGTCTTTCTCCATCATCCAGATTAGCAAGTGTTACCCAACACTCAAGTGTGAAGATGCCCCAATTGATATTATTTATGTTCTATCATTTCCATTTATTTGTAAGTGTCATCCCATTTAGCAATTACAAATGCAACATGAGGGAATTGAAGGGTACCCTCATTGTCTAACCTACATACATGCATCATCACTAATGTATATTCTTCATATTCCTCTAGACCATTTCAAAATGGGTTCACATCAACTTCAAGTGGAAACTAAGCACCAAATCGACCACTTTCTCATCTGTTGCCCCATTTATTACAAGATCCAAGAGCAGTTCCACTATTTAATCAAGAAGTCGTAGACACTCTCCAATTTCTTCCAATATACAACCCAAGAAGTTTGGCTTTAAACTTAGAGGAGGGCCTTGGCCTTCATTCACAAAATCTATAGCCTCCACCTAAACTTAAGGGATGCCCTAGGCCTTCATTCATAGAATATCTAAATTCCCCCCTAAACCATTGTCCATAGAACAATTATTCCTTTCTTCCAACACTCCAATTTATGAAGGGTATCAAAAGACAAACTGATTCCAAATCAATGAGGGCCAAGGGGCATCTCTACATCCTTAGCAATCAAAAATGTTCATTGAGGACTTAGCAACAAGCTACCTCTTCCAAGTAGCAATGCATTGCCTAGATTAAACTTGATCTTGACCAATTGTTGACTACCCCAAACTTGGTTTGATATTTCTTTATTCTATTTTAGTGCAATCCACTTATCAATCTAATCAAGAATTATGACTTAGTGCAATCCACCTATCAATCTAATTAAGGATTATGACTAATCACTTAAGATTTAGGGAAAAGAATCAAACACTTATAAAAGCTTCTAGTAGGGGGACTTCACTAATGGAAATCCACACAATAATATGATCCATGTTTAGTAGTGATAGGCCAGAGACCAATTTGACAAAATAGAATACCCTAACCAAAGATATGCTTAATTCGTCGTTGAAAAACCCCTACGCGAGTTTATACTAGATAGTTGCCTTGGACCCACAATTGGATTTCCTCCTTCGTATAACCTGTTATTGTATCTTCACACTAACTTTGAGTCTGCTACAAGATCTGAACTTCAAGAGTCTTCAAAATGGGTTCACATAAACTTCAAGTGGAAGCTAAGCACCAAATCGACCACTTTCTCATCTGTTGCCCTATTTATTACAAGATCCAATAGCAGTTTCACTATTTAATCAAGAAGTCTTAGACACGCTCCAATTTCTTCCAATATACAACCAAGGAAGTTTGGTTTTAAACTTAGGGGAGGGCCTTGGCCTTCATTCACAAAATCTCTAGCCTCCCCCCCAAACTTAGGGGACGCCATAGGCCTTCATTCACAGAATCTCTAAATTCCCCCTAAACCAATGTCCATAGAACGATTATTCCTTTCTTCCAACACTCCAATTTATGAAGGGTATCAAAAGACAAAAGGATTCCAAATCAATGAGGGCCAAGTGGCATCTCTACATCCTTAGCAATCAAAACAGTTCACTGAGGACTTAGCAACAAGTTACCTCTTCCAAGTAGTAATGCATTACCTAGATTAAACTTGATCTCGACCAATTGTTGACTACCCCAAACTTGGTTTGATATTTCTTTATTCTATTTTAGTGCAATCCACTTATTAATCTAATCAAGAAATATGACTTAGTGCAATCCACCTATCAATCTAATTAAGAATTATGGCTAATCACTTAGGATTTAGGGAAAAGAATCAAACACTTATAAAAGGTTCTAGTAGGGGGGCTTCACTAATGGAAATCCACACAATAATATGATCCATGTTTAGTAGTGATACGCTAGAGACCAATTTGACAAAATAGAATACCCTAACCAAAGATATGCTTAAATCGTAGCTGAAAAACCCCTACACGAGTTCATAGTGGACAATTGCCTCAAACCCGCAACTGGATTTCCTCCTTCGTATAACTTGTTATTATATCTTCACACTAACTTTGAGTCTACTACAAGATCTGAACTTCAAGAGTCTTCATCCTGTTACGGCTCAAACTAGCAAGGTACCTAAGGGGGATCCCTAAAGGGAAAATGTTAGGCCAAGGGCAGGAAATGGAGACTTAGCCCACTGTCACCTCAACTAAGGCTTCCTTCTATTTACGGACTTTCACTGATGGAAGGAAACCCAATATGTATGGAGTCATGAATGAATGATAATTCAATGCATATGAGTGACCCAAACAAACCCTTTCTCAAAAAAGTTTGAAAGATGGAGCTTGCTTGCTCACTAAGTAAGGCATTATGTATTCTAGGGAAAGGATGGGAGGATTTTGAGGATTAGGTTTATGGGAATAGGCTTGTGAAATAGTTCCCCAATCCCTAAAATCCTTGTTAGAATTAGTATCCCGAATGGTTCTTGAGGAACGATCTTTTAAAGCAAAGGGACCACACGGGGCCAAGTGGACCCGATCTAGGGTATGAGTAAAGTATGAAGCAACCAATAATATTCTTACCCTAGACAACGTGGGAAAGGATCAAGGAAATAATTTCACTTGAAGATATTGTCTTGACCCTATGAGGCACTAGCCTTGGGGATGGCAAGGCAAGTTTTGATCATGAAGCTAGGGCTTGACTTTTCTCCCAACTCCATTGTCGAAATGACTTCAAAATTGGAGGAGAGCTAGAGGAAAATCCAGCACAGGAGACCCTAGGAGATCAAATTTTTTTAATGGCTAGTTTGTCAGAAAATTGATGCCCTAGCTACCCTAATGTGGCTAGGTCAAGAGGAAGCAACCTTGCAGCTTTATACTTCGATGTGCAAGAGGAATGGCTAGTCAAGATCAAATTTTACCCCTAAGAGATTTCGCTCACATTACATGGCCCATACATTGAAGGAATGTTATAATAGAGACAAATTCCACGATATTACGCAGTAAATGCATGCAGCAATTAGCCCTAGAACAGCAAAAATCCCAGTCCAACATATATGACATAAGTAAACAAGAATAACATCAAAGGTACGTACTTACATGTAATAGAGTATATCTAGCCATTCATAATTGACAATAAAGAAGCTCTAAGAGAAGATTAGGACCCCATATAGGGAGACCAAATCCAAAATGGAAACCATCTGCAATCCTGCATAAGATCCAATGATGCATCCCCTAGCCTTCCAGTCCAACAAGTCATTAGAGAAATCGAGTAAATGAGCTTACTTAATCATGGACCACAGGGGGGGACTTCATAATAGCCTGCCCTTCCATAATGGGCTTCGGGATGTGCCAATGTCTCCTAAAGCTCCAAATGGGGTTAACCAAAGTATCCTAATAGGTGGTTTCTACTTCTAAAAGGGATAATATTCAAGTTACATCCTTCAAAAGGTGGTGGCATGTGACAAATATGGTGAATGAAGTAGGGGATGAAAAGGGGCAGCCCTAGGTCACGTGTTGGGGTACAAGGGTAGCTAATAAGAGGGAAGCACACACTTGGGTTTATAATGTGTAGGAGGGAGCAATCATGGTACATGAAGTGCCCCGACCCCTATTTTTCCACCCTTCTTTTATGCCTTTTGCTTTTTTTATGATTTTCTTTGATTAACTACTCGGGACTCAAAGGGGTTAGAGCATGATGTATAAGATATAGCAGTGAATTCCCCCTTTTAAGGTGGGACCGTTCATCGCCCACCAGGGGTTGGGACAATCATGGGTTCATATATGATGAAGGAGACTCATAGAACCTATAGGAACCAAGGTGATGGCCATGATGATTGGGTAGAGCTCATGTATTGGCTTTTGCCCAGGTGCTTAAATGATTTTGTCCCAACCATCTTTTGCATTTTGTGGTACATTTTCCTGTTGAATGTGGCCATATATGCTTTTAACTTTCTTTTCAACTGCATCAATCGTTGGGCTTCATTCCAGGCCATGACCCAAGTTGTGGGCAAGGCGAAGGGACAGGCTAGCCCTATCTGGACCTAACGGAGGAATGTAGACCCAGGGGGGGAAATGATGGATGGGGTAATAATGAATCGAAAGAGGATAATATAAGCGGATAAGGGAGCACAACCACGTAACCAAAATCAAGGTTTCTTGTGAAATACCATCCCTAGAACCAAATGATCAGTAAAAGAGATCCCACGAGACTAGAATCTAACGTTAATTCCTAAAAGGGGTCTAGGGGACAGAAGCACAGACCTAAGGAAAAATGATGGATAGGGTAATAATGAATGGAAAGAGGGTAATATAAGTGGATAAGGGAGCACATCAATGCAACCAAAAACAGCGTTTCTCGTGAAATACCATCCCTAGAACCAAATGATCAATAAAAGAGATCCCATGGGACTATAATCCAAGGTTAATTCCTAAAAGGGGTCTAGGGGACAGAAGCACAGACCTAGCCCATTCTTTCCACCGAATCCCCCCATTAATCCATGCCCAAAAGTGTCCATGATAAGCAAACTATACAGTGTTGAATTTCCAAATGATAAGGCATACCTTTAGATTCGGGAGGCCCACCTTCAAACATACAATCATGGCAGATGGGCGAGCGACCACATGGTTGGCTCAGGTGGCAGAGAAGATGGCACAATGAGCTAGTTGATGGCTGCAAGGGGCTGTTGGTTACCATATGAGGACCATCTCAGAGAAAAAAAAATCTCCTAGGGATATTACCCACAAAATGGTGGGTAACACATCCTATAGAAGGACACTTTGCATCTCTCACATGATTGTACAAGAAGTCATTTCTTCACAGAAGATAAATTTGTTTTGCCCTGAATGTCACAATGTCAGCTTCGGGAGGTCTCACCTGGCCTTAGAACTTGGACTACCTAGCCACAGACCCTCATTTGGTGACTACAGACATTGCTTTTAAGCGACAAAGGACCTCAACTGCCCAAAAGGTCCATTAGTATGCCGCAAAGAATTATTGGAATTCTCTGCCCTGCTTCTGTTACGTACTAGAAATTTTTGAAAATGCTTCAAGATAAGAATACGGCCTCGATACAAGGGTATATTTGTACTTTATCAGTCTCAAACCAACTCCACAAAGAACTTTGAGTAGTCTTCCTCAGACTTGGGTTTGTTACCACAAAATATCTCAGTTATCTCAAGCAACCTTCCCAATCCACTACAGAATGCTCAAGATTGTTTTCCATAGATGACTTCACTTGTACCTCAAGCTTAGGTTTGTGTTATAGGAGGCCTCGACTACTTCAAAATGAACCACAATTCTAGCCTAGGGTAAATTTCATCCAGTTCAAAGAAGCTAGCCTTTCTTTCCCACAGAATCTTTCCACAAATTGATCTTGATGTTCCTTATGTAGAGAAATTCTTGTGCCAAGACAAGATAAAAACAAATAAAAGATGAAAAGAAATTTATCCATTGGAGTGGAATCTTTCACCACCGAAATTGATAGGAGGAAAGGAATCTTAAAACCCTCAGAGCCTCGAGCTCAAAGACAAAAAGAGATGAACATTCCAATTCAATGATGATTCAAACAACATTGCATGAAGTGGGGACATTTTTTGGAACCAAGGATGCAAAAGCGTCATTTCTAAAAAATATAGGAAGCAAAGCATCTCCGAAGCGTCTACTATATATATATATTAAAAAAAATCCCAAATACCAAATTAGTTGTAGAAGACATTAAAACATCCATATTTTTACATAAATCAAGATAGATATGGCATCCATGATTCCATTGTACATCAATGATTAATTATTCGAGCATCAACCATCTAGATTCTAGCAATTACAAACATACATCAAATTTTTAAGCATATCATAAAACATAAAACATTTAGAAGATAAAATCATCAAACATTCAAGTAACTTATCTAGCAAGTGAGCAATTGTCAACATGAGTCATATCCAAAATTCAAATAATAATGTTTACAAAATAGGGCAATAGGCCACCACCAAGACTCAAGTACACACTAAACTAGGAAGAGTAAGACCAAAAAAAGTTCAAATTCACAACAAGACTCCAAGTCTAATCTATAACAAAAGTAGTAAATTGTGAATATATCAAATAATCTCTCCTACTTCCACCACAAAGGGGATGTGAGCCTCCACGTGGTGGCAATGAAGAAGACAGTGGCTCTGGAAGTTGTGGCAATAGAACTGATGAAGATGAAGCCCATGTTGTTCGTGTTGAAGCATGGAACCTAGGAACCAAGGGATCAAATGGGGGTTGCATCTTGACTTGATCATCATCATCTTAGATAAGAGCATCCTCCAACTGCTATAATCGCAACACTCCATCCTCCAAATTGGGCTCCTTTGGATTTTTGTCCCAAACCTTAAGGTTTTTATTTATTAGTCTTTGAATCATCACAATAATGGGACAACAATCACAAGTTGTAGAGAACATAAACCAATCTCTTTGCCCAGTCTAAACTCAACATGCTCCTTTTAACACAGTGGATGAAATAATAAGAGTTTCAACACCTCTCTATAGAAGAAGTTGTTGGACAACTGATCCTCAATGGGTTAGTGTGGAAGCCGAATAGACAAAAGCAGTCCAAGAGACCTTGGGATGTGAAACCCAATGGTCACAACATGTACTATAAATGTAAATCATTTGTTAATAAAAATTGTACTCTCATGTTTTATCTTTCATATTTCTCTTGCTGCCCATGTGTGTTTAACATGGTATCAGAGCAAGCGTATTCCTGCCCTGCATAATTTCTTTGAGCCAATTGTTTTATGGCCTTTATGTGCAGATCATTTCTGCCATCTCTTATGAATATTTTCTCCCCAAAATTCTAGCTGCCACCTCTGTCTATCAGATCTGCTACTTACATGCACCAAGCCGTTTCATCTAATTATGTCTCTGCCATTCTGAATCTGCTCAGTGGTAATAATCTGCTCTCTGAGTGATAATATGGGTAACGCTTGGTATTCCCATCGAATACCTGCTCCTACAGTGTTGTCAGCGTTCCATTAGCGTTCCTTTGCCAGCTACTCTACTCAACGTCTCTCTGACTTCTGTTGCTCGGACAACACCAAAATTCTCCTTGCCACCCTAACGTATCTGACAGTTCTCCCTGATTCTCTCTGTGTCAAATTAAAACCCATTTTTGCATTGAGCGCACTTCAAAGATGTAGCAACACCCTTTCAGGTTTACTCTTGTTCCAGAAGAATCAAGAGAACAATTGGTACTCGAGAAGCAGCACTACTTGGCCAGTGATTTCAGAGAATTTTGATTCTGTAATGATCGAAAAAGGCTCTCACCGTGATTATAATATTGTTGCTGAAGAAAATGGCAATCCTCTCGTTGTGAGCATGCTGCCACCGCCATTGCCCAAGTCTCCTACTGATTCATGGCTCCAACGTGCAATGCCTTTAGTCATTGCCTCTAATTCCATGAATCATCGCAATTAAATCGAGGACTTCGCTGAGCAACAAAAACACGTCCAGATGAAGTCGACACCACATGGGAAGCCATGCGATATATCAAAATATCACAGCATGGAAGATTTTTGCATTTAAGAAAAAACAAATCAAAGATTGCAAAGATAATTGAAGCCTAGTCGTTTTCTACTTCCTGGACATTGTATCGATTCTACAGAAAATTGGACCATTATCGCATGCGTTCGAAAGCTTACAATCGGCCTCCAAAGATTGTGAGGAGTTAAGAGCGTTTAAGGAATTTTATTGGGAATGCAATGAAGATGTCACAGTTCGATGGTAAGAGACCTTTAGAATATTCATTATGTGCTTGATTTTCATTTATTATCTGATGTGCTTGGAATGTAAGGTTACGGCAATATGTATTTCAATACAAATATACCAGTTTCCACTATTTCAGAAATTTACCTGGATTTAACCACCTGCGGGGAAATTGGGTTTGAATAAATCAATAAGATCTGCAATGTATCAACAATTTGTTTATTAGAGATACCATTGAAGAAATTTACCTTCTCTATCGTGGGCAAATGGGTTTAAACCAAATCAAAATGGTCTGCAATGTGTCAATTAACTAGAATTAGGCTCTAAGAGCTGAGGTTGGCTGGGAATTAACCACAGTCAGTGTCGAAGGAAGGAAGGAAGTAGGCGTGTGAAGAGAACGTCTAGTCTGGCTCTCACCCTTCGCTTCTTCCTTTCTAGGTTTCATTTGTGAAGCAGAAAACTCCATGGATTCCGATTCGAATTCCTCCAAGGCAATGGTTCGACATTGACATTGAGAAAAGCTACTGACATTCGTTTCTTGTGTGTGGTTATAAATTATCATGATGACTGGAAGATATTTACGCATTATGCTGATTAAAAGAAAAATGAACATCAGTGAATGATCCTCTTGTCCTAAGTCGCACAAGCTGCATTTTCAGATCACTGATTCAGTTGTCCAAACAATATAAATCACATTGACAGATGTCTTGAATGTTTGCTCCAGTTGTATAAGTCATTTACGTTAGGCGGCTTCCCTGTAGGCTAGTCAGTTTCCACTTTCGGGCAAAGCAGTTACCTTTTGGGATTAGACAATGACCCATAAGGCTCTGAAAGCATCGTAATAACGTTAGCCATTAATGGGCGAAGATTTACATCGGTTTGTGTACAGAAAACCAACATGAATGCATCTAGTGGCTTCCTCCATATCGCATGATTGAATTACTGTTGGATTGAGGACAGATTGATGAAGGTTTTGTGGCTATAATAATCTTGTGTATTGATGCCATGAAAAGGCACGGTTTCTCAAGAACAGAAATGCCACATATATATTGATGATGTCTAGTTACAATAATTAAGGAATAATCAGGTTGTATTGGTACAGTAAGCAAGGTTTCACAGTTGCATTTCCTTGTCACTGTGTTCTTGTAGCAGTACACTATAACTCTGTCATTGGAACAATCACTTCACCTTTGATACAGTGTTTTAGCATTCAACAGTGATATCAAATACTCATATATTGTACTGATCATTATCAAATACACAATTTCAGTGATATCATCATAGCATCAAATTTAAGGTCTTCAATAGTAACGTAGCTTCATCATCTTATTTTTTATATGGATTGTAATTGGTGCTTGCTGGTTGCACACTGATCATTTGTTGCACATTTATAAAGGATATTGCTAGTGGGTGTTACTTTTTTGCATTGAGTAGTAGTTGTGATCAGTTTTTAAGGTGTAATTCTGACATTAAAGAAAAAATGGCCAAAATCAATTAAGTATTAGAGTTCATCAAAACTCTGATATTGTCTACTACTCATGATACATTAAAAATCAACAAAGTTTCTCTCATAGACATTCAGGTCTGTCTACAAAATGCACAAGAGAAAATTGATTTTTTGCAGCTCGAATCTCAGCTACAGCAAGAAGAATTAAAACAAAGGAATCATTTTGAACATGTTTTTGTTCAGAACATTGAGACTGCAACCCATCAGAAGCAAGTCAATAATGTTACAGCTGGTTCAGATTTAGTACCCAAGAAAGCAGCAATTGTACATGCAGATGCAGAAACTCAGTCTGCACTTCCCAAGCCCATCATCAGACCTTGGGAACAGCTTGTCCACAACAAGCACAGAATTAGTCTTGGATATGACAAGGACTTGTCCCTTCATATTCCAGACTACTCAAAGCCCATTTAGTTTCAGAGTGCTGGATTCCTTCATGACAGTTCACATCCAGCTGTTCCAGATGCCCCTCTTCCACAGCAACAACAACAACAACAGATTGTGAAATGCCAACATTGTGACCGAGTTGGCCATTTGAAAGATAACTGTTTTGATCTTCATCCATGTAATCACTGTCATAAAACCACCCATTCTTCACACAGATGCTTCAGAAACAAACGTCCTGCAAGAACAAATATTCATCTTGGATGGATCGCTTCTTGGCAATGGGCATCAACAGCCAAGAAGATATTCCAATCACATGTCAGAACTTGTTCCAAAGTATTGAACAGTCTTGCAGTTGAATTTTCTCCATCATCTCACCGTGTATCTAACAGGGGGGGAAATGATGGTCATCTACAAGCTTCAAAGCCACATCAAGCGAGCCTGAGCCACAACCTGCCACACCAGTTTCAGAGTTGTAGCCAGAAACAAAGATGCCCCTGAGCATGCCTCCAGTTGGTAATCTGGGACACTTCCTCTAGCAGAAGACTTCAGCTTCTTGCCAGTTTCGGAAGAATTCCAGGAACAAAATTGAGAACACTTCCTCTAGTAGAAGACTTCAACTTCTTGCCAGTTTTGGAAGAGTTCCAGGAATTGCATTAAGCATTCCAGAGTTGTTGGTCATCCTTAAACCATCACAGGTTGAGACTTCCCTTTTCAGGTTGAAGTTTTCCCTTTTATGCGGGGTGAGACCTCCCTTTTATGGTTGAAGGTTTCCCTCTTCAAAACAATAGGATCACTTCCTCTAGCAGAAGACTTCAGCTACTTGCCAGTTTTGGAAGAGTTCTGAAAACTACACTAAGCGTTCCAGTGTTGGTGGTCATCCTTAAACCACCGCCCTTTATACCAACATTTCAAAGAGCACATTCAGCCTAGTGCTGCCATGCATTTTTGCACATTTTGTATTACAACTCTCTTCTTGGACTAATACATAACCCTTCGGATTAAGGGGGGAATGTTGGACACCTAATCCTCAATGGGTTAGTGTGGAAGCCGAATAGACAAAAGCAGTCCAAGAGACCTTGGGATGCAAAACCTAAAGGTTACAACATGTACTATAAATGTAAATCATTTGCTAATAAAAATTGTACTCTCATGTCTTATCTTTCATATTTCTCTTGCTACCCATGTGTGTTTAACATAAGTGTTTACCACCTATGATAGCACCCGCAATGCCAAAGTTTGTAGAAGTGGAGTAGCACCTCCATGCATGTTCCACCACTCAAGAAAAGAAAAATTCTTTCGATCTCTAATTGTATGCATGCTCCCAAATGGACCAATGCTAAGTGTATAGTTGCTCAAATGTTTCCGTAGCATGGTAGACTCCTCATTAGGAACTAATTTATCCAATGTTTTCGTATAACTATTTAGAACCTATGGATCTAAGTGTGGTTTTCTCGTGCTCCCTCCCCAAGTGTTGGTGCTGGTGTTGAAAACCATGATGGATGATACTATTTAGGTGCCAGAACATATACTAAGGCATGCAATGGAATGTTTAGCATATCCCATCGTTTTTCCACGTCTACATGAATATAATTGCCCAAGGTGATATCTCTAGGATCAACAACGTCTTTAATCTACCCCAACATGCTATCCAATTGCTCATACACCTCCCCAATTATTGGCCGATTTGAATCTGCAAACTTGATCATGTAATAAATTGGTTTAATGAATTTCAAAGCATATTTAATCTGTGACCAAAAGTAATTGCCAAGAATAGTGTCCTTAGCTACATTAGCACCATCTCTATCAGTGTTAATTTCCTCCCATGATTCAGAGGTCACCATATTAGTTAAAGTTTGGCTCACCTTCACCAGCCGCCTAAAGGTGAGGTAATAACTTGCAATTCTTGCTTTTGCAAGTTTAAGCAACTACAACTTGGAGTTTCGAGTAAGTGCCATAAAAGCAGTTCACCCTTGTATGCCCTATGATAAATTTAATGAGTTGATACCCTCTCTTATAAAGCTCATTAATCCATCCACATCCTTTTTGCTTCACAATATCATGAATCAAAAAGCTCAATGTGTGCACCAAACACCTGAACCAAAAGATGTGTGGACGAGTACGCTCAATAATTTTTCCTGTTGCCTTACAATTTGTTGCATTATTAGTGATCACTTGGACCGCATTATTAGGACCAACATCTTTGATTGATTGCAATAAGAGAGCTGCAATGTTTTGGGAAGTTGCACTAATGGAAGAGTCGTGACATGTAATAAACACTGCACCACTAGTAGAAACACCACAAAAAGTTAGATTCTAACGTTTGTCCACCCATCTAATACAGTGGATACCCCCAAAATCCACCCACTCATTTGTAAAACTTGTCAAAGCTCTTTGAACCTTTGCTTTTTCTATTTCTAATAACTTTGTTCTCATAGTTGGGGCTGTTGTATCCTTTTGGGGATTCATTGATGGCCTTAACCATATCATGCTAATAGGGAGAGCGAAGCACATTTGCAAGCACAAAGAAATTGGACTATCTTTCCATCCACATCATCCCTCCCAGCAGCATTCAAGAAATCCCCTATTGTTCTTCTACTTCCAGAGGTTGAAGAAGTACCATGAGGAGATGAGCTATCAAATCTAGAGGTTGCACTTGATTCAAAATGAATTTTTTGTTTCTTGTATTTCTATTATGCAACCTCCTCTATTTGGATGTATTTTCTTCTTTGTTCAACAAGAACCTATGGGCAAATTGTTATCCCCACGGCACACTTTTTGTCATCATTGTCCAACACCCCACAAAGATGCCTCCTCACATGGGTATATGAACCACTATATGGTTTTCCTCCATGACAACCATGAGGGCACAAAAACTTGTAGCTTCCACCACCTTTTTCCCCTTCAAGTTTGGTCACAAAATCCCACAAGGGTGTCAATGCAGCGTTCCTCTCTAGCATTTCAGTTATCTTCATCCCCTTCCTCTTAAAACCGTTCCTCCTCATCATGCATTGGGTCACTCATATGGGGACCACTATCCTCTTGTTCTTCTTCCCTTCTATTCCTACTCCCCCTTGCCATCATGAAAACCAAAAGTGGAATGATACATAGAAGCCAAAAGAGCACCATTTTGGAATATGAATATAGATGGGCAACCTGCAATGAAATGAGCAAGAAGAAAGAATGGGAAAGAGTAGGAGAGGGAGGAGAAAAAATACAAACAACAACAGAAAAATGAGGGATTGGGGTTTGCACTTACCTCTTTATCTCTTGTAGATGGAAGCCCTTCTTTACTCCTCCAAGCTCCTCCTCCTCCGCTACTCCTAGTTCCTTCTCCTTCACTCCTCCAAGCTCTCATCGAGCTTCTCTTCTCCAAGCTCTCTTCTCCTCTCTTCTCCAAGCTCTCCAAAAATAGAAGAGTGATGAAATGAGAGGAGGAAATAAGTGGGGAAAATAAGCTTATCCCCATCTATCATTTCCCTAACTCAAACTAAATCCGCCCCAAACTTAATTTAGACCCAAAAAACGGGTAAACCATGCGGCACTGCCTGTCGACCATCAAATCCGCTCCTCTAGATTCCCTCGAGGGGATGTTCTCCTTAATTAATCGAGATTCACATCAAAGCCCAACTTTGGGTTTTTTTTGCCCCAACTACCCCAAACTTGCCAAAACATTGGGTATTTTGAGGGTTTTCCCTTTTATCGAAAACTATAGTCTACGAGGATCGATGGGTTACTTCATCCCTATTAGCCCATCAACTTTTAGGGAACATTACAAATATGCAATTGAGGGGCATTGTTAGACACCCTTGTCAAGTCATTTATAGAAAGCTACTAGACAACCGGATTCGTCCTAGAGGCCCCTTGAATCCCAAATCCAGCATGTCCGACGAGATTCTGCCCTGATTCGTGTCCAAATCCAATGACACGTCATGTCCTTTCCTGACTCGTCAAATCTGAGGCCATGTCCCGATTTTCATCTGCGTGTCACGATTTTGGGAATCGTGTCCTGTTTCCAAGACTCGCTAAGCTCAAAAAGTGACCTACGCGGGTATGAAAAGGCCGCATTTGGTCATTATAGCCACGCATATTTTCATTTGGCAAGCGTTTTAGCAGCTTCATGATCAAGTCTAGGCCCTAGTATTGAAATGTCATTCATGGTAATGTTAAATTCTTAAAGTAAAAGGATGAAAATGAAGATTAAGGAGAATAATCTTCATTTTCATCCTTTTACTAAAATTTTTAACATTACCATGAAATGACTCAGGATGTTTGAGAGTGGTTCCGGCCTCATTGGATTTCATATGGAGAAAGTAGAATTTTTAATTTCATTCAAAATCCAACAGACTTATCAGGTTTTCAGGATTTTAGGATTGGGGGATTGCAATGTTTCCATTGAATTTTGTCATGTATTAGGGTAGGGAACTCGTATTTAATCAAGAGCACCAAACCAAGAGGTTTTGAAAATGTCGCTCCCGCTCCTCGCTTTCGCTCCTGCTCCCAAGTAACACTATTCCTGATGATATGGGTCTGGACACCAGTGTTGAGTTGGCATTGGCCAACATGGATCTCAATTATCCAGTGCTAGAGCCTGTTAGATTTGATGACTTAGAGGGGTCATCCTCCACACCAGCAGATGCAGAGGCGACTATGGATACAGGGGAGGAGGAGGATGCAGAGGAGAGCAGTGGGGACCATGATGATGAGGACATTGATGCTGATTCTGATGCTGATTGATGCCTTGAGGCTTGTATACCTGTAGTTGTTTTATATTTTCTATTTCTATTTGCCATTGGCATTGCACCAGCACTACCTATGTAACACATTTTGATTTGATGACTTAATGAGAAAACTACAGTTGTCAGTGTGTTTATCTTACTATCTTGTAGTTGTAAGTTGTCTTTCAGTTATGAATTATGAATCATGATTTAAATTTTTAATAGATTTATCATTTATATAACTAGTACCACTGACATTTATTTGAATTTTGTATGTACTAAGCATGCTAATAGCTATAGATGAAGATCTATGTTTGAAATCAATAAATTTGTATCATTAATTAAAATTTGTGTAAGAAATATCTAATTTTTAATATATATATATATATATATATATATTAATAAAATAATATATAACGAATCCTACGTGTCCTGTTCCGAGGGGTCAACGTGTCTGAATCCGACACCACGAATCTCGAATCCTACGTGTCCCGAATCCCCATGTCAGGTGACTTAGGAAAGCTATGTCACCTTCTTTACTTTTTTTATTTTAGTGTAATCCACCAATAAATCTAATTGTGAATTATAACTAATTGCTTTAAGAGTTTGAGCAAAGAATCAAATACTTATAAAGTTATTTTTCCTTCCTTTAGGCCATTAGCATTGAAGGAATTATTTTCCTCTCAAACACTTGTTTTAATTACCAATATTGTTTGTACTTGCAAGTGCCCATTATGCAAATGTAATCAACTCCTGTGATCACTTACGACTTCACATGGTATAGCATTGATGTTACAAAATATAAATAGAATGCTTGTTGCATCAATAGAAGTGAGGTGCATTCCACTGCATTAAAGTTAACATATGTTGGGGCGATATAAAAAAATACAAAAACTAAAAATATAATAATACTAAATCTAATGTGGGCTCTCAATAACACTCATTCACAGAACTTTATGTTGCCAAGAAACGTGTGTTGGGGTACGAGTGCGAGGATGGGTGCGTCACTTTTTGAAACAAGGTACATGGGTTCATTGCCCCAACTACCCCAATCTTGCCAAAACATTGGGTATTTTGAGGGTTTTCCCTTTTATCAAAGACTATAATCTACGAGGATCGATGGGTTACTTCATCCCTATTAGCCCATCAATTTTTAGGGAACATCACAAATATGCAATTGAGGGGCATTGTTAGACACCCTTGCCAAGTCATTTATAGAAAGCTATGTCACCTTCTTTACTTTTTTTATTTTAGTGTAATCCACCAATAAATCTAATTATGAATTATAACTAATTGCTTTAAGATTTTGAGCAAAGAATCAAATACTTATAAAGTTATTTTTCCTTCCTTTAGGCCATTATTTTCCTCTCAAACACTTGTTTTAATTACCAATATTGTTTGTACTTGCAAGTGACCATTATGCAAATGTAATCAACTCCTTGTGATCACTTATGACTTCACATGGTATAGCATTGATGTTACAAAAGATAAATAGAATGCTTGTTGCATCAATAGAAGTGAGGTGCATTCCACTGCATTAAAGTTAACATATGTTGGGGCGATATAAAAAAAATACAAAAACTAAAAATATAATAATACTAAATCTAATGTGGGCTCTCAATAACACTCATTCACAGAACTCTATGTTGCCAAGAAACGTGTGTTGGGGTACGAGTGCGGGGATGGGTGCGTCACTTTTTGAAACAAGGTACATGGGTTCATCAAGGGTATATTATAATTTATATATATTATATATTATAAACTATAATATATATGAATTTTGAAATCTTCCAACTTACAACAACAAAAAATAAATCTTTTAAAGACTTAAACATAACATTCACCTTGAAATTTCAAATTTGATATCAAGTGGAAATTGCAATTTACATATTGAAATGAAGACAATAACTCCCTTCAACAAGAAAACCAAAGTAGATTATAAAATTAATATATTTGTTTAAGAACTTTACACCATAAAAACACATTCCTCGTATATGGATACTACTAAATAAATAAAGAACTTAATGTCAAAGTGTTGTGTTGAATGTGATGAAACATTTATATTACATGGGTATTCACATTGTGGAGAAATTTATCAAAGCAGAAGAAAAGCAAGGAAATTAGCAAACACTTAAGATAGCAAAACGTATTTTTTAAGTGCATATATCCTTCAGATGACTTGTACTTAATGGTATTTCTACATTTTTTTAAATGCATATATCCTTCTTAAGATGACTTGTACTCAATGGTATTTTTGTAAAAGGATGTCGTATTTCAATTAGAGGCATGCATTACTAATTAGTAATTATATCATTAAGAAATAAAATCCAAGAACTAATTCATGGCAAAGAAATTTTAAAAACATGTACTTTTGAAATGATGGGACTTTAAGACCTCAAAACTTTAGATTTGAAATGTTTTACTAAGATAGGAATTTTGATAAAAATCATGGCAAAGAAATTAAAAAACCTATACTTCTTTCGAAATGATGCGACTTTAAGACCTCAAAACTTTAAATTTGAGAGGTTTTACTAAGACAAAATTTTCTTTTTCTTGCCCAACACCACATAAGAACCCATCACGCACCCATTTTTGGGGTTCACACACCCATTTTCAAGGTTCGATGAATCCATTTAAGCAAAGGAACCCAGGCCACAAGTATTGAGTATTGGGTTCCTATGGGAAGAACTTAATTTGTATGGGTGCATCTGGGAAGTACCCACTTCAACACCCAATTTGTGGGGACGAAAACTCGAGATGGGTTCACAAACCCCACCCCCAGGTTTGCGAACCCGTGCTTCACAAACAAAACTATATATACATAAAAATAACTCTAGAAAAAACTAAAGCATATCAACTATTGGAAGAAGAGGACTCATGAGTTTGTTTGGCATCATTCCTGACTATTGTTTATCAACACATTATAAACTGTGAGCTGCATGATACAAAACAAATATATATATATATAAAGCACATAGATCTAGAGTTAAGTTGGACCTTGAACTAATGCCAAATTACCAACTTCTTGAGGCAAGATGGTTTAAATATGTGCATATTGCAACTTCAATATAGCTCGCGTTTTAGTCGGGAGTGAGAAGCCCCAAAAATAGATCATTTTTTATAACGAGCCAATAATACATCTAAAACACCAGACTCTGCCACAATTTGGTTTCTAATGTGCAAAATGTGAAGCCCCATAAACCAAACTCTTGAATAAATCTGCCATTTAATTTCCTAACCCTCGCATATGCGGTTGATTGCTTGGACTTTGTGGACTTTGTGACACTCTGCAAGACTATGGATTCCCTTGGTATAGGAAGGCAAGGATGCAGTCTCAAGGTGTCGATTCTCGAATTGCATACTACAAAGGGGTTTTGGAGCACCAGACTCAAAAGTTCGTTTTAGCTAAGAGCAACCTTTTAGCACTTAGAAAATGGGAAAGATGGCAGATCTTTCAAAATGCGACAATTGGACAGTTGGAAAGGGTTGACTAATTAAAATAACAAAACCCTTTGTTATGCCTTCGCGTAACGGAACCTGGCCGTGACGCAAAGCCTGTAAAGAGTTTCCTGGGTTTAACTACCAAATGATATGATCAGCTACATCTTTTACACAAATAGGTAGACGGGTGTCAGTGAGTGAGTGGATGTGTGTTGTGAAGGGGGTACGCTGGAAAATTGAGGAAAAACTACCTGAGAACCCCAGCCAATGACTCCGATCTGTTTGATGCCTTTGAAAGCCTTGGGGAGCAGCTCGAACAGATCTCTCCCTCCTCTCACAATATACTGTGCACACACAACAATATACAGAGCAACGACCACATTATATATAGAAAATATATCCGTAGAAAATTATATAGAAGCTATCAAACATAACTTTGTTTAGATGTTAACAGCAATACCTCATCTTGGCCAGCAAGCGTGACCTTCTCTTTCTTGAAAACATCGGTTTGGAAATCGATGCGCGAAGGCGTTTTGGTGAGAGGGGCGGCCACCATGTGAGCACCCAGGGCTCCCCCTCTGCCGCGGCCCCTGGTATTTAACCCCCAGTTTAACTTAGTGGGGATTTGCACTCCCTTTAACGACTGTGAACAAAACCCCAAATTACAGGGGCCGTTGCGCTTCTCGGCCTGGGCGCTGCCATTGCCATTAGTCACAGCAGCAGCGCTGCCGATCGATGCACCCACTGTCACAGCCGCCATCACCACTGCACACTATCTCCCAGCGAACAAAAAGACAAGCACGCTCCCTTCAAAGTGGCAGAAGAAATGAGGGAAGAGAAAAGAAGAGTTCCGCTCCTTTCTGTGAGTCCTTGTATAGATCACGATTGCCCTCCTTTCTCTCCGGTCACCTTTGGGTAGCGACGGGACGGAAGGTCTAGGGTTTAGGCTTTCCTCCTTTGACAAACACAAGTTCCAAAACGCTCATCCTTATCCTTGCCAACATATATATGGTGTTATGAAAATATTTGTAAAATTCTTATACATGTGTAGTGTTCTAAAAAATATTAGTAAAATTCTTATAATAGAACAACCGACGCTTCAAAACACCTATCCGGTTAACTACACGTTTCCAATCACTTTGCCATACTGATTTGCACGTCACTCCATACATTTATTTATAACGTATAAACCAGGAGAGGAAATCGGAAAAAATTAACTCTTCCACAAGGGACGAGCCAAGCAAATTGTTTTCCAAAACACATAAATTATTCATGGGCCCCTCATTGTATGGAAGAAGAGTGCAATCATGCTTAAGTCTCTTGTTAGAGCCAAGCAATTTGTTTTACGAAAACACACATAACTTATTCATGGGCCCCCCATTGTCTGGAGGAAGAGTGCAATCCTGCTTAAGTCTCTTGTTTTCAACTATTAGCATTTATCTTAAGCCTACACTCTTTGTATACACGTTTTCACATGACGGAGAAACTCAAGGTTTTACAATGGTGTAACGAAAATAATTATTATTTAAATGATTTTTAAAAATAAAATGTTTGATATTTAATTAAATAATAAATATAAATTTAGGTGGGGTTATGCAAGTGTGTAAATATTAATGGGGTTTTTACCGAAATTATAAGGAAAATGTTGAAGAAAATATGGAGAAGAAAATTTTGAAAACTTATAGACTTTGGTGAAAGCATTTTTTGGGGGATGTGGAATTGATGTTGCTTTTGAATGTAATGGTTCTGGCCAGAATCCAAATTCTTTAATAGAAATATCAATGTTCTTTTTAAAAATATATATATATATAAACATAGGTAGATGAACAAGCAGGAGAAATCCTTAATCCATTGTACCAAAATATTTAGTTGGTTAATTTTCAATGCACAAGTCGTGAGGGTCAAAATGACATACTTCCCTTTGAAGATGTTTTGACACGGAAAAAATTTAATCATGGAGGAAGAGGTTGCATCAAAAGAGGAAGAGGTATTTCATTCCCCTAGAAACACCAATAATTATCAGGGATCTTTGGTTTATGGATCTATGAACAAAAAATCAAAGTGTGAAAAGGTAATTCATGAAAAACCACATAAGAAAGTAGGTCGTCGCACTAATAGAGATGTTAGAAGAGCACAAGCAAAGAAGGATAAAGAGTTAGGCTCTCAAAGGTTAATGGAAGTGGCCTTTCAAACAAACCCAAGACAAGACTCAATAAATCATCCATAAATCTCTCATGTTTTTTCAAAGTAGATTTGCTTTTGCTTTATGTACAAAATATCACCTATTCGACCCACTCGGAAGATGGAGCGAACTTTCTGCTCTGAAACCCTAGCTGAGAAGGGTTAGGGCACTCCCTTTGCTACAAACGATCTGTTAGCATCGCCTTCCTACGTCGAGATTATCGCTATGGATGACAGCCTACCTCGTCACCTCATCTCCTGCGTTGTCAACCCGATTCCCTGCCTTCTCGTGTCGTCGTTGTTGGTTGTCTACCGAGTGTCGGCAATGGATGTCGACGTGGTTGAGTATTCAGAGGATCCGCACACCAAAGGGTCCATCTGGACTATCCCGAGGTTTTCATCGGTGAGGACGGATAACAGAACACCAGGCACAGTCGCTCCATCTCTGCAGTATCTCTCTTGTAGTCGTTACAACCCTGGACCCTCCTCGCTTCCTATTCCGTCCGCCGATTTTTCCTTAGGTTCGTCGGGTCTCAACTGCCCTCCCCTCTCGCCGGCAACCCTAACCTATCTCGTATCTTGCATTCCCTCGTCTCCTACTTTTGATTTCGTCCTCACGAACTTTCCTCATCTGAATACCCCCTCCACAAACCCTCATGCGGTCGGACCTTCCTCTGGATTCGTTACTCCCCTGCAATAGGTTGCGCCACACCTTTTGTCTCACTCCTTGGTTACTCCTAGCCTCTCCTCATCCTCATCCAAGTGCTTTGAATCCCCTACTATTAACCCTCAAACCGACACCCCTTTATCTCGAAGGCATAATACGGGTTCACAAGACCTTCTATAGGCTCATCCGACTGCTCCGCAAACACGGAAAAAAACAAAAGTGTGTAAAGGAAACACATAAGAAATTGGAGCTCAGCTTTGGGGTGGATGTGCACATGGCGGAGGTGGTGGATACTGCTAACTTGGTGCTGGTTAGAAGGGTTCGAGGGCATGCTTACACAGTTGGTCGTCTACGCTAATGGGTCATGGAGATTTGGGTACATATCATGACGGAACTCCCATTTGTAACCACCTTGGCTTGAGGATGGTTCGCGCTGAGTTTCGCTACAAAAGAATAGACAACTTGGGTCCTGTCATGACACTGGCATATAGAGATGGCACCAGTCCTGCTCAAGCGATGGAGCCCACTTTTCGACCCTTAGCATGAACAGGTGGGAGTTGGACCAATTTGGGTCAAGCTTCCGGGCCTACCCCTGCTTTTTTGGTCCGAAGATGTATTTTCGCGCATCGGGAATGCACTGGCACATATCTAGATTTTGACAAGTCTTATGAATCCTCGACCAACAAGTATATGGCTTGAATTTTGGTTTATTTGGATATTAGGGAAGGATTGGAGGCTCAGATCACTCTGCATTGGCGAAGATTTACTAGAATTCAACTCCTGGATTATGAAGGTGTTCCCTTCCGTTTCTGAAGGTGCCATAAAGTGGGGCATTTATTCAAAGACTGTCCTTTGGTTAACCTTGTCAGATCTTCGACCAAAGAACCAGATGCAGCGGCTACAGGAGTTCCATCAACTGCAGAAGAGTCGATCTCTCGATCTCAAGGACCAACTCTCACAGGATGCGACGATGCTTAGATCCCTATTCAGATTGCTCCCAGGCCTCCTTCACCACCCATGACGAGATCTAGGGCTACAGCTGCAGCTGCGGCTGCTCGATCATCGGGTACTACTTCTCCCCTCTACTCTACATCTCCTATTATTTCTTATGTTTCTGTTTTGCATCATCATGTTGCATTTGCATCCATTCTCGGCATCTCATCGTCCCCGTTATCTTGCCCATTGGACTAGAACCCTCAGACCATCGCCACCACTCCGCCTTCCATACCTGATCTACCCTCTGATCCCCTCCTGGAGGTTCCTACCTCTTCGGGGCTCTCACACTCTTACAATCTCCGGTCTCGTACATCCCTCCCACCTGAACTACCTGGGATCAAGCTGATTTCCCCTCCCATATCCACCAAGTCCACCAGAGGCAGACATTCTTTCATCTCCAAGGCAATCATACAAGTTGGGGTTGACGTTGTTATGGGCAAGCAATCCACACTCGACAGGTTTCTTAGAGCATCGAACACCCTACATCGGTTTTTGACATGAAATGGTTATCTTTCAACTGCAAGGGCCTGGCAAGCCCTGCCAAAAAATCTACCCTCTGAAGACTGTTGGAATCTGAGACCTTCGACATCCTTTATCTGCAAGAGACTCTGGCCAATGCATACCAGATTGTCCCTGTACTTCAATCACTGAAACCTTGTTGGATCTTCCATGCTCACGATGCTATTAGACGATCTGGTGGTATTGCTTTGGGGATTAATCCTCGCACCATTAAGACTCTCTCCATTTGGGGGGGAGTTGGATTCATTAGTATGGACATCTTCTCCTCTGAATTAGGTCTGGAGATTAGAATTTTGAATATCTGTGCCCCTTGCCTCAACCAAGTTGAATTTTGGACTCATCTACTTAACCTATCCCTTGTCAATTACAACAATCTCATCATAGGAGGGGACTTTAATTTCTCTATTGGATTTGGGGAATCCTGGGGCAGTAATGCACAGATTGATCCTCTTTCAGACACCATGACTCAACTTATGGAGCAACACCATCTTATCGATGTTTCTATGCACAAACTGATCCCTACTTGGTGCAACAGAAGAACTGGGGATGCTGCATTAGCCAGGCGATTGGATCGATTTCTCATTAAAGAACATTTGATTCAGGCTCTTCCTAATTATCGACAATGGGTTGGTATGGGTGGAATCTCAGACCACTCTCCTATCTACCTTGAGATCTTAGGGCCCTTCCCTAAACCTAGGGCTCCTTTCAAATTCAATTCCTCTTGGTTAATGAATCTAGACTACATTAAGTTAATCACTGATTATTGGCTTTCCCACCCACCTTCTAGGGGGAGAACCATAACTGAGGGCTTCTGTCAGAATCTTCTCGAGATCAAAAGCCTCACTATAAAATGGGCCAAGGAAAAAAGAGACAGGGATGAAGCAGCCCTCACATCCATTGAACTTCAGATGGCGGACCTACTGGATGAGCATGGCAGAGGTTTCTTATCGGATGAGGCAAAAACTCACCTCACTGGATTAGAGTCACACAGAGCAAGATTCTAAAAGACCGTGAGGAAACTTGGCGCCTCAAGAGTAGAGCCATTTGGCTAAAAGTCAACAATGATAATACAAGATTTTTCCACACTTTTGCCAAAGGCAGGAGGGCCAGCAACACTATTTGGAGTATGCCCACTAAAGATGGTCAGCCTGCCACTTCATTTCATCAGCTTGCACACCTTGGGAAATCACACTTCCGGAAGCTATTCAAGGCCCCCCAAGAGCATCCTTGGCTAAAATTATTCGCATAGCAGGGTTATTCCCTCGATATGTGGATCATGAAGACTCTGAGGAGCTTGTCAAACCTGTTTCCATGAGCGAATTAGAGGGCACTATAAAATGTTTCAAGAAAGATAAGAGCCCTGGGTCGGATGGGTGGACAATTGAATCCTATATTGCGTTTTTTTACATCATTAGACAGGATCTGCTCAATCTGGTGGAGGAATGTAGACTCACTAGTCATCTATATGAGGCCATCAACTCCACCTTCATCGCCCTTATCCCTAAGGTGGACTTGCCCAGTTCCTTAGATGACTTCAGGCCCATCTCTCTATGCAACTATCTCTACAAAATCATTGCTAAGATTATTGCCAGTCGCCTTAAACCCATACTGTTTAATCACTTTCTCCCTGAGCAGTTTGCCTTCCTTCATAATCGACAAATCCATGAGGCTGTGGGCACTACTCAAGAGGCCCTCCACTCTATCAAGTTGAAGAAGCTCAAAGGAACCTTCCTCAAGATTGATTTATCTAAGGCATTTGACAGGGTTAGCTGGTTATACATCAGAATGCTCCTCACCCACTTGGGCTTCCCGGTATCCTTCATCACCTGGACCATGTGCTGCATTACATCTGCATCTTTCAATGTTCTTATAAATGGCTCTACCTCCTACTTCTTTCATACAGAACATGGGTTGAGGTGAGGATGCCCTTTGTCCCCTCTCCTCTTTCTACTTGTCATGGAGGGCCTTAGTAGACTCATGCACCAAGCCAAAAGGGAAGGGAGAATTATGGGGATAAAGATCACTGAACAATTCATCATCACCCACCTCCTATTTGTGGATGATGTGATTATATTTTTAATAGGATGAAGTCCACAATCACTTTCTCTGCTTGCTCAATTCAGGAAATGCAGTCAGCCTCTCAAAACTTTCCCTATCAGCACCTACAATTGGAGTTTGGACTTAAATACCTAGGATTTCGGATCAAACCCCACGGGTACAAGATTGTTGATTGGACATGGTTGGTAGCCAAGATTGAAAGGAGGTTGCACAATTGGAACCATAGATTCCTATCAAAGGCAGGGAGACTAGTCCTCATCAAATCAATTCTGGAGGCAACGTCGGTGTACTGGATGTCATTAGCATGGATTCCTAAAGGCATCCTAGCCCGGATCCAAAAATTATGTTGCAGATTCCTTTGGAGCGGATATAAGGAAGGGAAACCCTTTGCATGGGTGGGATGGACCCAAATCACACTACCAAAGAAGTGGGGGGTTTGGGGACTTAAAGATCTATCAGCTTTTGCCCATTCTCTTGCTGCAAAAATGGGTTGGCTCATCCTCACATCTAACAGTCTATGGAAGGAGGTAGTGCATTACAAATACATCTAGCCATTACCAATCATGGACTAGATCCGGCTTCCTACTTGGAATAAATCAGACATATCATCAATTTGGAGAGTTGTCCTCCATTCTCTACCTATTGGCAGAAATGGTCTAATATGGCACATCAGTGATGGTCAATTAGTAAGGTTAGGCATTGATCTATGGACTGGATGTGGGAACCTATATCAACTCCCCCATGATATCATCTTGCATCTTAAACAAAATGAAATTCACAGGATTGTGGACATAGCATACATGGATAACTCCACCATTTTCACTCAAGCATGGAGATCAGCTGGGGATTTAGGCATCCATGCTCATTGGCATTAGGCATGGGATGATTATTTAAAGGCTTTATTAGAATCCCACATCCGCATCAAAGAAGGGATAGATGAACTCATTTGGGCGCATGATGGGTATGGTATATATACACCAAAAGATGGTTACCCTATTATACAAGCTGCACATACACCTCCTGTACTCACTAATTGGTGGCAACATATTTGGAAACTCAAAGCCCCACCTCGAACCAGATTACTCATGTGGAACATCTTGAAGAACAAAACACCTACTAGAGTCAATCTCATGCACAGGTCATACCATGGTCCTTCCAGATGTGTTTTATGCAAGCAAGCAGAAGAATCAAACGACCACCTTTTCCTTCACTGCGGCTCGGTTATTGAGTTATGGAATCAGGTCCTCACTGCACTTGCTATCACTGCCCGATGGGTCGGGACTCACGTAGTGGATGCCTAGAATCATTGGTGATTGGGGACCACGAATAAAAAGCAACATTGTATTCCATTAATCATTTGTTGGTCTGTATGGCTGAACTGAAACAGGGTTATCTTTCGTGACAAGGCTATCAACTAGCCTTTGGCTATCGCCTGAATTATATCTGCATATCATGACATTCCAGAGGACGATAACATAGCCCTGTACGTACAGTGATTGTCGAGGTCATAAATCGGGGTATATCATGGGCCTACTTTAATGTCACCGCTCAGGAACAGGGCTATGGTGGGGGAATTTTGTTGCACAAATCTGAAACTCACACTTTCCATATTCAAATGGGACTGGGCACAGGCACAAATAATTTCGCTGAATTAATCACTCTCTGTCACTTGCTCCACTTTGCACTTGCACATGACTGCAAACAGATACAAATCTTTAGGGATTCAAAAATCATCATAAACTGGTTCAACAATGCATCCATTTGTCATATGCACTCACTCAGAAACATTTTGGATGAGGCATGGGTTTTTAAATAACAATTTGAATTTATTTCTTGCCATCATATTTACAGGGAGTGCAACCTGGTTGCCGACAAATTATCCAAGGAGGCGACCAGCCCAAGGGAATTGGATCATAAAGGAACAATAGGGGGGATGAGCATTCCATTATTATCATCATCCGTACATAGAACACCATATGAGGGCCAACAGGCCCTAATTTTGTAGTAAAATTTTTGACACAGTTTTTGATATAGACCTATGATGTATATATGACATAGACCTATGATGTATATATTTTTTACAGCACTGATTACAGTCCACCCTTTCAAGTTTTTTTTGTACACTTATTTGATGCCCACGGGCCCAACTTTTTGCATATGCCACTCAGACATCTACAACATGTAATTTTCTTTATATATAATAGAAAATTGCAATTTTTCCCAGGGAAAAAAAACCCAAGACAAGGACTCAGGGGCAACAAAATAAGTCACACCTGCAAAAAAGGAGAAAAAGAAGGAAGGTGATATTGCCCCTACAAAAAGGGAGAAAAAGAACAAAGATGATATTGCACCTTCAAAAAAGGCTAAAGGCGACAATGCATCCTCCTCTCCATCATTTTCAAAAGTTTTAAAGAAAAATGATGTCACTTCCCTCCTTTGATAAGAGGTAAGAAAGATCACAAAGAAAGAAAATCCAACTCCCATAAATCTCCAAGCTTCTTGGATTTGCTGGGAGTGTCTTTTCATAATTCTTAATCATGTTTTTTTTTGTATCATTTGTGTAAAGGGCCTATCAATTAGTATGTGTTGTAAATTTTGTCAACTTTTGCAAGTATTTTGGTGTATTTATGCATATAGGCATAATGGTTTAGATATCAAGAAAATTAAACTTTTTTATCCACAATGAATGGACAATTTTAGAGGTTAATATCGCAAGTGGGCTAATTTTCCATGTTTAAAAAAAAAAACCCATTAATTTCCATTTTTCCTAAAAATTATTCACCCAAATTTTATAATATGAAATTATTTTACTTTAAAAATCGCAAAAAAAATATAAAGACAATGTAAAAAATCATTAGAAGTTTAAATGTTTTACAAAAATATCACCAAACATTTTACAGTTTGCATATTAGGGACTAATAGGATTTGCTAAAGTTTCTAAACTTTAAAATAAATTTATATCGTTAAAATTTTCTCTGCCACTAAGCATCATAAATAGTGGCGTGTATAAGTCAAATAACTCAAATAATTACCCAGTAAGGCATTCCCCTATAATAACAACTCCCCTCTCGCCTTTCTGTCCTCCATATGCGTTGTTTGATTCTTTGTTAAATGATTCAATGATTCTCAATCGTTGATTTGATGGCAGTTGTGACTGGCTAGGCCGTTTCTATTTTTCCTGATTCTTTGTTAGACGATTCAACGATGCTCAGATGGCAGTTGTGACTAGCTCGACCGTTTCTGTTTTTCCTTTGTGCAGATGTAACTACACCAAACTTGTTTCTTTACCTTTAATTTCTAAAAGATGGTTTGATTCAGTAGACCATATTCACGGTGTAGGGTTTCTGTATTAAACAAAGAAGTTAGGGTTTCTTTCCCATTTAGATCGATTCCAGATCACCCTGCTAGGGTTTTTTTTTCAAATTTTGATCGATTTCAGTGCACCCAGTTAACAATAGTTGGTTATGAGGCAACCAGTTTTGATAATTATAGTTTCGAACTGAAATGTATAAGCCATTAAAAGATGAAAATAATGAATTATTGGTTTGATATTTTGGATGTCCGATTAATTGTTTGGGTGAGTCCTTTTTTGTTCTCCCATGCTCCCACTAAAAACTGTGAAGTCTCTGGTGAGACTTGAATAAGGATGGATTCGCTAGCTTCCGTGCATCTTTCTCAAACAATTATAATAACCCAAATTTGTTGTGACTTGTATTTCATTTTCTGGTGAGCCATTAAAAATTGTTCAATTTGTATATACATGATGAAGCACAGGTGCATGGTTTATCACAACATTTTGAAAACCATTATTAAGTATATATGTTTTAACTCCCATGCAGCTGTGGTGCCTTCCTTTTTAAGTAACTTGATGGGGAAATTCTTCGTTTTATTGTTAATTCAAATTTGACGGATTTTCGAAAAACACAGAGATATAATTTAGTGTATTGCCGCCAATTTTTTCTTTTGTTTTAGAACGCATTTTGAAGAATCTTCTTTAGATCTTTTTGTTAGACTCGGTCCTGTCAGTCCCTTGTCAGAATCAAATTCTCCAAGGTTCATTTCTCGTCATTCATTGATGTTACTGTGGTCCAGAAAAGAGTCATTTCAGAGTCAAGGTTTTATAGTTGGTCTTCAAACTTGTCAAATGATTCCTACAGGCTAGAAGAAGGTTCAGTGAGTTTATATTTCAAGATGGTTATCAATGCAAGACAGGGTTTTTGAAGAAGAAATCGTTAAATGTGTTTTCAAATATGTAATTATTGAAATTTTTCGATAGAAAGCATGATGTTTTTCAGAGCAGATTTAAGGACAGTGCTATCCATGCCAATGATGAGAATGATTCCTTTACACCTGAGGAACTTCGGCAGCAGGCCCAGGAGGAGAAAAAGAAATATCATACTCTTAAGAAAGAAGGAAAAGGTGAGGAAGCATTACAGGCATTTAAACGAGGCAAGGAGCTCGAACGCCGTTCTGAAACTTTAGAGCTTTCTTTGAGAAAGAGCATGAGAAGGGCTGTCATCATTGCTTGATGAAGTTGCTTTCAGTTTCAATGGTGGGAAGGACTCTACGGTTTTGCTGCATCTTCTACGGGCAGGATATGCTCCTGTTGAAATGGGAGAACCTGGAGGTAGTGAACATGTATGCTCTAAATTGAAGCATCCAATAAGGACAATCTATTTTGAAAATCCAGGGGCATTCCGAGAAATCAATGCGTTCACATATGAGACGGCAGAAACCTATGACTTGCAGATGGAGATTATTCGGCTTGGTTTTAAGTCTGGTTTAGAGGCACTGCTAAAGGAAAAGCCTGTTAAAGCAATCTTCCTTGGTACCCGTATAGGCGACCCTAATGCGGTATATTAGCACAGGCGAGGGAATGAAAATTTTTAGAATACATATCTTGGGTTGGTCAAGAACAATTCTACCCAAGCTCAGAAGGATGGCCACCTTTCATGAGAGTGAATCTCATCTTGGATTGGTCATACAGAGATGTATGGGCTTTTATTCTTGCATGCAAAGTTCCATATTGCACGCTTTATGATCAAGGATATACTTCAATTGGAAGCATTCATGATACAGTACCAAATGGGTTGCTGTGTATTAACAATTTATCTGGTGATAAAGAAAAATTCAGATATTCCATAGGCTGGGCAGTCACTCATCGGGCAGTAATTCCTAATGATATTGATGCTATCTCTGAAACAGTTGAACAGCAGTGGCATGGTGTTTATCTTTGGCAGCGTTGGACCTATTCATTTAGATGTTTCGTTGGCTGGAGTTGCGAAAGTCTTTGGTGTGCGCTTGGCTCCTGATGAAGAATTTGAGGAATATCTGAGACAGTTCATAGGAGAAGAGTGCTCTGGTTTTTAGAATGAGATGGCTTGGCTACCTGAGGGAGATCTGTTCAGTAAACCATATAATTCCAAAAAGACTCGTAAATATTCCCTCAAATTTGTGCATGAAAATTTTATTACTTCAAGGTAAGCTGCAATTCTCATTTGTAACGTGACGCTGAGAAATATGATTGAAAATTGGACGAGCTAATTAAGCTCGTTTTCAAAATTGGAAACTGGAAGGTGCGCTACGCGTTGGAGGTGTGCGCTACGCACTGGGATAGCGCGCTACGCACTCAATCCAGCACAAATTTTGTTTGTATTCATGCGACCAGATCGTGTCTAATCGCCTCCAAAGCTTACACGCAATTCGATTATATATACTTCTCTGCTTAGCCACCCAGGTGAAAGGGATTGAATCCCCGCCCTTCAAAAATGGTGAAGTTAGAATCTCATGAACTGTTTGAAGCTTTGAATCTGAAAGTTTATGGCTGTGGCCAGCGGATATTAGTTCTCTCACACGGCTTTGGAGGCGACCAATCGATGTGGAAATATATTTTTCCATACCTGGTGCCTGATTTCAGGGTCATAGTATTCGATATGATATTCTCTGGCGGTGTCAATCCCAACCATTTTGACTTCGAATGATATACTGGTTCACTCTCTGCTTATGCGAATGACCTCCTCGCCATTTTAGATGAGTTTAAAGTAGATCAGTGTGTGTACGTAGGTCATTCAGTTTCTGCTATGGTGGGTTGTCTTGCCTCCATCAAAAGTCCAAGTACAGGATTGTTTGAAAGATTAATATTACTATGCGGTTCCCCAAGGTATTTAAACGATGAATCCTATGAGGGAGGATTCGAATGTGGAGACATCGATGGAATCTTTAGTGCAATGAAATCCAACTATTCAGTATGGGTTTCAGGATTTGTTCCTCTACTAATTGGCATGGATGAACCATCTCTGGTACAGGAATTCAGTAGTAAATTGATAAATATGAAGCCGGAAATCGAACTTGTGTTGCAAAAGCCATTTTCCAGAGTGATATGCGATGTGAAGACCCCGTGGGACATAACGGTTCCATTGAGCGTGCCATATTACATGCAGTGCAGCCTTGGAGGAGAGAAGAATTTGGCGCACATCCTTGACACCTGGCCCTTCACTTCATAATATCTTGCGAGCGAAGTTGTTAAATTTCCTCCTTGTAATAATAAAAGGGCGAAGGAAGGTGAAAAGTCAGAACACTAAAGCCAAGAATAAACAAAGACATCTGTCACAGCAGAAGAATAGGATTCGTATTCCTATTTATGACTTCAGTTAGTAATACAAATGGGGTCTGCGCTCCAATTTTTAGTCTTTTTGGTTAGTCATTAGAGAATTTCGAGGAGAAGGTTGTTCTCTGTTCTATTTTTGTAACTTCAGGTGAAACAGCGCCCTTGTTTTGGGTCGTTCTGTTTTCTTCTAATATAGTTTATTTATTGTATGGAAAATGATTTGTAGGGGTTGGGTTAGAGTTCTGAGAGCTGGTGTAGGAGAAAAACAGAGCTTCTATTGTACAGTTTGACAGAGATTTTAATAAAAAATGCAGCTCTGACCCCTGAGATTCCTGTGGTATGAAATTTAACATTTGTCTCATCCTTTGTTTCATATGTAATCTGTTGTGTTCCATTTCATTTCATTTCTAAATGAATACTTTTAAGTGAGAAAGGCAGAATTCAAATTATTTGCTCTGTCTTGAGGAAGTGTTCATATTAAATGTTTTCTTCTGTTTGACAAGGATTCATCTTCTATGCCCTTGTCAACCTCTCAATAGTTCACCCACTCCACATTATTTCAAATTTGATGTTAAACTTCTTGCCTATCTTGCCTCAGGAGATAATCTGTGTTTTTGATTATATTTCTCTGTTTCAAGCTGTTCTTTGCCCATGCAGCCCAAAAAACCCAATCATTTATTGAAAACCCCTTTCTATCAATTTACTAGCCTAAAATCAGTATTCCTTATCGGTCATCTCAGCCCCTTTGAAAACTTGTCTGCCGAGATAGACCCGGAGAGAGCCCTCTCCTGTCCTCGTAGGGCTAGCTACGAGGTTGAGCTTGGTTTGATGTTGCCTTGAGTTTTGCCTTCCTCAGCCTGGGGAAAATTCGAGCGTTAACACTTTTGATAGTTTTTTATTTTATTTTAGACTTTTAATGTGTTTTTACCCCATATATATTTTGGGTTTTTTAGGATTTTCAAGAAACGCAGATATATAATTTGAGAAATTGCACCCCAAATTTTTCCATTTTAAAACATTTTTTAAGAATTTTCTCCACACCTTTTGACGATTTTTTCATTTTATGTCTTTTAATGTGTTTTTACCTGTATTTTTCATGGTAATGTAAATCAAATCTTTCCATTTTCAAGTTCTCCACTATGTTTTTTTAAATGAAACGAACAACTCTCATTTACGTGTGTTTTTTAAATATTGTAAATAAATATTTTGGGAAGTCCTCTTCTAATTTTAGATTTTCATTTTAAAACTCTTTTGAAGAACTCTTTTGAAGAGTGTCTTCTAACCTTATGGATGGATTTAATATTTCACAATTTTGGTTTTTTAAAGGTAATATAATAATTTTATGTGTTGTTTCTTTCCAAGCATAATGGCCTCCACATTAATGTTAAAATGCAACACGGAAAAGGTGAGGTCTTGAGCTAAGCTCCCGCGCGACCGCACTGGTCTCTGTGCCCTCCCGGCCCCTGCCTGGCAGCCCCGCTGCTAGGTCTTCTTTGCGCCCCCCCTGGGCTCCCCTCCGCCTGCTGCTTTCCCTCAGGCCTCCTGCCCGGCCCTAGCTCTGGGGTCCATCCCTACAGCTCTCGTTCTCTTCCCGGATCGACTGCGCCCTGGCTCTTCTCTAATTTCCAATGGCTGGGACTGAGCCATCGTCCCCAGAACCGGAAGACTATGAGAAACTGTTCGCATCTCTTATCCCTGAGAATGCATCAACAAGAATCCGTCCATCTGCGACAAAGTTCGTCAAGAAACTTGATGAAATCCCTGAAGTATCTCTTCCCCCCACCCTCCCGAGGAAGGCAGCAATCGCTTTAGCTGAAAGAGGCCTCGTAGGCCAGTTCACCGGCCTCTGGCCTTCGCCCAGAGCAGTTCAAAAATGGGTGGAACGCAACTGGAATGCAATAATACAAGGAAAAATAGCCATTAGATTCTGTGGAAGGGGCTTCTACACCTTTCTGTTCGAATCAAAAGAGGACATGAACCTTATCTTTATAAACGAGCCCTATTTCATGGACTCTCGAGGCCTCTACCTGAACAGATGGTCTCCTGACTTCGACCCGGAAATGGACATTCCAAATGTTGTCCCGGTTTGGGTCCGCCTACCCCATCTGCCGCTACACTGTTGGGGAGACGAATCAGTAAAGGCTATTGGGAACGCAGTCGGTAAATACATTGACAGATTTGAGCCAAAGGAGAACATGCATGCATGCGCAAGGATTTGCGTTGAAGTCGACCTTGGGAAAGGCCTGCCGGAAGCCATCAAGATCAAAGTAGATCAATGGACACACATCCAACAGCTAGACTACGAGCAGCTACCCTTCAAATGCAAGGTATGTCACGAATATGGACATTTCACAAACAGGTGTAGCAAGTTAAAATTAAATGAGTCTAATGGAAATGCTGAAACCTCCGAAGGCTCTTGGGAACAAGTAAAAAAGAAAAAATCTACCCCCTCACAAGGTCCTAGCGCCAAGCCTTCCCCGGAATCCCCTATTGCTCCTCCTCCCCCCCCCTCCAGTTCAGCCCCTCCCTTCCCCTCATCCTCCAACCCTTTCGAATCCCTGTCAGTGGAAGATCCCATATCTCCCCCCTCATCTCCCCGAGACACTGCCCTTGCAGTCATCCCCTCCCCCTCGCTGCCCCCGTCCTCTCCTCCCCCAACCATTGAGCGAATCCTTACCAGAAACAAACTGAAAGAAGCTAGCCTCTCCTCTGACCCTCCGAAAAAAGCAGGCAGGAAGTCAAACAAGGAAATCAGAGATGAAACAGCAGCGAAAGAAATGGCCACTGGAACTCAGCAACCAATGGACACATACCTAAACAAACAAAAAGGAAATGGGGAAAAGACAAAGGAGAGGAGCGGGACTCACTCAAAAATTGGTAAATGATGATATTGGTCTCTTGGAATTGCAGGGGGATGGGCTCCTCCCTAAAAGCAAACGCAGTCCGGGATATAATCAATCAACAGCAACCAGACCTCCTCCTTATCCAGAAGACCAAAATATCTGAACAAGACTTCCAAAAACATACCAAAAGATACAAAAGCTTTACAGGTACAACAATAGGCGCAGCAGGTGCCTCAGGAGGTATAGGAACTCTATGGAACAAGAACAAATGGGACCTCACCAATCAACATTCTTGCAATTGGTGGGTAAGAAGAGACCTTAAAAACAAAGTCTCAAAAGAAGAATGCATTGTCTATAACATCTATGCCCCGAACCACTACAGGGGCAAAGCTCTCTCCTAGGAGTCAATAACTTCAGATTTGCAGGCCGCTCAAGATAGGAACATTTTCTTGGGTGGAGATTTGAATCTAATAAGGAATGTTGAGGAAAAACTAGGCGAGAACTTCCTCGTGGACCCTTCAAGAGACTCGCTGGAAGCAATAATCCAAACTCACAACCTTATCGACATCCCTCCTCATAACGGGAAATTTACTTGGAGCAACAAAAGAATTGGCATCCACAACATCAAAGAGAGACTTGATAGAATCCTTGTACATGAAAGAATTGTAGCAGGCTTTTCCTTAATAAAAAACAAAATCATCCACGCCTCTGCCTCAGACCATAAGCCCGTGGTCATGACTTTGGACAAGGGAAGAAATCTGGGGCCCCTCCCCTTTAAATACAACAAAGTCTGGGACTCCAAAGATGACTTCCGCACTCTTATAAAAGATAAGTGGGCTAAGGAAGTCACTGGCTCGCCCCACTACATTTGGGAAACAAAATTAAAGTCTCTAAGAACAGCTATAAAACAGTGGGCAAGAACAAACGCAGAAATGGAAAACAAAAACAGAGCAGATCTTCATAAGCAGTTGGACCAGTGGAACCAGGACAAAGAGAACATCCAATACACAAAGGAGGACCAAATCCAAGAAAACGAAATATACAAGGAACTCTACAGGCAAAATAGAATAGAGGAAGAAGAACAACGTCAGAAATCAAGGTGTCTCTGGCTTAGAGCTGGAGACAAAAACCTTCCTTCCTCCACAACAGCATAAAGCTCAGACGGGCCGGAAACCAAATCGACAAAATTTTGGCAGAAGGGAATGAGATCAACGACCAAGAAGGTATCAAAGAGGCAACGCACAGACATTTTAAAGCTATTTTATCAGCAGTTCCTCACTCCTCGGACAGCACGGATTTCCTTAGACCTGTTGAGAGTAAAATCTTTGATTCGCAAAATAGAGAACTGGACCTCGATGTCTCAGAGGAGGAGATCAGGTTGGCGGTCTTCAGCATGCAGCTGGACAAGGCCCCGGGACCTGATGGTTTCACTGTCGCCTTCTTCAGAAATCACTGGGACACAATAAAAAAAGACTTCGTAAGGATGGTAAAAAATGTTTTCAAAAAATTCAAAATGGGGGAAAATACTAAATCCTCACACCTTGCCCTCATCCCCAAGGACCTTAATCCCCTTTCCTTCGACCGTTTCAGGCCTATTTCTCTATGGAATGTCTCTTACAAGATAGTCACTAAAATCCTAGCCAATAGGCTTAAAAAGCTTCTTCCCTATCTCATTTCAGAGAATCAAGGAGGATTTGTCCCTCACAGACAAATCACGGACAACGTCATTTTGATACAAGAAGCAATTCACAGTAGCATCAACAGAAAAGAAAGAGACATGATCATCAAATTAGACATGGCAAATGCCTTTGATAGGGTTGACCATCACTTCTTGACAGAAGTCCTCAAAAAATTCGGGATCTCCAACAAATTCATAAGTATCATCATGGAGTGCATCTCTAATCCCTGGACCGCCCCCCTGATCAATGGTCGACCAAGCAGTTACTTTAGAAGCTCTAGGGGTCTGAGACAAGGCTGCCCCCTCTCACCTTTTTTGTTCATCATAATGGCGGAAACCTTGAGCATCCACTTGGAAAAACTTCGCAAACAAAAGGAGATCACTGGGATCAGTATAGAAAGAGGGACCAAAGAAATCAATCATTCGCTCTTTGCGGATGACACCCTTCTAGTCGGGGGAGCCTCAAGTCTGATGGCAAAAAGGTTCAAGAAAATTCTGGACTCATTCCTAGCAGCCTCAGGGGGAAAGCTAAACAATAAAAAATGCAAGATATACACCTGGAATGTCTCTTCTCAAATCATGCAAAGAATCTCCTCGATACTGAACATTCCAGTGCAAAGAAACTGGAGCTATTTCTCATATTTGGGTCTGCCCTTAGCAAAAGATACAGTCAAGTCCGAAATTTGGGTAAAGCACATAGAAAAAATGAGAGGTCTTCTCCAAAGCTGGGGGTTGTCTTGGCTAAATTTGGCTGGCAGAACTACCCTCATCAAGGCTATCCTTTCAGCCCTCCCCATCTATCAATATGCAGTAACCTTGGCTCCCGCCAGCACCCACAAGCATATGGAACTAATTATGAGAAGCTTCCTCTGGCAGGGAGGGAAGCAAGATTCAAAAAAATTCAGCCTTGTCAGATGGGACCAAGTTATTCTTCCATTCGAAAAAGGGGGCCTAGCCATCAAAATCCCAAGTCTCTCCAATAGAGCTATGGGATTCAAACTTTGAAAAGAAAGTATCTCAACGGTCCAAATTCTAATGTCCTCTATGAATCAATTGTTGAAAGACCGTGCACTTCTGTATGGAAGCTCATCAAAAAAGTCCTCCCTCAATTCAGAAACCACATATCAAAAGTGCCTGGCAATGGTAAGGAAACAAATATCTGGTCAGACAGAATCATGGGAGCAAAGCCAAGAAACCTACTCCAGAACTTCAGACCCCTACAAACTTGGATGGAAGCAAAACATTTGATATCTCTATATGACATCTCCCTTTGGGATCATAATAGTTGGCTTGATTGGAAGGGCCTCCCTCTCCCAAATGATCTCAGGGATCTTTGGACCGACCTTAAGACCTCTCTCTCAGGATTTGCCCCCACAAACAAAGTGGCTGATGACAGGTACATATGGGACCCCAATAGAGGAAACTTCACAGTCAAAGAGGGGTACAAACTTCTACAGGCAAACACAGCAACAGGTAAATGGAACCTCTGTATAGCAGTGTGGAAATCAGAGTACTTGCCAAAGATCAAGTTCTTTAACTGGACCCTTCTCAAAGGCAAGATACTCACAGTTGAGAACCTTAAAAAAAGAGGTATATTTGGCCCTTCAATATGTTGCCTTTGCCGTGCAGAGGAGGAAAGCAGCCAGCAGCTCTTTTTCGACTATCCCTATGCCCAAAGCTGCTGGAATCAGCTAATCAGTCCTCTGAAAATAGGAGAGACCTTTGACCAGCTTCCCTCTCTATACAAAAATTGGGAGAAATGCTACCCCTGTCCCAAGAAAAACAAGGCCCCTATCCTTCGCCTGTGGAAATGCATCCCCTCAATGATCAGCTGGCAACTCTGGCTCACCCGGAACCATTGTATCTTCAACAACCAGAAGCCAAACCCAGGCCGCACCTTGGCAAAAACTATGGCTCTTATCTCTGATACAATAAGCGCCAACTCTGTCTCTCAACCAGACCGATCCAGTTGGCACAAAGATGAGAACGATTGGTTCAACAAGTTCTGTCTCAGCTACGACAAGAACAAGCAATCCCACTCCAAAGCAGACAAGAGAATGAACAATTGGAAACTTAGAGGTACCAAGGAGGACATAAGTCAATGGCTTCTAGCACAAAATCGAATCACTCTCCAGTTTGATGGAGCCTCCAAAAATAATCCGGGGAAATCTGGTGCAGGGGGAATTATAAAGGATCAGTATGGCAAAGCTCTTCTAACATATGAATGGAGTCTGGGTCAAATTTCAAACAACATGGCCGAGGCTTACAGCCTCCTCCTAGGCACAACCATTCTGAAACAGATGAGAATCCAGAACCCAATCATCCTGGGAGACTCGGCAATAGTAATCGCAGCTATGGCTACAGGGGGAGAATTCAAAAAAGCGGCTCTCAGCAATCTAAAACTAAGGATCATGGACAACATCAGTCAATTGGGGGACACCACCTTCAAGCATGTCTTGAGGGACAATAATAAAGAAGCTGATACATTCGCCACCAGGGCAACCAACAGACCCATCAGTCAAATCAGAGAAAATGACACCACCTATGACAAGCCAATCCCGTAGCCCGATCCTCCATTCTCCAAACTCTCTGAATATTGGTCACCTCGGTAATCATTATACTCCTCCTGTTGTCTACCCGAAGCTTGTCAAGCCGCCCGCAGCCTTCATCCTCCCTGACACTGACCCCCTCCTCACCTTGAATGACGCAAATGAAATCTTTGTCGCCAATATGAACAGGTACGGGCTCAAGATATCTCAGAACCCCCGTGACATTCCCAATCAGGAGTTAGGCGCTTGTCGCATCAAAATCTTCATTGACTGCAACAAAAATCCAAGGCCTGTTCTCAAGACCAGCCAAATCCCTGCGCATCAATCAACTGACCCGGTCGATCAGCCTCTCCTTCCGCTTTATATGCACCAGAGAACCTCTCTCCTTGCACAGCATAGAGCTTCAGCTCCTCTAGTGCAAAAGCGCAAAGGCTCGACTTATCTCAGAAAGTTTCCGGAGCTCTTCAATTTCAGAGGCTGCATCACGATCAGCGTCGACAGGAGGCTGCCTTCATCCATTTACAGTGGTAATTTTTGTGCTCTTAAGTTCTTGTTATATTTTAATTCTAACCAGAGATCTGTTTGCTTGAACCAGTGCCCTCTCCCTTCAGTGTTCTCCCGCTTTCTGGTCTCATCTGCCCCGCTGCTCTTCTTTCCCCCTTCCTTCCCCCGCATCGCTGCTCTCGATCCTCCTCAGATCCGCGTCCTCTGCCTGTTCTCTCCTTCATCCTTTCCCCTTCCCCCTTCTTCCTTCTGCTCCCCCTGTTTCTTCCCTCTGTATCATCTTCTCCAAATTTCCCTCAACAGAGGCTCTGAAATGGCCGAGAATCCAACAGACCGTGAGCCAGCTGAGAACCCCTTGGAGCGTGTAATCACCAACAGTAGCTGTACTTTATGCAAAGCTCACTGTTTCATGATAGCAAGATTTGTAAAGCACTTCAACGAACTCAAGGAGGAATTCCAAGCGGACAGCAAATCAAAAAGAAAAAAGCTAGAGAAGCAGAAAGCGGAGATTGAAGGCCTCAAGGAAAAATGCAACCATATGGAAGAAGCCATCGCTCACATCAAAGCAATAACCCAGAGCATGCAAGCAGAGGCCTCGACAAGGGCCAGCGCAAAAAAGGAGCCACAGCCCGATGACTCTGTCAACCAGCAGCTGTAAATTGATATATGTCTTGTAAATTTTGTTTTCTAGCAGGCTTGTTTGTACGGCAATATAGTCGTTATCTTTTTCAAACTACATTCCACAAGTCCACCAACAAGGATCAAGGGTCTGCGTGCCCATTTTGGATCCTCCCCTCTCTGCTCCCGCTATCATATGTAACAGGATTTATTCCTTGAAGTTTTTATAATACATAAGTAACCAATTGTGTTAAAAAAAGAAAGTAATATAAACACAAATTTTACCCATTTTCCAACTCTCTAATATATGTGTTTTTAAAGTAATGTGCTTTGTTTATGTATTTTTTACGTAATGCTTATTATATTTTATTGGTTTGTGGTTTGTGAATTTTTTTATTTGAAATGTTAAATTTACATTAATTTAGAAAAATAGTCCACTTAGGGGAGGGTGGTGGAGTTCATCCACATGTTACAGTTGTAGATATTAAAAATAATATTAATAATAATTAAATGAACTTTATTTTTAATAATAATGCAAATAAATATTTTAAAATATTTTCTTATATTTAAAAATATATATATATAAATAAATATTCTATTTTTTTATATAAAAAATTTTGTTCTAAAATATTTAATTTTAATAATTAAAAAAACAATGTAATAAAATTTTAGAGGGAAAATTAGATTTATAAATTCTATTAAAAATAATATATATATATATATATATATATATATTAGTTTATTATGTAGTAAGGGGTTTCATGTGAGAACAACTCTCTTCTCACTTTTTTGTCATCCATATGCCTTTTTGTCCTCCATATGCGTCATTCGATTCGGATTCGTGGTTGTGACTTGCTTGGTCGTTTCTGTTTTCCCTTTATGTAACTGCACCGAAGGTGTTTCTTTACCTTTCATTTCTAATCCTCCATATGCGTCATTCGATTCGGATTCGCGGTTGTGACTTGCTTGGTCGTTTCTGTTTTCCCTTTATGTAACTGCACCGAAGGTGTTTCTTTACCTTTCATTTCTAAAGGATGGTTTGATTCACTCGACCATATTCATGGTGTATGCTCAACAGTTGATTTGATGGTGGTTATGGCGGTTGTGACTCGCTTGGTCGTTGTTGTTTTTCCTTTGTGTAGACCATATTCATGGTGTATGCTCAACAGTTGATTTGATGGTGGTTATGGCGATTGTGACTAGCTCGGTTGTTGTTGTTTTTCCTTTGTGTAGATGTAACTGCACCAAACATGTTTAAACAAGTTAAATGGATTTAATAATGTTGGTCTTAAAAGACTTTTATCATGCTTGATTTAATAATGTTTATACATTGTTTTATTATATACAATGTGAGAATTCTCTCTATATGATACCATGTATATATGATTATAATTTCATTAGAAAATATTTTGGATTTAAACTAGTTAAATGGATTTAATAATGTTTGTCTTAATAGACTTCTACTGTGTGTTTGATTTTAATAATGTCAATACATTGTTTTATTATATACACTATGAGAATTCTCTATATATGATACCATTTATATATGATTATAATTTTATTAGAAAATATTTTGGTTGGCGGAGGTAAAGTATTTATGGAATTGTTAGCGTATGTTATTTATGGAAAGATAACATGTTGCATGTGTTGGTATATATGTGTTGTTTAGGTATAGTTTTAATGAAAATTGATATTTTTAATTTGTTAGGTGGCCATTTGTTTAATTAGTTAATTTAAAATCTATTTATAAAGTGTGTATGAATGAATATGATAATTGTTAATTATTTGTTAATAAAGCAATGACAGATAATGTAGTTGAAAACAAAGTGAGTTTTTCATTTTGTTTAATAGAATCCATATATAAGAAAACCATTGCTAACATCATTAGAGATGATAAAGGAAATAGACACATGTAGTAGTGACTTATTGTTTTATTTTTATTTTGTAGAGCATGTATGGGCATGGAGGGTGCTAACTCTATGCCTCAATTTCTCAGCAACTATGGTTCGTTGCCAACTATATTGGCCCATGGACTTAAGGGATGGACATCACATGGGTTGTGTGCTCCAATCTTGAACTAATATACTCAACCTTAACCTATTAAAGTAGTCTAAATAAAAAAGGTTGGCAACAAGAAAAATACTTTTTATGATTTCTCACATCAAGTTTTAAGAATCCATAATTATATTCAAATTGTTTACTAAATAATAAATAAAAAAAATTAATTAATAATACATTTATATAATTTCCTTACTATAAATATGTGATGACATTTTAGAAAAAAATATTTTGTTTAAAGTAGAGTGTAAATACCCATATTATAGTACATCATTTTGATACTTATGATATACATATTAAATATTATACATCATGTAAGAGTAATTTCTTTTATTTTGTATATATTTAAAATGTGTAATAACATATTAGTGACTATTTAAAGTCAAGATTCCCCTGTAATAATACATTTATATAATTTCCTTACTATAAATATGTGATGACATTTTAGAAAAAAATATTTTGTTTAAAGTAGAGTGTAAATACCCATATTATAGTACATCATTTTGATACTTATGACATACATATTAAATATTATACATCATGTATATATTTAACTTGTGTAATAACATATTAGTGATTATTTAAAGTCAAGATTCCCATGTAATAACATGACATGTGATGGGTTAGAGATGTTGATGTCAAAAAATTATTTTGATGAATACTATGTAATTCAAATGTAAAAGCCAAAATTGTTTTCTTGTTGATATCAATAATTACAAGTTAGTAATGCAATATCACATATTTGTCATATAATTAAACATGTGAATAAGAAAAGTGCATAAAGGATCTACCTTAATATAAAGTACAACAACATTTTTAAAATCTCTTTCTTATTATTTTTTGTCATAAGAATAAAAATATGAATTAAGAATCTATATAAATAAATGTTAAAAAATAAGAATTAATTTAACGCATTTACTTTAGTTAAATTCAAGTGAATTTATGCGTTAATGATAGGAAAAAAATAAAATTTATTTGTAATGTTTAACTTCATTAATGAATTATTATCACACCTTTATAACACATTCCACCTTTATTGCAGAACCTTTTCCCATGAACCTAGCTTTATGCTTGTAAAGTGAGCCATTTACTTTATACTTGTTCTTGAAGACCCACTTGCAACCAATCGATTTGATTTGGTTCCCAACGGAGGGTCCACCATCTTCCACGTTCCATTCTTTATCAGAGCATCATACTCTTTTTGCATTGCTTCTTTCCATTCATCATGAGAAGCAACTTCTTTGAAGGAATTTGGATTGAAATTTATAGACAAATTTAATTCAAAATCATAAGAAACATCCATATCAATAGTTGAATTAGAATTGTCTACATGACCTTCATTATGTCTAGTAGAGCTTCTTGTTTCTGTCTTTGTAATCTCATCAGGATGAACACTTTCAAGTGTCTTAGTGAGCCATTTTGGAGGACCTTTTTGAGACGGCCCAAGCGATTCAATGGATTGAGATGGGGCTGAATCAAGAGTTAGGCTTTAAATTCTCTCAATCATATCACTCAAAGTGTCTTCTTGATTAGTGGCTCAAGCTTCATGAAGGGGAGAGAGTGCTTCAAAAGGAGATTCCACAGATTGATCCATAATAGGGATCCCTACTTCAGTAAGTGCAATCTTATTATCAAATTCCTAAAAATATTTTGCATGCCCGAATTTGTCCAAGCGATCAAGCTGTCGCTCAACAACATTTTTAGACAATATAAACTTCTTATTTACTTCATGATAGAGATGATATGCTTTGGAGGTATTCGAGTAACCTATGAAGACACATTTTCAACTCCTTGCAAAAGTTTGTTTCTTTGTTCCTTAGGTATCAAGGCATAACAGGTGGAACCAAAAACCCTAAGATGCCTCATCGAAGGAATGTGGCCATACCACGTTTCATAGGGAGTCTTGTTTTTTTAGAGCATGAGATGGACACCTATTCTTAATATACAATGCACATAGAATTGCATTAACCTAGAACATTAACTTAACATTTTTTAAAAACATCATTGAACGTACCATATTTAAGATTGTCCTGTTCATTCTTTCAACTGCACCATTTTGTTGAGGATTATAGGGCACAATTTTTTGATGTTGGATCCCATAACGGAAGAGATAGTTTTTAAATTCATTTGAAGTATATTCTTTTCCATTTTCAGTAAAAATAGAGCCAATATGAGATTGTGTATTGTTTTCAATCCATGCATGAATGTTTTTGAAAGTTTCAAAAGCTTCAGATTTGTTCTTCAATAGATATACCCAACATATTCTGGTTTAATCATCAATAAAAGTCATCATGTATTTATTCCCATTTGCAGAAGGAACATGAATAGGGCCACACAAGTCAAAGTGAATCAGTTCAAGCTTTCTATGTGCTTTGGAATGAGAATCATGAAATGATTGTTTGTTATGTTTTCCTTAGAGACAAGCATCACATTGCTTAAGATTCCTAGGAATGGTGGGAAAACCAGTAACACTATTTCTCTTCAATAAATGAATATTTCCATAGTTCAAGAATCCAAATCTAACATGCCATAAGAGACTCGATGATAGTGGACCTTCATCATATTGAGAACTGAATCGAAATTTATGTGCACGAGCAGAGGTTTCTTGCAACTTCAAGAGTCTTTCTTCTTCTATCCGAGTCATGACAAGTGAGTTATCTGATGCTTTTATCACCTCAACCTTGTTGGGATTGTAGTATTGGAATTGATGTCAATAGGGTCATGTTTTTGCTTTTCATATGCCTTATGACAATCTGATGATGTTGGTAGTCCTCCTCAGGATGACTGTGATGAGTGTTGGGTTGTAGTAGTGGTCAGTTTGTTGGTCTTGTTGGTTGCCATTGATGTCAACTTGGTTGTGGAATGACTTAGTGCAAGATTTGGAGGCTGAGTAGAGATGGTTGCAGGGCATGTTATGATGGCTTGTTACAAGTTTATGTTGCTACAAGTATTGGAGGTGCCTCCACAAGTGTTGGAGGCAATTGGATGACTTGAAAACTATTGGGGGTAAACAAACCCAAGGATACTCTAGATTTCAAAGCAGCTGCATGCATTTTCAGGTTTAATGGACATGGCACGCCACCTTCTTCAAGATGTGGATAACCCATCTATGACATTCAATCAACCCAACGCACATGGTTTAAAATAAGTGTTCACAATTCCCTTGAAGCCAAATTAATATGTTTGTTTGTAATAACTATGTATAAATGTGTACACAAACTTATTGACAATAATGCCATTGCAGTAAAATAATTAGAATTAAATAATATCCACCTAGCAACATTGTACAATGGGTGCATATGGTTGGTCTTTTACATTTCAAGAACCAATATGCATCCATCAACATTATACATTTAATGTGTTGTTATTAATGTAAGCTAGTTTGAAATTTCAACTTTATTTGGGTCCACATGTTATTTATTTATTTATTTTGTTTTATTTCATTTTATTCTTATTATAATTATTTGGTAATTGGTTATTATAGTTATTTTCTAATTGCTTACGGTATATCCAATAGCACATAAGCTCAATATACTAGGAACTTACTACTTAGCAAGAGTTGAGCTTCCACAAGGGTGGGGGAGTCTTACCACAAGAATTTATGACTTACCAAGAGCAATGGCTCCAAGTGGGCAGGGAATTTGAAACCGAGTTGAGATTCATCCCATCAGTGGACAAATTTTAGTGAAAATGATAGCTATGGGATTTGAAACAATTGAGGGAGTTGTTTTAGTGGCCATATGATATAGGGCACTCAAGATGACAATTTCTTGATTACCATAATTTTTTTGTGGGCATTGGTTAAAATTGACAGTAATGCTTCCCCTTATTTGGTTCAAAAATTTTGCAAAAAAAAAAACATTTATTATGTTTCTCAATGTTTTTGAATCACAACATTTTAAAATATATTTTGTGAAAATTCACAATATATTAATGTACAAGAAGAAAGTACCGAAGAACTAGATTTATTAGTGAAATTGTGATAAAAAAACAACTTTCTTTCATGCAACCTCCCTTGCATTTATTTCTTAGAAGCTAAGGTAATGAAAAAAATAATCACAATTATGGAAAAAAAATATGAGGCTTCAACAAATCCTTAGTTTTGGAATAGTGTCCATTGACCTTTGAGGCTATTAAACCTGTAATTTAACTAGTCAATAATTTCTAATTTGATAAATCAATTGTTTACATATCAAATTTATAGTTTCAATTTGTTTTTATCCCTAACTAGTCAACAATTTATAATTATATAAATTAAACCTTTACATGTCAAGTTTAAAATCGAGTACGTTTCACAAAACATCAAATTCCATCAAACATCAAATTCGAGCAAGGAATCAAAATATGTTTGTATAAATTTTTATTTAAAATATACTGAATGTATAAAGAGATTTAGTTATCTCAAAAATATTTCATTGTTTGATTGCAGGTTCTTTTCCATGTCAGTAAAAAAAAAAAGAGAGGTAAACTTCCACAACCATTAGATGTCAAGTACAAGAATATTAATAATTATACTTGTTCTTTGTTCACTAGGCTTTGAGAATGCTATTGAATGTAATTATACTTGTTACTCATACACTGGGTTTTGAGAATGGTATTGAATTTAGTACCACGTGGATTTTCATTTTGGACATGAAGGTTGTTGTTATAATATCTTCCGTTGTTGTTTTTGATGTGAGGATTTCTATTCATTTTGATAAATGCAATGATAATTAGCTATTAATGAGTATTTTTAGAAGGTGATGTGTTTTTGTATACCATAGAAGTTTAAGTTTATCATGAATCTATGGCAGTTTGAGCATAAACTTTATTTTCTTTGTCATGGTCATGGTTTGGGTTATGTTGGTGATGTTAAGAATGTAGTATCTATGTCTTGTTTAAATTGGTTATGTGAACATCTGGGTGAATAACTGGTGAATATTTTCTTATCATGCTTATTACTACCAGTACGTCATCCATGTGTTTTTAGATGCGTCGTTTCTTTTGTGTTTAGTGATTTATCCAGATATTTTGTATCAATTTTTGTTATGATTATATTATGGTGAGGTAGTAATTTAGTTATTTATCCAGATATTTTGTATCAATTTTTGTTATGATTCTATTATGATCAGGTAGTAAAGGCTTTATAGTTTAGTTTGTTGCCATTTTAATTAAGTTTGGAAGATTGACCACCAAGGAAACAATTTAAGATGTATCAAAAGCACATACATTCTAGAGTCAACTAGATTAATGGTAGCAAGGGATGAGAACCACTGAACACAAAATGAAACCATAACCAAACCAACCATAGTCTACAAATAACAAACTTCATACTTCTTACTGTCAAATTTGGATAAACTTCACATTTCCTTAATTGTCAAATTTAGGCAAAGGCCTAATAAAATATCAAACTTCATTACAGTTTAAGCTCCAAATTCCATAGTAGGCCCAAGATGGAATCAACACATCAAGAAAACAACTAGCATAACTTCGTGAAAGATAATGTAAAGAAACAAAATTTCATAAAAGTTTTACTTCTTTCTTCTATACTATTATTTTCCTATGTTATCGCTTTACGACGTTTCTTTTGCAACATGTGATGCAATAGGTATATCCCAACACAAATTTTTATAATATTCTCATTCCAGTATATATATATATATATAAATTTAGTGAAATTACTTTATGATATTGCAATAATATTATATTATTTAAATTTTAAAAAATTGTAAAGTGTATAATATTTTTATTACTATAATTATTAGATTGGAGAATTAGTAACAAGATAAATTCTCGTAATTCTATCACTTAATCAAAGTTAACAACATTAATCTATACCACTTAAACTATCTATCTCAAATTATTTTAATACTATCTTATTTAATAAATTAATTTACCAATAAAATACGCCTAAAACATAAACAAACCTTTCTCCACTTCATACCTAAAACAACCCCAATATTTGAAGTTTCGGACTTCTTCTCCCCACCCACATAGTGTTTTGCAAATACACACTTGTGGTGTCTCCTTCATCATTCATGTATGGATATGGATATATCCACTCTTATTTAGTTCTATTAGGAGAAAGCCTTGAGATAAGTAAAAAGTATTAAACATTCTTGTAGAGAGAGAAGCTGGACGAATTGGAATTTTATTTATTGGCAAAGGTTTGTTTTTTTATTTGCAAAGGTTGTCGTGTAATGTTTTTATTTCTTTTTCCCTGAGGAGGAAAGCTTACACCAGAATTATTTAAGCTTGTTTTTAGTTTCTCAATTTTGGTGGTATTGTTTTTATATTTTTTGAGATAGAAGAAGATAAGATATTTTTTTGTCTTCATAAGATTTATTGAGCTATATATTTTTTGGGTTGATATGAAATTATTTTTGGGTTGATATGAAATTTTTTAATAAAATAAATAAATGTGTAATTTGTTTTTAATTATAAAATATGTTTTTAATAAAAAAAATATTAAACATTTAAAAAATAATAATAATGATATATATGATATTATTTTTTTAAGAAAAAGAAAATATAGATTGTTTTTTGCTTTTCAAATTAAAAAGAGACTTTAACCTATCTCCTATGTTATAATAATCTTCATCAGAAGTCTCGTATATGATATTTGTTCTTACAAACCCACTAAGAACAAAAATCACGACTCGTAGTTAAAAAATTTTATATCACTATGGTTGTTGGTGTATCTACATATTAAAAGAAAATGATAAATTTAAAACTACAACATCATTTTTATTAAAATTTTATATATTGATTTATGTGGTATCATTTTTATATATTGATTTATATGGTGTTATGTTAATGTTGGTTTTTTTCCTTAGTTAGTGCTTTCTAGTAGTGCTTAAGAAATCTTGAGGCTCCCCTATGGAAATTTTTTGTGTACAACCATGGTGAATGATGGTTCTATGTTGACAAGAGAGTTAGAGACGTATTGGAGAGGTAGGACATTGATGAGGAATTTGGACAAATAAAGATTGGCCAACTTTGATTAGGTTTGATCGTTGCTCATTAAAGACAAAGTGCAATGTAGCCACAACAACAAAGTTTAGGGCATACCAAAGGCTTCATTGTGAAATTTATTGGAGATAATTATCCTAAAATCATGTTTACATGTCGAATACAAAATCTAGGGGTTCTCTTTCAAAATGATTCACCTGCAATAATATTGCCATATCAATTGGAATAATTGGACCAGGAAAGGATCCAATGTGTGATCAGAAAGGTTCTCCCCTCCTATGAAAGAGTTTTAGTCGTTGATAATAGCGGTCACTTCGCTTTGGCAAAAGGTTGGTCTATGTTTATTCACAACACTTTCCATTAATAGATGTTCGGGGGTTTTAATTGTCTCCCATCCTCGCCACATTGAAGGCTCAATATCATCTAATGCCCACATCTTATGATGCTCAATGATGGCATTTTTTTGTGATCATATGCTTAATATTTAGCTCATAATTCAAAGTTCTCATATTGGCTCGAAAATTGTATGGCTGCGTCTGTTTCATAAAGATGATCGCAATGCAATTTGTTTCACTAAAAACGGAGTCCAGATGAAGGAGAAAAGGCCTGGTGTTCGTTTTCCTAAACAACTAAAAAAAATGCAAAATGGGACAGAATGATAACATGGCAATGCAGTCAACAAGAGGAACCTTCTTCAGTTTTCGCCCAATGGGGTTGTGACAAGTGTCACCTCCAGATTCGCCAGTGTGATTGTGTGAAAGGGAAATTGCCTAATTGTCTCCAAGGTGGAAATTATATATATATATATATATAAAATATGATTTTATTTTATTTTATTTTTTAATATAATTATTATATATTATATACTTATTAAATATTAATTAACAAACATTATAACAAATCCACATAAATTATGGTGCATTATATACAAGGTGTGTGTAATATTTGAAAGGCTAAAAGTTTAATGTTATAATGTGTTTGGGGCGGTAAAAGTACATGGGATGGGTGAAGGCGGGTTTTGAACACATGACCTCCCCCACCCGAATACCAGGTCATACCAATGAACCACTACCCAAGATTTGAAAAGCATTGCCACGTTTTTTATTTAACCGCATATGAAGGCCGCCAACCTGTGCCCTTAAAACGCGCTTAGTGCGCTAAAACAAGATTAATTGGCGGTTAATGTAATTAAGAGTGGCATTTAGTTTGGCAGACCTCCCAATTCGATAGGAACTCCAAAAATGGCGGATCTAACTGGAGTTATTTCAAAATTAGAGGAGGTTTTCTAGGAAAAATTGTTTGATCCATAATTTGCTAAAGTTTCGATCAAATTGAGATCAGAAAGAAGTGTTCTTGGCTAAATTTGGACCTCTTGAACACATTGGTGCAGGTATCAGGAGCCATAGAGCTTTGTAAATATCATTCTTTCCACATTGATTTAATATAGAGGCCCAAGCCATGGATGTTGGACCAAGGAGATGTAGCCCAGGAGGGGTGAACTTCTTCATCAAAACATTGTGTTAATGTGTCTCTTTGATGGTTTGCTGCACTGTACATGTTTGTTGTTCATTATTCATTTTTGAAGCTATTTTACTAATGAATGTCTTGTTTAACTTAAAGAAATTTACCTATTTGTAAGCACCAACAATTAAGGAAACCTCAGCACAAAAAGTAAGAAGCAAGCACATGTTTATAAATCTGTAATTGTTATTAGCACAGCAAAACTAAACATACAAAAACAGATCAAGTTGGTATCAAAGTACAATGTTGAATTGCCTGCTTGCTTGAGTTTGTGCAATTAGGGTTTTAATGGTTGCAAAACTGTGATGCTTACAAGGATAAAGTTGCAGAGAAGAAAAGGGAAGTTATTGGTTGCAACTCCTAAGGTAATGCCCAGAAGAAGGAGAGCCACAAGGCCACAATCTCCACCACCCAAAGTTCCAATTCCAGCTGCACTTGAAACTCCTCAAGTTTTGCCTTCAATTGAGATTGAAGAGGTACAATCAGTACAAATTTCTGAGCCTGAATCCATAGCCATTATGTCTGGAGAAAGAGAGCCTGAAGGTCCCTCTTCAGAAGAGGAAGAATTCAAGAAAGCTTTCTACACTTTGACTGAGATGGTTAAAGTCCTCTATGAAGAGAGGAACACCAGAATGGTTAGAGAGAGTTCTAAACCTCCACATGGAGAAGGAAGCTCAGAGGACAAAAAAGACGAGAAGAAGGATTCCAAAGGGAATGGTGGAAAGCCACCTCCATCTCCACTATCCTCATCATCTTTACCATCTCATACATGATCATCTTACACTACCACCACTGCAACTGCCCATACTCATTCCAAAACCCCAAAAGGAAAAACTCCATTACTGAAATTGGACATAAAATTCAAACTTCCCATGTACAATGGAGAAGTGAATGCAGAAAAGTTAAACAATTGGATTTGACAGTTAGAGGTATAATGCAGAATTCAAAACCTTAAGAAGACGACATAAAGATCCAGTTGGCTTCACTGAGGCTAAAAGGAGTTGCACTAGTTTGGTGGGAAGCAAAGACTCAAGAGGAAATGAGAATCCATGGTAAGATATCCATCACTTGGGTTGAATTTGATTCTGCAATTAAAATACAATTTTATCCTTTAGCCTATATGCAAAAATCCATTATGAGTTGGCAGAATTGTAGGTAGCTTAAAGGCCAAACAGTCCAAGATTATACACAGGAGTTTAGAAAAAGGGCTTTGTTATTAGGAGTGAACTTGAATTCTCAAGATACACTGCTGAATATATTGGGGGTTTACATTCCTATCTTAAACACACTATTTTTATGTTTAATCAAAACAATTTAGATGAAGTATGTGTGCAAGCCACACACCTTGAATCTAGAGGAAAGAACACTTATGAAGAGGATAGTAATAAAAAGCTACCTAAAGGTAACGAGAAAGAGAAAGGAAGAAAATGGAAGGGAAAAAAGAATGCAAGTGTGAAGAAAGAAGGGGAGAAAATCACATGCAAACACTATTCCAAAGAGGGGCATGATGAAGCCCACTGCTGGAAATTGCATCCAGAAATGAGACCAAATAAGTTCAACAATAAAGGGAAATAGAAAATCACTGCTATCACTAAAGAAGATTTAGGTTCTAAATCAGGTGATGAAAATAAAATCACTATCATGGGAATCAAAGGAAAACAAGATATTGCAAGCACTAGTTCACAAAACTGTAACACTACTATTACTCCAGATGAAAAGAGACGAATTGAGTTATTTCATGTTAGGGTCATACCTAAACACACCAAGATTGACACACTCCTCGATAGTGGGTCACAAGCAAATCTAATCTCTAAAGACTTAGTCAATAGATTGAATCTTGAAACTGTACCTCACCATAAACCATACCCTTTGGGATGGATAACAAGAGACACAAGTTTACAGGTTACAAGAAAATGTTTGTTTAAGTTTGCAATCACTGCAAATTTTGTTGACGAAGTAGAGTTAGATGTGGTACCGCTTGATATTTCAGGTGTGGTGTTGGGTAGTCCATATTTGTATGACCGGAAAGCAGTCTTTTACCGCCATGAAAACAAGTATCACTTGTTCAAGGATGGTGTGGAGTACATAGTGAGAGCCCATCGCAAAAAGTTGAACATTTCTTTGGTTAATGCAGGGGAGGAAAAAAGACTAGTGAATTCAAGTAAAAGTTTAGTACTTCTCATGTTCAAGCCAAATGATGATATTGTTTATGAAAATGTTGTTGCATGTAATGCAAGTTTCAATTCTAATTTGGTTGGTTTAGTTCATCAGAGTGATGAAGTATTTCAGGTTGTGAAAGAATTGTCCTTCAAGGAGAAAGAAACTTCACATGAAATATCTTTGCAGCAAGAGGTTTCTCTTTGTGATGTTAGCATGCAAAGGTTGGAAAAATTGCAAAGTGTAGAGACACCAATGCAATGCAAAATTTTGTTGAACAATGGGCTCATTCAATCATCCCTTACACCATGTTGTGCATCGATGGTTATGGTGCCAAAGAAGAATGGTAAGTATTTCAAGAAAGAGGACAAAAGGAGTAGTTTTCGCCAAAGAAAAGTTGTAAGAAAAGGTCAGTGCAAGAATATACATACCACTAAAAAAGAATGGTTTGTATGCCTTTTAATGTTGTATGTTCTTTGTAGCACTTATACTATATACAAGTATTTGAATTATGGTAAAAAAGAGTCATTTCTTGAAGAAATTGTCCACTTGGGTGACATAAACATGTTGAGAAAGTTTTTTTAATCACATGTCATGTATGAAGAAAAATTGTTTGATGTTTTGAAGATATCAAAGTACAAGTTGGGTTTCACTTCTTTGATGCATTTCGGCCATGATGTTGGAGGAGGTAAGTTTAAGACAAGCATCTCCAAGTTGGATGCCATTTTTGATTGATCAACGCCCAAGATCGTCATTTTGATAAGAGGTTTGTTGGGAGCAGCCCAATGTTGGAGGAGAGTTGTTGTTGACATTTCTTCTTTCAAAGCTCCTTGGCATGCATTGTCATGTGTGTGCAAAGTCTTCCAATGGGGAGGCAAACAACAAGAGGCATGTGTTGCTTCAAACCAAAATATCAGTTCAATTCTTTTTTATGCTCTTTCAAACTTGAAAGGTTCATTTTAGTTTCAGGTTTATGCAAGCAACTTCACCATCTTATTTCATTCAGAAGATTTCCATGGTGTAAAGATTAAGTTGCAGCGATCCATGCACTTTCATTGGATGGATACTTGTCAAAAATTTCACTTGGTTCGAAGGTACAAAAGAGGTATAAGTAGCAAATTCATTGTTATGCATTTTAGGCCTATTGGTTATGTAACTGTTGTATTAAAGCACCATTATGTTTTACATGAAAGTTATGTTCAAAAAATTTCATACTTTCAAGATGTACAATCGGGCTTGAGTCATGTAAACCAAGTAGTGAAATTTGTCATCCATTTGCATTATATTTTGTTATGTCATCTTGGTAAGAAGGATGTTGCTTTTGATGGTGACATGGACAAAACCATGAGTTTCTATGAACAACTGAAAATAGTGCAACAAACAGTGCAAGATCAGCTTGAAAAGAGAAAAGACAAGTACACGTATAGAACGGGGTCCTCAAGGCAACTGAATGTTGATTTCCTTAGAAAGGAGCTCAAGGAAACACATTCGTCAAAAGCCAATTGGATCAAGCTTGAAAAGGTGAGGGGGTTGTACCCTCATCTACTTGTCAGGGAATAGTATCTTTTGGGGTCCAAAAGGCTTCTAATGGGGATGAATGATTAGGTGTTCAGTGTTTAGCTCAAAATTAAAATTCTCATATTGGCTCAAAAACTGTAGGGTTGCGTCTGTCTCGTCAAGACGATCGTAACACAATTCGTTTCACTGAAAGCGGAGTCTGGATGAAGGAGAAAAGGCATGCTGTTTGTTTTCCTAAACAACTAAAAAAATTGCAGAATGAGACAGAATGATGACATGGCAGTCTAGTCAGCAAGGGGAATCTTCTTCAGTTTTCCCCCAATGGGGTTGTGACAAGTTCACCTCTGGATTCGCGAGTGTGGTTGTGTGAAAGGGAAATTGCCTAGTTGGCTTTAAAGTGGAAATTATGTTTTGTTATATATATATATATATATATATATATATATATTATAATATAATTATTATATATTATATATTAAATATTAATTAAAAAACATTATAACAAATCCACATAAATACAAACCATCCAAAGTTCTGAATTATGGTGCATTAAATACAAGGTGCGTGTAATATTTAAAGGCTCAAAGTTTAATGTTATAATGTTTTTGCGGCGGTAAAAGAATATGGGATGGGTAGAGGCGGGTTTTGAACACGTGACTCCCCCCACCCGAACTCCATAACATACTAATGAACCACTGCCCAAGATTTGAAAATCATTGCCACGTTTGTTTATTTCATTGCATATGAAGGTCACCAACCTAACCGCGCCCATAAAACACGCTTAGTGCGCTAAAACAAGATTAATCCGTGGTTAATGTAATTAATTGCACAATTAAGAGTGGTGCTTAGTTTGGCAGACCTCCCAATTCGGCGGGAACTCCAAAAATGGTGGAGCTAACTAGAGTTATTCCAAAATTAGAGGAGCTTTTCTAGGAAAAATTGTTTGAGACATAATTTGCTCAATTTTCGATCAAATTGAGATCAGAAAGAAGTGTTCTTGGCTAATTTGAACCTCCTGAACACATTGGTCCAGGGATCAGGAACCATAGAGCTTTGTAAATAGAATTTTTGCCACATTGATCTAATACAGAGGCCCAAGACATGGAAGATGGACCAAGGAGATGTAGCCCAAGAGGGGTGAACTCCATCAAAACACTCTGTTAATGTGTCTCTTTGATGGTTTGCTGCACTGTACATGTTTGTTGTTCACTATTCATCTTTGAAGCTATTTTTCTCATGAATGACTTGTTTAACTTAAGTAAATTTATATGTTTGTAAGCACCAACAACTAAGGAAACCTCTACACAAAAAGCAAGAAGCAAGCACATGTTTATAAACTTGTAATTGTTATTAGCACAACAAAACTAATCATACAAAAATAGATCAAGTTGGTATTAGAGCACAAGGTTGAATTGCTTGCTTGCTTGAGTTTGTGCAATTAGTGTTTTAATGGTTGCAAAACTGTGATGCTTACAAGGTTAAAGTTGAAGAGAGGAAAAGGAAAGTTTTTGGTTGCAACTCCTGAGGTAATGCCCAGAAGAAGGAGAGCCACAAGGCCACAATCTCCACCACCCAAAGTTCCAATTCCAGCTGCGCTTGAAACTCCTCAAGTTTTTCCTTCAATTGAGATTGAAGAGGTACAATCAATACAAATTTATGAGCCTATATCCATAGCCATTATGTCTGAAGAAAGAGAGCCTGAAGGTCTCTCTTTAGAAGAGGAAGAATTCAAGAAAGCTTTCTACACTTTGACTGAGATGGTTAAAGTCCTCTACGAAGAGAGGAACACCAGAATGGTTGGAGAGAGTTATAAACCTCCACATGGAGAAGGAAGCTCAGAGGACGAAAAAGATGAGATGAAGGATTCCAAAGGGAATGGGGGAAAGCCACCTCCATCTCCACCATCCTCATAATCTTCACCATCTCACACATCATCATCTTCCACTACCACCACTGCAACTGCCCATACTCATTCCAAAACCCCAAAAGGAAAAACTCCATTATGAAATTGGGCATAAAATTCAAACTTCCCATGTAGAATGGAGAAGTGACTGCAGAAAAGTTAGACAATTGGATTCAAGAGTTGGAGGTATACTGCAGAATTCAGAACCTTCAAGAAGACAACATAAAGATTCAATTGACTTCATTAAGGCTAGAAGGAGTTGCACTAGTTTGGTAGGAAGCAAAGACTCAAGAGGAAATGAGAATCCATGGTAAGATATCCATCACTTGGGTTGAATTTGTTTCTGCAATTAAAATACAGTTTTATCCTTTAGCCTATATTTAAAAAGTCATTATGAATTGGCAAAATTTTAGGCAACTTAAAGGCCAAAATGTCCAAGATTATACATAGGAATTTAGAAAAAGGGATTTATTATTAGGAGTGAATTTGAATTCTCAAGATACACTGCTGAAATATATTGGGGGTTTACATTCCTATCTTAAACATACTATTCTTATGTTTAATCCAAATAATTTAGATGAAGTATGTGTGCAAGCCACACACCTTGAATCTAGAGGAAAGAACACTTATGAAGAGGATAGTAATAAAAAGCCACCTAAGGGTAAGGAGAAAGAGAAAGGAGGAAAATGGAAGGGAAAGAAGAATGCAAGTGTGAAGAAAGAAGGGGAGAAAATCACATGTAAACACTATTCCAAAGAGGGGCATGATGAAGCCCACTGCTGGAAATTGCATCCAGAAATGAGACCAAATAAGTTCAACAATAAAGGGAAACAGAAAACCACTGCTATCACTCAAGAAGATTTAGGTTCTGAATCAGGTGATGAAAATAAAATCACTGTCATGGGAATCAAAGGAAAACAAGATATTGCAAGCATTAGTTCACAAAACTGTAACACTACTACTACTCCATATGAAAAGAGACGAATTTAGTTATTTCATGTTAGGGTCATATCTAAACATGTCAAGAATAACACATTCTTCGATAGTGGGTCACAAGCAACTCTAATCTCTGAAGACTTAGTCAACAGATTGAATCTTGAAATTGTGCCTCACCATAAACCATACCCTTTGGGATGGATAACAAGAGACATAAGTTTACAGGTTACAAGAAAATGTTTGTTTAAGTTTGCAATCACTGCAAATTTTATTCGTGAAGTAGAGTTAGATGTGGTACCGCTTGATATTTCAGGTGTGGTGTTGGGTAGTCCATATTTGTATGATCGGAAAGCAGTCTTTTATTGCCATGAAAACAAGTATCACTTGTTTAAGGATGGTGTGGAGTACATAGTGAGAGCCCATCGAAAAAGCTGAACATTTATTTGGTTAATACAAGGGAGGCAAAAAGACTAGTGAATTCAAGTAAACGTTTATTTCTTCTCATGTTCAAGCCAAATGATGATATTGTTTATGAAAATGTTGTTGCATGTAATGCAAGTTTCAATTCTGATTTGGTTGGTTCAGTTCATCAAAGTGATGAAGTATTTCAGGTTGTGAAAGAATCGTCCTTCAAGGAGAAAGAAACTTCACATGAAATATCTTTGCAGCAAGAGGTTTCTCTTTGTGATGTTAGCATGCAAGGGTTGGAAAAATTGCAAAGTGTAGAGACACCAATGCAATGCAAAAGTTTGTTGAACAATGGGCTCATTCAATCATCCCTTACACCATGTTGTGCACCGATGGTTATGGTTCCAAAGAGGAATGGTAAGTATTTCAAGAAAGAGGACAAAAGGAGTAGTTTTCGCCAAAGCAAAGTTGTAAGAAGAGGTCAGTGCAAGAACATACATACCACCAAACAAGAATGGTTTGTATGGCTTTTAATGTTGTATGTTCTTTGTAGCATTTCTACTACATACATGTATTTGAATTATGGAAAAAAAAAGAGTCATTTATTGAAGAAATTGTCCACTTGGGTGACATTAACATGTTGAGAAAGTTTTCTTATTCACATATAACCTATGAAGGAAAATTGTTTGATGTTTTGAAGATATCAAAGTACAAGTTGGGTTTCACTTCTTTGATGCATTTGGGCCATGATGTTGGAGGAGGTAAGTTGAAGGCAAGCCTCTCCAAGGATGCCATTGTTGATTGGTCAACGCCCAAGATCGTCATTTTTGATAAGAGATTTGTTGGAAGCAGCCCAATGTTGGAGGAGAGTTGTTGTTGACATTTCTTCTTTCGAAGCTCCTTGGCATGCATTGTTATGTGTGTGCAAAGTCTTCCAGCGGGGAGGCAAACAACAAGAGGCATGTGTTGCTTCAAAACAATAGATCAGTTCAATTCTTTTTTATGCTCTTTCAAACTTGAAAGGTTCATTTGAGTTTCAAGGTTATGAAAGCAACTTCACCATCTTATTTCATTCAGAATATTTCCATGGTGTAAAGATTAAGTTGCAATGGTCCATGCACTTTCATTGGATGGATACTTGTAAAAAATTTCACTTGGTTCGAAGGTACAAAAGAGGTATAAGGAACAAGTTCATTGTTATGCCTTTTAGGCCTATTGGTTATGTAACTGTTGTATTCAAGTGTCATTATGTTTTACATGAAAGTTATGTTCAGAAAATTTCATACTTTCAAGAAGTAAAATCGAGCTTGAGTCATGTAAACCAAATAGTGAAATTTGTTATCCATTTGCATTATATTTTGTTATGTCATCTTGGTAAGAAGGATGTTGCTTTTGATGGCGACATGGACAAAACCATGAGTTTATATGAGAGACTAAAAATGATTCAACAAATAGTGCAAGATCAGCTTGAAAGGGAAAAGACAAGTATAGGTATAGAATAGGGTCCTCAAGGCAAGTGAATGTTGATTTCCTTAGAGAGGATCTCGAGGAAACAAATTCGTCAAAAGCCAATTGAATCAAGCTTGAAAAGGTGAGGGGGTTGTACTCTCATCTACTTGTCTGATAATAGTATCTTTTGTGGTCCAAAAGGCTTCTATTGGGGAGGGATGATCAGGTGTTCAATATTTAGCTCAAAATTCAAACTTCTCAGATTGGATCAAAAAATGTATGATTGCGTTCGTTTCATCAAGATGATCGCAACGCAATTTGCTTCACTAAAAACAGAGTAAGGATGAAAGAGAAGAGGCCTGCTGTTCGTTTTCCTAAACACCTAAAAAAATTGCAGAATGGGACAGAATGATGACATGGCAGTTCAGTCAGCAAGGGGAATCTTCTTTAGTTTTCTCCCAATGGGGCTGTGACAAGTGTCACCTCCAGATTCGCCAGTATGGTTGTGTGAAAGGGAAATTGCCTAGTTGGCTCTAAGGTGGAAATTATGTTTTGTTATATATATATATATCTATATATATATATATATATATATATATATATAATATCGTTTTTTAAATTATATTTATAATATAATTATTATATACTATATATATTAAATATTAATAAGCAAACATTATAACAAATGCACATAAATACAAACCATCCAAAGTTTTGAATTATGGTGCATTAAATACAAGGTGTGTGTAATATTTGAAAGGTTGGGGCGGTAAAAGTATATGGGATGGAAGAAGGCTAGTTTTGAACCCATGACCTCCCCCACCCGAACTCCATACCATACCAACGAACAACTGCCCAAGATTTGAAAATCATTGCCACAGTTTTTTATTTAACCGCATATGAAGGCCGCCAACCAAACCACGCCCATAAAATGTGTTTAGTGCACTAAAACAAGGTTAATCCACGGTTAATGTAATTAATTGCACAATTAAGAGTGGCAGTTAGTTTGGTGGACCTCTCAATTCAGCGGGAACTCTAAAAATGCTGGAGTTAACTGGAGTTATTTCAGAATTAGAGGAGCTTTTATAGGAAAAACTATTTGAGCCATAATTTGCTTAATTTTCGTTCAAATTGAGATCAGAAAGAAGTGTTCTTGGCTAATTTGGACCTTCTAAACACATTGGTGCAGGTGTCAGGAGCCATAGAGATTTGTAAACATCATTTTTGCCACATTGAGCTAATGCAAAGACCCAAGCCATGGAAGCTGGACCAAGGAGATGTAGCCGAGGAGGGGTGAACTCCTTCATCAAAACATTGTGTTAATGTGTCTCTTTGATGGTTTGTTGCACTGTACATGTTTGTTGTTCATTATTCATTTTTGAAGTGATTTTTCTCGTGAATGTCGTGTTTAACTTAAGGAAATTTACCTGTTTGTAAGCACCGACAACTAAGGAAACCTCAGCACAAAAAGCAAGAAGCAAGCACATGTTTATAAATCTGTAATTATTATTAGCACAACAAAACTAATCATACAAAAACAGATCATTTTGTCTCCTATGAAATCCCCTCTTGTCATTTGTTTGAAATCCATCTGTCGATATTTACTTAGTGAGCGACCCCTTTTTCATAAAGGTTTTGTGGTGAGTTATTTCCTTATACATCAAATTCAAAGTGCTCAAAACTAGATGAAAATAGTGCCATGTTGAAGAGCTCGATGAGACCTTTCAATTGCAACTTGAACAGGGAAAAACTAACTTCGTACATGAAAGTTGTCGTGTTTCGAAGTTTGCAAGAAATAGGCAAAAGTTGGACAAAGGTACCACACAACAACGCTGTGAGGCACCATGTTGCATGCTGACATGGCAAAGGAAGATGGCATGTCATCCGATTATTGTTATCGTGTCATCCAAGTTAACACTGATATGACAAGGCTCAAAGATGAAAGGTGGCAAGTCGATGTGCTAATAGGTCGCAGGCACAAGTAAGGACATATGGCGTAGCTGATAGGTGAGTTATTTCCTTATAAGTTTTTTATGGAAGTATGTAATTCCTTATATGTGTATGTGAGAGAGAGATCATTAGGGGAATTTTAAGGTCTAAAATGGGCCTCCTAAGGAAATTATAAAATAATAATGGAAAGAATAAAATAAGATTAGATTACATCATCAAATTTTAGAGGGAAAAAAAATCAACTCGTATTTTCAACTTATCTCCCTAAGGTTTTACCCAAATTTCAAGCAGGAGTACTCGTTGGATGCAAAATTTAATTCCTCATCCAAGAAGTACCTATGTTGCATACTTTCGATGGACCTTGCTACGTGAAAAATTAGAAATACATGAAAAACGTGATTGCAATCACATTTTTTCATGTATTCCTCATATCTCGTGTAGCAGGTTCCATTGAAAGTATGCAACATGGGTACTCCTTGGATGAGGAATTAAATTTTGCATCCAACGAGTTCTTCCACTTGAAATTTGGGTAAAACCTTAGGGAGATAAGTTGAAAATACGAGTTGAAAAAGTAGTTTTATTATTTTACTATTTTTTAATCTTTTTACTTTTTTAATCCAAAAATGGTGAATAATCCCCCCATGGTTGACATCATCATCTTGAATCCTATTGGTTCTTATAAAGTTTATTTTGGTTGTACATTTTTCTTAGGAGGCCCATTTTAGACCTCAAAATTCCCCTAATGCCAGGAGGATCCAAAAATACCTAAAATTAAAAGTGCTCAAACTCGATGAAAATAGTGTCACGTTTAAAGAGCTCAATGAGACCTTTTTAATGCAACTTAAACAGGCAAAAATGAACACCGTACACGGAAGTTGTCGTGTTTTGAAGTTTGTAAGAAATAAGCAAAAGTTGGGCAGAGCTACCACATGACAACACCATGAGGTGCCACATGTCATGTTGATGTGGAAATGGAAGATGACGTGTTATCCGAGCTAGTATTGGTGTGTCATCTAAGATGGCACTGACATGGCAAGGCTCAAAGATGACAGGTGGCAAGCTGAGATGCCAACACGTGGAAAGTTGAGATGTTAACTAGTGGGAGGGCGACATGCTGACATGTGGCAGGTCGAGACACTAACAGGTGGTAGGCACAAGTAAAGACACATGGCAAAGCAAATAAGTGAATTTGGCAGGATCATGTGGCAAGCGGGTTGACAGAAAGGCACGTCGCCCAATCATGGAGTGCCACATGGTAGCTCTGAATGGCAAAAGAAGGTTCCAAAACCAACGATCGTAAATGGATGGGTCAAGGGAATCAAACCTCTCGTCAATCATATTTCTTTACCACTAATATGTCGTAGGAATCACATTGCAGATAGCACAAAAACTTAACCAATTTGTTCCATGATTTCAACCAACAAACTATAAGTGGAGGCCTACGAGTCTGACACTGGGACATCCCACTTAACATGACAAGCACTCCAACTAATGTGCTAGAGACTCGCATTCAATTGGGTTGGGTTACAAAATTGTTGTTAAAGTTCGACAATTTTTATTTATTTATTTCAACTAAGTGTTAAATGTGGGAGATCGCGGGGATTGACTACGGGACCCCGACCCTAAATTAAGCAACGATGATATCTGCTAGCCAATGTGTTAGTCAGTATAACTTGTAAAAGGATGACAACCATATTATTCTTTATTTGTATAGTATTGTGGGGTTGCAAATCATAACATCTCACAGGGGATTTGACCTTAGGCCAGTTGTAACTCAAGTTTTAAATATTATTTTTTTTCTTTCCATCATGCTATAGGTGTGTGTTTTTGAACTATTTAGAGAGTCAAAACCTTTATTTCATTTTATGCATGTAACACTTTTGTAAAACAATGTTTGGAGCTTGATTTTGGCAACAACCAAGGAGGATTTTGAATGCTAATTTGAAACCACTTTTTGGTAGCCGAGGAGCTCGTTTTGTTGCAGGCTTTGGAAGTCTTTGTGTTGATCTAATTACAATTTTTGGGAGCTTAATAAAAGAGGCCACTCCCTTAGAGGCAAGGCCCAGAGACGTAGTCCATATTAGATGAACTTCATTATCACATGGGTTTCATTTTTGTTTCTTTCTCTTCTCTATATTTATCAATTGCAACTTCATTAATTTCCCTTCATCTTAGTTTAAAATTACCCATTCACATTTGAACATTTTTGCAAACCAAGTCACGTTAAGGATCCTAGATCAATTGGTATCAGAGCATGATTGATATTGGTTTGTGAGTGTGCATGATAGCTAAGAGAAAACTTAAGCAAGGTGGAGGATCACTCGTAGAAGGCAATCCAAAGATGGGTTCAAGGCTTATCCCAAAGAAAGGAGATCAATTCACCACTCGAGGGAAATCCATTTAACTTTGAGACATAGTTTTTTGAAGCGTTTAATGCAGTGAAGACCATGGTAGAAGAACTGTATTGGGAAGGGAAGAAGCCTAGAGAAGGTAGCTTGTTAACGAAATTCAAAGATGAAGGAAATGATGGCGATTCGAAAATTACTCCTCCTCCTTATCCTCCTCTGAGTCCTCATTCTTCTCATTCTCCTCCTTATTCTCCACCTCCATCTCCTCAAGGAAAGACTGCTTCAAAGAAGTCATTATTGAAGTTGGATGTCAAATTTGACTTGCCAATGTATGATGGTGAGCTCAATGTTGAAAGACTTGATAATTGGATTTACCAAATGGAAGTCTATTACCATGTGCAGCAATTTGTCGAAGACGAGATAAAAAATTATTTGGCCACTCTTTGATTGGAAGGTATTGCACTAATTTTGTTGGAAACTAGGCTTTTGGAAGGTAAGACTCTTTCCTCGTGGTTTGAATTCACGTCATCATTAAAAAAATAGTTTTATCCATTGACATATAACTAGAAGACAATTATAAAATGACAAACTCTATGGCAGCATAAATGCCAAACTGTGTAAATCTTTACTGAGCAATTTTTGAAAAAGGGCTTGACTTTAAACATTCCACTATATATCCAGGAGACTCTCCTAAAATGCATTGGTAGCTTGCATGGTTATATTTGCAATAATAATTTTTTTTAAGCCATCTAACGTGGATGAGGTATGTATGCAAGCGACCTACACCGAGACAAGTAAACAAGATGGTGGAGTCTCCATGGAATCCATTGAGTGGAAAGAAGACAAGAAACCAAGGAGGACAACTTCTGTGAAGAAAGGCGATGAAAATGTTCTTATTACCATTACAAAAAAGAGGGGCACGATGATGATCATTTTTGGAGACTGCATCTGGAGCTTAGGCCCAAGTGGTTTCGAGTTTGGAAGGGCAAGCAAAAGGTGGTTGCGATAGTCCAACAAGAATTGGGTTCAGACTCCATAGATGAGACACAAGTCACAACTATGGGTTGAAAGGTATATCTTCTTCTCATGATGGTTCTAGTTCTTCCATTTCGCCTCTTATTTCTTAAAATAAGAGAAATGAACATTTTCATATAAGTGTTATAACCAAACATACAAAATTTGACATCTTGTTTGACTTTGGTTCTCAAGCCAATATGATATTCGAAGCAGTTGTTAAGAAGCTAAAATTGAAAACAACACTGCTTCCTAAACGTTATTCTCTTGGATGGGTATGTAATAATGCTAAGCTACAAGTAATTGGACAAGGTAGGCTTAGGTTTATGATCACATCCAAATTTGTTGATGAGGTTGAACTTGATGTGGTTCCGTTGGATATTTGTGGAATTGTGCTTGGAAGTCCTTACTTATTTAACAGGAAAGCAATCTACTTCGAAATGGATAAAAATTATCACCTTTTCAAGGATGGGATCAAGCTCATCACATGAAAGATGATCTCTCTCTGGTAACGATAGGGAAGTTTAAGAGGCTCGTGAAAGTGGCCTTTTCACTCATGTTTCCAAAGGCAGATACAGTATGTGGTTTGAAGCATGGGAAGGAAATAGTTGCATGTGAATCTAATTATAATGTGTTTTAGGAAACATTAGCGCTACAACATGAGAATTTGTCATGTGAACCTATTAAGAGGATTAAAAATGTTGTTATTTCATTTTAATTAGCATCTTTTTATTCATTATTTTTTTTAATGTGTTGTGCGTGGACAATGATTGGAGTAATGAATGTAGATATATGTGGGGAAATGGGAATGATTAACAAGATGGTTTAAGTTATCATAGTTGTTATGTAATTTATTGTGATGATCTAGGTGCACAAAACACGGTGGAAAGATATCGGGCAAGTGGGGAAGCAATACCATCACTTGGTCTCTAAGTAAAAACCTTTTGGAGGTCCAAAAGCTTCTCAATGGGGAGGAATGATCTAGGAGGATGCAAAAAATGCCTCAAATTCAAAGTGTTGAAAACCTAATGAAAATAGTGCAATGTTGAAGAGTTCAACGAGACATTTCCAATGCAACTTGAACGGGCCAAATTGGACTTCGTACACAAAATTTATCGTGTTTAGAGGTTTGCGAGAAATAGGTAAAAGTTGGATAGGGTTGCCACATGGGAACACCAAGAGGCACCATATGGCATGCTGACATGTCATCCGAGCTAGCATTGATGTGGCATCCAAGATGGCGCTAACATGGAAAGGGTGGGAGATGAGAGGTAGCATGCTGAGATGTTGACACGTGGCAGACCAATTGCTAACACGTAGAAGGCGCAAGTAAGGACACATGGCACAGTGGGCACGTGATGTTGGCAGGATGATGTGACAGGCAAGTTGACATGAAGGCATGTAACCCAATCAAGGAGTGCCACATGACACCTTCAAAGGGCTAATGAAGGTTCCAAAACCATCGATATGAAATGGATGGGCAAGGGCAATCAAACCTTCGACCTCCTTTCAATCATAGTGCTCCACCACCAATACACTACGAGAACCACAATGTAGATAGCAACAAAATTTAATTGATTTGTTCCACGGGTTTGACACCGAGACCTCCCACTTAACATAACAAACACTCCAACTTATGCGCTACGGGCTTGCATTTAATTAGGTCTCAAAATTGTTTTTAAAGTCCGACCAAAAAAATGATTTTTTTCAACTAGGTGTTAAATGTGGGAGCCCACAGGGATTGACCACAAGACCCTTGCCCCCAACTTAACCAACAGTTATATCCACTATCCAATGTGTTGGTCGATATACCTTTTAAAAGGTCGATAACCAAGTTCTTCCTTATTTAATATTATAATGGGGTCGTAAATCATAATATTTCGCAAGGAATTTGACCTCGGGTTGGTTGTAACCCAATTTTTAAATATTAAAATATTTGTCATCCCAGCATAGGTGTGTGTGTTTGGAGATATGTATAGAGTTGAGAGCTTTATTATAGTTTATGCTTATACAACCTTTTTGTAAAACAAAGTTATGGAACTCGATTTTGGCAGCAACCAAGGAGGACTTTGAGTGGTATTTTGAAACCACTTTCTGGTAGCAGAGGAGCTCATTTTTGTTGGAGATTTTGAGAGGATTTATGTTGATGTAATTGCAATTTTTGGGAGCTTAATAAAAGAGTCGACTCCCTTGGAGGCAGGACCCGGAGACGTAGTCCACATTGGACGAACTCTGCTATCACATGGGTGTCATTCTTGTTTCTTTCTCTTCTCTACATTTCTTTCAATTGCAGCTTCATTAATGTCCTTTAAGCTCAGTTTAAAATAAATCATCCATGCTTGAATATTTTTGCAAACCAAATCACTTTAAAGAGCTTGGATCTCTCTCTCTCTCTCTCTCTCTATATATATATATATATATAGAGAGAGAGAGAGAGAGAGAGAGAGAGAGATAGATATACATACATACATACATATATATATATATATATGTATATATATATATATATATATGTATATATATATATATATATATGTATAGATATATATATATATATATGTATATATATATATATATATATATATATATGTATGTATGTATATCTATCTCTCTCTCTCTCTCTCTCTCTATATATATATATATATATATATATATGTATGTATGTATATCTATCTCTCTCTCTCTCTCTATATATATATATATATGTATGTATGTATGTATATCTATCTCTCTCTCTCTCTCTCTCTATTATATATAGAGAGAGAGAGAGAGAGAGAGAGAGAGAGAGAGAGAGAGAGAGAGTCCTTTGCTTATAAAAAATTAAAAAGCATTTTTACATGGTAGTTCTTATTTCTTTTATAGAGATATTTAGGGAAGGTTTTTATAGTATTTTAGGGCAAGGATTATTCTTTGTCAAAAGTTAAAAACCTCTATAAATGATGCTCGTTGAAAAATGACCATATACACATTTGGTTGAAATTGTAAGTACTTGGTGTCCTTGTGGTTGGTGGTTATGATAGGTTGCTTGTTGGGTGGTCATGAAAACCCAAGTAGGCTAGTTGATTTGTGTGGTGATTAAAAATGCAAAGTTGTTGCTATTGTCATCTCCATGGGTTATGTTCATATTGAAGGTGGCCTTATCGACACTCATTGAGTCCATTTTCCAACTAGGTGTTATCAAGATGGGTAAAATATTGTAGAAACTTCATAAGAAGAAGAAAGTGAATAGCTTCGTAACGAGGTTCTTAATTTGCAGTTTGTAATTGTTATATTGCAAGTAGAAAATGCAAGATTCAAGAATCGGTTCCAAACTACAATGAATCATAAAATTAAGTGTCGATGATATGGATTCAACCATGAGAAAATATTTATAGAATCTTACAAATGAATTGTAGACCAAGATTGACCTTCTTGATGATTTGAAGAAGGAGGTTGAGTCTTTGTTTGACTTGGAAAATGCTTTCTTAAATAATCAAATTTGCAAATTGGAGGAAGAAATTTCCCATAAGACTAAAGAGGTTGCTTATTTAAAATCCTTCATGGAGATTCTTCACGGAGAAGTTGGCCATATTCAAGAAAAGAACAATAAATTGTTTGATCAATATTACACTTTGAAAGAAGATCAGGATGCCTTGTTACTACAATTGACTAATAAAAATGAGATTATTCATGGTTTGCAAGAGTGTAAGAAAAACCTTGAGTTAGAATTCAATCGACTTCAAAATGCTAAGAGGAAGACTATTGTTATTAAGTTACCAGGTTCACATTTCTCCACCTTCATAATCTTGATTGTAGCAAGATTGATGTTGATGATTGTACCTCATCACATGCCTTTGTGTCACCTAGTTTTGAAAAACATACTACCGGTATTGGCTCCCAAATATTGAGAAAAATAAAATATATCAAAGGAGGACTTGGAAAGAATGGAAAAGGTATCATTATCCCAAATTTCCTTGAAGTGCATACATCTCTAGAGAAAGTATTAGATATGTTGTTACTATTGCTTCCCTGCTAATTATGTTGCACAAATTGATGAAATGGCTAAAAATGTTGTTGTAGATGACAAAGTTTTTGATGCAGAGGGTTTCCATCATGTTGATGCACATAGATTTGAGCTTACAAAACAAAATTCTAAGCCTTCATCTCATAGTAGTTTACTTAGGAACCAGAAACCCGATACTTATGCATTTCGATTGTTGTAGAAACAATGTGAAAAAACAAATTGCAGACTAGTGTCGACCATCAGGATTGATTGTGGTTGGATTGATGGATGGTCATGGCATCATTTGAATATTTTTTTGTGAATTTCATATAATTGTGTACCAATGGGCATACAATCATACAACGTTCCTATTATATGTTGGTTATTGTTGGTTCTCCCTTAGTTGTGGTTCGGGGTGGGGGGGGATTTATGATGACAAAATTTGTTGTTGTTGCTTTGTTATTTAGTCAGTAAATCGACTAGACCTTGTTATCTTGTTTTTTTTTTTTTTGACAGAAACGGTTAGAATGATATATTGATTCTTGGCTGGAATGCCTCAATTCAGATTACAAAGAGGTAGGGAGAGCTCAGATTTCGCCTCGACCAGGAACCATATGACTTTCCCACTAATGAGCCTGCGAATTTTGCATACTATATTACTTGCAAATTTCTCTATCTTTCCTAATTTGCAGATGCAAACAAACTGCTCCAATATTAGACAGTAAAACATTTTTATCAGACAATTAGGGAATGGGATCCCAGCCTTCGTCTCCGTCTCTTAGAAGAACTCCGAGGGGGAGAAGAACCGCTTTATTGGCTTTGGCATCGGCTTCTTTGTTGTTGTCTCTCTTTACGTGAAGGAATTCCAGACTCTGAAAGGAATTTGTCAGGGATTTAATTCTGCTCAGCAATCTTGATAGTCTTAAATCTGAAGGAGAGGAATTGTCCACAATGGCCTTTATAATAGACTGGGAATCCCCAAATACAACTGCATCTTTGATACCCAGGAAAATGAGCAGCTTGAGCCCCTGGAGAAGAGCTAGTGCTTCAGCTTGAATGCTGGTGTTAAAGCCCACTCCCCAAGCGTATCTAGATTCAATTCTGCCCTCTGCGCTTTTAATAACACCACCTGCTCCGGAAATACCTGGATTGCCTTTTGCTGCACCGTAAAAAAAGAGAACTTTTCTTGCCTTCTTGATGCAAAACTCAGCAAATTCTGCATCCTTAAGACGGATTTGCCAATGTTTTAGCGGAGGGGGGAGCCTGACTCTATCAGTGAAATGGAGATCAAGAGAGGCGCCCCATACAATTTCTTGTTCACTGAGATCTGCCCTGTCTAGCTGGTCTCCCAAACAGTCTTTTAGGTGGCTTTTAATTTTTACCCAGGTCATCTTGGGAACGCTCTCACTACAACAAAACCAGCGATTTGCGCCAGATTTAGCGCCAGATTTTAGTGCATTTTTTTTGTAATTGTGATGAGCAACCTGGCGCTAAATCTGGCTCTATTGTACAATTTTTAAAGCGTCCTTTTTTGCACCTGATTTTGCATCCTTTTTCACGCTAGATTTTGCATCATTTTTTACACCAAACTATGCATCATTTTTTGCGTCAAATTTTGAACCAAGATTTGCATCTTATTTTATGACAGGTTTTGCTTCTAGTTTTGTGTCATTTTTTGCATCTATTTTTCATTCTCTTTTGCTTCCTATTTTGTGTCATTCTTTGCTTCCATTTTTGCACCATCATTTGCATCAAGTTTACACTGTATTTTGAATCCAATTTAACGTCTTTTTATGCATCCATTTTGTGTCAGTTTTTGCATCTAGTCTTACGCCAAGTTTTGTATCTAGTCTTACACTAGTTTTTGCTTCTATTTTTGCACCAGCTTTGGTGCCTATCTTTGCACCATGTGTTGAATTTGATTTAGCACCAAATTTTGCATCCATTTTTGTGCCCATTTTTGCATCTTTTTTTGGACCATTTTTTACATCCACATTTACGTTTGATTTGTCTCCATTTTTCCCATCTCATTTTGCACCATATTTTGCGTCATTTGTTTCATCCAATTTTGCATCATTTTTAACACCATCTCTTGCATCTAATGTTACATCATTTTGAGCATCCAAATTTGCATTTATATTTGCATCTTATGTTGAGTCATGTGTTGTGTCCACCTTTGCATCTTATTTTGTGTCTAATGGTACATTCAATTTAGAGCCATTTTTTACGTCTACTTTTGTATTTGTTTTTGCACCAAGTTTTGCATCCAATTTTAAGCTATTTTATGCCCCTTTTTGCACCATTTTTTTGTGTCTACTTGTGTCCAATGTTGCACCATTATTTACACCGACTTTTTCATCCAATTTTGCATTTTTTTGGTGTCTAGTTTTACATCGTTTTCACCATCCAAATTTGCATCTTTTTTTGCCTCATTTTGTGTCCACATTTGCATATAATTTTGTGTCTGAGTTCGAGCCTAAATTTGCATGTGATTAGGAATCATTTTTTACATCCAATATGGCATCCTTGGTTTCACCTTTTTTCAGCCCCATTTTGCATCTTGGTTTATGTCTTTTCTTACATCTTTTTTTTTTCCTTTTTTGCACCCAAGTTTGGATCCCAAATTTACACCATTATTTGCATCATCATTTGGCATATTAATTTGTAACGTTTTTTGCTTCTTTTTAACGCTCAACTTTGCATCTTATTTTACATCTAGTTGTTGTCTTTTTTTGCATCTAATTTGGTGCCCATTTATGTGTCCTTGTTTTTGCCCAATTTGATATCTTTTTGTATGCCATGTTTTGTTCCCTTCTTTGTGTCAATTATTGCACAATTTTTCACTTCTAATTTAAAACACTTTGTATGTCAATTGTTTGCATTTTGTATTAATTTCTAGTTTAACATCCAATTTTACTTTCAATTTTGCATCCATGGTTACATCCGCATTTGACTTCTTATATAGAGTATATTTTTCTTTACATATATGACCCCCTTTATAGATTCATAGTGAAATATATGATAGTTTCTAAATATCATTAAAGCAGATATCACAATTCAAAATCATTTGTAAAGAAATTTAAGAGAAATTGACAACATCCATCCAAAAAAATAACAATGTGTCATTAACAATTTTCAAAACATGTATAAAATAGCAACATAATACTAATAGAATCAGTATTATTTTTAATCAAAACAAGTAAAATTCAAATATGATTAACAAATCAAAATATTTCATGAATATCGTTATTCTACGATAAATTAACAACTTACATAAATCAAACTCATCGTATGATTACAAAATCAAAATGTCTCATTGATATAGGGTAAATTCACAACACCCATCTAAACATAACAATGTCATTCTACACAATAATTTCTTCATAAAAAACAATGCATGTGCATGCCTAGCTACCACCACCAAGATCATCCTCATGATCATCTTGACCATCCTCATTACTCTGATCCACATCATCACCAACACCGCAACTATCATCATCATCTCCTCCTTCACCACCATCATCCTCATCCTCATCCTCATCATCTCCTGATATATGTTGAACATAATTTGGATCATCGTCTTGGCAATCATTACCTATAGCATTCTGACAAAAAAAAATCAATATTACATGTTAGTATTAATTACATAACACAACACATGTTTTTGTTATACAATGTTAACCATAAAATGAGGTAAGATATAATATCTAATAGTACTAAAAAATAAAATGAAAATATGGTTTAAAAGTATATTGGAAATCCAACTAAGATTACATACCATAGAGTCCATCCAAACAACAAATTCAACCCATCTCTTTTGCTGCAGCACCTCCTTTTCCAAATGATTTGGAGGTCTTCCATATTTTAGTTCCTATCAATCAGTAAATAGGGAGAAATTAGATAACAATGACTTTCTTCTAGTACAAAATTTATTAAAAAAATATCACATGTTTAATATACTTACAAAGGTTGTTATCAGTGCTTTTAAACCTTTCTGGCCACTACGATGAGTGACTTTTGTCTTGGTTAACCTCGCCTTGGATGCCTTGTCCTTAAACATAAACCAATTCAATTTATTTTCACACAAATACTTATAAGTATTAATACATTCTAAATAATGTTTAATGAAAAATTCAATACCTGAATTTTTATTTCATATATCTTATTTATAACATTTTAATGATTACAATAATACTCTTGTTACCAGATATTGTCAGAAGAAATCTTACAAGACCGCTACCTAAGAACATTGGACAGTTGAATGCATTAGTTAACATGTTTGAAGAATTCTATCTTCAAATCTAGATCCATCTCATGTGATTCCCGTATGTGGTATAAATTGTCTTGAAGGTACCTGCATCATTCGACACAAAGCTATTCAGCACAATCGTTAACAAAAAACATCACAACTGCACAATATGAACGGTGCATCAAAATTGGCATTCACACGTCTAAGGTCTTTTTGGCATATCTGGTGTGGGTATAAAAGGTTTCCATTAAATCTCGTAAGCCTTTTTAACTATTATAAATAAACCACTAAAGTAAAACAAACAAATCAGTTATAAGAACTGAAAAGAAAGCTTGAAAAAAAATTAACATTTTCTAAAAGGCAAACACTAGAACACACTTCCAAATACTTTTCCTAAAATACTTCTTCAACCTGGCATCAAATTTGAAGGGCATGGTCATATTTCAATATGAAGTCATACTATATTTTCAACCCTTCTATGTTGGCAAGTTAAAACTAATGTTCCACCAAGACTTCGGGATAGGGAGATGCATCTCTGGGGTGATGCACAGGGGGGGCGTGTGAGAGTACCCTCAAATTTTAGGTAAAATTAGGGGGCAGGGGGATATGGGGGTATATAATTTTTTTAATATATATATATATATATATATATATATATATTTTCAATAATGAAAGCATAAATACATTGATCCGTACATGATTGAATTAAATAATGAAATACAATGATCCATACTCATCATTCATACTAATACATACATCATTCATTCATACACCACGAGATTCAATAATGAACTAGATTGATCCATATTCATCATTCATTATTCAACATTCTAGAATCTAAATTGATTTAAAAATTAAATTCATCATTCATCATTCTAGATTCTAAATTGATTTAAAATTTAAATTCGTGATTCTAGAATCTAATTAGTACTAACCAAAATAGACTATAGTAGATACTTAAGCCTGAAGATTGGAATAGTAAATTGATATAACTCAAACTCAAAAAAAGTAAAGAGTGAAAGTCAAAGAATCAGTCTAAGGTCATCCATATCTAAAGTCAAGACTCGAAAGTTAAAACTGACGATTAAAAATGGCCAATGAGCATTTTAGGAGTGCCATGGAGGAGGAGGTGCAACAGTTAACTGGTAAGTCAAATAGTGCTGCGCAGCAAGCTGAGTAGACATAAGCTTGGTAACTCGAATGAGTGAGTTAGAGATTGCAAATTAGTTTAGGTTTTGATATTTGTTATGTGTTGTTCTTTTTAATTTTAATTTTTTTTATGGTTGTTTTATAATTTTTTTTAATTTCTATATTACAACAGTTACTAGAAAAAAAATTAAGCAGAACATGGGAAGGGGCAGAATTTAAAAACTATTCTAATCCATCAAAACAATCTGCTGCTCAATCTAATATTATCGGGTTAATCCTAATCATCAAGTTTAGCATCTAATGCTTATCACTATGTAGCAAAGTTGCCAGACTTGGTTGGGCTGGGACTTGGCAAGACTCAACGACTCAGCACAGACCCAGCAAAGAGAAAAAAACTCAAAACATGGTAAATTTTGAGCACAAACCAATCCATATAAGTTATAAAACCACAATCTATGCAGAATTTCAAAAGATTATCTCATAAAATACGATGACACAACATTTGACACTCGATATTTGTATGCAAAATAGTGAACTGAAATTCCACGATCAAATTCACAAATAGTACTCCATTCAGCTACATAACTCATAGTTTCATAACATAATTAGATAATCAAGGTAGACAATGTCTCCAAGTCCAATCTCAAGCCTCATTCATGACTACAAAGATGCCAAGAATAAGCCCTCAAGGAGTTAGCCAAAATCTCTAGACTGAAGCAATAATTGTGGTGCAAACGTATTTGGTGTTTCCATTAGAGATAATGAAACACTAAAGAGACCCTGAGTCTCTTCATCAAGCCTGTAGGATGACATCCCATCCTACAGGCCTACTAGTATAAACTTTAAAAAAAATGCAAGTTGATAAACTAAACAGTAAAACCTGAATGTGTAATTGCCCACTTACATGAACTTTGAATGCTGAGAGGGTGAGACGACTTTACTCAGCAGCTAGTGATCATTGATGATGCTAAAGCCTCCTTCAATTTCCCTCATAAATGATGATGTACTCAACCCGCTCACAGTGACAGCACACAACACTCTTCTAAGGAAGAAATGGCTCTTAAAAATATATGGAATGATAAAGAATAAGGGGAGAAATGTCTTTATAAAGACTTCCTGCCCTCTCAAACACTTCATTTCCCTCCTAAAAATCACAAGTGTGGGGTATTTTTGGTCACTGTCATTGGGTCAGCTAAGCCTGGGTCAGACTCCCGAATCTAGCAAGTCTGGCAAGACTCCGCTAAGCCAAAGGGGAGCCTGCCAGGGGAGTCGCTGGGGAATACTCGGTCCAGAGCTGACTTGGCAAGACTCAGCCAGACTCAGGAGACTGGGAAGAGTATGAAGCACTGCTATGTAGCCAAAGGATATATGCATTTTATGGTACTTGTCTACAACTAGATAAGCAAAATTGTTGGGCAATCCAAATAGAAGTCTTCTACATTTGCATAAATCTATAGGACATAACAAAGAGGACTGAACCATCTATCCAAAATGAACCAAGTAAAATACAAAACTTTGAGTCGACTCAGCCAATGCAACAATTTCATTATTTTGTAGATTCTTTTACTTTTACATAAAAAAAACTAGTTTGCATTGTTGTTTTTTTTTCTATGTGGTTCATGAACCCCGGAGATCGATGACCGCTACATCCCCAAAATATTTGTACCAGGCAGATCCATCTGAAGTGACCACTTACTGCCTGCGCAACCACGGAGCCTAGCCTCGAGAGTGTTGACAGCATCGAACCCATGCCCTCTCAATAACAAAGCTGCTTTATTGACAAGACTCGACCAATTGAGCTAACCCTAGGGGCTTAGTTTGTATTGTTGTTACAGTAAGAAACAAAAATATTTATCACTTTCTGTGATTATATTACCAATTTTTTGCAACCAAAATATTGATGATGGTGCACAAAGCAGTTTTTGTAAACTATGAAGTTAAGTTTAGTTGTGCAAAAGTTTGTAAAGAGCCTCTCAGAAGCCAATCCCTGCGAGCTGGAATCAACCAGGGCATTATCAAACTCATTCCTATGGCAAAAGACCTAGTGCTAAACACCACCTGGAGACCCATAACTCTTTTAAACACCTTTTAAAAAATCTTGGCCAAGGCATCTGCCTTGTGCATCAAGCATATTCTTCCAAAGAGCATTCGCCTAGAACAAACAAGGTCTATTTGTGGGCAATATATCCTTGACAATTTCAATGCAGTCTTTAAAGGCATAGAATGTGCCCATCATACTAGCCTCAATGGCTTGTTTGTCAAAATAGACTTTGAGAAAACTTATGACCGGGTGAAGTGGTCCTTCATTCAGCAACAAGTGACAGCAAGGAGGCAATCAATCAGCAGCTCCACTGAAGGTTGAGCTGAGGAAGATAGCTCTTAATTGCCCAAAGCAGAACATGGCCCCCCTCAAAAGGGGTGCTTTTGGGCTTGGTGCTCTTGATTAAATGGTAGTTCCAAACCCTTATATATAATAGAGCCCAATGGAAACATCGCAATTCGCTCATTCCTGAAATCCTAAAAATTGTTATGTCTGATGCATTTTGAGTGGAATCTGAAATTTACTTTCTCCATATGAAATAAAATGAGGTCAGAACCACTCTCAAACATCCTAAGTCAATTAATAGGGCCCTAGGGTTGAATGTTGAGCTTTCCCACTCATAAATTATTGTTTCAAGCAAAATTAAGGGGGAGCACCTAGCCCTTTTTTAGGGGAGCTGCCCAGAAGCACCCCTTTTGGGGAAACACATCCCCACAGTAGGGAAACGTTTCCCCTGCGTCTCCCTGTGTCTCCCTAAAAGGGGGCGTGGGGAAACGTGTCCCTAACTTTCTAGGAAGCTAGGAGGATCATGTTGTTGACAAATAAAAGCAAGGAGATCTAGATGTGGTGTAAAAGGTAACCATTGCCTTTTTGCATGTGCTTCCTAAGAGAGGACTACAACTCATCAATGCAGATCCCAAAGAGAGTTTATGAGAGGTGACAGGAATGCTTGAACCCAATGGTGCTCCTAATGAAGTCCGAGAAGTTGTGAAGAGTGAAATTGACCAAGTATCAACTCATATAGTCTCATGATGGTGACTAGAAGGGTCTCTTAAATACTAATGTCACAAAGCCTTTGGAATAGGGTTCTCTCAAAAGTTCACAAAGAAACATAAGAATTTCAAACAACAATGTCAAGACCCAAGTCTCCTTAAATAATTGCCTGTAGAGTGATGATGCAGTCAACAGGCTAGTATGTTTCACTAAATCTTGCCCTGTCCTTTGGCCTTGAGGTGCCTCTTATCTACGTCAATTTGCCTCTGCTGTCCTTCAGGGGCCTCCTCTATAGTTCAATGTATAACCACATATGAAGTACCATGCCATTGATCCTGGCGAAAGTGTGTTCAACCATGACAGTTTTGTAATTGTTGTGGTTTGAAGTAATCCCTGATATGGCGGAACCAAGATAGAAACAACATGATTAAACATATCAACAATGTGAAATTTGAGAGAGTGAATACCATGTTTGAGGAACTCAGACTGAAATCTCATCAGCGGCCTTGGTGCTGCCAATGAATTTGATGACTCCTGATGTCACCATGGGAAAACATATGCCAAGAAGAGGGAGGAGAAGCAATGTGGACTGGGGGCTCCCCAAGGACACCATAAAGAGAGGAAGCATGTGAGAACAAGCATTGGTGATCCAAGTTCGTTAGGAAAAGGACATCTGAGAAGGCTTTTGGTGAACAAAAAGGGCTTGGAGAAAAAATACTTTTGATCTCATGTTAAGTTGCAAATTAGAGGGCAACTTAAGCAATGGAAGAACAGGAAAGAGAAGAGGCTTAGCTACATGCCTATCGTACATTCTATGCTTAGAATTATATATCAGTTATAGACTATCCATTTAGTTTTGTACCTGTCATTTGTTGTTTATCTCCTGCTGCACCATGAGCTTCTACTGGCATGCAAGGGCAACAATACTGCTGATTATTAGCATTCCTGGCATTTGCAGGTTGCAAAAAAGTGGATGTACAATCTGTTGAAATGGGTGCATACATGTTGCTAAAGTGTGTATCTGTGCCCAGTTAGGAACTTGGCGCACATAGTAGGAATTCAGTGACCAAATTTTATAGAAGTTTTGTGGGAGGCTGGCAGGGGCGCTGCCGCTTGAACCCTGTGGATGGTCTCGGGCAAGTGGACATAGACACTGGAAGTGCGAGTTTGTCAAGATGGAGGATCCTGGTACAGAGGTTGGGTGGTTCTTGACCTGTGTGATGCTGGTTGTGCTCAGATCAACTTTGTACTGGGAATAGAGAACATTCATGATCTTGATTGCTTTGACACATCTGCCTACTCCAATGGTACTTTTCTAAATTTTTATGTGCCTTGCAAAATTGCAGCTTCTCATTTTTTGTGCATGTCAGTGCATGAATTGCCCCAAGTTCACCTTTCCCTGTCCTTCAACTTAAATCTGAACTGGAAAGTTGGTTGTAATTCCGTGGAGGCATTGATTCAGTGGGAGTTATTTTGACGGTATGGACTTTTGTTTTGAGACCGTGTGGAGTAAATAAACTTTATGTTAAACATTTTTGATTATTTTCTGTTGAATTCGCTGGTGTTGCTCCTGGAAAATTTGGAAGATGCCAATCCGGTCATAATATGTTGTGCACAGGGGATTCTTTTGTTTTGATTTTAGTCTCCATGTAAATGCTTCAATCATTTCAAAACATTTCCCAAGTCAATTTTGTTATTGTCTTGCATATCTCAACAAACGTGTTCCCACTGATTGGCACTAAGACTTGTGTTCTTTTTGCAGGTTTGTTCCATATAGGCTTTGGCCAATCTTAAGAAGGGTTGGGTGGTTCCCTGTGTATTTCCATGGCATTTGAATGCCAGAAGGGATGGCAGGTATCTTCTGGTTCAGCTAATGATGCTTGGAATGAAGAGATGGTGTCCTGCCCGGAGCTTCCCAGTCCTCATTCCTTACGAGTAAATGAAGTAGAGATTCAAACTAAGACTAGCAGCAAAGCAGAGAGATCAACTTATGCATTAACAGATATTGATCACAATGGCCATTGCTCATTTCTTGAACTTCCTCCTGTACTAATATCGGAGATCCTCAATCATCTCAATGCAAGAGAACTCAGCATTGTTTCCTGTGTATGTGTTCTTTTCCGGAGGATTTCCTCAGATAGCCATGGATGGAAGGAATTCTATTGTGAGAGATGGGGGCTTCCTGCACATCGAAAACCTTCTGAAACATCTGCCATACCACCAGAAAAATCATGGAGAGAGCTCTACCTTGAGAGAGAAGCTCGTAGCAAGGCTTTTCTAGGCCGATTTAAAATAGATGTTTTCCATGGCCATACTGAACCCATACGGTCTGTTTGTCTTCTGGCATTTGCAAATCTCATTTTTACTGCAGGATATGATACAATGATCAGAATGTGGAACATGGAGGAAGGTTTTCTGATTGAACAGTCACGGCCACTTCGTAGCACTATACGAGCCATAGCAGCAGATATGGAGATGTTGGTTGTGGGTGGAACTGAGGCTTTTGTGAGAGGTTGGCGAGCAATTCCTGAGCTCCCTCATTTGTTTGACATTTCGGGAATTACAGGTCAGAACACTGAATTTTGCCTTCGTGGACATGTTGGACCCATTACATGCCTGGGTCTTGACTCTGCCAGAATTTATAGTGGCTCTTGGGATATGAGCATTCGTGTCTGGGATCGAGCTTCTTTGAAGTGTCTGAAGATTTTCAAGCATGGAGATTGGGTGTGGTCACTGGTTGTGAGAGGCCCTCAACTTATGAGCGCTGCAGGCAGTGACATTTACACATGGGATATTGAAACAGGACACCAGATGAGGGTGAGGCTAAATGTCCATGTTGGCAATGCATACTCTTTGGTATGCAGTCGATCTGGCCATTTGCTGTTTACTGGAGGTGAGGATGGAGCTATTCATATGTTTGAGGACCGATCTCCCCGTCATCACACTAGTCATTCTGATGATGATGTTATAGTTAATGATAAACCAGTTGCTTCATGGGTTCCTCATTCCTGCCCAGTTTATTCACTTGCATTTGAGGATCCATGGCTTGTCTCTGCATCTGGGGATGGCAAGCTTGCCATGATGGATGTCAGGAAGCTGCTAAAGTCAAGCAGTAATTTCAAGTCTGAAAAAGCTGCTAATAGTCGTCAGTGGAAGAACACTGCAATTGTAACATTGCAAAATGTGGAGCCACCTCAACGGTTGCTGCATGGTTTCTATCAAAACTTGTATTCTGTAGACATTGGTGCTGAGAGAATTGTATGTGGAGGTGAGGAGGGAGTTCTGCGGATGTGGGACTTCACCCAGGCTTTGGAGATTGAACGCAGAGTGCAGGCCTCAAGGAATGTGCGTTTGGAGAATAGGTCAAGGAGGAAAAAGGCAAATGCAGAAAATGATAGCAAAGCTAAGCAGGTGGATCCTTGCTCCATTGCAGCTAAAAGCTGTGAGAGACATGGCGGGGGAAACAGGGTTTGGAAAAGGCGCAATGAGACTGGCAAAGTCCAGGCTTAGATTCAGTTTAAAAGCTACTTGGGGGCAATTTACCCTTTATTAGCTTAGGCTTAGATTAATTATGAAAGCTATTCGGGGTTCTTTGCCCTTAGTTTGCTGAAAGAATAGGCTTCTAATTTTCACAATGTCCAGTTAAATGTTACATTCAGGTTAGAATATTGCATTTAATCTCTGGCAGATTATCCGAAAGCTCTTATCATAAAGTATGTGTGGTTTGGAGTGAGGAGACCACAAGATTTTATCTATCAGTTCCTTCTAATTGAGGAAGTGTTACTCAATAATCATGGAGGCTACAACACATTCCAGCCACAAAGCTGGAAAGAGCACAATAAAAATAAAAGCAAACATTGAATCTTATCACTGTTGTGGATTTTGTCCTTAGAATGACATGAGACATTCCAAATATGATGCCCAATCTGATATGTTGGCTCTTCTAGCATGGATGCAAAGAGAAAGCAATTACAGTACTTGATCTGTTTTTTATAATATAAGACTATATTTTGCTAAGAAAACAAAGGTATACAAAAAAGCCCACATGCATTACATATCGAATATCATTCCTTCGGGAAATCCCTAAAAGCCAAGTGTATGTGGAGACTAATATCAAAAGAGGACCTCTGGAATCAGATTCACATTCAGAGATATATTGAGCCCAATTCAGCAGAAGACTGGATTGGAAACCCAAACAAGTCAATCAACAATGCATCCATATTATTGAAAGTACTGACTATAACATTCCCTTTAATAGGCAGATTGCTGGCATGGAAGGTTTGCAATGAGGCTAAGGCGAAGATCAGTATAGACCCATGGATAAGCAGTGGAGCTGAGTACAAGCTGCCAGAAGCAGTGATAAACTCTCTTCAATCTAGACCAGGCAGCTGGACCAGGAAACTCCTCCATTTTCCAGCAGGATTGGAATAGCGCTGAACAGAGAGACGACTCAAAGGCCAAGAAAATATTCAATCAAAAGGATTTATAAACAAATCAAAAGTGTGCCATGCCTATATAAAAGACTCTGATGATGAACATGTCTGGTCTAAAATCCAGCCTTGGGGATTTACACTCCAAAGTTAGGATAAGAATCGTGTACCCTGGACAGACCAGAATGCACACTCTCATGGTGGAAGCGCATCTGGATAAGAACCTTTCAAAAGTTCATTATTTACATGCAGTTGGCAATCTTAAATAGAGCACCCACATAGGAAGTTCTTAAGAGAAGAAATGGATCAAGTCCAAGCAAATGTATCATGTGTAAAAGAGTTGAAAAGAACATAGACCACTTACTGATATTCTGTCCTTAATAAAGGAAATCTGGATGGTTTGACAAGGATAAAGGACTGTGGACAAGGAGGTTATGCTGAAGAGTGCTCTAAAAAGTGGTAGCAAAACTCAGTCCTCAAAGGCCTTCCTCTAATAGTATCATGGGGAATCTAGAAAGATAGAAATGTTGAAATCTTTGAAGACAGGTATATAACTCTTTCAATGTGCCTTCCAAGGTCAGTCAATCTTCTCAAACTTCAAAGCTTTTTCATCAACCCCAACACAGAAAAAGTTGATTCGTGCTCCTATGGACAAATCTGGAACATGGGGATTACTTTGATGGAGCTAGTCAAGGTACCCCCCAAAAAAGGGAAGCCATACGTGTTCTCTATCTCAATAACTCTCACTGTATCAGATTTAACACAGATTTAGGTGAGGATCAAATAACTACACCGAGCTTATTTCCCTAACAATACTCTAAAAGCTAGCAGCCCACAGTGGCATTTAAAAAAATACCAGTGTTTGTTGGCTCATTGTTGTTAGATAGTGTACCCCAGATCATCTTCTACTAGGTTGGAGCACACATAGCAGATCTGGGCACCTTATATTACAGCAGCATTACACAAATCCATGCAGCATTAAATTCCAAACAGCATAATGATCTGTTGGTGAGAATGCAGCAATAAATAGATAGTAGGAGCACATCACAAATTTTACTATTCCAGCAATAAGGGCACACACACGCATGTATGGACCAGCCATAAAAAGAATAAGATAATTTTATCATTATACTTCAGGTTAAAGATAAAGTGCTAAAGTTAGATGAGTCAGTTCTGTTTTATTTTTCAGTCTTTCTGAATTCATTTTTTATCAGTTAGATAGAGCACAGATCCAGAGATCTAAGTAATATATCTATTTTTATAAACCCTAGGTGTCACTTATAAGAAAGAGTGAGAGTATGGATCTGTAATAGGGTTAGTTTCAGTTCTTACACAAAATCCTTTCTAGCAGATTTTTATTCAGCAGTATTGGAATAGCAGTAACAGCTGTTTTTGACATTGATCTGTGTGTTCCAATGTATGTATTCCAACTGTGTTTGTAGATTTTAGTGAGATTCAGATTGCAGTTTTGATTAGCCTTTAAATTTAGACAGTGTTAGTTTCCACTAGAAGAAGAATCTGTTTACAATGAGTTAGACAAAAATTCATAATGGTATCAGAGAAAGGTTTGTTGAAACATTCTAAAAATCCTTGAATAGATAGTAGCACTGCTACCCATGAAAGGGAGCTGTCAGGAGGCTCCAGGGATCGGATGCTGTGATCCATGCTTGAGAAAAGCACAGTGAAGTTTCAAGTTGTCGGGTTCTTTGTTAGGCTGCTGATCTGTCTTAACTTTCGTTTAGGCGATATTCCAATGCAGTAGTATGGCTACAGTCAATCTCAAATACATGGACAGATTGGAAGGTCCCTCTTAACTTCATCCCAGGGAAGTCTCAGGTAACCAGCCTGCATCCATCTTAACTACAGATCTTCCAAGCATTTGGCGGGATCAAATTTCTTTTCACTCTAAAAGAGGTTTGCACCTCAATAGATTTGATCCCTCTCGACACTCGATAGATCTGGAGTTAAGATGGATCTAGAGTGAGAAATTATTCTTACATAAGAATACCATTAGCAAAACCATGGGTTGTCAAAACCACCAACAATAAATTGACTATTTTACCTCAAGTTTATTTTAATTATTAATTTTTTTATTTTTTTATTTTTTTATTTTTTTTTTTAAATTTTATTTCATTTCCATTTTATGCAATTTGACTAAGTCAAAATGTTTACATATCAAGACACGACATTACAACATCTCTTCCATACCAGGCTGGTGAGCGCCTCTAGGCACAAAGATATTGTTGGAGTAGGATTTGTCTAACTTCATTGAGAAACTGGTTGTAGAGCCTCCCAAACCTGTGTAATTAGTAAATCATAAAAAGAAGATGGCCAAGGTCAAGTGAGTCATACTTGAATCTATGAAGGATCATTAGATCCCTCACATCACCAAAAAGACCACAATAAAGTACATGTTTGATGCTCTAGTCACTCTATCAGAGTGAGAACAACAAACAGAAGACATTCCTAAGAAATAAGCTTAATCCCTGCAAATGAGTAAAAGGATATTGTAGTTTCCTACTTAATGAAGATTATTGATCTCCATGATCAGCTTGCAGCAATTGAGAGGAGGTGAAGGGTGAAAAGCTAGTACTCATTGCATTAAATAGGTCCTGTTCTTTTTGGAAACTTTTTGGCTATGACATCTAGGCCAAAAAAAAGTTAAAACTTCCCATTTTGAAGAGGCTATGGAATGACTTCAACTAGAAGGAGCAGAATGTTGTCCCCATTAGTAAGACGAAGAAGGGCAACAAGAAAAGAGGAACTAAGAAGGGTTAAAAAGGGAAGAAAAGAAGCCAGGTTCTTGTAACCAGGGAAGGAAGGACTTGAGCCACATCAAGTGCTTCAAGTGTCAAATGTTTGGGCACTTCGCTTCCAATGTCATCAAAAGAAGGGGAAGGGAAAGAAACTTGTAAAGAGTACAAAAGCATCAGCTCAAGTGGATGAGCTTTCATCCAATCTCGAGATACACTTCTCAATGGTCTCATGCCTGTCATCTGACATCATGTCTGATGTGGACTGGTATGTGGACAGTGGAGCCTGCAAACATACAACCTCTAACAAGAGTACCTTTAGTAGAACTTGGTGATGATGCCACATATCCAGTTGCAAGAGTGGGATCCATCAAGTGATATCCTTAAGCTTACTAAGTTAATGATGTTTTGTATGTACGTAGCTTAACTAAAAATCTCTTTCCAATTTCAGTGATGATAGATCCTACATATATGGCTAACTTTGAAGATCAACAAGTCCTCATCCTAAATTGCAAGGGAATCCTATAAGAACTTTAGGGTATGATAGTGACAACATGTGTGAGCTTTGACAAAAGAGACTAGGTCACTTGCACTAGTGAATGTTGCCAATCTTGAAAAACATGGTGTGGGCATTGCCAATCTTCAAGGCTGAGAAGAAAGGAGTGTGCAAAGGTTGTGCACTTGGCCAGCATGTAAAGGATGTTTTCCTGGCAGTAAACATAGGTCAAGAGGGGTTTCTGACCTAATCAACTCAAATGTATGTGGGCCCATCTCTTCAACTTCCTTATCAAGTAACATTTACTATGAATATTTTATTGATGATTCTTCTAGGAAGTCCTAGACTTAATTCACAAAAACCAAAGGAGTTTGATACCTTTTGCATGAAATCAAGAATCAAGAAAATGTTGATAGTTCCCTACAACCCTCAGTAGTTTGGGGCCTTGATTCATGATCTAGTTCTGCTCATGTGTCTCTGTGTATACACATGTCTCATCATTGTCTATATTTTCAATAGGTATCCTCACAGAATTTTGAAGGATAAGACTGGAGGAATTCAGAAGCCTCAAGTAACACATCTTTGAGTTTTTCAGTTGTCCTATCTACATTCATATTCCAGATGGGAAAAGGACCAAGTTGGAACCTTCTAGTTTGAAGGGCATTTTTGTAGGTTAGAGTGAAACCTCAAAAGCTTATAGAATATACATTCCATCTCAACATAAAGTAGTTGTGAGCAGAGATACCAAGTTTGAAGAAAATGCATGGTCCTCTAAGTCTCAAGAACCTCCAATAGTGACCATGGAGGCAGAAGAGCTTGGTATCCCAAAAACAGATCTGCAGAAATAAAAAAGATCATGAAACGCACACTTAGATCAGCAAGCTTTTGGAACTGCAAGGGGTGCCTCTTTACCTTCAAGTTCAGCTAGAAAGCCTAGATGGCTAATCTAGACATTAAAAGAGGCAACAGAGTAAGTTGGTGCTCCAACTACTTCCCTTCAAATAAGCCACCCTCCTAAAAAGTTCCCTAGTTATGTTACACTGATATCTTTCATTATTGAAACAAAACCTTCTAGTAACGGCAGTAAGGAAGCAAGTACTGCAAAATGCCATGATGGAGGAATACATCTCCTCCTAAAGAATGATGGGTAGGAGATAGTGCCTAGACTAGTGGAGAAGTCAGTATTTGACTCTAGTTTTTCTTACAACAATCATGCATGGTTAAGCATGCACCAGATAGCAGCATATAAAACTGCAAAGCTCGGTTTGTGGCTGGACGGTTCTCCCATTAAAAAGGAGTTGACTATGAGGAGACTTTTGCTCTTGTTACTAAATATACCTCTATCAGATTTACTATGTCTTTCACAACAATCTTCCATTGGATTTTATATCAAATTTATGTAAAGACAACATTTCTTAATAGGTTGATTAAGGAGTTATATGAATAAACCAACCAAGAGGCTTTTAGGTGAATAGGCTTGAGACCCATGTTTACAAGTTGAAGTAGGCCCTTTATGAGTTGAAACAGGCACCATTTGCATGGCACTCCAAGATCGATGAGTAACTTTCAGATTTGGGTTTCACTGAGACAGATGCAGATTCTAATTTTTACAATTTGGTAGATCATTCTAATCTGCTTGTTTTAGTCCCATATGTAGACAATCTTACACTCACAGGAAGTTAAAAGGAATCCACAAACTGGTGCAGGGCAAAATTGGCAAGAGAATTTGTCATGACTTGAAGCACTACTTGCTGGCTCTAGGGGTGTAGCAAAGTGCAGGTGAAGTGTTCCTTGGACAGAAAAGGTATGTAATTGAAATTCTTAGAAGATTTCAAATGATGGACTGCAAACCCATGGCTACTCCAGTGTATGCAATTGAAATTCTGATGAGATTTCAAATGATGTACTGCAAACCCATGGCTACTCCCCTGTGGTAGTAAATCCATTGTACTTTGCTGATTCTAATTCAGATTTGATGAACATCTGTATACAGGGAATTGATAGGTTTCCTCATGTACTTATTTAACACAAGGCCTAACATTTGTTTTGCAGTCAACACTTTCAGTACATGGTGCAGCCTAGGCAAGTTCATCAGGTTGCCACAAAACACAAGTTCTAATACTTGGAAGGGGGCAGTACATTTTACACTGAGATATGTTAGTGATGCAGCTTTTTATTCAATGATAATGGAATAGCATTAACAGGGGTTCTCGACAGTGATCTACATGTTCTGTGCATGTTTTCTAACAGTGTCCGTTTATAGGCTCAAACGACATTCAGATTACAGTTTCGATTAGCCTTTAAATTCAGACTGTGCTACTTTCCTGTAGGAGAAGAATCTGTTAAACAAGTGTTACTAAATTCATCAGTTGTTAGTAATTAATTGGATGAATGGCAGTAGTAGAAGATGAAATCAAACGTTCTGTCCGTTTTTATTTCAGAGTGCTTTGAACATGTCTACAAAGAATTAAATGGTGAAGCAGACACCTTGAGGAAGGAAGGACTACAGTTGGCTGAGGGTTCAAGGTTATGAAGTGAAATCAAGGATTGTCATATCTTACACGAACATATTTCTGCATCCTCGAATGGGGATTCTTATGACAGTCAGTATTCTGAAGATGATCCAAGTGCCTCAAAAGAATAATTCTGAATTTTAGAGAAGTCACATGACCCTTCAATCAATATCAATGCCTTCTTCAGGCTTAGCAAAGAATGTATATTTTCGTTCTGATATTTCTCGAAGCTTAAAGCATTTACAGAATGTATCTCTTTATACTCAGATGAAATAAAAGATTAGAAAAATTGAGGGAAAATATATCAATATCAATCGATATGTAAGCCAATAAATGCACCAAAAAAAACACAGATTGAAAAAATATGCCTGCTGTGAGTCTGTGAAAGCAAATATAAGCAGCACCTCTTCTGGAAAATGTGAAGCGGAAATACAAAACAAAAAAGACATCGTGATAAGAGAATATGGGTTGAGAGGGACAAAAGAAATCAAGGCTTAGACTCACCTCTATCCGATTGCATATGAGGATCTGAACCAGCCGCATCGGTTATCCAAAAATGCACCTTTGTCCGTGCACCGATCAAGTCAATCCGCCGCCTGGAAAGAAAAATAGCACAATGCAAATATTTGCAAATGCGTCTACCTGAAAAGGGGGCGCGGCGTAAGAGGCCCTCCTGAAACCCCTCGGAGAAGGATATATCTGCGGACCTGAAACCATATAACAACCCATTTTAAGATATAAATGTTTTAAAAAGTTAAAGAGCATTTTTGCCGACCCTAAAACCCTACATCGTATATAGAACTAGCATTTGCACAAACCGGTGCAACGTCATAGAAGTAGTGGGATATGGAAGTACGTTTGTGCAACGTCATAGAAGTAGTGGGATATGGAAGTAAGTAAAAGTAATATTTTAGTAAAATGTTAAATATGTGTTGTATGAATTAATAATTTTATTATATAATTAATAAAAGAATTAATAGAGAAGGGTTATTATTTTAAAATTTAGGATATAATTATAAAAAAAATAAAATTGAGAGGAAATATTAGTTTTAAGATCAAAAAAATTAATTAAAAAGAGCAATAGATTTTAGGTTTAATTCTAAAGCCTCAATGCGAAAGGATTATATTAGAACATCCTAAAAAGTCTTTTAAGAAAAATGGCGATTAAAACCTTTTCCAAATAAATTTTAAAGGTTTAAAGCATAAATATAATAAAAGCCGGCATATATATGTAAATAGTAATAAAGAGGTCGACCCCATAAAACTACCACGTTGCATATTGGGATCTCGCGAGTGGCGTTTTTGTTTTATTGTCCATGACCAAACTTCCGAAGCCTCTAACTTGCGACTTTATTTACACCATATCCATTCAATTTAATTATTTACACCATAACCATTGCAACTTTTAATGTCCATGACCAGACACACGTCTTTAAAACTTGTGATATGAAAGGCGTGACATGGCAACTGTGATATTATATTAAGGTGTGCTATGATGGAGCAGTCGAGTCTGCAACACGTATTGCAATCAGAGGTTTCAAAGTGACAAGGCTTCAAAAGTTGAGATATGGCGGATGCGATATTAATGGCCAAATGTGGAGAATTAATGGTTTTCGATAGAATAAACGCATTCATTATTACTAACGGTTTCTTGAGATTTCGCTCATAAAAGTCTTGGATTATTATGTAATCGGTTATTTGCTAAGTTATTCGCTCTGAATGTTAGTTACTCTCACCCTTGTGTTTCTCTTGACAAGTCAGTCCCAACAAGCATAATTCAACAAAAATGTCTTGGTCGACCAAACCCATGAAGAAACCTATTGTTCAACAACAATCAGTTGCTCTTCCCCCTGAGTTTGCAGAATTGCTTGCATTATTTACCGATACCACATGCACCTCAAACACCGGAACATCTACCTGGGAGGCCACATATCAACTTTTCGAAGATGAAGAGCCGAGAGTCACAGAAAGAGTAGTCATAGCCGAAGATTCATACCCGGTTTCTGATACTACATATAGTGATTCGGCCAATTCATTCCTCCACAGAATTGTTGCTCAGCTGAACATCCTTCCTTACATGGATATGATCACATGTGTTGTTGACCATCTAAACATCGCTGACAGAAACTTTATGACCAAGAGGAACACAATCATCGGCTCTTTCACCAACAAAGATTCGACTCGAATGTACCAGTTGTCGGCAGCTCAGAAGAAATATGATATGACTTCATTGAGAAATTCATGAAGGAAAATCAGGATCAATCTGAAGTCATCAAAGGATGGAGAAGAGATGCTAGCAAGCACAAGCGAGAAAATAAGGGTATGCATTCTATAGCTTCTCTTGTCGGTCCATATTGTTATGTTGCCACTATGATATGTAGATTATTTGGTTATGTCAATACCCAAAAGTTTTCAGACCAGTGGGTACCCTTGATTGATGCAGCTATGTTATGGACTGGGGGACTGTTCTATCTAATAATTTAAGTATCCAAATCCTAGATTATAGGAAGAACTGTAGTTTTTTTATTCTAGAAAACATTGTTCCCCCATTTTACATGAGTGCCTATGTAATGGATGTTATTTTATTTACTTCTGATTTCCCATCCATGGGATGTAAATGGACCATACAGGACCCTATGTCTATCCACGTTTATCATAGTATTCTCTGGGAGTCAAAATATAGGAAAAAGAGCATCATTCCTTTGTTAATTCTCATACAGAATACAAATTAGATGCATGGTGTGAAGGAAAATGAAATTTACAGGTTTGTGGTTGAAATTTATTGGTGTATCTATACGTGTATCTATAAGTTGTATTTTCATAGTCCAGGGGTTGGGAATACACAATTCCCATCCACTTGAGCTCAATTTTATCTCGCAAAACTTCATTGGGATCTACCTAAACACATATGCAAACATAGGTGAAAATGCCTTTCAAAAGTCTTTCCCTGTCTACTTTGACGAATCTTCCAATAAAATTGCCCACTTTTTCTAAGAGATCTAGATGGGTAAAGTGAATGGGAAAACTGGGAATCTTACCCATACTAGAGTAGTCATCGGCAACATAGTGAGAGGATTGAAGTTGGGAAACCATGGCTTCACTAGAAGACCAACTCATCCCCAAAACCATGGACCTTGGTTAAGGATTTTTTTCTTATCCTCAAGACATTTGAAGATCACCACAAAAAAACATGGGTCTACATCCACCCAAACCGACGTTCATCCAATCCTATCATAATCGAACAGAAAAACGCTACTTTTTCAATAGAAAATGGGGAATAAAAGTATCACCCAAGGATAATGACCATCGCATCAAGCGCTCAATCATAGGGGAGGAGCAATAATTTGACAATCACACGTCCTTGATTTCTATTGATTTAACTCTGAACGCTCACGTAATATTCTCTTGCTTGGCGAATTAAACACCACTGCATGGAATGGACGAGGATTGAGCCGAACCTTGGATGAAGCCCACTTCATTCTCATCTAAACACAAAACTATATATACGTCAAAGCTATTACAATAGATTCTGACTGTCAACACCTCGAGGTTCTGTTTATATGTGGCTACCTTTTATGGTTACTATTGAATGTGTGATTGGCAATAGTAATGGCAACTTAGGGCTGCCAAATTTCCTTCGATTCCCTCACTACATCCTAACGCAAATAGTTGTTCAATGCCTTGGTTGTCTTTCAAAACTGGTAGGCAGCGCCTTCTTTGATATTTCTCGATGGTTTTAATTCCACTACAATCACAACTTTCATTTACATAAACTTCGTGTTTTCGCACGAGCGACGATTGTTCAAGGTGAAATGTCACTTGGATGGTTTCAATGTTGTTGACCCATCATAACTAACTAACGGATATGCCCATTACAATTTTATACCACCCCATTATCAATATCAATTATGCATGGGAACCAATTAAAGCAACTTTTCACATTAATTTTATATGAGCATGAGAACATGTGTTAACAAGCAGCCCATAAAGCCTCATTTTGAATGCCATAGTCACTTAGAAGGAATTCCTCTTGTAGTAGCATCCTCCCTACTAAACTTTGCTAGTGCTAACATTAGAACCACCATTACAACAAGATATCTTTCTAGTGTTGACAACACCATTATAGTAAGATACCTCAAGAGAGACAGAAAATTTAAAAAGTATGATAGTAATACGTATCCAGAAGATGGTATTGAAACTAGTAATTGTTCACGAATCCATAAGATTGTAAGGTCATTCTCATTATCATAATCATTGTCATCATCATCACCATCATCCTTGTCATTGTTATTGCCATCATTACATTATCATCATAATCACCATTCATGCCATCATCATCATCATTATGGACATTGTTTGCAATTGTTCATAATTGTAGATGTTGTAAGAAATATCATCAACCCAAAAAATGTGCTCAGTGCTAGAAAAGGGTTGTTTAGGACACATTGATATACGTAAGAGAAATAACAACTCTATTTTTGACAGATGATCGATGATGATCATCATCACCACCATTATCATCGTCATTGTCATTTTTATCATCCCCATCATCATCATTAATGTAATTTCTATCGACATTGTTGTAATCATGCATCATCATCATTCATGCCATTATTGTTTTTGATGATGACCTAGATGAAAATCATGATCATGACACCAAAGATAATGCTTATGATTATGACAATGACAACATCTAAAATTGGGAAGATTCGCCAACGTCATTAGCATCGTCATCATCATAATCATTTCCATTATCATCATTGTCATTGTAACCACTATCATCTTTATCATCATAATCACAATTCATGTCATCGCCATCATCTTCATTTTCATCATTGTCAATATTATTGACATTGTCATCAATTGTTCATAATTGTCAATGCCATAAGGAATATCATCAATGCAGAAAATATGATGAGTGTTGGAAAAGGGATGCGAAAGCGAACATAGAAATGGGGGCAACAATAGAAGTAAAATTGGATGAAAAGTGGATACAACATAAGTAGATGCACAACAACATGAAAAACCTGACACAAAAGTGGATGCAAAAGTAGATGCAGTTGTCAATGCAAACTTGGATGCAAACATGAAGGCAAAAGTGGAAGCAAACATGGGTCCAATGGTAGGTGTAAAACTTGGCACAAATTGTGGTGAAACAAATGTGGATGCAACAACGGAAACAAAAGTATATGCAAAAATGGATGAAACAAAAGTGGATGCAATAGGGGATGCAAACGTGGAAGCAAATGTGGTTGCAATGGTAGGCGCAAGATATGGTGCAACAAAAGTGGATGTAACAATAGACAAAAAAAATATGCAAAATAAGATGCAAAAATGGATGTAAAAGTGGAAGCAAACATTGATGCAACAGGCAAAACAAAATTGGATGCAAAAAATGGATATAATGTAAGTAGATGCAAAAGTAGATACAAAACGAAATGCAAAACCCAATGCATAAACCTGACATAAAAGTGGATGCAGAAATAGATGCAAAAGAGGATATGAACATGGATGCAAAATTGGAAGCAAACGTGGATACAACAGTGAGTGCAAATTGTGGCATAACAAAAGTGGATGTAATGATAGATGCAAAAAAAGAATCAAAGTATGATGCAAATGAAGATGTAAAAAGGGATGCAAAAAGTGAAATTTAAAATGGGTGCAACAGTGGATGCAAAATTGTGTGCAAAAGTGGATGCAATAGAAGTCGATGCAAAAGTAGATGCAAAACGAGACACAAAACCCGATGCAAATCCCGGTCCAAAATTGGATACAAAAAGGGATGCAAAAATAGATGTAGTAGTTGATGAAAACCTAGACGCAATTGAGGATGCAAACGTGGATGCAAAATTATAATCAAAAGTGGGTGCAAAAGGAGGTGCCAAACTAGGCGCTAATTGTGGCACAAAAATATTATATGCAATAGTGGGTACAATAATAGATGCAAAAGAGGATGTAAATATGGATGCCAAACAAGAGGGAAAAGTGGATGCAACAAAAGTAGATGCAACATTTTATGCAAAACTAGACACAAAACACGATGTAAAACTTGGCGCAAAAGGGATGCACAAATAGATGAAAAAATGGATGCAAAAAATGATTTAAAAAAGGATGCAAAAAAGGATGCAAAAGTTGATGCAAGTGTAGGTGCAAAAAGTGGATGCAAATGAGGATGCAAAAGTATGTCAAACAAAATTAGGTGCCAAACTTGATGCAAAACCTGGAACAAAACCTGGTGTAAAGGATGACACAAAACTTGGCATAAAATTTGGTGCAAAACTTGGTGCAAAACCTATTGCAATACCTGGTGCTAAACTTGGTGTAAGATTTGGTGCAAAACTTGATGCAAATTTGTGTCAAGTTTTGCACCATATTTGATAAATGGATGCAAATAGCACCAAAAATGGGCTCTAGATGCAAAAAAAGAAGTAAAAAGGGACGCTAATCGCTGGTTTTGTTGTAGTGTCTTCTTGTCTTTGAATATCCTTTGGTTTCTTTCCAGCCATATGTGCCAGCAGATTAATTTGGGAAGGGCGAGCCAAGCTTCTTTGATATGGGGATTCTGAGCAGTGCCACCAGGGTACATACGCTTCCAGTTTGAGAACAGATCTGAGCAGTGATTAGGGGGAGCGAAGTCAATGCTCCATGGGCTTAAAGCCTCCTTCCAAAGGTCTGCAGCAAATTTACAGAAGAGCATCATATGGGAGGCATTTTCTTCATGTTCCCCACACAGCGAGCAGCGAGAGGGTCCTATAAAGCCTCTTTTCCGGAGCCTATCCTCTGTCAAAATTCTGTGGTGGCAAAGAAGCCAACAAAAGGAGTCGATTTTGGGGAACGTTGTCTGAGACCAGATCCCCTGCCAGGGCTTCGGATCAGGCGGGACATTAGGATGCCGAGAGAGCTGTCTATAGCCCTGCGAAACTGTATAACTCCCAGGGATCGGACCCCATCCCCGAATGTCTGCTTTCCTGCTATTCAAAGGGGCTTTGCCTTTTAGGTGGGAGAGGAAGGTAGCATAATCTTTGGAAAGATTCAACGACACCTCTAAATTTTTCCATCTCTGCCAGTCGTCATTCTCCCAGTGTGATAAATCCCACAGCGTTTTAATACCAGCTCTGTCCATCCACTCTTTCAATAAGACCAGAGAGCGATCATCAGCAAGGGGGTCGCTGCCCATAATGCGATCCTCCCAAATTTGGATGTGCTTTCCATTTCCAGGAATCCAGTGCGCATGAAGTTTAATTAAGGCGGAGGCTTTTTCACACAGTTTATGAATCATCGTTCCAGTGGTTATCTTAGGATTGTCCAGGCAGCGTGTTCTCTGCCCACGGAAGTATTTTTTCCACAACGCTAGTTGAGCCCAACCCGGCTTTGGGGCAATTATCCTCCATAACAATTTTGCGCCCATTGCGATATTTTGCTGGCTGAGATTTTTAAGGTTCAATCCACCTTCCATTCTGGGTAAAGAGATTATGTCCCAGCTTAATAAGGAAATTCTCTTCTCATTAGCTTTGCCGCCTTTCTAGAAGAATTTTCTTATATAATCCTCCATTTTCCCTGTGATGCCAATAGGAGCCATCATAACTGCTGCCTGATAAATGGGAAGGCTGTTCAAGACAACTTTTATTAGCACTGTCTTACCTACTAGATTGAGCCAGTTGTATCCCCAGGATTGAATTTTAGATTTGAATTTTTCCAACAGAGGCAACCAACCTCTGCTGAGAGCCCTTTTTTGGAAGATAGGGGGCCCCCGGTACTGGCTTGGAGCAATCTGGCTGAGGCATTCCAGCAGAAGACATGACATTTGCCTTTATTGAGGCTGCTTCCTGAGTCTTCACAATAGGCATCCACCACATCTTTAAATCTTTTAGCCAAGGCCAAGGAGGCAGCACCCAGCAAGAGAGAGTCATCCGCGAAAAGCGCATGATTTATGCTTTTGACACCTCTTGCGATGTTCAATCCCATTATTTCTTGTTCTGACTGCTTTTTATTCAAGAGGAAGCTGAGAACTGAAGCTTGGAGGACAAAGAGCAAGGGGGAGAGAGGGCACCCTTGCCTCAGCCCTCTAGAGGCTTTGAAGAAGTCAGTGGCCCTCCCATTCACCAAAGGGGCAATCCATGGCTCACTGATACAAGCCTTGATCCATTTGATAAATTTGAGGCCAAACCCAAATTTGTGCAGGACATCCAACAGAAATCTATGTCTCACCCTGTCAAAGGCGCTTTCAAGATCTAATTTGACGACCATTCCTTTCTCTTTCCGGGCCAAGCTTGAGTGAATCGCCTCTTGGACCAGAATAAAGTTGTCCACTATCTGTCTTCCCTGAATAAAACCCCCCTGATTCTCAGGGATAATGTCAGGGAGGATAGTTTTCAGCCTGTTTGCGATCACTTTTGTTATCAGTTTGTAGCCTATATTGCAAAGGGAGATAGGACGAAATCTGGAGAATGAGTTGGCGCCTTTTTCCTTAGGGATAAGGGCCAGGAAAGTCGAATTGGTGCTTCCCCCTATTTTCTGACAAGCTTGAGATTTCCGGACCATTCTGCATAAATCTTTTCCCACTATTTGCCAACAGTTCTGCAAGAATCTGGCAGTAAAGCCATCTGGGCCCGGGGCCTTATCAGGCTCCATAGCAAAGAGGGCAGTTTTGATTTCATTGTTAGTGACTTCTGCTTCCAAAAACTGGTTCTTTCTGGTAGAAATCAGAGTGGGAACCTCATTTATTGAAGTTGAAGTATGCCCCTGACCCTCTTTTTCACTATACAGATTTTTGAAATGAAGGAAGGCAGCGTTTTTTATACTTTGAATATCTCTGTGGTTGATGTTCTCTTCCTTGATTTCGGAGATGGAATTGAAATTTTTCCGAGCTTGGGCTTGCTTGTGAAAGAAGGATGAGTTCCTATCTCCTGCCTTGAGCCAAACCCTACGAGATTTGATCCTCCAGTACTCTTCCTCGGCCGAGCTTGCTTTGAGAAGTTTTTGCTGAAGGTCCGCCTCCTTTTCGAGAACTTCTTTTGTGATCTCTTCATTTTCCGAGTTCAGGTGATGGATCTCGAGACATTCTTGTAACTTTTTCCTTTCCACTGCTGGGTTGGGAAGAGATTTTACCCAGTTTTTCAATGCAGCTTTCACTCTCCTGAGCTTTTCCTCCCAAACAAAGAAGGCAGAGCCATTGACTGGTTGCTTCCAAGTATCTTTTACTAATTGCATAAAGGACTGTTCCTTGACCCAAAGGGGATTGAATTTAAAAGGAATGGGGCCTTGATCCATGTGAGCCAAAAGATCAAGTTTGATGGGCCTGTGATCAGATACACTACAAGGGAGAATATGCATTCTAGATTCTAAACCAAGAAGAAGAAAAGTACTTTGAACAAGAAATCTGTCTAACCTTGCAGCAATATGACCTGGACCGAGTCTTTTATTGGACCAAGTATACTTGCCCGACGAAGGTTTGATGTCGATCATGTCCCAATCCTGGAGCAGATCCTCAACCCATTCTCGCGCTGGATCCCTTACAATGCTTCCTCCACGTTTTTCAGCCAAAGTTAATGTGAGGTTTAGATCCCCGGCAATGATGATGTTTGCTAAATCATCAGAGTCTGCCAATCCTCTAATAGAATCCCAGCAGATCTTTTTTTCTCCTGCGCTGACTGGAGCATACACGTTAAAGAGACAGAGGGTCTCAATGAGTGTTGGCGATCTCTTTAACCCTTGAAAATTTGTTTGCATTCCAGAGGGTGCCCAGGCCTCCTGAGGCACCCCGGGCTGAGACAGCTTGCCCTTCACTTCTCTTCCACAGATTTTTGCCGATATGGAGGAAGGCCTTGTCCTCCATTTTAGTCTCCTGGATGAGGAGTATATCAGGAGATTCGGATCTTATCAGACTTTTGACGGCTTCTTCTTTTATTTTGCTCCCCATACCCCTACAGTTCCAGGAGACGATCTTCATCACTTGCATTTGGAATGGAGAGCTCCTTTAGAGCTCTGGGGCTGGTTTCTGGTCATCTTCGGAGTTTTAGCCAAGAGTTTCTCGAGGGTAGGTTGGCTTCCTTGCAGTTTGTCTTTATAGGTCTCCTGCTCTCTTTTTTCACGGGCAGATTTTCGGCCTCTCAATGATCTTCTAGCCGAGGTTTGCGATTCTCCTATTTCACCTTCTTCTTCTGAGTCCTCCGAGCCTTGCACTTCCTCAGCCTCTTCTGAGGGTATCTCTTCCGTTCTGTCTGCATTACTTTCGGCTTGCTTTGGTCCCGGGGGGGCTCTTTGTGGGGCGATCCTTCATTTTGTATCTCTATTTCTTGGGTATCCTCTAATGCTGAGCTTAGCTGTATAAATTTATTTCCTTGTTCTTCCATGTGAGGTGTTTGAAGCCCTGAGCCTGCTTGGGGAGCTTTACCATTGATATTTCCAGTTCTAGGGGCTTTGTTTTTGGTCCTTTTAACCTGCGTCCATCCTTCCTCCTTGCCTTTCTCCGCTTCACTATTTTTTGGGCATCCTCTAGCAAAATGGCCGTAGACCTGGCATTTCCTGCACTTGAACAGAAGCTGCTCATAATCCAGCTTTTGAACATGCGTCCAGCTTCCAACCCTAATCTTTATTGCCTCAGGCAGACCGACCTCAAGGTCAACTTCAACACAGATTCTAGCACAATCGTATTGATCTTTACTGTTTGCTCGATCAATGAATTTACCCAAGGTGTTTCCGATGTGCTTAAGGGACTCCCAGTTCCAACAATGCATTGGCAGATTGGGCAATCTAACCCACACAGGGACGGCTGTGGGGACGTCAACTGCTGGATCAAAGTCAGGCGTCCACTTATTGAGATACAGCCCCTGAGGGCCCATGAAATAGGGTCCATTACGGAATATCAGATCCTTATCTTCCTTTTCAGAGAATTCAAACAGGAAGAATCCCTTCCCCAGAAAATACGAAGTGACTTTGCCTTTTATCAGCGGCGCCCAGTTCCTTGCGACCCAGCTCTCTGTGGTTTTGGGGGAGGGCCAGAGTCCGGTGAACTGTCCCACCAAAGCACGCTCAGCCAAAGAAAGGGCGACCTGAATCGGTTTCTCAGGAGGAAGCGAGATCTCTGGGATATCATCCAAGCGTTTCACAAATTTCGCAGCCTCAGTTGTTTTCTTTTTTGGAAGAGAGTTCAGCAGTTTGATAAAGGCCTCGGCTTCAGAAAGGGGGGGCGCTGATGACTCCATTGAAGAAGCCTTAGCTCGATCAGATCGAGCTCACCCAAACCCCAACGGGCATAGTCCTTCAAGTCTACTCAGAGAAGATGCCTTTGGAGATCCGTCAGATAACAAAGGGGCGAAGCACCGCAGGGTAAGACCAGATCGCCTCGCAGATCGAAGTGCCTCGCGAGAGAAAGTCCTCCGAAACGGCCACAGGGCCGAGGCGACGGCCTCAGTCGCAGGGGATCAGCTGCAGAGCGGCGTTCAAGCGCGGAAAAAATAGACCTTGTTATCTTGTTATTACTACCTTGATAACATTTAATTTCTTGTGTTTGATTAGTGTGACGATGACAATGTTCAAACATCTTCACGAGTGTTGTTATACCTTGTTTGAGTTGAGTTTGCCATACTTACAAGCCTCATTGTTTGTTTGCTAGTTGATGGTGTTGCTTCTGTTTGAATATTTTTTCTTGGTTCTTTACCATCACCTATTTTCTCTGAAGCATTTACGAGGAGTTTATCATTGTGTGTCTTTTTTGTGTCTTTGCAACATCTTTTATTTTAGAGTTCAACCGAGTTCATTGAGGTTTTTTGGTTCTCATCTTCCTGTTTTTGGTACTTCCTGATTGGAGCGACCTTCTTTTCTATCCATTTCTTGGATCATCGTGGGATCTATAGTTTCAACTCCATACTTATCTTAGCACTACCATCTAAGTCTCCTTTGGAGAGAAGTTTTTTCCCTAAATGTTTTTCTCCTTTTCCCCACTTATGAAAGTTTGTACTTGGGTACCTAATTCAACCTTATTGCCATGACCCAATATTTTTTATGTTTACTTCCTACATTTTGCTTAAGGGGGGGTTTCAATGTTGGTATTTTCAATGTTCCTTTTCCCAATAAGCCGACTATAATCAGTTGTAAGTTCATGTCGTAGTTTTATCCACCTAGTTGTCATAACTACTTTTAGCTAACCCTAGCTCTCTCCCATTCTTATAAATGGAAGGCATTTCCGTGTATTTTACTTATAATGCGAGTATACAAAACTCTTATAATGTTATTGATTTCTTCTTTTAAATCATGTATAAAAAATGTTCAATATAAATAAAAATATTGAAACTAAACTTAAAATCTTAGCATTGATTGAAATTAAACATAAATTTTCAAGATTGATTATTGATTATACTGAGTCACAAATATCAATCCTATTACACATTACAATGTTATGCACTATTTTTTCTTTAAATATTAACAAAATGTGTTAATTTGACAAGAGAAATGCAATTTGAATATTGAAAACGACCAATGTTTTCTTATAGTTGGGAAATCAAGAGTAATTACGCCGAGAGGCACATTCATTAGCCCAGTACAAGGGCCATGTGTAATTTGGTTCGTGCTCAAACTAGAGTTGACATGTGTTCCTTTTAAAATAAAAATCAATTATTCTCTAAATTACAAAAACAATGTATGTTATATTTAAAAAAAATAAATACATATGGTTGGTTACTTTTAATTAAAAGTATTTGAAAACCCACAATCAAAGGCTTGTGGTAAAAATATTTTACTTTTACTCTTAGCCATAATTAAAAAATTTTGATATTCATATGAAGTAACATATTTTTACTCTAACTTTAAAGATATAAAGTAATTAAAAGTAAAAATATATTATAGTTCACTTTTGAGTGTGTGGAAGATGTATCATTCTTATACTTTTAAAAAAAATTCAATATATAATTTAAAAGTGCTACACATTTAAATATACCTAAATTAAAGTAAAAAACATTAAAGCTTTGTTGATGAATACATGGATAAACTGGAAACAATACTATTTTTTTTTTGTAACATTTTAAAATTTCAACGAATGATGATGTAGGACCATGCAGAGATATTTACTATAAAATGTGAAAAGATGAAAAACATAAGTTTTTAAATGTTTTTGTTTATTTATTAATATAATTATAAGTTTTTCATAAAATTATTAAACTTAAAATATTCAATAAAAACAACTAAATTTATTAAATACTAATGGTATAATTTATTTAATGTTTTTGTTACTATCATAAATTTTTGTTCAAGCAGATATACTATAACACTTAGATCTGAATTGTATATAGTCTTTATTATTAGCGTAAAATAAATAATCATCAAAATTATTGATGATGATGATGGTGGTTAACGTCCACTCAGACCAAACTTTGGTTTATTGGACGTGAAGAAAGACATTATTTAGTTTGATTTAAGATTTTATTCCTAAGCTCAAAAAGATAAGCCTCCCGAGTTCACTATAATTTTCACATCCTAAAAGGCTAGGAAATAATTTTTACATCCTAAAAAGCTAGGGAGATCAGTATTGCAACAAAGATTATGAAACTGAGATCTAATGTGGTTGTACGCGGGGCACTATAAGAAGAAGTGATTTTCATCCTATATAAAAAAAATATTATTAATTTTCATAAATTATAAAATATACATATATTATAAAATATATTATTTTTCTAATAAAATTAATAAAAATAATAATTACAATATAACTTTTGAAAAATTACCTTTAATTTTAAATTTAATCTCATCTAGCTTTAAATTTAATAGAATCTCCGCTTGTTAAGAAAAAATGACTCTAATAGGATCTCCACTCGTTAAGAAAAAGTTTATGAGTTATATAATATTTTAAAATAGAAAAAGTCCATGAGTTGAATAATATTTTAAAATCTATATGCATTAGGACGTTCAGTCTTTCACCTAACCTTTTCATTACTTCCCCGTAAGTTTACGTTTATATTAATTATTATGGTTATCTTGTAACATGAATTATATCACGAATTACGAGGTATGGGATTATAAGACGTTGAAAATTACACTAATTAATTTAGTTATATATATATATATATATATATATATTAAATTAATTAATTATATATATATATATTTGAATATGAATAATCTTTAATATTTATGTAATTTTATATTCAAGTTATATAGGGAGTTATATATATTATTTATATATTTATTTATTATTATTATTTTTTCATTAATTAATTTCCCTTAATTTTTTGGTAAATTTTTTTTCTATTTTTTATCTTATTCATTATGAGTATATTATATAGTTTTATAATGTTGACTATCTAATATTATTTAATAATTATATGAATAAGATTAAAATATTAATACTTTTAGAATATCATTTATTGATAGTATCCAATTTATGACTGTTAAAATTATTTTTTAATATTATATTAATTAATTTAGTTATAAGGGGTTATTATTTTTTCTAAATTATAACTGTTTACATCATTAATTTATTCAAAAATAAGTAAATAATAATAAGAATAATAATAATTGTTTAATTTCTTTCCCTACCTTTTTGGTCATTAACTTTTTCTATTTCTTACCCTCAGTCAAACTAGTTATTATCCCTAACGGCTAGTTAGCAACTCTTTACATCTATTTATCTAAATGCTTGGATCAGATTCCTCATCTTGTCTTGAAGATGAAACACACTAGCTGGTTCGAAACGCGTCGATAAGAATCTCTCTTATGTGATTCTTCTGAAAGATGTTAAGATAATTCCAAATAAATGTTAATAAAAAAAATTACAATAAATAAAAAATAAATTTCAAAGTTTTAATTTAAAAAATGGAAAATTATTTAGTAAGTTTGACCAAAATAATGCATGGTCCACCTAAAACCAATGCATAATACCTGAAGCCCAGGTATAATAAGATATTTTAATGTCCATGTTAACTAGTTTGTTTTAATGTCAACTTTATATAATAAATTCCAAAGTTTTACTTATTAAATGGAAAATTATTTAATAAGTTTGACCAAATAATGCATGGTCCACCATTCCGCACACCCATCGGGCTATTTCGATACCCCTGTTATTAGGGTTAGGTTGGGGGAGCCTTCCTCAGCATCAAAAAATCCAGCGGATCCATTACAAGACCATCCTACTGCGCCACGAACAGGGAAGAAGAAATCCAAGTGCATCAGAGCATCCGGGAAAGATTTCACTATTAAATTTGGCGAAGGTCTCACCATGGGGGATATCGCCGACAGAGCAAGCAAAGTACTGGTGGGTAGGGTTTGTGGCAGAACCTATACAGCGGATCGATTAGGGCAATGGGTGAAAGAGATTTGGGGGCAGATCTTCCTTCAGCTACCGGAGGTTCAAACTCTGCCTCGTGGGTGGTTTACGCTTCACTTTGCACTCGAAGAATACACGAACATGGCCCTGGCTCGATTTTGGCACATAGAGATGGCGTCGGTTTTGCTCAAAAGATGGAGCCCTCTTTTCGATCCTGAAAGAGAGCAGATCGGAGCAGGGCCTCTCTGGGTGAGGTTGCCAGGATTACCTCTACAATACTGGTCAGAAGAGGTGTTTATCAAAATAGGGAATACCCTAGGTACGTTTCTGGATTACGACAAATCCATTGTCCAATCCAAAAACCGAACATTAGCCCATATTTTAGTGCATCTAGACACTCGGGAGGGACTGGAAGAAAGGATAACCCTACAATGGAGGAATTTCACCCGGGTACAGATCTTGGACTATGAGGGTGTGCCATTTAGATGCTGAAGATGTCATAAGGTTGGGCATCTATTCAAAGAATGCCCCCTGGTAGTGAAAGCCCAGGAGACAACAGCAGGACAAGAAGCTGGCATCGACAAAGGAACTCCTGTCATCAGTAGGAAGCATCCAGAGGCTGGCCCAGAACCTCCCCGGAAGGCGACCTCATCCAAGCCAGTGCAGCACGAATCAGGAACACCTTCGGGACCACCATCCCCTCCTCTGACTCGAGCTCGGGCAGCTGCAGAAGCGGCTCGTTCAGCGGGTATTCCTCTTCCCTCATCCCCTAATCTATCTTATGTAAATGCATCTTCTGCACAGCATATGCATACTGCACCGATTTCACATTGTTTCATCTCCCTTGCCTCCATCACCTGCACACCTCTCCCTCATCACTTGGTTGATTCCACCACCCCCCCCATTACCCACCCGGTGAAATCCCCCTCACTCCCTCCATCTCCCTCGGCACCCCCTCATCCCTATAACCTTCGTTCGCGAACTCCCATTGGGGACTCTCATCTTTTCAACACAGGCCTTGGCCTGACACTACCTGCATCCTCTGCTAAACCACTTCGAGGGCGCAAATCATACCTCTCACATGCTATCCTTCGCGCTGGGGTAGAGGTGATCTTGAGAAGACAATCCTCTTTAGATCGGGTTCTTAGAGAAAAGAAAACCCTAGACATGGTTCCCCCATGAAATGCCTCTCCTTTAACTGCAGGGGTTTGGCTAGTTCACCCAAAAAACTAGCCTTTCATAGACTCTTCACTGCAGAACCGGTCGACCTAATCCTCCTTCAAGAAACCCTAGGGGAAGCACATCATACTACAAAGATTCTGCCGGCTCTATGCCCTGGGTGGGTTTTCACTACTCTGGATGCCATGGGTCAATCTAGTGGTCTGGCTATGGGATACAATCCCCATTCCATAAATCCCATATCGACCTGGGGAGGAAAGGGTTACATGGGTATTGATTTTTTCTCAGCAAAATTGGGAATGGATTTCAGGGTCATGAATGTTTATGGGCCGTGCCAAGGAAGGGAGGCCTTCTGGAACCACCTCCTCAATCTATCCTTGTCCTCTGCTGACAACTTCATTTTGGGAGGGGATCTTAACTTTTCTATTGGCTTTAGTGAGTCCTGGGGCTCATCGACTCAGATTGATCCACTCTCAGATACTATGGAAAACCTCCTAGATCAGGCCCAGCTCATAAATGTCCCTATGATAAAGCCCTTACCTACTTGAAGGAATAAAAGGGTTGGGGAGGCTGCCCTTGCCAGAAGACTAGACCGGTTTGTCATCAAGAATCAGTTGTTGCAACGTTTGTCTCATTATCGGCAGTGGGTTGGGTTAGGAGGCATAACTGACCACTCACCTATCTACCTGGAAGTCCCCTAACAAACCTCAAGGCCCCCCATTCAAGTTCAACTCTGTATGGCTACAAGATCCCTCCTTCATTGAGCTGGTCACTAATCATTGGACACAAAACCCACCCTCTCGGTATCATTCATGGGCTGAAGGCTTTTGTCAAAACCTTCTTCAGCTCAAGAAGCTCACTATCAAGTGGGCCAAAGAAAAACATCAGAAGGATAACCATATCCTCTCATCTGTGGAAGCAGCCCTGGTGGACCTTATCGATGATAACAATAGGGGATTCATGAGTGCTGAAGCCAAATCCTATCTGATTGAACTGGAAAACAAAAGAGCAAAGATCTTGAAGGAACGGGAGGAATCTTGGAGACTCAAGAGCTGTGCTATCTAGCTCAAAGCAGGGGATGAGAACACTAGGTACTTCCAAAACTATGCCAAAGGAAGAAAAGCCTCCAATACTATCTGGCAATTGCCCACCCTTGACAGAGAAATTGCTAAAACTTTCCACCAGCTCTCACAGCTGGGCATATCACACTTCCAACAACTTTTCAAGGAACCTCCTGTCTCAAACCTGGCTGAGATCATCCGAGTAGCAGGGCATTTTCCTAGATTTGTCAACCAGGATACAGCCGATGAGATCACTGCACCTATCACCAGAGAAGAACTGGAAGGGACTCTAAAATGGTTCCAGAAAGACAAAAGCCCTGGGCCGGACGGTTGGCCTATTGAATTTTACTTAGCATTCTTTGAAATCATCGGGAACGACCTTCTCAATGTAGTCGAAGAGTGCAGGACATCTGGGAGAATGTATGAGGCCATCAATACCACTTTCATTGCTCTTATCCCGAAATCGGACTCCCAAGTATCCTTCAATGATTTCCGTCCAATCTCTCTCTGCAATACCATTTACAAAATAATTGCTAAGATCATAGCAAATCGGCTTCAACCCATACTATCCCATCACATCTCCCCTAAGCAATTTGCTTTCCTCCATAATAGGCAGATCCATGAAGCCATTGGCACAGCCCAGGAAGCCATTCACTCTATCAAATCTAAGAATCTGAAAAGCATAATTCTCAAGATTGATCTTGCCAAGGCCTTTGATTGTGTAAGCTGGCTCTTCATTAAGATGATTCTTATCCACTTAGGATTCCCTATAGTTTTCATAAACTGGATTATCTGCTGCATAAACACAGTCTCCTACAACATCCTGATTAATGGCTCGACATCCCATTTCTTTCATGCCGACCGAGGGCTGAGGCAGGGATGTCCCCTATCACCTCTACTATTCCTTTTAGTGATGGAAGGTCTCAGTAGGCTCATTGCCTCTGCAAAAAGGGAGGGCAGACTAAAAGGCCTGAGAATGAATGATCTCTACCATCTCACACACCTGCTCTTTGTAGATGATGTCTTGATATTCCTAGATGGCAGCATTAGGGACTCAGCCTCCTTCCATGAGATTCTCACCCTCTTTGAAAAAGCCACTGGAATGATTGCAAATCAATAAAAATCTTCGATCACCCTGACCCATACTACCCCTCAAGAGGTCAGAGCAACGCAAATGTACTTTCATTACATCCCCCACAACCTCTCGGATGGGCTCAAATATTTGGGTTTCCGGATAAAACCCAAAAACTATAGGATTGTTGACTGGATCTGGTTAGTGATCAAACTGGAGAAGAGGTTGAAAATTTGGAACCATAGATTGCTCTCAAGAGCAGGGAGACTTGTCCTGATTAAATCTGTTCTAGAAGCCACCCCGGTATATTGGATGTCTCTTGCCTGGATCCCATGGGGAATCCTCAGTCGTATACAACAGATATGCTGCCGATATCTATGGAATGGGCATAAGGAAGGTAAAACATTTGCTTGGGTAAGCTAGAAGAACATCGCTCTGCCAAAGAATTGGGGGGGGGGTGGGGGTTAAAAGATCTGTCTTATTTTGCCCAAGCTCTCGCAGCAAAGATGAGCTGGTCTCTTCTCACTGCAAACAACCTCTGGATGACAGTGACATACCATAAATACATCTGGCCTCATCAGATCCTGGACTGGGTACGTCAACATGATTGGCCACGTGGGGGAATATCCATTGTTTGGAAATCTATATTACAGACAATGCCTTTCATCAGAGCAGATTTGGCATGGCGCATAAACAATGGTTCCTTTGTGAGAATTGGTATCGACCCCTAGATAGGTGGGGGTAACAGATACCTTCTTGCACCGGACCTCGGGGGTAACAGATACCTTCTTCCACCAGACCTCTTACAATATCTTAATCACAGGGATATCAAGACGATTGCCCAGATTGCTGATCAAGAACACAATTCCATTCTTAGACAGCGTTGGCGAACAGTTCAAGAGCTGAACATTCCTGTACAGTGGCAGCACACTTGGGAAACATACCTCCGGGCTCTGTCCGAAGCGCATATAACCCTCAAATAAGACCCTGATGTTTTAGTTTGAACTCCTGCTGATCACGGGAAATACAGTCCAAAACAAGGATATTTACATCTTCTACAGCCCCGAAAGCCTAACCACGCTAATGAATGGTGGCAGCAGCTATGGAGACTAAAAGCTCCCCCTCGGGCCCATCTCTTTATGTGGTGTGTATTAAGTAACAAAACCCCCACAGGAGAGGCACTTATGCACAGATCCATCTTCGGGCCGAGCTGGTGCGTTCTTTGTAAAAAAGCAACCGAATCAAATGAGCACCTGTTCTTGCTCTGCTCATCCGTTACCCAATTCTGGAAATCAATAACACAACATCTCTCAATGAGAAATGCTTGGTAGGGCCCTACTATTCTGCAAGCTTGGAATAATTGGAACACAACGCACCTGAGGAAAAAAACACAATGCTTACCTCTTATAATCTGCTGGACCATATGGCTTGCCCGAAACCGCCTTATTTTTAAGAATGAGCCTGTTTGTTGGCCCCTGCTCATCGCTAAGGTAGTGGCAGTCTATCATGACATTCCGGATGAAGAACCATCACACACCCGTAAAATATCGGGACCTGGTAACATTGAGAAAACTCGGTCGTGGGCCTTTTTCGACGGGGCTGCACAACCTCAAGGCTATGGGGGGGGGGTTTCTATCTATACATCTCAGATCAACATCATTTCAAAGTCAAATTAGGACTGGGGGAAGGAACAAATAACTTTGTTGAGCTTATCAATCTCAGACATTTGGTTCACTTTACACTTGCACATAATTGCACTTCCTTATAGATCTTTGGAGACTCACAAATAATCATCAACTGGTTCAATACAAAAAATCATTGTCATGCTATACCTCTTCAAAACATTCTAGATGATGTATACAATCTCAAAACATGATTTAATATGGTCTCTTGTCAACATATACACATGGAATACAATGAAGATGTTGACAAGCTTTCCAAGGACGGCTCGCTACTTCCCCGAGGCATGTGGATAATCGTTGAACAACTGGGCACAAAGGTCTATCAATATCATGATAGACCATATATAGACCAGGATTACTATAGGGTGGAAAGACCCTAAATATATTAGTATCCTTCTTGCTGTCATATATTTTGAGTAACTGCATAGACCTAACAATATGCATATATTTATATTTTTGCTGAAAAAAGAGACAATTTCGATACTGGAAATGGCAAGGCCATATTTTTGTTACAGCAAATTATTGTACAAAGATCTATATTGATCTTCAAATACAGCATATGCCAACAGGCATCTACTACATGTAATTTTTCCCTCATAATGAAAGATTACGATTTTTTCTTTGGAAAAAAAAATGCATGGTCCACCTAAAACCAATGCATAATACTTGTCGCAACAACATGTATAATAAGTTATTTCAATGTCCATGTTAACTAATTTGTTTCAATATCATCTATATATATATATAGATATATAATGTTAACCATTATAAAATATATCACTGTTCAAATAGAATAAGTAATTGAAAGTAAAAAAATTAGTTACTTTCCATAAAAGAGATGTGTAATTCATTCAATTCTCGATATAAAATTAATATTTAATATTTAAATATTTTTAGTTCAAAAAAATTCGATGTGTGATAATATATATGTGTATATATATATATATATATATATTTCAATGTAGCGGGTAGCAATTTTCATTAATAAAGCTAGAAATGGGTTAGGTCCCTTACAGTCATGGAGAGCTTAGTCTCAGAATTGTGCAAGTAAACAAGCAAAGAGACCCTATTGCTACCTATCTTATTCATATATATACTCTTAACTTCTATCAGACTATATATCTTCCAAAAAACTCCACATAATTCTACTATTCGACAAAACATAAGATTATGTATATAAAAAGAATCTACTACCCACGTCTTCTAGGCTCGCAATCTTCTCGGGCCTCTTTAGTATGCATCCACGGTTCCGTGCTCGAACGAGCACCATGGTCCAGTTCACGATTCACAGTGCTAGCATTTCCTTTAGCTAAGGGAGCAGTGCCATCACAAATTCCAAAGACCTCCTTTAGAACGCCCATGGTGGCTGTCTCCACCTGCAATTCGATGTTCTCCACCTTATGTCTCAGGTTCAACACTCCAATATTCAGTTGTTCCATTGTTTTTTGGAGCACCTCCATGTCCTTCCGAGGCCAAATAATTGAGCAAACACAACAACCATATTATCATTAATTTCCTTGACTATTTCTTTAATGACTTGCTTACACGAGTTGTCAACAATTTCCCCAAAACTCCCATTGTGCCCAGACTCCTCAGTGTCATTGCCACTACCATTACTCGCAGAAGCCATTTTCCTTGTTATTCTCCCCTGCACCAGAGAAATCTGATGGTTGATATGCTTTAACCAACAACTATAAATAAGCGCCTAATTCTTTCCAACATTCCTTCCCATCTTATCACGCATAAATGCATTTTGATTCTGCAACATTGCTAAGTCGCTTTCCTCCCTCTCCATCACTGTTGGTTTCCACTTGAATCAATTCGTAATGGTACACAACTTGCGCTCTCATGGTCTTTTATTTATTAACCAAATGAATACCCACTTGTCGTATGTCACAACCACCTTTCTACCACGCGCCCACTTGTGCTTTAAATTCCAGCTACTGTTTCCTTCTCCCGAGACTCTCCATGGTATCCTCGGTATGTTTTCCTTCTTAAATGCCTGCACTTCCATATTAAATCCCGAGCTCCAACTGTAATCCAAAAGGATTACGACAAATGAATTTTTTATGGGATATGACATATATCACTATGTTGGTTTATAAGCAAGGAACCTTGCTCTAAATCCACTCCAATATTGGCTTGTGCATCCGCCACTTTATTGTTAGCTCTTTTAACATGGAAGAATTTGAATTTTTCAATTTTTCTAAGGAGATACACAATCCTAATGTATAAAGGAGAGGTCTCAGAATCAATAAGGTCTTCACTTCTGGAAAGGCTCATACATTTTTGGATAACCACCATTGAATCCCCAACAATAATCAGATTCTTGAAGCCCTTGGCGATGTAGATCTTTAGTCCTTGTGAGAGAGAGAGCATTTCGGCTTGATTGTTCGTGGATTTCCGAAGGCCTCAAGCAAACTTTATTTCTCATTTTTCTTCTAAACCACCACTGGATCCCCAACAATAATCAGATTCCTGATGCCCTTGGTGATGCAGATCTTCAATCCTTGCCAGAGAGAGAGCGTTTCAGCTTGATTGTTCGTGGCTTTCCCAAGGCCCCAAGCAAACTTTATTTCTTCGAGGTTTAGAAGTACCCCTCCTTGTATATCATTATATCATTATATGAATATTTCATGTTAACCATTATATATATATATATATATATATATATATATATATATATATATATATATATATATAACCATTATAAAATATTTTACTATTTAAATAAAATAAGTAATTGAAAGTAAAACAAATTAGTTACTTTTCATAAGAGAGATGTGTAATGCATTCAATTCTCGATATAAAATTAATATGTAATATTTAAATATTTTTAATAATAATAAAAAATTCAATGTGTGGTAAATAAAACATTGAATATGCAAGATTAAGTAATATTGATATGCATTTAAAAATATAATAATAATAATAATAAAACATTTTAATATTAAAAATGTGGTCCATTAACTCTTAATGTTATTTTTAAATTTTAAATATGGGCGAAACTATGAAAACCCTTGTGGCGGCTAGGATTTTGCCTTAGCCTACTGATCTATGCTTAGATCACGTGGATTTCTTTCTGGATCATTGCGGTAATCTAATCGATGGTGAAATACAAACATTTAAGTGTTCAAATAAAATAAGTAATTGAAAGTAAAAAAAATTCAATTACTTTTCATAAGAGAGATGTGTAATTCATTGAATTCTCGATATAAAATAATATGTAATATTTAGATAATTTTAATAATAAAAAATTCAATGTGTGATAAATAAAATATTGAATATGCAAGATTAAGTAATATTGATATGTATTTAAAAATATATTAATAATAATAAAACATTTTAAAATTAAAAATGTGGTCCATAAATGCTTAATGTTATTTTTAAATTTTAAATAATCATGGGCGAAGCTCTTAAAACTGTTGTGGTGACTAGGATTTTGCCTTAGCCGACCAATCTATGCTTAGATCACGTGGGTTTCTTTGTGGATCATTGTTTGATATTGGTTCTTAATCCAATATGATATCTGAAGCAGTGGTTAAGAAGCTGAAATTGGAAACAACATTGTGTCTCAAACCTTATTCTCTTGGATGGGTATGTAATAATGCTAAGCTACAAGTAATTCAACAATGTTGGCTTAGGTTTATGATCACATCTGAATTTGTTGATGAGGTTGAACTAGATGTGGTTCCGTTAGATATTTGTGGAATTGTGCTTGGAAGTCCTTACTTATTTAACAGGAAAGAAATCTACTGCAAAATGGAGAACATGTATCACCTTTTCAAGAACGGGATCAAGCACAACGTCCAAGTTCATCACATGAAAAATGATCTCTCTCGGGTAATGATAGGGAAGTTGAAGAGGCTCGTGAAAGTGAGAAAAACCTTTCCACTCATGTTTGCAAAGGCGGATACAATATGTGATTTGAAGAATGTGAATCTAATTATAATGTGTTTTAGGAAACATGAACGCTACAACATGAGAATTTTTCATGTGAATCTGTTAAGAGGATTAAAAATGTTGTTAGTTCATTTTAATTAGCATCTTTTTATTCATTATTTCTGTTAATGTGTTATGCGTGGACAATGGTTGGAGTAAAGAATGTAGATATATGTGGGGAAATGGGAGTGATTAACAATATGGTTTAAGTTATCATAGTTGTTATGTAATTTGTTGTGATGATCTAGGTGCACAAAACATGGTGGAAAGATATCATGAAAGTGGGGAGGTAGTACCATCACTTGGTCTCTGAGTAAAAACCATTTGGAGGTCCAAAAGCTTCTCAATGGGGAGAAATGATCTAGGAGGATCCAAAAAATGCCTCAGATTCAAAGTGTTATAAACCTAATGAAAATAGTGCAATGTTGAAGAGTTCAATGAGACATTTCCAATGCAACTTGAACGGGAAAAATTGGACTTCGTATGCAAAATTTATCGTGTTTAGAGGTTTGCGAGAAATAGGAAAAAGTTGGATAGGGTTTCCACATGGCAACACCAAGAGGCACCATACGTCATGTTTATGTGTCATCCGAGCTAGCATTGATGTGGAATCCAAGATGACGCTAACGTGGAAAGGGTGGGATATGAGAGGTAGCAAGCTAAGATTATGACATGTGGCAAACTAGTTGCTAACATGTGGTAGGCGCAGGTAAGGACACATGGCACAATTGGCAGGTGATGTTGACAGGATGATGTGACAAGTGGGTTTACATGAAGGCACATCACTCGATCAAGGAGTGACACATGGCACCTTCAAAGGGCTAAATAAGGTTCCAAAACCATCAATTCAAAATGGATGGGCAAGGGGAATCAAACCTTCGACCTCCTGTCAATCATAGTTCTCCACCACCAATACGCCACAGGAAACTCATTGTAGTTGGCACCAAAATTTAACTATTTTGTTCCATGATTTCAACCAACAAACTATAAGTGGAGGGCCACGGGTTTGACCCGAGGACCTCCCCACTTAACATAACAAGCACTCCAACCAATGCACCACGGGCTTGCATTTCATTAGGTCACATTACAAAATTGTTATTAAAGTCTGACAAAAAAAATGATATGTTTCAACTAGCTGTTAAATGTGGGATCCCATGGGGATTGACCACAAGACCCTTGCCCCCAACTTAAAAAACAATTATATCTGCTAGCCAATGTGTTGGTCACTATACCTTTTAAAATGTCGATAATCATATTCTTCTTTATTTTATATTATTGTTGGGTCACAAATCATAATATTTCGTAGGGGATTTGACCTTGAGTTGGTTGTAACTCAATTTTAAAATATTAAAATATTTGTCATCCCAACATAGGTGTGTGTGTTTGGAAATATGTATAGAGCTGAGAACTTTATTATAGTTTATGCTTATACAACCTTTTTGTAAAACAAAGTTATGGAACTCGATTTTGGTAGCAACCAAGGAGGATTTTGAGTGGTATTTTGAAACCACTTTTTGGTAGTAGAGGAGTTCATTTTTCTTGCAGATTTTGGGAGGATTTATGTTGATGTAATTGAAAATTTTGGGATCTTAATAAAAGAGGCCACTGCCTTGGAGGCAGGACCCAGAGACATAGTCCACATTGGACGAACTATGTTATCACATGAGTGTCATTCTTGTTTCTTTCCCTTCTCTATATTGCTTTCAATTGTAGCTTCATTAATGTCCTTTATGCTCAGTTTAAAATTAATCATTCACACTTGAATATTTTTACAAACCAAATCACTTTAAAGAGCCTCTCTCTCTCTCTCTCTCTCTCTATATATATATATATATATATATAGAGAGAGAGAGAGAGAGAGAGAGAGAGAGAGAGAGAGAGAGAGAGCCCTTTGTTTATAAAAAAATTAAAAAGTATTTTTAGACGATAGTCAATATTTTTTTATAGAGATACTTAGGGAATGTTTTTATAGTATTTTAGGCAAGGATTATTCTTTGTCAAAAGTTAAAAGCCTCTATAAATGATGCCCGATGAACACTGACCATATACACATTTGGTTAACATTGTAAGTACTTGGTGTCCTTGTGGTTGGCGGTTATGATAGCTTTCTTGTTGGGTGGTCATGAAAACCAAAGTAGGCTAGTTTGATTTGTGTGGTGATTAAAAATGCAAATTTGTTGTTAATGTCATCTCCATGGGTTATGTTCATATTGAAGGTGGCCTAGTCGACACTCGTTGTGTCCATTTGCCAACTAGGTGTTATCAACATGGGTAAAAGATTGAAGAAACTTCATAAGAAGAAGGAAGTGAATAGCTTTGTAACGAGGTTCTTAAGTTGCAGTTTGTCATTGTTGTATTGCAAGTAGAAAATACAACATTCGAGAATTGGTTCCAAACTACAATGACTCATAAAATCAAAGGTTGATGATATGGAGTCAACCATGAAAAAATATTTCTAGAATATTACAAATGAATTGTAGACCAAGATTGACCTTCTTGATGATTTGAAGAAGGAGGTTGAGTCTTTGTATGACTTCGAAATTGATTTCTTAAAGAATAAAATTTGAAAATTGGAGGAACAATGTTCCCATCAGACTAAAGAGGTTGCTGATTTAAAATCCTTTATGGAAATTCTTCACGAAGACGCTAACCCTATTCAAGAAAATAACAATAAATTGTTTGATCAATATTGGACTTTAAAAGAATATCATGATGCCTTGTTACTGCAATTTGCTAATAAAAATGAGATTATTCATGGTTTGCAAGAGTGTAAACAAAACCTTGAGCTAGAATTCAATCGACTACAGAATGCTAAGAGGAAGACCGTTATTATTGAGATACCAGGCTCACCTTTTTCCACCTTCACAATCTTGATTGTAGCAAGATTGATTTTGATGATTTTACCTCATCACATGTAGAAACTCTCAATGTAGATTAACCTGATTATGCAATATAACTAAAGCAAAATACTTAATCTACTTCTACAATCAAACTTGTGGAAGCTAAATCAATTTGAGCAAGATCAAGCAGAACACATATAACAGAGAAGAAAAATCAATACACATGAAACATAGAAGAATACTCTGGGGAAAGCCTCAGCTAAAAACCCTACTATCTGTATTATCATACAAGGTGGAAATACATCAAGATTACACAAAGCTTTAACTCTCACAGCTAACCAGCTCTTAGTACAATCCCCCTGGATGCTCACAAGCAAACAAAGCTTCTCACAAGCCTTCTTCTCTGCCCTCCAAGGCTCCTATTTCCTTGCACTGTTTCTCCTGGGTGATCCTACTGTTACCAAGTGTAACACTGATCACTCACACTGATCTCACATCCTGTAAAAATGCACAATCCTCAAGGAACCTTCTCCTTCTGCATGGATGAGTTTCCTTTATAGGAAAATACCTCCAACTGATAGTACAATGTCCCCGTCTTTAATCTCAATTAGGTCTTTCTCTGAATAGATATGCATGAGTTATTTATGAGAGAATCTTTATTTATCTGCAGTACACTAGTTTGATGCATGCATGCATTAACTGACTGAACTCACAATTAGTTCCTCAAACAGTTTGGAACTAATTTAACTGGACATAACTCAGTTAACTGAGCTAACTAATTACAACTCAAATACAACTCATCCTTATCTCCTTAATTAAGGGATAATCTCCTTAATTTAAGGGATAACTATTGCATGACTTCACAAAGACTTATAGCTTGAATTTCTCCAACTAATTAACTCAATATGAATTAATTAATTATTTTTCAAGCAGCTGGTGAGACTAAATTCGAATTTTAATTCTCAATTTTAATTCAAGGACAAATCAAATTGGAATATCCTGAATGCTATTTTTAGCATTTCTTGTTGTTATTTTCAACACTCCCTCTCAACAAGAAAGGAATTCAACTCGATCCCGATCTTGAACCTTTGGAATGTTTTGCATGCAACACTTCTCTCTAGTGTTGTTGCTCTAGCAACTCCAGAAAAAAAAACATCCAACCTGAATCAGAATGATGCCTTTGTCATCAAAGTCTTTGACTACTATTGCCTTTGTTGACTGAAAACTCCGCGCTTCTGCTGACTTAGACTTTCTGCACTGTTGTTAATCCTTCTCTGCGCTCTTCAGTATTTGACTGCTCTAACCTCTATCACTTTGATCTCCGACTGCATCAATCCCATTGATTCCTCCCGCTACTATATACTTTGGGCTCCTGTAGCAAGTTACGGTCCATGAGATAAAACCTCTCAATGAACCCTGCCCAATTTCAACCTTCTTGGGACTATCACTTCATGTCACCCCACCTCACACCTGGAGGTATGGCTGCAAGTGCTCCCTCTGCCCACTTGGCCCGAAATTCCCCCTACTGGAGGTCTCTATTTAAGTGGATGCCTCCACTCAGTCTCCTCTCAACATCTCCAATTGTGGCTCCTCCACAATTGTCTAAGACTTCTTCTGGGGCTACATGTTGAGAGGTAATTTACTCTCCCTCTCAACCACCAAGTCTATAACACTGGCCTTGCTCCTCAAGGCTTTGCATGCATCTTGAAGCTCAAGAGCATTCAGGTTCTATACCTGTGAACCGATATATTTCACCTGTCCTGTGGTGATGTGTCCAAGGAAAACCTTTCCCTTACATACAACATCGTAGCCTTTGTCCTCTAACATCACAATCGATACCAAGTTCTTCTTCAGTCCAGGCACATACTTCACATCTGTCAAGGTGATATAAGCTCCATGCTCCCTCTGAAAAGCAATTGTGCCCACTCCTGAAACATTATACTTTTCATCGTCACCCATCTCTATGAGTATCTTGAGGTCTTTCTCCTCCAAGGTACTGAATAAAATTTTTATCTCCGGTTATGTGGAATGAGGCTCCACTGTCAAGAAACCAACCATAACCCATCATCGAAGACACCATGTATGCGATGAGGGTGAAGTCCATTTCGAACTGAGAAGCCAGTGCCTCACCTTTAGATCCATCCAAGGATCCCTTCTTGGACTTGTTCGATGGGCAATTAATCGCATAATGATCCATCTCGTGACAATTAAAGCATCTCACTTTAGATTTGTCACCCTTCTTCCCTCCATGAGAAGAATTCGATTTGGGATGAGAATCCTTCTCCTTCCCTTTCCTTGCCTTACTCGCTAAGGCCAGATTTTCTTCATCCTCCTTGGATGAAGAACCATCTCGTGTGCTCCTCCTGATCTCCTCCTACATGAGATCCGACCACAATCATTCCCAATCCAGCAGTTTCTCCCTTCCATTCACAGAGTCCTGGTAGCTATGCCAACTCTTAGGAAGACCGAGGAGGGCAAGGATCACCATATCATGATCGGCAGTAGTTATTCCCACACTTCCAAGTTCATCTCTACAGGTGGTGAGCTTGTTCAGATATGTGGAAATACTATCACCGTTCTCCATCTTGATTCTTCGAAGCTTGTCCTTGAGCGCCAATTTACTCTGGTTGCTACTGTTCTTGTAGAGGTCCTTCAATGTCTTCCACATTGAATATGGAGTATCCTTCCCATGGAGACTCGAGACAATATGGTCTCAAACTCCCTCTAGGATGATCCATCTTGCCCTCGCCACACACTTCTTCCATTCAGCCAACTCTTGTGCATTAGTTGAACATGGCTTTGGGATTTCTTGATCAATGAAATCATTCAAACCATTTTCTTCTAATATAGCTTCCATGCAATCTTTCCATGCTATGTAATTTGGGCTGCCATCCAAGGCATACTCGAGTCTCAAGCCGTAGAACGCCATCGACCAACCTGAAGTATGAGATGAATTCTATTTGTACCTGCAATCCCGAACTTCAAACTTCGAATTCTCTTCTCAGTATACTGTTCATAGCTTCGATCACCTTTGCTCTAATACCATGTAGAATTTCTTGCAAATTCTCTACAAATCTACCTATGAGATCTATGTAGAAAATCTGACTGTAAATTGATAATGCAATATACCAAAGAAAAATACTATAATCTACTTCTACTATCAAACTTGCGGAAGCTTAAAGATCAAGTTGAATTAGAGCTGAACACATATAACCATAAGAAGAATCAATACACATGAAAAACAGAAGAATACTCTAGGGAAAGCCTCAGCTAAAAACCCCGCTATCTGTATTATCATACAAGGGTGAAATACATTAAGATTACACAAACCTTTAGCTCTCACAGTTAACCAGCTCTGAGTACAATCCTCCTGGATGCTCACAGGCAAACAAAGCTTCTCAAAAGCCTTATCCTCTGCCCTCCAAGCCTCCTATTTCCTTGTGTTGTTTCTCCTGGTGATCCTACTGTTACCAAGTGTAACATTGATCACTCACATTGATCTCACACCCTGTAAAACTGCACAATCCTCAAGGAACCTTCTCCTTCTGCATGGATGAGTTTCCTTTATAGGAAAATTCCTCCAACTGATAGTAAAATGTCCCTGTCTTTAATCTCAACTGGGTCTTTCTTTGAATAGACATGCAAGAGTTATTTATGAGAGAATCTTCAGTTATCTGGAGTACACTAGTTTGATGCATGCATGCATTAACTGACTGAACTCACAATTAGTTCCTCAAACATGTTGGAACTAATTTAACTGGACATAACTCAGTTAACTGAGCTAACTAATTACAACTCAAATAAAACTCATCCTTATCTCCTTAATTTAAGGGATAACTGTTGCATGACTTCACAAAGACTTCTAGCTTGAATTTCTCCAACTAATTAACTCAAGATGAATTAATTAATTATTTTTCAAGCCGCTGGTGAGACTAAATTCGAATTTTAATTCTCAATTTTAATTCAAGGACAAATCAAAATTGGAATATCCTGAATGCTACTTTTAGCATTTCTTGTTGCTATTTTCAACATCACATGCTTTTGTGTCACCTAGTTTTGAAAAACATACTATCGGTTTTGGCTCCCAAATATTGAGCAAAATGAGATATATCAAAGGAGGACTTAGAAAGAATGGAAAATGTATCATTATCCCAAACTCCCTTGAAGTGCATACATCTCTAAAGCAAGTATTGGACTTGTTGTTACTATCGCTTTACTGTCGACATCTAACCCTATTTAAGCTCAAAAGGTGTCTTTTGTTGCAAGTGGAGTTTAGATTGCATTGTGGAAAGAGAACCCCCCTACTAATTATGTTGCAAAAATTGATGAGATGGCTAAAATGTTGTTGTAGATGACAGAGTTTTCGATGTACAGGGTTTCCCTCATGTTGATGCACATATATTTGAGCTTACAAAACAAAAATCTAAGCCTTCATCTCATAGTAGTTTACCTAGGAATAAAAAACCCAATACTTATGCATTTAGATTGTTGTAGAAACAATGTGAAAGAACAAATTGCAGAATAGTTCCAACCATTAGGATTGATTGTGGTTGGATTGATGGATGGTTATGGCATCATTTGAATAATTGTTTGTGAACTTCATATCGTTGTGTACTAATGGCCATACAATCATACAACATTCCTATTATATGTTGGTTATTGTTAGTTCTCCCTTAGTTGTGGTTCGGGGGAGATTTTATGGTTTCAAAAATTGTTGTTGTTTCTTTGTTATGTAGTCATTAAATCGACTAGACCTTGTTATCTTGTTTTTACTACCTTGATAACATCTAATTTCTTGTGTTTGATTAGTGTGATGGTGAAAGTGTTCAAACATCTTCTTGAGTGTTGTTGTACCTTTCTTGAGTTGAGTTTGTCATACTTACAAGCCTCATTGTTCGTTTGCTAGTTGATGGTGTTTCTTCTGTTTGAATCCTTTTTCTTGGTTCTCTATCGTCACCTATTTTCTCTGAAGCATTTACGAGGAGTTAATCATTGTGTCTTTTTTTTGTGCCCTTGCAACATATTCTATTTCAGAGTTCAACCAATTTCATTGAGGTTTTTGGCTCTCATCTTCATATTTTTGGTACTTCCTGATTGGAGCGGCCTTCTTTTCTTGCCATTCAGTGGATCATTGTGGGATCTACAATTTCAAATCCATACTTATCTCAGCACTACCATCTTGCTCTCATTTAGAGAGGATTTTTTTCCCTAAAGGTTTTTCTCCTTTTCTCTACTTATGAGAGTTTGTACTTAGGTAACTAATTCGACCTTATTGCGAGGACCCAATATTTTTTATGTTTACTTCCTATGTTTTGCTTGAGGGGGAGTTTCAATGTTGCTATTTCCAATGCTCCTTTTCCCAATAAGCCTACTATAATCAGTTGTAAGTTCACGTCATAGTTTTATCCACCTAGTTGTCATAGCTACTTTTAGCTAACTCTAGGCCTCTCCCATTGTTATAAATGAAAGACATTTCCATATATTTTTCATATAATGTGAGTATACAAAACTCTTATAATGTTATTGATTTCTTCTTCGAAACCATGTATAAAAAATGTTCAATATAAATAAAATTATTGAAATTAAATATAAAATTTTAGCATTGATTAAAATTAAACATAAAATTTCAACATCGATTATTGATTATGCTCATTCACAAATATCAAATCCTATTGCACATTACAATGTTATGAACAATTTTGTCTTTAAATATAAAACATCTAATCATGTAACAAAATGTGTTAATTTGACAAGAGAAATTCAATTTGAATATTGAAAATGACCAATGTTTTCTTATAGTTGGGAAATCATGAGTAATTATGCCGAGACATTCAACAACCCTGTATGAGCGTGATGTGTAATTTCGTTTGTGCTCAACCTAGAGTTGACATGTGTTCCTTTTAAAATAAAAAACAATTATTCTCTAAATTACAAAAACAATGTTCTCTATAATAAAAAAAAATGAATACATATGGTTGGTTATTTTTCATTAAATGTATTTGAAAACCCACAATCAAAGAGTTGTGGTAAAAATATTTCAATTTTACTCTTAGCCTTGATATTCATATGAAGTAACATAATTTTATACCAACTTTAAAGATATAAAGTAATTAAAAGTAAAAAATATTATATTTCACTTTTGGGTGTGGGGAAGATGTATTGTTCTTATACTTTTAAATTTTTTTCAATACATAAGTTAAATAAGCTATTTCAATGTCCGTGTTAACTAATTTGTCTCAATACATATATAATGTTAACCATTATAAAATATTTAACTCTTCAAATAAAATAAAATAAGTAATTGAAAGTAAAAAAATTAAGTTATTTTCATAAGGGAGGTGTGTAATTCATTCAATTCTGGACATAAAATCAAGATGTAATATTTTATCTATTTTTAGCAATAATAAAAAATTCAATGTGTCATAAATAAAATATTGAATATGCAAGATTAAGTAATATTGATATGCATTTTGAATAATAAAACATTTTAATATTAAAAATGTGGTCCATAAACGCTTAATGCTATTTTTAAATTTTAAATAATCATGGGTGAAGCTCTGAAAACCCTTGTGGTGGCTAGGGTTTTTCCTTAGCCGACCGATCAATGCTTAGATCACTTGGATTTCTTTGTGGATCATTGCGGTAATATGATCAATGGAGAAATACCAACATTTAACTATTCAAATAAAATAAGTAATTCAGAGTAACAAAATTTAGTTACTTTTCATAAGATAGATGTGTAATTCATTCAATTCTAGATATAAAATTAATATGTAATACTCAAATATTTTTAATAATAATAAAAAATTCAATGTGCGATAAATAAAATATTGAATATGCAAGATTAAGTAATATTCATATGTATTTAGAAATATATTATTAATAATAAAACATTTTAATATTAAAAATGTGGTCCATAAATGCTTAGTGTTATTTTTAAATTTTACATAATCATGGGCGAAGTTCTGAAAACCCTTGTGGCAGCTAGGGTTTTGCCTTAGCCGACCGACCTATGCTTAGATCATGTGGATTTCTTTATGGATCATTGTTTGATATTGGTTTTAAAGCCAATATGATATCTGAAGCAGTTGTTAAGAAGCTAAAATTGGAAACAACACTAAATCTCAAACCTTATTCCCTTGGATGGGTGTTTAATAATGCTAAGCTACATGTAACTAAAAAATGCAGGCTTAGGTTTATGATCACATCCAAATTTGTTGATGAGGTTGAACTAGATGTGGTTCCGTTGGATATTCGTGGAATTGTGCTTGGAAGTCCTTACTTGTTTAACATGAAAGAAATCTACTTCAAAATGGAGAACATGTATCATCTTTTCAAGGACGGGATCAAGCACAACGTCCAAGCTCATCACATGAAAGATGATCTCTCTCTGGTAACAATAAGGAAGTTGAAGAGGCTCGTGAAAGTGAGAACAACCTTTTCACTCATGTCTACAAGGGCATATACAATATGTGATTTGAAGCATGTGAATGAAATAGTTGCATGTGAATCTAATTATAATGTGTTTTAGGAAACATCAATGATACAACATGAGAATTTGTCATGTGAAACTATTAAGAGGGCTAAAAATGTTGTTAGTTCATTTCCATTACCATATTTTTATTCGTTATTTCTGTTAATGTGTTGTGCGTGGACAATGGTTGGAGTAGTGCATGTAGATATATGTGGGGAAATGGGAGTGATTAACAATATGGTTTAAGTTGTCATAGTTGTTATGTAATTTGTTGTGATGATCTAGGTGCACAAAACACAGTGGAAAGATATCAGGCAAGTGGGGAGGTAGTACCATCACTGGGTCCTTGAGTAAAAACCTTTTGCAGGTAAAAAAGCTCCTCAATGGGGAGTAATGATCTAGGAGGATCCAAAAAACTCCTCAAATTCAAAGTGTTATAAACCTAATGAAAATAGTGCAATGTTGAAGAGTTCAACGAGACATTTCCAATACAACTTGAACGTGCAAAATTGGACTTCGTATGCAAAATTTATCGTGTTTAGAGGTTTGCGAGAAATAGGAAAAAGTTGGATAGGGTTTCCACATGGCAATAACAGGAGGCACCACATGGCATGCTGATGTGTCATTCGAGCTAGCATTGATGTGGCACCCAAGATGGCGCTAACGTGGAAAGGGTGGGAGATTAGAGGTAGTAAGCTGAGATGTTGACACGTGGCAGACTGATTGCTAACTAGTGGCAGGCGCAAGTAAGGCCACATGGTACAGTTGGGAAGTGATGTTGGCAGGATGATGTGACAGGAAGGTTGACATGAAGGCACGTCACCCAATCAAGGAGTGCCGCATGACACCTTCAAAGGGCTAAAGAAGGTTCCAAAACCATTGATCCGAAATGGATGGGCAAGGGGAATCAAACCTTCGACCTCCTATCAATCATAGAGCTCCTAGACCACCAATACGCCACGGGAACCACACTGTAGATAGCACCAAAATTTATTTGTTTTGTTCCATGATTTCAACCAACAAACTATAAGTGGAGGCCCACGGGTTTGACCCCAAGACCTCCCACTTAACATAACAAGCACTCCAACCAATGCGCCACGGGTTTGCATTTAATTAGGTCACATTACACAATTGGTGTTAAAGTCTGACAAAAGAAATGATTTGTTTCAACTAGGTGTTAAATGTGGAATCCCACGGGGATTGACTACAAGACCGTTGCACCCAACTTAACCAACAGTTATATCCGCTAGCCATTGTGTTGGTCGATATAACTTTTAAAGGTCGATAACCATATTCTTCTTTATTTTATATTATTGTGGGGTCACAAATCATAATATTCCACATGGGATTTGACCTCAGGTTAGTTGTAACTCAATTTTTAAATATTAAAATATTTTTCATCCCAACATAGGTGTGTGCGTTTGGAAATATGTATGAAGCTCAGAACTTTATTCTAGTTTATGCTTATACAAACTTTTTATAAAACATAGTTGTAGAACTTGATTGTGGCAACAACCAAGGAGGATTTTGAGTGGTATTTTGAAACCACGTTTTGGTAGCAGAGAAGCTCATTGTTGCAGATTTTGGGAGGATTTATGTTAATGTAATTTCAATTTTTGGGAGCTTAATAAAAGAGGCCTCTCCCTTGGAGTCAAGACCCAGAGACGTAGTCCACATTGGAAAAACTCTGTTAACACATGGGTGTCATTCTTGTTTCTTTCTCTTTGCTATATTTCTTTCAATTGTAGCTCCATTAATGTCTTTAAGCTCAGTTTAAAATGAATCGTTCATGCTTGAATATTTTTGCAAACTAAATCACTTTAAAGAGTTTGGATCTCTCTCTCTCTCTCTTTCTCTGATATATCTATATATATATATATATATATATATATATGAGAGAGAGAGAGAGAGAGAGAGAGTCCTTTGTTTATAAAATATTAAAATGTATTTTTACATGGTAGTCATTTTTTTTAATAGAGATATTTAGGGAAGGTTTTTGTAGTATTTTAGGGCAAAGATTATTCTTTGTCAAAAGTTAAAAGTCTCTATAAATGATGCTTGTTGAAAAATGACCATACACACATTTGGTTGACATTGTAAGTACTTGGTATCCTTGTGGTTGACAGTTATGATAGGTTTCTTGTTGGGTGGTCATGAAAACCCAAGTAGGCTAGTTTGATTTGTTTAATGAGTGTCGATTAGCCCACCTTTAATGTTAAAATAACCCATGGAGTTGACAATAGAAACAAATCAAACTAGGTGTTATCAAGATGGGTAAAAGATTGCAGAAACTTCATAAGAAGAAGGAAGTGAATAGCTACGTAACGAGGTTTTTAGTTGCAGTTTGTCATTTTTGTATTGCAAGTAGAAAATGAAACATTTAAGAATCGGTTCCAAACTACAATGACTCATAAAAGCAAGGGTTGATAATATGGAGTCAACCATGAGAAAATATTTCTAGAATTTTACAAATGAATTGTAGACGAGGATTGACCTTCTTGATGATCTGAAGAAGGAGGTTGATTCTCTATCTGACTTGAAAAATGCTTTCTTAAAGAATCAAATTTGCAAATTGGAGGAAGAAATTTCCCATAAGACTAAAGAGGTTGCTTATTTAAAGTCCTTCATGGAAATTCTTCACGAAGAAGTTGGCCCTATTCAAGAAGATAACAATAATGTTGGGTGTGTGTGATATTATTTCCATGACTACCCCATGCGTAGGGGGAGGTAGCCCTACCTATACGTTGCGTTGGGCATAGCAAGGGGGCGGTTGCCCCCTTGCATGGGGTCCGGGCAGCGTCCCCGTTTTTTTTTTTGGACCCTATATTAGGTGGGTGGACCTACCTATGGTTTTGTGCATGGATTTCGCACATGGTTTTGGGCATGGTGGTTTTTTGTCCATGGTATTTGTTGTAGCATTTTTGGTATTGATAAGATAGAATAAATTAATAAAAAAAAAAAAAACATTTTTTTTTTTTGAAAAAATGTTAAGTTAGGATATGGACATAACAATATTGAATAAAATGTTTTTGAAAATAGCTTGATGATGATGTCCATATCAAAGAAAATGTTAGGTTAGATGTCCTAAAAAAATCAAGACAAAAAGAAAATGTTAGGTTAGAAAGAAAAGAAAACAAATAAACTCTGAAAGTGAGCAAGTCTAAATGCCACTACAATTTTTTCGCAAAATAATGGTTGTGTGCAGCTTGTCATAAATGCCACAACGCATGACAGTCAAACAATTTAATCTTGACTGCTTCATGCTTTAAATTTGATGTTGTAATTAGAGAATAAAGATATGGCCAAACCGTTTAATCTTGGCAGATCAATAGTTAGGTAGAGAATAATAAGGTGCTCATTAGTTTACTCCGAGCCCTTGGATGTTATAAAGTTAGAATTAGATAGTTTGCCTTTTGAAAAAAAATAAAAAGAAAGGAAAAGGGTTTGCTAGCTTAAATGCACCCATTAAGTGAAGAAAAAATGATAGGATAAGCAAAGGGTAAGTAGAAGAAAGGTTGCAGAAGTATGATGATTGATTGGACAAAATGTACATTTATCATGTTTTACCATATGTTTCTATGTCCATGAGGCAATTACACAAAGCAAATGAAGGTCTACAAGATCAATTAATTAACTTCCCTCATCCCCATTCATCCCTATATTTACTAATTTCCCCTTCCCACCTTCATACAGTTCATATTCATTCATTTTCCATAAAAAATCCCTTTTCCTAAGGTTAAAATCCTTTTTGCCTAGGAAAAGTGAAAACCCCATGTTAAATCCCCTTTTACCCAAAAACCCACAAAAAGATGTTTAGCCTAAGTATTGATGTATATATGTGAAAAGCAAATAACTCATGAAAAAGCATTATACTTAGTGTATTTCCCCTTTCCGCTCATGTTTCATATTAATGCTAACTTATAGTATTAAACCCCTAAAAGTCCCCTTTCCCGTATATTATTAACTCCCTTTACTAAATATCCCGAAACCATAAGTTTTATTATAAAACTATGTATTCCATAACACATCGCATATTGGCAGATCGCAAACTTTTCAACGTGCATGCACTCTCCTTTGCATTGCGATATGCGATGTGCGATGGACCCGGACCCGACGCAAATATATTTCAATATTCATTGCCCATTTCGCATCTGCTCTTCATCGCAAGTCTCCGCTGAAACATATACCCTCCACCATTGCGATCTCCGATATGTGATGGGAACCTGGACCCAATTGCAATATTTTCCATGATTTATTTTCCACATCGCGTCCGGACCCTATCGCATTCCTTTGTGATGGGCCTTCCTTCGCTAAACTGCAATTGTGATATGCGATGAACCCGGACTCAACATCATTTATCTACCTGAATTCATACTATTTCAAGTCCTCCATACCTTGTTTTGCAAAGGATTTCTTTGTTAAAATGTTTTTATGATTTAAACGAAGAACCAACTTAAACCTCTATTTAACCATAAAACCTTGCTAATCTTAGTTTTTAACCCATAATAAAGCCCATACCGCCATGATTAATCGTTGGGCCCCTTCGTTTCTCTTTCCTCTTACCTCCACGTTGCTCTTTCGCTCCACCACCATTCGATCAAATCCATTCAAATCCAATGACCCTTAGCGATTTTGGGTTGGCTCTCTGTCCGAGCATTACCCGCCTGAAAAAGCAGTATTCCACTAACCTCCCCTTGGTACGTGTCAGGCTCTAAACTATATCGGGTGACCTCTCCCAAAAAACGCCCGCGCCACATAAGCAGTACGATGAAAACCAAAACCACCTCCCGCATAACGACAAAATGGCCACTGTCCACTTTGCTCCATAGTTCAAAAAGTACACTGTTTTTCCATTTAAAGCCTAAAAATCACCATTTTGCTTTGTTTCACCTGTTTACATAGTAAAACCTCCATAAACCTTTGCGACCAATAAAACCATTGTTTTACCTTCCAATACACTCTAGACTCCTTCCAATATCCTTTTGAGCTCAATAAATCCATTGACAACCTTCTCTTTCATCTATGTTTTTCTTAAACAATTTCTGTGTTTTGCAGGTAAAAATCCCTGTTCCAAGCTGTTGGAAATAATACTGAGAGGGGGGGGGGGGTGAATCAGTATTATCTAATCAATTGAACTTTTTCAATTTCATACTTAGATTCATATACGCTACTTCAGTTAACTATACCCGCGTATATACGCGACTGTGTCTATTGCAACTAGCGTATAACCATTAAACTCATGATTCAGTTATGTGATCTTCAATGGATGCATCAGAACATTATTAGCCATATTAACAGTCAACAGTAGCAGTAAAATAGATAGATCAACACACATAAGCAACACACATGAACACCATGATATAAGGTGGAAACCCAATGTGGGTGAAAACCACCTACTGCAATTCGTTTCTATCTTCCTTTATTAAGAAACTTCTTTTACAATGTACTGGTGCAGTCCTTTACCAACGCGCAGGCTACAACCTGTAGAAGGTTACAACCTTCTCTCGTTCTCCAGACTCTCCTGGAAGGGAGCTCCAACCCCCTTTGCTCTTGTACTAGCTAAGATACTAGTACGTAGGCGCCGGCCTACAATCTTCTCTCCTCCAGGTACCACGTTTCATACATTTTCAGACTGGATACTCCTGAAGCACAACACTATAACCCGAAAGGCCACGTTTCATCAAATTTTCATACTGGACCCATAAATATCATTGAAGCACAAAACAATCAATACTAGCATCATCAATCTCTGTATCACTGAAATACTTAAACCCTGTCAACACAGTCACCAGAACACAAAGCAGAACTCTGCAATGACAATCAGAACCAACTGTACCATCAAAATCATGCATCGGAGTGCATACGCTACTTGGAAGTGCCAAACCTGCGTGTATACGCAACTTCATCAAGATGAACCAATGTATATGTCATTAATCACTTATTCATAACTTTGCTGCACTTCCTGACTTCAGACATAACCAGATCATTACATGTACAAGGATAATATATGTGTTAGCACCCAGATCTAGTCCATCAGATCACATAAATATGAGTCATTATGAACATGATCCTTATTGGTTCTCATCCATCAATACACAATCAACCAACCAAGATATGCAGAATACCGACACTATTAAACTGTCATCAGAACTCATCAACAGTCAGAACCACCTGTGACTTCAAACATCATAGCTCAAATGGTATACGCTACTATGATGAATCAAACCCGCGTACATACGTGCTTTTTCCAAGGTCAACCCGCGTACAGATCTAAAAATATTTTCTTATAATTTTGCAGCTGTACCAGACATCAGTCATACTCATAACATTTATATTACATGCATCAATATGCAGATCTAGAATAAGCATAATCAACCATATAAAGATAGTTCATTTCAAACCATTTGATTCCGATCTCTCCTTAGATCTTGTTCTCCATCACCCGGTGAGATCCCTCCTTAGCTCAGATCAGGCAATGCATTATCAACCCATAACCTGCATACTGGATCTCATACTTCATCAGATATTCAAGACTTTCAGAATGCAATTGCCTAATGATCTTCCTCTCCTTTTATAGTCTTAGGCCTTGCTCAATACTACGGACCAAAACCATAATAAAACAATACCATCGACCCAATACTTGGGATCAACACTTATGGGTGGAATACCAGGACCAAAACCATCGGTCTAAATACCACAGACCCAAAAATAAGCTTTCCGACATGTACGCGCTTTTCCGCTCATGAAACTGCGTGTATACCCTACTTGGTATATAGCGAACTTGCGTATACGCGACTTGGTATATAGTGAACTTGCGTATACCTGTGTGTATACCCTACTTGGTATATAGCAAACCTGCGTATACGCGACTTGGTACATAGTGAACCTGCGTGTATACCCTACTTGGTATATAGTGAACCTGCGTATATACTCTTATTTCTTCATTCTTTGTAGTCTGATCATCAATTCTTTGCTACTGACCTGCTGCACTATAATCTGTCATCTTGCCATCAAGGACAACACTTGTATCATAATGCCAACAATCTCCCCCTTTGGACTTGATGGCAAAGCTAACTTGTCATACTGAGATCTGTCATCTGATTCCTTTGAGTTGTCCTGCATCCCATGTATTTTGTCACATCTGATATCTCTTCTGTAGATTCATCTAGTTGTATATAAGTGAGTTGTTCTTCTACGAGTGGGTTGCCATCAAGTACAACATATGCATCATAATGCCAACAATCTCCCCCTTTGGACTTGATGGCAACAACACCAAATCACTCTCCCCCTTTGACATCAAGGGCAAAGGGCGGACCAAGATATTCTCTTTCCTTGACAATCATTCCGCTGACCATACTCCCCCTGAGTACCTGCTGAAATCTCTGAATGAGCTCCCCCTTTGTATATGCCAAGGTGTACCAATCTGCCCATGCTCCCCCTGAGTACATGTCGAGTCTCTGTACTGCTGAAGTGTGCTGTTCATGCTCTTCCTGGCTGTAGGCAAGATCTGCAAAAAGATGTTCTTCAAGAAGAACCATGACTTATACATCATAAAAGACCTTCCTATCACCAAAAGACCTTCGTATCATACATCCATTTCCCAACTAAGTGGGGATATACTAGAATTGACTCATTCCCAAGGATAAAGCCATCTGGTTGCTCTATGTATACTTCTTCTTCTAAGTCTCCATTCAGAAAGGCTGATTTTACGTCCATTTGAAATACTTTGAACTTCTGGAAGCTAGAGAGAGCAAGGAACATTCTGATGGCCTCAAGTCTAGCAACGGGAGCAAAAGTTTCTTCAAAGTCTATTCCTTCCTGTTGAGCATACCCTTTACAAACAAGTCTGACCTTGTTTCTAATCACTTCCCCATTTTCATTCAACTTATTTTTGAAGATCCATTTTGTTCCTATGACATTTTTGTCTTTTGGTCTAGGAACCAACTCCCAAGTGTTATTCTTTTCGATCTGCTCAAGCTCTTCATCCATTGCCTTAACCCAACACTCATCTTTGCATGCTTATTTTACATTTTGCGGTTCAGTGGAAGAGAGAAATTCCAAATAGCTTGAAGCTTCTGCTATTGTTCTTCTTGTTTGTATACCTGCTTCTTTCTGCCCCAAAATTTGAGATTCTGGATGATTCTTCAAGATCTTCCTTTAGCGAGCGGTTCGTGGCTTCAAGACTTTCATAGTAACTGGATCTATCTCTGAGTTTCTTGATGGTTGTGCTTCTTTCATTGACTTCATCTCTTAGTGATGTTGCTTCATCCTGCAACTTTTGATATTTGTCCTTGAATAACTTCCTTACCTTGTTTCCTTCCTCTAGTTGGGCCTTTAGTTTGGTAGCTTCTTCTTTGAAGTCACATTCCCTTTTGTTCAATAGATCTTGTTGATCTCTGATTTTATCTGAAAGCCTTTTAAATTCTGCCTCTATTTGATATCTTTCTTGTTCACCCATAAGAGCAAATTCAGTTGTTTCGCTATCACTTTCATCTTTTCCAAATGGATAGATAGCCGGGACATCAGAGGATAGCAAATTCATACCTGATAGTTCATCTTCATTCTGAAATGATTCTGAATCTGAAGAGCTTCTTATACCTAATCCCCAATCAATTCTCCCACTGTCATAGTTCTTCTGAGATGTCTTCTTCTTCTTAGGTGCTTTCTTCTTAAGCTTCTTTCCCATAGTTCCACGGATCTCCTTCAAGCGATCAAGCTTCTACCAAAGGACCTGCTCTGATACCAATTGTTGGAAATAATACTGAGAGGGGGGGGGGGGGGTGAATCAATATTATCTAATCAATTGAACTTTTTCAATTTCATACTCAGATTCATATACGCTACTTCAGTTAACTATACCCGCGTATATACGCGACTGTGTCTATTGCAACTAGCGTATAACCATTAAACTCATGATTCAGTTATGTGATCTTCAATGGATGCATCAGAACATTATTAGCCATATTAACAGTCAACAATAGCAGTAAAACAGATAGATCAACACACATAAGAAACACACATGAACACCATGATATAAGGTGGAAACCCAATGTGGGTGAAAACCACCTGCTGCAATTCGTTTCTATCTTCCTTTATTAAGAAACTTCTTTTACAATGTACTGGTGCAGTCCTTTACCAACGTGCAGGCTATAACCTGCAGAAGATTACAACCTTCTCTCGTTCTCCAGACTCTCCTGGAAGGGAGCTCCAACCCCCTTTTCTCTTGTACTAGCTAAGATACTAGTACGTAGGCGCCGGCCTACAATCTTCTCTCCTCCAGGTACCACGTTTCATACATTTTCAGACTGGATACTCCTGAAGCACAACACTATACTCTGAAAGGCCACGTTTCATCAAATTTTCATACTGGACCCATAAATATCATTGAAGCACAAAACAATCAATACTAGCATCATCAATATCTGTATCACTGAAATACTGAAACCCTGTCAACACTGTTGGAGAGGTAAATCCCCTCTACGGATAGAGGCGATCCCTACTAGCCCAATAGGGGTCTAGCAACAATCACACAATGCTGCCACGCATGTTCCTAGTTACAATTAAACAAGAAGTAAAGAGCACCTACTTGGATTCCTGCGCTGTCGTTGGACGAAGAGATGTCTCCTTCGCTCCTTCGCTTCGGCTGGTCACAGTCCTCCGCGATCCCCGCGAACGGACACCTGCACACACGAAGAGAGGGCAAACGTAAGCGTGAAATCTAGTAAAAGTAACTATATGCCAGTCAGAAAAGACATAATTCACATTTATCCATTGCATAAACAAACGAGAATGGAACAATAATAGCAGTCATCTATTATTAATCAGAATAGAGAAGAGTACAACCAAATGTTCTGACGTCGATAAACTTCTCAGGAGGGATCAGTCAGCATGTATCTCAAGCATTCACCTTTGAGGATGGTTCTCCCAAGACGAACAACTCTCTCTCTCTCACACAAATGTCACAAACAAACTTCCCCAAGCAATCAATCACTTCCACTCCTAACACACCAAACCTATAGCAGCAATCTGAGCACTACAAGCTCTGTACAATCCAAGCTAAGTCTAGCTAGTTCCCACTAGTTTCTAACTAGCTGCTCATGGTAATGGTGGAAGTTTATATAGGAGAAGGAGTCTCCTAAAAAGGTGGAAGGATGAGCTTATCTTCAAGGGGAGTAGTTGCAAAGGGTCGAACAAACATGCCATAGAAAGGAGTCGATATTCACAAAGCTAACAACCAAGCCTGGAGAGATCTGGAAGGCTGGTTGTTTGAACAAATTCGCCCAAATTGGATCAGCGCGGATTATATGGAGACTGCCGCGCTGTCAGCACATAACAATAACTGAACAAGTCATGTCAGCGCGGAAGAACACGGGAAAGCCGCGCTGTGCGTCATCGCGGAAAAGTGATGTTCTTCCGCGATGGCAGCGCACGAAATACACTGTGAGGCGCTGGTCATCGCGGTTATTTTAGGAACAGACGCGCTGATGCACAAAACTTTGGAAAAATGGGTTTTTAAGCCAGTTCAGGGATCAAACACTTAGTGATTGTGACTTCTGGACACAGCAGGGTGACTGACAGGAAGGCAGTGATAAATTACTGTGTAACAGATGCCCCCTAAAGCATGAAGACCGAGAGAGTGGGAGGGGTGAAATGCTTTACAACACACGCCGAACTGGAATACCGCCAGGAAGTACCGAAAAATCTTTGACAATCATATACATGCAGTCTAGGCATGGGCGCAGCCATCCAAAAGACATGCGAGACTGGTCTATGGTATGGACGCAGCCACCCAGCTAAAGAGACCATAATAATGACAAGGTATGGTCGCAGCCATCCATGAAGACTCAGGTATGGGCGCAGCCATCCATCAATGAGTCATGTAATGATTATCCACAAAATCGCAACCTGGACCACAGTGAGCAAGGATCCAGGGTCTTGCGCTCCATCTCGACCCGAACAGAGTACAAGTCCACACATGTGAATACAGGGGTTGGAGTCGAACATGCATGAACATCGTCTGATTACCGGCCAATGATGAGAACCGTTAACAGACGCGAGAGGTACCACCAATAATGACAATGGCCCTCAAGGTACTATAGGTACAATCCGTGGCGTGTGAACCAATGAGCTGGTGTCGAACACCCACGGAATCATTCGATCGTAGGTCAATGATGTAAACCTTGCGTCGAACACGAGGAACCTGCCATTGAGGCATGCAGGCTCCAAGGCACCTGGAAGGAGTCTCTAAGTCACTTTCTCGGATAATGAGTTGAAGTCGACGAGAAGTGGCCTTGATTGAAGGTGGGCCATGATGATTCCCACATCATCGACATGAGACAGAGGTATAATAATTTGTGATGAGATAGCGAACGAGGTTGCATTGTGGTAGAGGACAACTTCTCTTGAACATATAACGGCACTGTAACGGATTTGGCAGTACTTGACATCAAATGAGCAGCGGATAGGATGATGACGGCAATGAACAGATGAGAGGTCAAATAGGATATCCCAAACCCATGGAGGCTAGTGAAAACGAGATGAGATGACCCCACCCAGACACGAAACAGCGGAGTGCCATGTTCAAGAGTGACGTACTGCCGAGACGACTGTAATCAAAGTTCCATTTTCCCCACCTTTGCAGGCAGGTACCCCGATTATTTTTGGATGACAAGCTTGACGGGGGTAACATATGCTTGATGTGTGTCATGTTGACAATATCCGATGTCATTGAGTGTTTAACGAGCCTGACAAAGGAAAAACTCGGCGTCTTTTCTTGTTTCGAGAGTCTGAAAAGAATGCGGAAAAGGAGACTCCAGGGGGGTCCTTTTTCGTACAGTTGTGTCTCTCGAGCCCGAAAAAGTATAAAACTGTGCTCGAAAGAACCGCCCGGTCATTACAACCGAGGAGTACTTTTCATGAATAGTGTTTCCGACCGGAAAAAGTAAAAAAGTGGTCGAAGACACGTCGTTTTAGAGCCAATATCGAGTGCGAAACGACAAACACCCGGCGATCTTTTTGGTTTAACGGTCGGAAAAAGAGCTTAAAAACGACCGCCTTTCGTTCCCTTTAACGAGCTGAAAGGGAGCTCGGCCATCTTCTCTTGTTTAACGTCGGAAAAGAGCTTAGAGACGACACTTTGGGAATCACATGAATTGTGGACTGTCATGACCAAGCTGCGATACCTGTACCTGCACAAGGGCACTACCCGCATAAATCCATTCGATATATGTAAAAAACATATTGAAACATGCTTGAAAACAGAACCAAGGCTAGTTTTATGGCTAAAAATGGTAAAAACCCAAAAAATATGGTAATTTAGGAGTTTTTACTATAAATAGGGGGGGTAATAAGTCATTTTTACCATTTTACTATTTGGAGTGCGAAGAACGTGGAGAAGCTAAAAAGTTGACGGAGCGATTCCCAGCCCATCCGGAGACCATTTTCAGATCTGCTTCTTCCAGGTAGGTTCTCATTCCTTTGCCCTGCATTCTGGTTCATTTTAGGAGTTTTTTAACGGTTGAATGGGCCCAATTGGGCATTTTTTATTTGCATGGGTGCGCCCTCGGTCAGCGCGGAAATTGCCCACGGGGTCGCGCTGACCGAAAAATAGCCAATGTAACCAACTTCGGGTCAGCGCGGAAAAGGCGTGTTCTTCCGCGCTGACCTCGCATTTTTTACACAGAGCCGCCATTGTCATCGCGGCTGTCCCTAAAACAGCCGCGATGGCGCGGAAAAGCTTTGTTTTTTTAATAAATGAACGTAAATTTCTCCATGAAAACAATTCTGATCGGTTTTTATTGTTCATGCAGGACATCATGGCCTTTCAATGGCAAGAGAGAGTTCACGATGTAGAGGATGTGGCTGCTTGGGGAGACGTGAATTGCTGCAACGCCATGCGGGCGTGCGGATTCATGAAATTCTTCCTTACGCCGCGTCTGAGGGCCCAACATGATCTGCTGGAGCTGCTGATCAGGGCATGGAACCCGGTGGACCAAAAATTCACCATCCGTGGTCACGACATTGAGTTTGACCACATGGATATCTTTTTCTTGACTGGGTTGTCGCGCCGAGGTGCGAGGCCCATCTTGGAGGGGCAGCGACCTAGCGGCGGTACTCTGGATGACCTGATGGCTGAGGTTTGCCCGGGGGCGGTGAAAACGCGGAGTGGGAAGTGCTCGATCCCCACAGTGAGAGACATAGTGCTGCGCACCATCCTGTTCATGGTGACCCGGGCGGCAGGTAGCATGGTGAATCACGAGGCGTCCAAGACCCATCTCCTACTAGCTCTCGAGTGCCTCGAGCCTACCGTGTTTGATTGGTGCACGGCAGTGGCCAACAACATGAAGAGGCAATTGAGCAACTGCCGTCGTGGGGAGACGAAGCAGTTCGGCTATGGATCGATCCTGGTCCCGCTCATTCTGGAGCGAGTACCAGCCATGCGACTGCAGTCTATGGCTGTGGATGCCCCCAGAGATCCTCGAGAGACGAGGGCCTCACGATGGGCTCGGATTATGCCACGTGGGGGTGGCGGCCGACCACATAGCTGGGGGGCATTTTTCAGAGACTGGTTGGACCAGCAGGAGATCTTCGTACAGGATTGGCCATATGCGGGGATGGATTTCCGCAATGATCCTGACTTGGTGCTGCCTCCGGGTGAACAGTGGGATGATGCAGGTATGACACTTTTTGTCTTTTGAGTTTTGTATTGTTTTTAAATTTTTTATGTACATGTCCTAATAAATGTCTTGTCATGCAGATGTGGGGCCTACTAGACCGATTGGCCTGGCTGCCACGGCACGGAGAGAGGGCCCGGGAGCCGGAGCTTTGGCCTTAGCCCCTCCAGGGGCCAACACACCAGAGATTGTGGCTCGCAACCTTGAGGGGTTGCTGGAGGGGGTGCCGGACTTCCAGGGGGTTGAGGAGGTTCCTGTGGAGCATCAGATCCACACAGTGGGTGTGGAACCCAGAGTGCACCGCCTTCTGAGGCGGGTGGCACGAGCGGCTGTGTACTACAGAGAGCACCATCCAGCCGATTAGTCACCTAGGTTTTATTTCCACTGTTTATTTTGAGACATTATGACTCAGATGTATTGAGATTTTGGGACATGTACTTCTATTTTTGAGCGCCTCAGTGCGCCACACGATATATATATATATACATACCGATTTTTGGATGAGTCGTTGTTACATGTGATGATGTGTTATCTTGTGTTATGCGTTTGTTCAGTACAATTTGTGATCTTATGTATGAATTTGCACGACACTCGACTCATGGATTTTATATGTTTAATGCAAGCTTAAAAACACACACGTGCAAACTATGCTTGAAATGATTTATTTACATATGCTTATGGTCTTACTATGCTGTTCTTTCCTTCCTTGTATGATGTTTATCTGTTTCGCAAATGTCTATCTAATACACGATTTGCCAATGCATCAGTCAACGTATTTAATCGTCTCGGAATATGCTGATAAGTAATGTAATCGAAATTCCGTTCTAACAATCTTACACGTAGGTACAACCTTAATATGCGCTGGTCTCTGACGGAATATCGCCTGTTGAGTTGATGGACAACCAGCTGGGAGTCCAGGTTCACCACTAGCTCTCGGATGCCGAGGTCAACTGCTTCGGCAAGTAATTCTATTACAGCACTGTACTCGGCAACGTTGTTAGTGGTACGACCTAGGCATGCACCCTGCAGGTTTATCAACTCCCCGTGAGGATCGTAGATCACCCACGCTGCCGAAGACAAATTACAAGTACTACGGCAGGCACCATCAGCGAAACCAACATAAGGAGTACGAGACATCTGCGCAGGAAAGAGAAAGCATAATAAGGGGCAAAAACACGCCTTCACACCAAAGCAAAAGAAACTCATGCAGTAAAAAACTCAAAAACACACGTATATACAAAGTGATTGTGAGCAGCTATGCATAGTACTTCTTCAGATACAGCCCATTTCGGGGCTTGTCAAGAGGATTTCCTTCATAATCAATCAACTCATATGCGCCCTTTTGTAAAACACGTTTCACGATGTAGGGACCTAACCACATGGATTCGAGTTTTCCTGCCCCCAGCTTATCCTTAGCTTGATCGTAGAGCAGTACTAAATCTCCCTCAACAAAGGAACGAGGATGAATATTCTGATCGAAGTGAGCTTTGACTCTCTTCTTCTGCGCTTCGATAGCCAGAGAGGCCAAACGACGAGTCTCGTCTAACCGTTCTAGGTAAAGAAGCCGTTCCTCCACCGGAGTGGTGTTGGGAAGCAACTCGACAGCTAATTTTAATGAAGGAATTTCACATTCGACGGGAAGGGTAGCCTCCAGTCCATAGACCAGTTGAAACGGGGTGAAACCGGTGGCATCCTTCACAGAAGTCCGGTAGGCCCACAAGGCTGGGAAAAGCATTAGATGCCAGTTTGACTTGTGTGTATTGACGGTGCGTTGAAGCATGGTGATCAAAACTTTGTTCACGGCTTCAACTTGACCGTTAGATTGAGGATAGTACGGTGACGAACTATCTTGACGCAAGCCTAACTGGCTCGTTAACTCTGTCATCATATGATTTCGGAAATGCTTTCCATGATCTGTAACAATAGCCTGAGGGACTCCGAAGCGAGTGATGATATGATTGAATAAAAACTGCGCCGCTGTGTGACCGTCTTCGTTTAATGTAGGCATTGCTTCGGCCCACTTGGTGAAATAATCCACGGCAACGATAATGTACCCATGCCCCCCGGCCGAACGAGGGTTACAGGACATATAATCGATGCCCCATTTGGCAAATGGACCTACGGTTACGACAGGGTGCAGTGGTGCAACAGGTGCACGCATCTTCCGGTGGTAAACCTGGCATTCATGGCATGCGCGTACAGCAAGGATGCAATCCTTGAATATAGAAGGCCAGAAATAACCAGCGCGGAGGATCTTTTGAGCGGTAGCGTATCCGGACATATGGCCGCCACAAGCGCCGGAGTGGCAGTCATTCATGACTCGCTCAGCTTCCTCGAGAGTTAAGCATCGGCGAAGAATAGAATCGACGCCGAGGCGGTACAGGGTGTCGCCTAAAATGCGATACGGTTGAGCCTGATGACGTATCCGTCGTCGAGCTTCCTTTGATGTATTGGGACGAAACGAAGACGTTTGTAAATATACAATGATGTCCCCGTACCATGGGTCGAGAGTGCTGATGAGAAAGAGCGTTTCATCCGGAATTTGCTCCTCTGAATGAGATGGTGCAGACTGAGATGGTAAGGAACAGAGCAGTTCAGCAAAGACCAGTGATTTCTTAGACTTGGCGGCAGTAAATTCCAAGTCGAACTCTTGGAGGATTACGATCCACTTCGAGTATTTGCCCCCCAGCAACTGACGTGACAAAATATAGGTCATGGGGTTGCAGTCAGAGATCACGGTCGTTGTGCGCAACAGGATGTAATGACGGAAACGTTGGACGGCACAGACAGCGGCCAATGCCAACTTTTCGACATATGCATAGCGAGTCTCCGTATCGAGGAGGTTGCGACTAAGATAGTATACAACGTGCTCCGAGCCATCGTCGTCGTCTTGCACTAAAACCATGCCGATGGTGGTATCGGCAGCGGCCAGATAAAGGGTGTAGTCACGGTGGTAATTTGGAGGTCTTAGGAGCGGAGCTGAGACCAGAAGGTCTTTAAGACGCTCAAAAGATTGCTGAGCGATAGCGTCCCAATGAAAGGGCGTGTCTCGCTTTAGTAATCGCGTGAAACCCTTGGCCACCTCGGCATAATTTGGGATGAATCGTCTGAGAAAATTGGCTTTTCCCTGCAAGCTTTGTAATTGCTGTAGAGTGGCAGGGGGAGGAAGATTCACAATGGCCTCGACTTTAAGGGGATCCAAGCGGATGCCCTCTCGGGAGACGATAAACCCGAGTAGTCGGCCAGATTCCACGCAGAAGACACACTTATGCGGATTGAGTCGAATACGGTAGTGTCGACAGCGAAGGAAGATTTCGCGTAAATGAGATGGATGGTCTTGACGTTTAGCTGAATGAGCGGGTAGGTCATCCAGGTAAGGTTGTACGATGTGTCGGATATCATGAAAAGCATACGACATCGCACGTTGGAAAGTGGCGCCGGCATTTTTGAGACCGAAAGGTAGCTTCTTGTAAGCGAAGGTGCCCCAAGGACAAATGAAAGCAGTCTTGTGCTGGTCTGCGGGGGCTATGTTGATCTGGTTGTAACCAGAGAAGCCGTCCATGAACGAATAAATTTCGCTTCCTGCGCAATCATCGATAAGCTGATCAATAAAAGGCGTAGGAAAGTTATCTTTTGGACAGGCGCGATTGATATCGCGATAGTCAACACAAACCCGAATAGTGCCCTGTTTTTTATTGACAGGAACTATATTAGATACCCATTCCGTGAGGGGAATGGCATAAATGAAACCAGCTCGAAAAAGCTTTTCAACTTCGGCCTTGATGGCTGCAGCCTTTCGAGGGTGCACTGGGCGTAAACGCTGACGAACAGGCTTAGCCCCAGGATAGGTAGGGATTTCGTGCTCCACGATACTGGGGTCAATGCCGGGCATTTCTTCGTAAGACCATGCGAAAACATCACGAAATTCACGAAATAGATCTTTGTAGATTTGAATTTCCTCAGGAGTACATGTGACTCCAATATGAATATTTTCGACAACCCCTGTTTTGACAGAGATGTCGATAGCCAAAGTCTGCGTAATGTTACCCATGTTCCCTTCCGAAGACACTTGATATAACTGGATAGGTGTTTGGAGAGGGATATGTGGGAGACATGAAGCAAACTTTCCGAGACACGTGGCCATTTCCGAATGAGGAGGGAGGAACGAAGAGCGATGGTGGTGATCTGACCAAGGGAGCTCTTCGGGAGACATAGTCTCGATAATAGCCTCGTCGGATGGGAATGATTCCTTCAGGGGGTCCGAAGTGGCCTTCTCTCCCAACCAAGGGAAGGTTTCAGGTGAATCGGGAACGCTGCCTGGAATAGCAGGTTCGGAGGTTGAAGCCGATGCAGCAACTATTTCGATGTAGTTGAGCTCGGCTGGGCTCAACGGCATCATCTCGCCCCAGGAGTCTTCTTGATTCACGGGAGGGAGAACCCATGGATCAGAATGCGTTGTGATCATGTTAACGGAGGCGAGATTTGGAGGTGGGAGGGGAAAGACTCCCATCAAGGAGGGATCTTTAAATAATCCGGCACCCACACTCTCGAGCGATTTGAAGGTATGCTCCACGAATGGTACATTCCCTTCAGAAGAGGAAGCAAAAAAGGACAGCTGGTCCACCGTGACGATTTTTCCTTGATGGGGAAAACGAACGACACGGAATAAGGAGGAAGCCACGGCTTGCATGGCATAAGTCCAGCTCCGTCCTAGAAGGAGGTTGTAAGTGAGATTAGCGTCAACGACTTCAACCTCGACTTCTACAGTTTTCCCTTCTAAAGAGATAGGTAAACGCGGGAGGATACCAAGTGGACGAGATTCTCTTCCATCGAACGCCTCTAGGGTGGTGGGAGACTGGCTCAGAGCAGGCGAACCAATAGCCTTCCAACAAGCAACCGACATGATGCAGGTTGAGGCTCCTTCATCAATGACAGTACGGTGAATCGTCTTGCCTTTGATGAGAACTTGTATAAGGAAGGCCACCTGATGAGGCAATCTCTGCGTGAAACCTTCGAGGTCAAAAGAAATTAGATCCGAATCTGCCGGGTCGATGCCACCAATTGCTGATAGCAGGGACTTCCTCTGGGAGGGGCAGCTCTGGAGGACTTCTAACGCGGACATAGCAGACGGAGCCTGAGCTAAGTCCTCGACAATGCTATAATGCTGAGCGGCACGAGCATTGGGGTTATAAGATGACTTCCTGAGTACACCTTTGGGAGGGGGTCGGGGGATCGTCTCGGTGCTGGGCCGTTCAATGTGAAGAGGGCCAGAACTAGACGTGGGAGCGCTGGAGGGGACCTCCGGCTCCTTCCCGGCTGAAGATGGATATTCTTTCGTTCGAGTCGTAACGTGGACGGGGATGGTTCCCGCCATGAATACTTGAGAACCGAACGAGGAAGAGGATTGAGAAGGGTCTGCCACCTGATGCGTCTGCTGGGATGGGAAAGGCTCTTTAAGCACGGCGGGGGACCCTGAAGCACCTTTTAAAAGCCGACTAACCTCGGACCGCCTGGGGCAGTCCTTGGTGTAGTGATCCTCCTCACAAATGAGGCAGGGATACTTAGGCTTCCGCTTGGCTCCTTCCTCGGCGGGAGGATTAGGAGGATTCTGCTTAGGTTGTCCGGATTTTTCTTTGGCCTTTCCTTTCTTTTTGCCTTTCGAGGATTTGTCTGCCGCGGTGGACTGAACGGCATTTACCTCGGAGGTATTCCCAGGAATAGATGGGCTCTGAGAAGCATTCTCGTTAGAGGCGTTTTGTTTCTGCTTCCCAGAGTTTGCGGTTGATTTCTTACTTGATGAATTCACGGAGCCAATAACTCCATCAACAGACGGTTTCGGTGGAGCTTTGGTTTGTCCGTGCCTCGGGGCATCTGGCAAATAGTCATACAAAGTACCTGACTGAGAATATACTAAGTCGAGGTATTGAGCTCGCGCAATCGCTTGCTCTTCAGTTACACACGCCCCCATTGCAATATCTTTGGCAATTTTAGGGACAAAGGACGTGGTAAACCAGTCGGTCAGGAGTTGATCGGGAATCCAAAATTTAATCAAACGACGGCGCCTTCTCCATTCATGTATATGATCAGAGATGTGCGTTGCCGTATCCTGTTTCAGAGACGTGAGCAAATGGGTCCCAGTCTCGTACCGAATGGGTAACTGAAAATGAGTAAGAAAGGCCATAGCCAACGAGTTAAAGTCTGAAAACATACCGCGATTAAGTTCGATGTACCATTTTGCGGCTGAACCAGTGAGGGTCCTCTGGAAGAGGCGCAGTCGGATAGAATCATCAAGCCATGAGTTAGATGAACACCAAAGGTGATATGTCATTACGTGGGCTTGAGGATCCTCTCCGGCTTTGCCGTCGAACTTTGGACAGTCACCTGGTATTTTGGTCGGAACCGGTGGCCAATATGAGTTATGCAAAATAGGATCGTTTGTTAACTTGGACACATCGGGTAGTTCCAACGTAGCCAAAAATGGTAGCTGCGGGTTGAAGGACATCTGTGGCTGAGGGTTCGAGGCGGTATTAGGGTTCCACCCAGATTGGGGTTGCCCCCACGAACTTTGTCCAGACGGACCTGGCCCGAAAGGACCGGCCGCATAGGAATTTTGTCCCGATGGACCTGGTCCGAAAGGACCTGGCACATAGGGAGTTTGTCCGTAGGAGTTTTGTCCGTGTGCGGACGACTGTCCCTGTGTTTGCCCCCCAGCTCCCCATGAATTAGCAGCTTGCCCGCCAGGTTGACCATATTGATAATTTTGATAGGGAGTGACCTGTGGTTGCTGATAATTTTGGTAAGGAGCATACTGATTTTGCCCCTGGGGTTGCTGGTAGCCATGTGACTGCTGGGTCGCATACGGAGCCTGGTAGGCAGGCTGCGTTTGATATGGAGGTTGATAACCTGTTTGAGTCTGAGGCCCAGAGTACTGTCCTTGAACCGGTTGAGGTTGGACCACACGTCCCGAAGGTTGACTTGGTCGGATTCGAGATGGACCTGGTTGGCCAGCAGGATAGCCTTGCTGAACGCCAGGTTGTCCATGTGCCACCAAGGGTTGTCTTCGCGGAGCGGGTGGTCGAATTGGTTGGATAGTTGGTTGACGCCGAGGCTGGCCAGCTTGTCCAGGTTGACGATGAGGGTAGACCCCGGGTTGATTTGGCTGTATAGACGGTTGGCCCGTTTGTCCCCCACCGTAACCGGGTTGGGAAGAGGGTTGGGCTTGCTGTACGGCAGGCTGCCCTCTTTGGTATATAGGCTGGGCAGAGGGTTGCCCCCCTTGCCCAGAAGGATTTGCGATTCGAGGGGTAGGTGGGCCCTGTTGAACATAGGGTTGTCCACCCTGGCCATAGGGATACCCTTGCTGGACGGCTGGTTGATTTGAAGGATTGTAAACTGAGCCAGTTTGTCCAGAGGGGTACCCTGGCTGGAAACCAAGCTGGTCTTGAAAAGACGGTTGCTCTGGCTGCCCAGTAGGTTGATTCTGATATGGGTATGGCGGACCTCCCATGTCCATAGGTTGTTCCTGGTAAGGTTGACCTTGAGGATGCCCAGATTGTCCTGGGTCAGGCAGGCCATACAATGGTTGCCCTTGAGGGGGCTGCACGTAGAATGACGGGTCCTGATTGGGTGGTCCTATGGGCTGCCGAGGAGGGTCTCGGTTTCCAAAGTACTTAGTAGTGTGGTCATACATGACATTCAAAGATTCCTCGTTCTCTTCGAAAGGGCGACGAGGGAGACCTGAGATTTCCTCAAGGAACTCACCATTTGCATCGAAGAAGAAAACAGGACCATCGTAATCTGGGTCCGTTATAGGTTCCCCATAAGCATCATACGGTCCTGATCCTGGAATGCCTCCAACAAAAGAACCAGCTTGAGGAACTTCAGACGAGGGAATCGGTACAGCACTGACGACCGGAGTCGAACGTGCTACACAAACAGTAGGTTGAGCGGGAACTGAGGTGACGGGCGGGTTGAGTTCTGACGTGAGGGGTGGGAAAAGAGGCTGCGAAACAAAAGGGCCGATCGAGGCAGCGAGAGTAGGATCCCATATAGTGGTAGAAGTTGTTCTAGCATCATACCTATCCCTTAGCGATTGATATCGTGGAGGGAGGGGAGATGAAGACGGGATCGGGGTCTCAATGTCTGTGACCGCGGGTGTCTCGATGTCTGTGACTGTGGGTGTCTCACCCGTGCTGGAAGCTGCCCCCTCCATCGGAGATGACATACCTAAAGGGGTACGGGGGGTTTGGGGGGTATCCCAATCTTCTTCCCAGACGGGATTCCAATCCTCCAAGTAATCTGGGTTGCCTGGGGACCGTGCGTTGATAGGCTGGATACTCGGAACAATGGGAAGAGTACCGCCTACAACTGGTACCTCGGGAGCAACAGAGGATTGAGAACCTTGGTCACTTATACCGGAAATTGATGGGTCAGCCAGGATGACCAGACCCCTTAGAACTCTTAAAGGAAACTATCGATAAAAGCCTACTGAAAACTATCGCACACAAGACCTAGAAAAGGTGATGTTATCGTGGCCAAATTAATTTTAAGACGCAAGGACCAAACTTGACCTTTTCATATTTCAGGAGTCGAGAAAAGGACAAAGATGACTCCAGTCTCCTTCGAATGTTTAATGAGCACGAAGTGACAAGACGCTCACAGGCACCTTTTCGTTTAGGGAGTCCGAAAAGGATCAAAAGCGACTGCTCTGGAACTCTAGGTAGAGGGTGTGCCAAACTCTTCGCAAAACCACAGAATACTTTTTAGGGTACGGGTGGTCAATCTTCGTGAATGCTGTGTTCACTGCATTGCGAATTGTAGGGCGGCCGACTCGGCTTCCTATGGATAAAGGATAAAAGCCTAGTGGGGTCTCCCTATATACTCGACGGTACGTGGGAGCGCAGTCCGTATTAGACCACTATCGAGTCACAGAAGGAGGAATCACCCAACCTAATGTGAAACAACAGTGACTATGTTTTAAGACGCCGGAACACGTCTCTAACCTAGACCTCTAAATATTTGCGTTTAGTTCCAATGCGTTTTTAGATTCATTTGGTTCATTTTATAGTTGATCTTGAGATTAAGTTTCGATTTCAAGCTCTATCGTATGTTCGCTCACAATTACTTAGATGCAATCTATATGCAAAAGAATTTCGTTTCGTTCGATGAATTCTAGCTACGAGAGAGCAAAGAATTTTTTAAACAAAACGAATACAAACAAACAAGCAGCTAAATGCAACTAAAGCGAGGAAAGGAAACTTTTCTTTTGAAAATGCAAATCAATGAAATGTTCTTTTCCTTTTCGAATTTTAAAGCAAGCTACTAATTCGTTTTCTTTTCAGTGACATAAAACACCTAAAGGAATTTGGAGGAACCTGAACACCAAGTAAACTACTTAATGAGAGCACACAAAGTTCCCAAAAACACTCAACCGAAGTCTCGAAATCAAAAGGAAACAAGGCAATGCACGAGCTATGTGATCTAAGCTCTGCAAAACAAGCAAGGATCGCAAGCAAGGAGGAAGCGAAAAAGACCACTTGGAAGCACAATCCAATACACTCTGACAATCACTGAAAAAATGCGAAAACGAGTCTAGAACGAGCTGGTCAATCAAGCAAACAGGGATCCTCACGGGAGGCTTGACACACACACGGCCACTAGATGTCCTAGGGTTCAGAGTGCGCAATCAATAGAGAAAAGCAAACATCCGACGGACCAGAGTCGCAACCAGTCAATTAGAGACCCAACACAATCCAGTAATCGCAAAAGTAAGGATGAAAACACGAACCAAGCAGCGAGAAGGGAAGTTGTTTGCAAACTCAAAACCAAGCAAAACGAAACCCTATGGAGTTGAGCTCCGTAATCAAACAGTTCAAAGTTCAGAGAGTGAAAAACAAGTCATCAGACAAGTGGGGAGAAGAAGGGAAAGTCACAGCAAGAGGTTTAGGAGGTCAATTTGGACAAAAATGAGTTTTTCAGGCTCAGCGCGGGTAGCCTTCAGCAACTTGGCGCTGACAGGGGGAGGCCTTCAGCAACTTTGCGACGTCAGCGCGGAAAGTCAGGGAAAAGGCGCGCTGCCCTAGAAGAAACGAGGTCAGCGCGGATATAAGGCACACAGACGCGACGACCAAAATCACAAAGAAGAGTGGGCGCGATGTCAGCGCGGAAGAACACGAATAAAGCGCGCTGCCCTTGAAAACGAGGTCAGCGCGGCTGTTAGACGTACAGGCGCGATGAAGAGAAAACCAAAGAACAGAGTCGCGATGTCAGCGCGACTGTTCCGAAATAAAACGCGCTGAGAGCAAAAAACAAGGAAAACCGAAATAAAACTTCCCAAACCAAAGGCAGGAGCTTTTCAATGATAAAAATGCTTCCCAGAAACGCCCAGAAAGTTCATAAGCAAAAAGACAATCCCAAAAACTCGAAAAGAGATCAATCAAAGCCAAACACAAAAGTGGACTCAAGAGACAAAAAGGCTGATCCCCAGCGGAGTCGCCAAATTGTTGGAGAGGTAAATCCCCTCTACGGATAGAGGCGATCCCTACTAGCCCAATAGGGGTCTAGCAACAATCACACAATGCTGCCACGCATGTTCCTAGTTACAATTAAACAAGAAGTAAAGAGCACCTACTTGGATTCCTGCGCTGTCGTTGGACGAAGAGATGTCTCCTTCGCTCCTTCGCTTCGGCTGGTCACAGTCCTCCGCGATCCCCGCGAACGGACACCTGCACACACGAAGAGAGGGCAAACGCAAGCGTGAAATCTAGTAAAAGTAACTATATGCCAGTCAGAAAAGACATAATTCACATTTATCCATTGCATAAACAAACGAGAATGGAACAATAATAGCAGTCATCTATTATTAATCAGAATAGAGAAGAGTACAACCAAATGTTCTGACGTCGATAAACTTCTCAGGAGGGATCAGTCAGCATGTATCTCAAGCATTCACCTTTGAGGATGGTTCTCCCAAGACGAACAACTCTCTCTCTCTCACACAAATGTCACAAACAAACTTCCCCAAGCAATCAATCACTTCCACTCCTAACACACCAAACCTATAACAGCAATCTGAGCACTACAAGCTCTGTACAATCCAAGCTAAGTCTAGCTAGTTCCCACTAGTTTCTAACTAGCTGCTCATGGTAATGGTGGAAGTTTATATAGGAGAAGGAGTCTCCTAAAAAGGTGGAAGGATGAGCTTATCTTCAAGGGGAGTAGTTGCAAAGGGTCGAACAGACATGCCATAGAAAGGAGTCGATATTCACAAAGCTAACAACCAAGCCTGGAGAGATCTGGAAGGCTGGTTGTTTGAACAAATTCGCCCAAACTGGATCAGCGCGGATTATATGGAGACTGCCGCGCTGTCAGCACATAACAATAACTGAACAAGTCATGTCAGCGCGGAAGAACACGGGAAAGCCGCGCTGTGCGTCATCGCGGAAAAGTGATGTTCTTCCGCGATGGCAGCGCACGAAATACACTGTGAGGCGCTGGTCATCGCGGTTATTTTAGGAACAGACGCGCTGATGCACAAAACTTTGGAAAAATGGGTTTTTAAGCCAGTTCAGGGATCAAACACTTAGTGATTGTGACTTCTGGACACAGCAGGGTGACTGACAGGAAGGCAGTGATAAATTACTGTGTAACAAACACAGTCACCATAACACAGAGCAGAACTCTGCAATGACAATCAGAACCAACTGTACCATCAAAATCATGCATCAGAATGCATACGCTACTTGGAAGTGCCAAACCTGCGTGTATACGCAACTTCATCAAGATGAACCAGTGTATATGTCATTAATCACTTATTCATAACTTTGCTGCACTTCTTGACTTCAGACATAACCAGATCATTACATGTACAAGGATAATATATGTGTTAGCACCCAGATCTAGTCCATCAGATCACATAAATATGAGTCATTATGAACCTGATCCTTATTGGTTCTCGTCCATCAATACACAATCAACCAACCAAGATATGCAAAATACTGACACTTCATCAACAGTCAGAACCACCTGTGACTTTAAACATCATAGCTCAAATGGTATACGCTACTATGATGAATCAAACCCGCGTACATACGTGCTTTTTCCAAGGCCAACCCGCGTACAGATCTCAAAAATATTTTCTTATAATTTTGCAGCTGTACCAGACATCAGTCATACTCATAACATTTATATTACATGCGTCAGTATGCAGATCTAGAATAAGCATAATCAACCATATAAAGATAGTTCATTTCAAACCATTTGATTCCGATCTCTCCTTAGATCTTGTTCTCCATCACTCGATCAGATCCTTCCTTAGCTCAGATCAGGCAATGCATTATCAACCCATAACCTGCATACTGGATCTCATACTTCATTAGATATTCAAGACTTTCAGAACGCAATTGCCTAATGATCTTCCTCTCCTTTTATAGTCTTAGGCCTTGCTCAATACTACGGACCAAAACCATAATAAAACAATACCATCGACCCAATACTTGGGATCAACACTTATGGGTGGAATACCACGGACTAAAACCATAGGTCTAAATACCACGGACCCAAAAATAAGCTTTCCGACATGTACGCGCTTTTCCGCGCATGAAACTGCGTGTATACCCTACTTGGTATATAACGAACCTGCGTATACGCGACTTGGTATATAGTGAACCTGCGTATACCTGTGTGTATACCCTACTTGGTATATAGCGAACCTGCGTATACGCGACTTGGTACATAGTGAACCTGCGTGTATACCCTACTTGGTATATAGTGAACCTGCATATATACTCTTCTTTCTTCATTCTTTGTACTCTGATCATCAATTCTTTGCTACTGACCTGCTGCACTATAATCTATCATCTTGCCATCAAGGATAATACTTGTATCATAATGCCAACAATCTCCCCCTTTGGACTTGATGGCAAAGCTAACTTGTCATACTGAGATCTGTCATCTGATTCCTTTGAGTTGTCCTGCATCCCATGTATTTTGTCACATCTAATATCTCTTCTGTAGATTCATCTAGTTGTATATAAGTGAGTTGTTCTTCTACGAGTGGGTTGCCATCAAGTACAAGATATGCATCATAATGCCAACACAAGCTTATAAAGAAAAAAGCCTGCATAAAGTTAGAAGACAAATATGAAGATCATATCAAATCACTTTACCCTGTAACATAAAATTCAAAATGATTTACTGTTGAAAAACACAGTAAAAACCTGAAATGGACAGTGAAGGTAAAAAGAACACATTAAAGGCTACTCAGCAGGGTCAAAGGATATTCACAGATATTCACAGAGTTTAAAGAGTATCAGATGAAAGATCAAATGGAGGAATCAACCAGCATAAAGGATACAAACAATCAAGCAGCTTAAAGGGCAAAATATCAAATAGCAAAGCCAGCACAACTTGAATAAAAGGGACAGCAAGAAGTAGTTCAATAACTACCCCTATCTTCTTGCATGAAGATCTTTCCTTTCCTAGAATAAATGTTAATCAGTTTTAGGATATTTTCTTAGTTTCATTATTGTATAAATAACTCTCTTCTTGAGTTGTTAAAGGTTCAAGGTTCATTGTTCATTGTTTGTTAAGTCGTGACTGTTCATTCTACTTTGAACCTGGTTGCACCTTTGAAGGAAGCTTTTCTAGACACTTGATGTACTCAGTCTTTCTGGAACCTTAATACAAAGCAGAGGATTCTGAATTTGGTTTTACACAGTTTGTGTTATCCTGTAAGTTTTTCCAGTTATCAATCATTATGTTTTTCTTCATATGCTTATGACTTATAGAGATATCTAGGTAGGAATAATTGTGTCTCAATTTATTCCTATAAACTCCTGAAGTGATCATCTATTAAGAGAATGGATTAATGGACTGTCTATTTAGCTAATCCCCTCTAATCAATAAATCATTAGTATCTTTTGTAAGCTTAAGTATACTGCCTTGAATCTTTGGAACGTAGTTTAGAAGGTTTTCATACTTATGATTGTTCTGTTTTACAGTCTGGAAACTGTGATAATCATATTATTTTCTGTCTTCTTCTCACCACTATTTGATCTATATCACTGTGTAAATCTTTATAGCAGCCCTTTGCTGAGATATTAATATTATCCAAAGGATTAAGTATTTCAATTCTACATCTGTCTTCATTCATTGGTCTTCCAAACTAAAACCAAAAATCCCAAAACAATTATTTTAGATGCTCTGGCATTGGTAGCTGACCTACTACTATCTCAGAGGTACAACTCAGACTGCAACCATTGCCAGGGATTCGAATTTCTTTTAAGATTCCCTTGGGACAACTATATTCATTCATTCTTTTCCTTTAAGGTGATTAAAGGGTTTAGAAAGGTTAAAATCATTCACCTAGGCGACTCCACAATCCCAAGTTGGTACCTTTTAAACATACCAGATCTTGTTCAGAAGCTGACATAGTTAGTCCTTTGTCAGATCCTGAAAGTATTTTGAGAAAAGCCAGTTCTAAAAGGGGACGCCAACCATCTTCTTCTTCCTCTTCAGTCCTACTATCTGAAGAATTAGAATCATTTGACCCCTGTAGTAATATCCCATCTGATCCCGATTACTCCCATTTATCACCCAGGGTTGTTGAACTTCTAGATAAAGGAGTTGATTTTAAGTTAGCCTACCTTATTAATTCATTAGAATCTCATCCAATATCCACACTACCACCAATATCACCTAAAAATGAATCTGATTTGGGTGTTAATTTACCAGAATATAAACCCACAAATTTCATATCCCCTACCACCTATCATTTTCCTTCCATTTTGACCGACCTGAAGCTTCTTCTTCTGAACAACCCGAGGAGACCTTCTCTATATATTCCAATCCTCTCTTTGAAACAAAACAAGGTATTCCTTTACAGGTCCTAAAGCTAGTTCTTGAGACTCCTTTGAAGTCTTTCAGGAGATCTCCTCCTCCTTCACCTCCAACTAGTTCATCAACCCTTGAATCACCATCTTCTTCCTCTACTACTTCTTCATCCTCTACATCCACACAAACACCACATACTCCACCTGGACAACCTCATACGCCTCAAGCACCTCATACACCACCTGCTTTCATGGCTTTCCGACCTACTGTATAGGCTAGATATGCTGCCTTAGTCTTACGTAATAACCTTGATGCATTCCCAGCTGGATACTGAAAATACATTCCCAAGTACAATGGAGAAACTGGTCACTCAGCTGAGGACCATCTCAAGCTTTCCTAGACTTTGCAAACAACATGAATATTGAACAAGAAAACGTTTATATGAGATTGTTTGTACAGTCACTTGAAGGAAATGTGAGGATTTGGTTTAGGCAGTTACCAACAGCTTCCATTAGAAATTGGGAAGAGCTTACAACCATATTTAAAAATCAATGGGGTGTGAAAAAGGATCCTCTTTACTTCCTCACAGAATTTGAAGAGCTTAAAAGGAACTTCGGTGAACCAGTATCAAATTTTATCAAAAGATTCAATAAACTCTATCACAAAATGCCTGCTGATTGTAAGCCCCCTGTAGCAGCAGCTAAGTCTAGATTTTCTAAAGATTTTGATGATGACTTTGCTGTTATGCTACGAGAGAGAACTTCAAGAACTCTTGAAGATATGCAAACAAACGCTATAGAAGTAGAAGCAAATAGGGCAGCCTCAACTTCTTTAAAACTTAAGGAAGAAAAGGCCCAAAGAAAACTCAAATCTGTTCAAGAAGCCTCTAGTTCCTCTAAGACTAAATCAGAAGACTAAAAAATAGATGAAATAACATCTCTTCTTAGAAACCTATCAAATAGGATTTCAAAGATTGAGACCCAACCTAGGACAATACAACAAACAGTTACTAGACCCCAAAACCAAAATCAAGGTCAGTATAAAAGAAATCCACCACTACAAATTCTTCAGAGACCTAGCAATGATCAACAGGTTCCTACTCCTCTATTGATAGATGACCAACAACTTGATGATAATACTATGACAATTACTGAAGATATTAATAGTATGGATTCTTCTTCCAATCAAACAGTCATCATTCCTCTCTCACAACAAAATCAGGTTCAAGAAGATCAGGAAGCTTCACAGGTCTCTAAATATCACGCTTTCTCTAAATTTTTAATTGCAGAGTTAAACAAGAGGTATGATCTTAGGCCTAGGCCTGGTCCTGGGAGACCTCCAAAGGAAACTCCAATAATTGAACCACGTACCAAAACTGTTGAAGCTCAAACAACTCTTATTCAGCCCTTAGATCAGTTAATTGATACTACCCAAACTGGTAAAAACATTTTGACTACATTTAATGTTGAAAAAGAATTAGAGAGGGTTAAGATCCCAATTCCACTATCAGAACTTTCTAAAAATCCTGGTTACAAAGGCCAAGTCACAAAATGGATACGAAATACCTCGGTTGATGCTGAAGGTGATGTCATAAGTCTGCAAGATGAAAAACTAGCAGTAGTTTTTGGCCCTAGTTCAGACATGATAGATGAGATAGTGCCTTCTTCCTATGTAACTCTTAAAACAAATGATTCCATGTTGTATAATCGTATGCTTGATTAAGGAGCATCACACAACCTTATGCCAAAATCTATCATGGACCATTTGAAACTCGACATAACTAGATCCTACCATGACCTGTACAACTTTGATTCTAAAAGGGTGCCCTGTTTGGGATTGATCAAGGATCTAGTGGTTACCCATGCCCAAATTCCAGTGAAAAGTGTAGTACTTGATATTGTTGTCACAGATATCCCTCCCAAGTTTGGAATGCTCCTTTCTAGGTCTTGCTGTGCCAAATTAGGGGGGACTCTACAGATGGATATGTCATATGCTAATATTCCTATTTATGGAGGAGAAAAATGAAGATTGTATAGAGAGGTAAGATTTGTACATACTGTTTGTAAGACCGACTAGCAAAGGAACCATCCAATTTATGCAATAGATCAAGACTTTGGTTGTTTTCAACTCACTTCAAACCAACATAAAACTCAAGTCAAAATTGAAGAGGTAGTTGAAAGTCCTGAACCAAACCAAACTGATATTTGGAAACTGTTCTTTGATGGCTTTTGCACGAAAGATGGGGCAAGAGACGGAGTAGTTTTAATTTCACCTGAAAAGAAAATATAACCCAATAATGTAAATTAGACTTCGAAGTTACAAATAATGTGGCTGAATATGAAGCTTTCCTTTTAGGATTGCAATTAGCCAAAAGCTTAAAAGTTCAAAACTTAAGTGTTTTTATTGATTCAGAACTTATTGTTAAGCAAGTAAGAAATGTTTGTCAGACCAAGCACCCTAGACTTAGGTCCTACCAAAATGAAGTAAGGGATTTAGTTGAAAACTTCTTTGATGCTTTTAATTTGACTCATATTCCCAGAGATCAGAATATTCATGCAGATGCCTTAGCTGTCTCTGCTAGCTCTTTTAAAATTCCTGACTATACTGATGTACTCTATCAGATACAAGTCAAATATAGGCTGTCTATCCCAGATAATTTGAAACATTGGCAAATATTCAAAGATGATGAACATTTGAAATCATTTCTGCAGGTAATAGATGATTTTTCATTTCTACAAATTGATGAAGATAGAACTGAAATAAATGAAAACACAGATGGAAATGATACTTCAGATTTTAAAACCTAAATTGCTAATCATGACATTATTCAATTATCTTATTAATTTTATTCCAAAAGGACTCATTCCTTTAGAAAAGTTGTTTGATCAAAATGATGTTCTCCGAAACCCTCAGTCCATTTCTTTAGAAGATGACATAGAAGCGATTAATATTGGAACTGATGAAGATATCAAAAACATCAAAATATGTGCATCTCTAGACCCTGATATCAAAGCTCAATATCTTAAGTTACTGCAAAATTATAAGGATGTTTTTGCTTGGACTTATGCTGATCTAAAGACCTATGATACTTCATTAATACAACATAAGATTCCTTTGAAGCCATAAGCAAAACCTTATCAATAGAAACTTAGAAGGATAAACCCAGCCCTTCTACCGACTGCAGAAAGGGAGATTAAGAAAATGCTAGATGCTCAGATCATCCTCCCTCTTAGATATTCTAATTGGGTTGCAAATCTAGTTCCTGTTAGAAAGAAAAATGGAGAAATAAGATTGTGTGTGGATTTTAAAAATTTGAACAAGGCATCATTAAAAGATAATTATCCTTTGCCCAAAATGGATCAGTTACTTCAAATGGTTTCAGAAGCACAAAGACTTTCTATGCTTGATGGTTTTTCAAGTTACAATAAGGTGAATGTTGATACAGTAGACAGAGAGAAGACATCCTTTACTACACCCTGGGGTACATTCATGTACGCTAGGATGCCATTTGGCTTAACCAATGTTGGAGAAACATTTTAGAGAGCTACGGACATAGTTTTTATGGGTCAGGTAAATAAATTTGTGGTTATTTATCTTGATGACATAATTGTTTTTTCTAAGTCTGATCAGAAACATCTAAAGCACTTGATGAAGGTTTTGGACAGGTGTAAAAATTTGGAATATCATTGAACCCTAACAAGTCCTTATTTGCTGTCAAAGAAGGAAAATTGTTGGGCCATATAATTTCAAAGGAGGGAGTAGTAATTGACCCCAAACGAGTATCTGCCATTGAAACATTGACCTTACCTAGAAACAAGAAGGAGATTCAAGCTTTTCTAGGCAAGATTATTTTTCTAAGGAGATTTATTCCAAATTATGTAGAGATTGTAAAAGATATAACAGACATGCTCCGAAAGGACCATGAAGTCAAATGGACTGCCTCTTCTAGGCATGCATTTGAACAAATAAAAAGGGCTATCTCTGAAGCTCCCACCTTAGCTAGCCCTGATTATACTAAGCCATTTAGTATTTTCTCTTTTGCCTCTAAAACAACCCTTGCTGCCATTCTATTACAAAAAAATGAAGATTCCCATGACCAACCCATAGCCTTTTTCAGCAAGGTTATGAGAGATGTTGAGCTTAAGTATGACATCATTGAGAAGCAAGCCTATGCCCTTATTCAAGCCCTAAAATCATTCAGAATGTATGTCTTACATTCACCTATTACTGCTTATGTCCCTAATAGTGTTGTGAAAATTGTCCTAACCCAACTAGACATTGATGGGAAAAGAGGTAGATGGATCACTCAAATTCTGGAGTTTGATCTAACTATCAAGACTACCAAGCTAGTAAAAGGTCAAGGATTAGCCAAGCTTCTAGTTGAATCCAACTGCAAAGTACTTGGAATCAATTCTGTTTTAGAAATACAAGGGAAGAATACACAAGAACCTTCTGTCCTTGCAGAAGGGGAGAATCCACAAGAACCTTCCCTTCATCCTAAAGAAAAGAACCCACAAGAACCTCTACCTTCAGAGTAGATCAATCCTATACGGATTGATGAAAAATTCTTGTTGTCAAACTGGTACCAAGATATTGTAAATTTCTTGATCCATTTTGAGTGTCCAACATTGTTCTCCAAAACCTAGTGTAAAACCCTTAAGTTAAAATCAGTCAAGTACTGCATTATAAATGCAAATTTATATTGGAAAGATCCATTGAACATTTTGTTATTATGTTTAACAGAATCAGAAACTGAAGGAATCATTGATCAGTTTCATATAGGATTTTGTGGGGGACATTATGGTTGGAGAGCAACATCATACAAGATTATGAGGGGAGGATTTTATTGGCCCACATTGTTCTTACAAGTAGGGGCAAAGGTCAGAGGTTGTGTTCCTTGTCAAATGTTTGCTGGTAAACAAAAATTAGCGGCTCTTCCACTCGTTCCATTAATAATTTCAGCACCTTTTTCTCAATGGGGATTAGATTTTGTTGGAGAGATTCACCCCACTTCAAGTAATCAACATAGATGGATCCTCACTGCAACAGACTACTTTACTAAATGGGTGGAAGCAATTCCAGTCAGAAATGCTACTGATTCAGTAGTAATTAAGTTTATTGAGGAGAATATCTTATCTAGATTTGGTTTCCCAACTCAAATTGTCACTGATAATGCAACAACTTTTTCTAGTGTTAAAATGATTGACTTTTGCCAAAAATATCAGATTCTGTTACATCATTCAACTCCATACTACCCTCAAGGTAATGGCCTTGCAGAGTCATCAAACAAAAGTTTGGTAAAGGTAATAAAAAAGACTCTAGCTGATCATAAAAAGAGTTGGGATTCACATTTGATTTATGCAGTATGGGCAAACAAAATTACTCCAAAGAGATCAACTGGAAAATCTCCATTTCAATTAGTCTATGGGAAATATGCAATCTTCCATACCAATTTGGCATTCCCTGTTTTAAAATTCCTGTAGGATTCAATAGATGAACCTGATGATTTTTCAGGAAGAATAAATCAGATTATTGAACTTAATGAAAACAGAGATGAAGTTCAACACCAGTTGAAGAAATATTAGAATAAGATGAAGGCCCTGTTTGACAGAAGAGCCAGGGAAAGGGAATTTAAGGAAGGCGATCTAGTTCTAAGGTGGAATGCCAGGAGAGAAGAGAAAAGAAAGCATGGAAAATTTGACAATCTATGGTTTGGACCTTTAGCAATTGCTGAAGTGAAGGGTTACAACACTTTTGTGCTGCAGAATCTTGAGGGGCTATACTCCATCATGTAAATGGAAGGTTTCTCAAACATTACATTTAGTACTAAGAAGTTGAAATAGTTTTCATTGTAAATACTTTGGTTTTCTTTTACTTTTCAAGATGTCAGTGTGATCTTTTTTACAGCAAGGACTCCATAGCCCGAGGAGAAGGCACATGGATCTGTAGGTTATCTACATTCTACAGGAGAAATAAGTCCCTAGATGGAGCCAATGTTGTAGCATTTTTTGGTTTTGATAAGATAGAATAAATTAATAAAAAAAAGTATTTTGAAAAAAATGTTAAGTTAGGATATGGACATAACAAGATTGAATAAAATGCTGGACTCATCATCTCTAAAAATAGGAAACTGGAGATCCATAATAGAAAAGATCATGAGAAGACTAGAAAATTGGTCTTTCCGCACCCTGAATCTTGCTGCAAGAGTCGTACTGCTCAAATCAACCATACAGGCGATCCCAATATATCCACTATCAGTAATGGCAGCACCAAAAGGGATATGCAACAAGTTGATAGAGATTTATAGAAAATTCCTATGAGGAGGGCCTAAGCAAAAAAAGAAACGGGCACTTTGCTCCTGGGATAGCCTAACTAAACCAAAAGAAAAAGGCGGATTAGGTCTAAGGGACCCGTCTGTACTAAATCAAGTTCTAGCAGCAAAACTAAGATGGAGATGGATGCAAGGAGGAAAGGACCTTTGGAAAGAAATATGGACAACAAAATATAATATGCCATCAACACCTGAAGAAATATTAAGGAAACAAGAAATACCAAGAGGATCAGCTATATGGGAATTGGCCAATCAAAACAGAGAAATAGTAGATGGAAATATATTTTGGGAAATCAAAGGGGGCCAGACAGCGAGATTTTGGGAAGAAGCGTGGCAACAAAGGGAGAAAATGGTGAATATACAGGGAATGCAGGATATTTACAGAATAGGGATAGACAAAGGACTCATCTCGGTCAAAGATTATTGGATAGAAGGAAGAGAAAATGAAGAATGGAGAGAATGGAAAAAAATAGAAGATTGGAACAGGAATTCAACGGAGGACCAAAAAATCTTGTTTAGTAAGGAATTAGAATCCAGGAAAATAAAAATCAGAGGAGGTAATGATATCCTACGATGGGGAAAAGAAACTAAAGGAACTTTCACTATTAAGGAAGCATATAATACAAAAGTCCAACAAGACCAGAGGGAAGAGGAGCAGAAATGGAGAAAACTTTGGAAAAATAAATGGTGGCCGAAGATAAAGATGTTCGTGTGGTTGGTAGGAAGGAAACGTATTCTAACATGGGACCAAATCCAAAAAAGAGGATTTTCAGGCCCATCAAGATGCTGTCTCTGCAACCAAGATGGAGAAGACTAGGAACATTTACTAAATGGTTGCAGAGTAGCACAATACCAATGGGATAAGACTAGAGATCTCTTTTCAAAAACTGAACGAAATCCACAAGATATCATACAAACTCTGTGTAATTGGGGAGAAGGAAAATTTAAAAGCACGGTGGTAAGAAGAGCCTGGAACATGGTGGCAGGATTCAATGTGTGGAATATTTGGAAAGAAAGAAATGGAAGAATTTTCCAAAAGAAAATATCAAATCCGGAAGAAGTTTGGCAAAGGACCCTGAGACAAATCAGAGAATCAATTCTTGCAGAAGTATGGACAGAGGAAGATTGGAAAACCTCTGAAGAAGAAGCAGAAATCCTAAGAAGGTTGAACTTGGAACAAGGGATGGTCTTTCAACAAAAAACAAAGCAACAACAACCTATTGTTACCCAAAGTCTCGCAGTCTTCCGAAGGCCACAGGAAGGGTTTATCAAGCTCAACTTCGACGGAGCGGCAAAGGGGAATCCAGGTCCAGTAGGATACGGAGGAATTTTTAGAGACAGTCAAGGAAATACAGAATGGATTTATGCAGAACATGGAGGAACTATGAGTAATAATGAAGCGGAATTCATGGCAGCTTACCAGGGCCTCAAAATTGCGATAAGAAATGGATATAGGAAGGTAGAGATCGAAGGCGACTCAGCCTTGGTTATAAGCACCATAAAAAAACTAATACAAGGGAAATAATGGGAGCAAGTAGTCGAAAGCTGGAGAACGGCGAGCCTGGTCCAAGAAATTAAAGAAATACTGAAAGGTATAGAATACAAGACCACCTCTCACGTAAAACGAGAAGGAAATAAACCCGCGGATTTCTTGGCCAATTGGGGAAGCAAGGAATTAATAGGGAAAGTGGATGATAGTTGGACAAACCAAATGGAGATGACAAGATGGGAAAGTTTAAGACAACTCATAGATCACGATACCCATGAAACAATATAATTGCAATCAAAAAACCGAGGAGCTCCTGAGCGGGATGACAAGGCAAGAGCATTCAGCAGCAAAGACAGGACAGAAGGACGGCGGCCACACTCCCCTGACCACAGTAATTAATGATAATTCAGAGCAGCAGGTACGGAAATCAAATCAAAACTCGAGAAACATCACAGAGAGTATCATGCAAGTAATAAGGGAGAAAGGAAATGGAGGACAAACGCATCATAAACAGAAAGGTGGCGATAAAACTATAAGGCGGAACAAGAGAAGGATGACAGACAGCAAGACGTTGAAGAAGGTGGCAAGGAAAGGAGAGACCTGGCAGAGGAATAATAACCAACGACTTAAGCGAGTTAAGATGGCAGCGAGCTGGGATAAAGAAGTTCAGTCAGAGCGGGAAGATTACAGAGACAGACAATTCGATCGGAGCAGAATCAAAATTGAGGTCGAAAGCTCAGAAGACATGGAGATTAACCAGGATGAGGGTTTCCTGAGGGGGACTTTTGAAATAGGACAGAGCAGTAAAAATGTTAAACGAGGCAGAACAGGCGGAAGAGGGAGAGGACGCGGACGAAGAGGTAAGGGCCGACCTCGGCAAGAAAACAATGGAGAGGAGGGAAACCCAACACGGGGAAAACAAAAAAGGGGGAGGAAATCTATCCGTAGGGTGGCTCATGAGGCAGAGCAGGCTTACAATCAAGAAACAAATGAAGACATCCGAAAAATCATAGACGTCATGGAAAACAGAGTCCTGGAAGAACCGTCAGACCCTGAGATGGAAGAGTGGAAATCTCAGATGCCAGATCCAGGCAATACCAGGGGTAGACTAACCCTATACCGTCAAGCTCTCCACATTTACTGGGTCCTGAAGCACCTTTTGGCCAAGGCAATGGAACAGGTCGCTGTAGAAATGGTGGAGATGGCCCAGGAATCGCAGGCAGCAAGAAAGGAGATGGCTAATGTCGAAGTTATAATGCGTCAACAGAATGAGCAGATCAAGGAGATACAGGGGATGCTGAAGGAACTGATAAAAACCAAGGACAATAACGAAACCAAAAAGGGAAGCGCGGAGGCTTGAGAGGCTAGTTAACTCTCTCTTTTTGATTTTTGTTGCTACAGATCTGTTTTGGGAATTTGATTGCATGTTACAACAATCAGTAGTGAAGATAGGTCTTTGAGTAGATCTTAGAAAAAACAGTCTCTGAAAACAATCTGATTATGAAGGTTTAATGTCTTGTAAGTTTTTTTCTGACGGTATGATAAAAGAAAAACAGTACCGAATGCATGATGAAGAGGAACCAACAGATCCGGTTTCCCATATGGGCGGATTGAGGTTCCTTAATATGTAATTTTCAGTCTTTTGTAGATAATAGAAATTCCTTAGCTTACAAAAAAAAAAATATTGAATAAAATGTTTTTGAAAATATCTTGATGATGATGTCCATATCAAAGAAAATGCTAGGTTAGATGTCCTAAAAAAATAAAGATAAAAAGAAAATGTTAGGTTAGAAAGAAAAGAAAACAAATAAACTTTGAAAGTGAGCAAGTCTAAATGCCACTACTATTTTTTCCGCAAAATAATGGTTGTGTGCAGCTTGTCATAAATGCCACAACCCATGACAATTAAATAGTTTAATCTTGACTACTTCATGCTTTAAATTTGATGTTATAATTAGAGAATAAAGATCTGGCCAAACTGTTTAATCTTGGCAGATCAGTGGTTAGGTAGAGAATAATAAGGTGCTCATCAGTTTAATTTGAGCCCTTGGATGTTATAAGGTTAGAATTATATGGTTTGCTTTAAAAAAGAAAAGAAAAGAAAGGAAAATGGTTTGCTAGCTTAAATGCACCCATTAAGTGAAGAAAAATGATAGGATAAGCAAAGGGTAAGTAGAAGAAAGGTTGCAGAAGTATGATGATTGATTGGACAAAATGTACATTTATCATGTTTTACCATATGTTTCTATGTCCATGAGGCAATTACACAAAGCAAATGAAGGTCTACAAGATCAATTAATTAACTTCCCTCATCCCCATTCATCCCTATATTTACTAATTTCCCCTTCCCACCTTCATACAGTTCATATTCATTCATTTTCCATAAAAAACCCCTTTTCCTAAGGTTAAAATCCTTTTTGCCTAGGAAAAGTGAAAACCCCATGTTAAATCCCCTTTTACCCAAAAACCCACAAAAAGATGTTTAGCCTAAGTATTGATGTATATATGTGAAAAGCAAATAACTCATGAAAAAGCATTATACTTAGTGTATTTCCCCTTTCCGCTCATGTTTCATATTAATGCTAAATTATAGTATTAAACCCCTAAAAGTCCCCTTTCTTGTATATTATTAACTCCCTTTACTAAATATCCCGAAACCATAAGTTTTATTATAAAACTATGTATTCCATAACACATCGCATATTGGCGGATCACAAACTTTTTAGTGTGTATGCACTGTCCTCCGCATTGCGATATGCCATGCGTAATGGACCCGGACCCAACGCAAATATATTTCAATATTCACTGCCCATTTCGCATCCGCTCTTCATCGCAAGTCCCGGCTGAAACATATACCCTTTGCCATTGCGATCTCCGATATGCGATGGGAACCCAGACCTGATCACAGTATTATCCATGATTTATTTTCCACATCGCGTTCGACCCCTATCGCATTCCTTTGCGATGGGCCTTCCTTCGCTAAACTGCGATTGTGATATGTGATGAACCCGGACCCGACATCATTTATTCGCCCGAATTCATACTATTTCAAGTCCGCCATACCTTGTTTTGCAAAGGATTTCTTTGTTAAAATGTTTTTATGATTTAAAATGAAGAACCAACTTAAACCTCTATTTAATGATAAAAACTTGCTAATATCAGTTTTTAACCCATAATAAAGCCCATACCGCCATGATTAATCATTGGGCCCCTCCATTGCTCTTTCCTCTTACCTCCGCGCTGCTCTTTCACTCCACCACCATTCGATCAAATCCATTCAAATCCAATGACCCTCAGCAATTTCGGGTTGGCTCTCTGTCTGAGCATTACCCGCCCGAAAAAGTAGTATTCCACCGACCTCCCCTTGCTACGTGTCAGGCTCTAAACTATATCGGGTGACCTCTCCCAAAAAACGCCCGCGCCTCATAAGCGGTGCGATGAAAACCAAAACCACCTCCCGCATAACGACAAAATGGCCACTATCCACTTTGCGCCATAATTCAAAAAGTAAACTGTTTTTCCGTTTAAAGCCTATAAATCACCATTTTGCTTTGTTTTGCCTGTTTACACAGTGAAACCTCTATAAACATCTGCAACCAATAAAACCATTGCTTTACCTTCCGATATGCTCTGGACTCCTTCCAATATCCTTTTGAGCTTAATAAAGCCATTGACAACCTTCTCTGTCACCTTGTTTTTCTTAAACAATTTCTGTGTTTTGCAGGTAAAAATCCCTGTTCCAGGCTTATAAAGAAAAAATCCTTTATACAGTTAGAAGACAAATACGAAGATCATATCAAATCACTTTACCCTGTAACATAAAAGTTAAAACGATTTACTATTGAAAAACACAGTAAAACCCTGAAATGCACAGTAAAGGTAAAAAGAACACAGTAAAGGCTACTTAGCAGGGTCAAAGGATATTCACAGAGTTTAAAGAGTATTAGATGAAAGATCAAATGAAGGAATCAATTGGCGTAAAGGATACAAAAAATCAAGAAGATTAAAGGGCAAAATATCAAACAACAAAACTAGCACAACCTGAATAAAAGGGACAACAAGAAGCAGTTCAATAGCCGCCCCTATCTTCTTGCATGAAGATCTTCCTTTCCTAGAATAAATGTTAATCAATTTTAGGATATTCTGTTAGTTTCATTATTGTATAAATAACTCTCTTCTCGAGTTTTTAAAGGTTCAAGGTTCATTGTTTGTTAAGTCGTGACCATTCATTCTACTTTGAACCTGGTTGCACCTTTAAAGGAAGCTTTTCTAGACACTTGATGTACTCAGTCTTTCTGGAACCTTAATACAAAGTAGAGGATTCTGAATTTGGTTTTACATAGTTTGTGTTATCCTGTAAGTTTTTCCAGTTATCAATCATTATGTTTTTCTTCATATGCTTATGACTTATAGAGATATCTAGGTAGGAATAATTGTGTCTCAATTTATTCCTATAAACTCCTGAAGTGATCATCTATTAAGAGAATGGATTAATGAACTGTTTGTTTAGCTAATCCCCTCTAATCAATAAATCATCGGTATCTTTTGTAAGCTTAAGTATACTGCCTTGAATCTTTGGAACGTAGTTTAGAAGGTTTTCATACTTATGATTGTTCTGTTTTATAGTCTGGAAACTGTGATAATCATATTATTTTCTGTCTTCTTCTCACCACTATTTGATCTATATCATTGTGTAAAGCTTTATAGCAGCCCTTTGCTGAGATATTAATATTATCCAAAGGATTAAATATTTCAATTCTACATTTGTCTTCATTCATTGGTCTTCCAAAACTAAAACCAAAAACCCCAAAACAATTATTTTAGATGCTCTGGCATTGGTAGCTGACATACTACTATCTCAGAGGTACAACAATATTTTGTAGATCCGGTCAAGGGAACTACGATTATGTTCTAATCCATGGTTAATGGATTGGTGTTTATGGATATTTCGGCATGTATATATATGTATTGTGACATTTAAAGGAATATAATCAAAAATCAATATGGTAATCCCGGTTTTGGGATCCAGGGGAAAATCTCTGTGTATATTTGTTTTATGTTTTATGCTCTCGCCATTGTTTATTTTCTGTTTTTTAGAATTTATATGTAGGTAATTTCTGTAAGGGGTTAAAACCTACAAATAAATTGTTTGATCAATATTGTACTTTGAAAGAAGATCATGATGCATTGTTACTGCAATTGAATACTAAAAATGAGATTATTCATGGTTTGCAAGAGTGTAAGCAAAACCTTGAGCTAGAAGTCAATTGACTGTAGAATGATAAGAGGAAGACTATTATTATTGAGATACTAGGCTCACCTCTTTCCACCTTCATAATCTTGATTGTAGCAAGATTGATGTTGATGATTGTACCTCATCACATGCCTTTATGTCACATAGTTTTGAAAAACATACTACCGGTATTGGCTCCCAAATATTGAGCAAAATGAGATATACCAAAGGAGGACTTGGAAAGAATGGAAAAGGTATGATTATCCCAAATTCCCTTGAAGTGCATACATCTCTAGAGAAAGTATTGGATATGTTGTTACTATTGCTTAACTGCCTACATCTAATCCCATTGAATCTCAATAGGTTTAATTTGTTGCAAGTGGAGTTTAAACTACATTGTGGAAAGAGCAACCCCATGCTAACTGTGTTGCGCAAATTGATGAGATGGCTATAAATGTTGTTGTATATGGCAGAGTTTTCGATGGACAAGGTTTCCCTCATGTTGATGCACATAGATTTGAGCTTACAAAACAAAATTCTAAGGCTTCATCTCATAGTAGTTTATCTAGGAATCAGAAACTCGATACTTATGCATTTACATTGTTGTAGAAACAATGTGAAAGAACAAATTGGAGAGTAGTTCCGACCTTGAGGATTGATTGTGGTTGGATTGATGGATGGTCATGGCATCATTTGAATAATTGTTTGTGAACTTCATTTCGTTGTGTACCAATGGCCATACAATCATTCAACGTTCCTATTATATGTTGGTTATTGTTTATTCCCCCTTAGTTGTGGTTCGGGTGGGGGGGGGGGCGTGTTATTATGACAAAAAATGTTGTTGTTGCTTTGTTATTTAGTTATTAAATCGACTAGACCTTGTTATCTTGTTGTTACTACCTTGATAACATTTCATTTCTTGTGTTTGATTAGTGCGATGGTGTTATAGACATTTTTGTGCCCTACAACCCCAAGCATGAAATGTCCATAAACCAAGGGCTCCTAAGTCCCTAAAAGTGTTGTTCTAACCCCTAAAGGAACAAGGTCAACAGATTACAGCTTCTCCCAGAAGTTCTCCATGAGAAACTACTCAAAATTGGTCAAAACAGGATCATTGCAGCTGCTCCACTGGCTAAGTGCGTTGCATCTCACCTAAATACACTGTGAGGGTGCGTTGCATTTCAAAAGTCCCTTCTGTGGGGTGCGATGGGCGAGAAATGACAAATGGCAGTGTCATTCCGTGAGGTGGAGAGGCAATGGAAGCTTCCAGAATCTTCTCCTGTGACACTTGCCTCACTGAATTCGACCAAGGATGAGTAAGAGGCCCTCAGTCTCCAAGTGGAAGCAAGAACTATCAGAGAGAAGACACTAATCAAATCACACGCTGACTCATCCCCCTTACAGATATCTATATATGGATCCCTCATCCCAGAGATCCAAGAGGCTAGAATTTTGCATATTGTAAGGAATTGCTGTTGGTTTCTAGAGACAAACATCAGATTGTTGGGTGATCTAAGCTTTGTTTGAGGTGAAGAGGGGCTTCTTTGCTGGGAGGTTGATGATGGGTCGGAACAACTGGTTGTAACTCCTCCTGGATCTTTTCTTGTTTATCAATAAAAGCTATTTGAGTTTTTCCTCCATGCTTTTGTATCATTGATGCTTGTTACATTTGTATGGTCAATTTACATCTGATCCTAGATTGTTTATGATTATAGATCCATGTCTTTGTATAGTGCTATGCTTCTGTGATCTTACAGGTACTTTGTGAAGCTGGGCGTGCAAGGGAGCAGGTAGCTGAGGACTATCAAAGAAGAGAGGGATCGAATCGAAGGATTAGCGCAAGACAGAGGTTGGTCTTTCTGTTCCTCTCTATCTATAATTCATAAAGGAAAAACAAAAGTAGTTTTTCTCTGTTTGTTTCTAAGGCAGCTGTCACACCTTAGTGGGATAGAGCAGTTCTAAATAGACACTTTTCCCTGTAACAGATGGTGATGGTGTTCAAACATCTTTATGAGTGTTGTTGTACCTTGTTTGAGTTGAGTTTGCCATACTTACAAGCCTCATTGTTCGTTTGCTGGTTGATGGTGTTGCTTTTGTTTGAATCCTTTTTCTTTGTTCTTTACCATCACTTATTTTCTCTGAAGCATTTACGAGGAGCTTATCAATGTGTGTCTTTTTTGTGCCTTTGCAACATATTCTATTTCAAAGTTCAACCAAGTTCATTGAGGTTTTTTGGCTCTCATCTTCATGTTTTTGGTACTCCTTGATTGAAGCGGCCTTCTTTTATCGCCATTCAGTGGATCATTGTGGGATTTATAGTTTCAACTCCATACTTATCTGAGCACTACCATCTTGTTCTCCTTTGGAGAGGAGTTCTTCCCCTAAAGGTTTCTCTCCTTTTCTCCACTTATGAGAGTTTGTACTTGGGTAAATAATTCGACCTTATTGTCAGGGCCTAACATTTTTTATGTTTACTTCCTATGTTTTGCTTAAGGGGGGGTTTCAATGTTGGTATTTTCAATGCTCCTTTTCCCAATAAGCAGACTATTATCAGTTGTAAGTTCATGTTGTAGTTTTATCCATCTAGTTGTCATAACTACTTTTAGCTAACTCTAGGCCTCTCCCATTGTTATAAATGGAAGAAATTTCCATGCATTTTTCATATAATGTAAGTATACAAAACTCTTATAATGTTATTGGTTTCTTCTTTAAAACCATGTATAAAATTGTTCAATATAAACAAAAATATTGAAATTAAAAATAAAATTTTAGCATTGATTGAAATTAAACATAAAATTTTTAGCATTGATTATTGATTATAGTGAGTCACAAATATCAATCCTATTGCACATTACAATGTTATGAAAAATTTTGTCTTTAAATATAAAACATCCAATCGTGTAGCAAAAGGTGTGAATTTGACAAGAGAAATGCAATTTGAATATAAAAAACAACCAATATTTTCTTATAGTTGTGAAATCAAGAGTAATTGCCCCGAGAGGCACATTTGACAACCCAATATGAGGGCGATGCGTAATTTCATTCGGAAAACAAAGAGAAAAATTATATCCTTCTTTCAAATTGATTTTCACACGTGATTCGGAGAAATAATTTCGTGATTTGTAACAATAATACTATTGTTTGGTATTCAAGTATCCATATATGGTACAAAGATTGATGATCTATTCTGTTGTACTTATAATCAGGATTCCGGAGATTACGTAATGCTTACTCTTAAGCTGTTCGTTTACGCAGTAGTGGTATTTTTCATTTCTCTTTTTATCTTTGGATTTCTATCGAACGATCCAGGACGTAATCCCGGACGTAAAGAATAGTGAAAAAAGTCTCTAGGTTAATGGGCCTTTTCCGTTCCGTAGAAAGATTCGGGGTTATTCGTTTTCAGGATCAATAGTGGACGAACGGAGAGAGAGGGATTCGAACCCTCGGTACGGATGATCCGTACTACGGATTAGCAATGTGCTCAACCTAGTGTTGACATGTGTTCCTTTTAAAATAAAAATCAATTATTCTCTAAATTACAGAAACAATGTACGCTATAATTTAAAAAACAAAAATGAATACATATGGTTGGTTATTTTTCATTAAATGTGTTTGAAAACCCACAGTCAAGAGTTGTGGTAAAATATTTAACTTTTACTCTTAGCCATAAGTAAAATATTTTGATACTCATATGAAGTAACATAATTTTATACCAACTTTAAAGATATAAAGCAATTGAAAATAAAAAAAATATTATATTTCACTTTTGAGTGTGGGGAAGATGTATCATTCTTATAATTTTAAAAAATTCAATACATAATAAGTTATTTCAATGTCCATGTTAACTAATTTATTTCAATATCGACTTCATATATATATAAAATATTAACCATTATAAAATATTTAACTATTCAAATAAAATAAGTAACTGAAAGTAAAAAAGTCCAGTTACTTTTCATAAGAGAGATGTGTAATTCATTCAATTCTCCATATAAAATTAATATGTAATATTTAAATATTTTTAATAATAATAAAAAATTCAATATATGATAAGTACAATATTGAATATACAAGATTAAGTAATATTGATATGTATTTAAAAATATATTATATTAATAAAACATTTTAATATTAAAAATGTGGTCCTTAAACGCTTAATGTTTTTTTTTAAATGTTAAATAATCATGGGCCAAGCTCTGAAAACCCTTGTGGTGGCTAGAGTTTTGCCTTAGTCGACCGATCTATGCTTAGATCACATGGATTTCTTTGTGGATCGTTACGGTAATATGATCAATGGCGAACCTTAGTGATTCAGTGAGGAAGACAATTCTTTTACAGGAATGGTTGTCGGAAAAACAAGTTGTTCTTTATTTTCACATAGTTCCATTTTCAAATCCAGATTTGGCCTCTTGGTAATTCAAGAAGTTGCTTCCCTCAATTTTCCTTTGGACATGGAAGCTTTCAGCCATGTGAAGTTTTTTTAAGAGCAAAGTTTGGTTTGCAGGTTTAATGGATTTCAGTTGCGGCTGAAAATCTACATAAATAGATCTCTAATGCATGGAAACATCGTTTAATGGATGATCTAAATATTCATCCAATGGCTTGGGGTTCTTTTGTTATCATTTTTGACAAATTTGAGGAGAAGAAGGCCATTTGCGAATCCAGGCTATGGTTCTTGGGTAGTGTTGGTCTCTTCATGTAGCTCTAGTCTCTCACCTTTGATATGGTAATGACATCAATCTCAACAACTCCAATTTGGGTAAGGCTTCCGAACCTACCCTTACATCTTTGGAATATCCAATTATTATCCTCTATTGGGAATGCTCTTGGAAAGTTTTGTTGTTGCAGCCCAGATACAAGAAATTATTATAAAACTACTTATGCTCAAATTTATGTGGAGATGGACTTCAATAAGGGTTTTCCCACTGAGATCAATTTAATGACCCCAAATTATGTATGGGTCCAAAAGCTTGACTACGAAAATATTTCATTCTAGTGTAGAGCATGTTATGAAACATGACATGTAATAAAAAAATTCCCCAAGCGACAGAGCGACAAAGATTAGAAAAAATATCAAAGGTTTAATTGGTGAGAAGGAACTTAGGGTAAGCACTATATGGCATACAAAGAGGAAGAGTCTTAGGATAAGAAAGAACTAGAAGATGAACCAGAAACTGATACTACCAAAGAAAATGCATCAAAGGAAACAAATGTCAATCAAGGAAAATTGTATGCCAATGAAGATTCTTTGGACTCAGTGAAAGTGGAAAAGCAACAAATCCTCGTGGAAAATGGACCCCCTCCTGAAACCCTAAGGAATAATGATGGAAAGGCAACTTCTTGGGCAGATTAGGTTGATTAGGAAGACTTCTAGAATAAAATTGTGCACTCGCTGAAGAATGACCCATTGAAATCTGTAGAAAACACAAGTTGGACACATGTTGGAAAGAAAGGAATGAGTATTTCTCCAAGAAAAACAAGAATCCTTACTAAATTAAAACAAAAACAATGAATAATGGAATGTGAATGTGTTTGGATATTGGGGTTTTTTGGAAAAAAAATTAGTTGGGAAGGAAGTGAATTTTTTGTGTCATGGAGAACTCACTTGAGGGTTTGGATTGAGCCTCCATGCTCAATTTTAAACCCTCAAGGAAGATTGGAATATGTAAAGGTTTTGGCCCTGTAATCCATTTTTTTAAAATAATACAAACTGTAATCCATTTTTTTTTAAATAATACAAATCTCTAACCATTTTGCTTAAAAAAATGTGGTCCATAAACGAATTATTCTAATGCGTGCGCACACACACATATCACCAATATAGATCCATCTTAACCACCGATCTTTTAAGGATAGAGAGAGAAAATCTCTTGATGTTCAAATATTTTTTAATGTTTTGAAATCTAAAAAAGATTTGCAGCTCAATATATTTAATCCCTCTCTTTACTTGCTAAATCCATGATTAAGATAGATTTATATTGATATAAATGGTTCTATATATTTATAACAAACCAGCTATGAAAAATGATGAAATGTTAAAAGCTAAAAAAAAATGATATTTGTAACTATTTTACCATTACATTATTATGCCTGTCACAAGCATATAAGGCATTCAGTAATGCGTTGACTTTCCTATTAATCCCAAATTAACTAAAAATTAAACAAACAATATATAAAATTCACATTAGGAAAACATAAATATTTTATTTTTATAAAAAAAATAATTGCATTGTGGTTGGTGCAGAGGGCTCGACATAAAGAATTCGTTGGGATGAGATCAAACTCCAAGCATCTCAATGCTTGGCAACCAAAGAAGTTGATGGCGAACTTTGGATGCAACAGAAAGGCCGTAGTTGCGCGAACATTTTTTTGCGGGATGCATATTTGTTAGGGGTACTTTTTTCTTGTTGCATGAAACCTGTAAATGAAATCTATACACGTGGTCAATTTTCATTAATCACAAGAGTTAAAAACATATTCTAATAATAATTGTACAATATTATATATTATAATAATAATTTTTATAATATTTAAAAAGACTCATTTTTAGTTGTTTATTTAGGATTGCTCAATTGGTAATGATTATGGAAATGAAGTTTTATTAAATTGAAAGTCTTGAGTTCAAATCTTGTATTATGTATTTTTTAATTAATATTAAAATACAACACAATAATTTTCAATTTTTTAGATTAGAAAACTACATCACACAGTAAGGAAATATAATAATACAATCTAACTTGTTCACAAAAATTTATTAATGTACCATATATACAACATTAAATATTCTCATTTACTATAATAGATTGTAAGCCAATTCAAGGATATTCCTGGACAATTTAAATTTTTTTAAAAATTCATTTTAATTTTATATTTAAAAATATTATGAATTAACACATGAGGTAAAACAATTTGTAATTGTATTGCCTATTAATTTCTATCACTGCTTTTAACTAACTGCATTTAAATAAAAGCCAATATACTCATTTTCCTGTTACAAATTTTCTTTTAGGAAACCTAAAGCTGAAGTATCACGCATATCACTTTAAAGTTACGGGGATTAAATAAAGTTAACGTACTCTATTTTTTTTAAATTTTTTTTGTTATAATTATAAGATATTTACAATGTAATTGTGATTTAAATGTGGTTGTTGGTTCATATTTTCAAAGTTCAATAATTAAATTACGTGGCATGGAATATTAGTTATATTGTGTTGTTTTAAATCTCAATATATTTTAAAACAATATATACTGTGTTGTTTTAAATCTCAATATATTTTAAAACAACAAAGAATATTATAGTCAATCATATAATCATTGGTTCAGAATCGATATACGAAATAAACATCTAAAAGTATGATAAAAATTATAAGCCACACAACTTTTTTTTTTATAGATTTTTTTAATGTTGAATTTTATTTTTTTTGGATGTATATAGTCAATGGTCTTATGATATCACTTTTAAAAATCTGATATATAGTTTCTTGAAACCATAATTTTGATGTTAAACTATAATTTTGATGTTGTGTAAATGAAATCTAAATACAATATAACTTTCTGAAAATATTTTGAAATAATACATATTTTTAAGAAATACTTTAATGATATAGGTTGTTACAAATTTAGCAATAACTTCAAGACAATATTTTGTACAACATATAATTTCCTTTAATTTTATCAAAAAATAACAAAGAATTTATTGTGAAGAGATAAAATAATAAATTAAAAAGGACAACCGAGTACCATAAAATGCGACAGCCAAGTAACATGGCATGCCCTTATTTCATATTTCATATGGGTTTCTCTTAAGTTCTCACTCACTTTTATGGTCATATTCCCAAGGAACAACGAGATATCATGGAGGAAAAGTATATGCATAGTAGTGGTAGAATGGAGCAATCACTTTCCTTAGAAATGGTTTTGATCTATTTGCTCTTGTTTTGGGTCAATGGAATTTTTATTATGTCACTTGCAAGTGACCTTTAGTGATGGTGTTGGTGTTGGGACAAATTTTTTTAAATGTATTGCTTAATTTTCCTGGGTTTCTATAGTTGAGCCATGGTTTCCAGTTTTTTTGGGAGTTTGAAACATTGTGTTGCTGTATTCAAACAAAAAACCTCCATTAATCGGCGTAACTGTTGTCATACCCACCATCAACGCAGTTCCGTAGGATCAATTTATTTCAATGGAAATTAATAATACTTTCGTGCAAACATTTTATTTGCTGACAAAACATGTTGAAGGTTCAATGACTAGTACACTGTATAGTTCGTCACGAAAAGGAATTGTCTAGTAAGTTAAAATTCAATTAGAAATTCAGATTTATTTTAATGACCAGCGCAATCAGTAACGAGCCGGCTCTCTAGGTGTAACCGCAACGCCGTTAAAAGCATGATGAATAAGTAAGTCGTTTGAATCTTATGACTGTGTGGACGACGAATAAGTGAGTCGAGGTTTGGCTGTCTAGGTGTAACCGCACCGCCGATGAATAAGTAAGTCGAGGTTTGAATCTATGACGAGTAAGTAAGTCGAGGTTTGAATTTATGACTGTGTGCATCACTAATAAGTAAGTTGAGATCTGGCTTTCTAGGTGTAATCGCACGGTCCTTAAGTAAATAAGTTTTCTGGGTGTAACCATAGTTACCAAGTTTAAATTTTAATATAAAAAATCACCATTCTAAATTTATTTATGAAGCATTTGTCAAAATAGAAATATATTTAAAAAAAATAGTAATAATCTATTTTTAACTTTTTTATTCTTATTTTTTTCATTTTTTTACTTTTCTATTTTCCAAAGCAAGAGTCTAGTTAAAAAATATAAATTTTCCAATTTCACAATTATTTCTATTTTTCTTCTTTTTCTATGCTTTTCTAAATACCTATATTTATCATTAATGTTAAGACTTTAACATTATACCCACAAACCAAAAGAGAAAGTATATTTATCAGTTTCATCTTCTAATAAAAAATGAAAAAAATGAAAAAAATGCAAGTATATTTATTAGTTTCATCTTCTGATCAGAGAAGCAACCATCAACAAAACTCATTGGGTTTGCGTCAGAACCCACTTCAAGCCCAATTTCTGCCTCGGATGGCACACTTCACTAGCACAAGATCTAAATTTGTACCAACAACATAACCGGTAACAAAATAAGCAACTTAACCAACTAAATAATCAAATTTTAATAGTAAGTAAAAAAATCAATAAATATATCAAAACCATAAAAAATTGAAAATATTTTTCTTATATTTATAAAACATTCTCTCTTACAATTGGCCCATAACTTCAACCTAATCCATCACTATAACCAATTTTCAACATTAAATTTATGATTCGATTTTGCAAACACAAAAACACGGCCCAGGAAATGTATGTATCTAAATTTTGTCGCAAAAACTAAAAACACAACGTGAGAGGAAAAGTCAAAGTTCATACCCACCAACCAACGAATCGAGTTGCATCAAACTATTCGCTTTTCAATAGAATTGGCGAATTTTCGAATTTGTTTGCGTCGATATGGATGAATTTGGTAGCTAGGGGAGTAACGAATCGAGTTGCATCAAACTGTTCGCTCTTCGAATCGAATTGGCGAATTTTCAAATTTTTTGTGTTTATATGGATGAATTTGGTAACGGTTCTGATCTTATCGAATTGGCGAATTTTCGAATTTTTTGTGTTGATATGGATAAATTTGGTAACTGTTCTGATCTTATGATCCTATGACAGTATTTGATTTCTGAATATCTCTGATTTCTGAATATCTCCTATGATCCTATGACACTATCTGATTTCTGAATATGACTTTTATATTCTCTTAATATAAATCATGAAGAGAGAAAAAAAAATGGATGAATTTGGTAGCCAAGGGTGTAACGAATCGAGTTGCATCAAACTATTTGCTCTTCGAATCGAATTGGTGAATTTTCGAATTTTTTGCGTCGATAGGGATGGATTTGTAGGTAGGGGTGTAACCACACCGCCATTGAGTAAGTACGACGAATATAAGCCGGCACGACGAATTAAGTACGACCAATATAAGCAAGCACGATGAATAAGTAAGTCGAACTTATGACTTGTGCAAACATGACAAATAAGTAAGTCTGAGATTTGAACCTATGATTGGCACAAAACGAACTCCTTAATTATATATATATTTTTTTGTTTTTGCTGGGTAATAAATCGCACCTATTAAAACAGTTTCCATATTTATGAATACGGTTCATAGTTTATTAAACACTGAAATATTATAGTCATAGTCATGTTGATCAAGCATGTTATGAAATACTAATTAAAGAAAGAAAAAGAGAGAGAAAGTATTTTATGTCCACAAGGCTAAAGATAGTTTATGGGACAGATTGCTTCTTCATCTGCTTGATGTATTCGGCCCCTTTTCTGTGAAGCTTCACAATAAATGCTCCCAGCTTCTCGGCAAACCCCTCACTAAATAGAGTATCCCTAGAGCTCGTCGCTAGCATATCTGCATAACTTTCCTTGTTGTCTTTGAAGGCCTCACATTCTAAAATGAATTGTTTTTCTGTTTCCACTTTTCAGGAAGAACAAAAAATGCATACTCTTTCCTCCCACACTTCCTTTGGCCTTTTCGAGCTCCGTGTTTCACAAGGGAGTTGATAAGAATTAGTTCTTAACTGAGCAATAAGAATTTTGACTCTCCAAGAGATATTCACCTCTATGTATGCTTTTGGTTGATGATTATGAGTGGGATTAAACACTTCAATATAATAATTTTTCTTTCTTCCTAGCTCCTTATCCCAAGTAAGTTTGTGGAACTTTTCCATAACAAAAGCTTTTATGTATTCCCTGTTTATGGGACATGCGTTCAAGCAAATACCCCATTTACTAAACCATTTGTTATTTTGCTGCATCCAATTTTTTTTGCTCTTGCACAATCTATCATTAAAGACAACCTTAGGCCATCTACCCTCTTCCATTTGCTCAATTTTTTTTAAATACCTTATGACTCGCACCATAGCAATTGCTTCAATAGGAGCAGTGCGTGTTTCACTTAACAAGATATCATAAGGAATTACACTTTTAATCTTAAATTTGTTTGTAATCAAATGCTTCTGAATTTTCTGAATTTGTCTCCATTGCATGTTGGAGGTACTGCTAGCCCATAGTTCACAACCATAGAGAATCACCGGAATCACTAGAAGCCCAAAAAGAGTTTGAGTGGTCTTCCAGTCCCACCAGTCCCATAACTCTGTCTCTCTACACCTATTTTGAAAAGCATAAAATGCTTTCCAACCCCCCAAAGTTCTTTTCTTTCTACAACCATTCCAACTTAGATTTTTGTTGAAGTCAATCCCCCGGTATTTGTAATCCGCAACTTCTTCCAGAATGTTTAGGTTATGTTTTCTTCTCTTAGAGAAGACCACTACTTTAGTTTTGATGATATTAACTAGCATCCCCACACTTCTACAAAAATGCTCAAGAAATAGTAAATGCTTTTCCAAACCAAAAACCGATTTAGAAACCCATGTATTTACACTATTCCAAAAATTTGCTTACCCTCTTACCTTGTCTTTTGGTTTCTGCATTAAATGGCGTCCTTAAAGAATAAAATTTAAAAACCCATGTATTTAAAATGTTCCAAAAATTTACTTATCCTCTTACCTTGTTTTTTGGTTTCTGCATTGAATGGCGTCCTTAAAGAATTTGCTAAAGATGGTGTTGTCACACCCACCATTGATGCAGGAGCATCGACATTAGCCAACAAAATGGAGGATTGTCCACATGTTGTGGCTAATCACAGTTAAATTCATTTACTGTTACCGAGAAGGATGACTTCTCAAATTGTTAGTTATTGTAATAAATAAGACATTGTTTTATTTAGATTAGGGATAAGATTTGTCAGCTTAGGTGTGCATGAGAGCTAAGAGATAGAAGATTGCTGTTAGATATCTTAGAAATAGAATATTATTGTTAGAAGTTTGTTAGAGAAATTATTGAGTTAGAAAAAGGAAGAAGAAATGTGATGAGTGGCGGGGAGAGAGTGAGGCTTGGTGTGGAGCGAAAAGCTCAAAGTGTATTTTGGATTGTATCAAAACAGAGGTCATCATTACAGTGTAAATCTGGCAATGCCGAGACCCTGTATTTTATATATGAAATAGTCCAGTATTCTGTGCAGTGCTTTGTTTATTCGTCCCGTGGAGGCCTTGTGTGTTTGATTGCCTTTTTAACTTTATGCAGTTTCGATCTGTCTGGGTTTTATTCATAAACATAAGAATGCTTGTGCTTAAGGCAAGTCTGGCATAACTAAAGTTCGTAAACGGAAAAGTCCATTTACATAGAGAATCGGCGCCAAAACCCCTTAGCAGAGCACTGAACGGACTTGAAATAATATTAAGGTTTCCTTTGGAACTCATCGGGTCCATGTAGTTCCATCACATCGGAACTTCGGCGAAATCCCATCGCATCGGAGCATCGACGGAACGATATCGCATCAGAAACCTTAGAAATGAAAGTGGACGCGATATTTTATATATCGGGTTGAATTCCCAAGTCGGGTCCGGTTCTATATCGGCGAATGCATATATGTGTATAGCGCATCGAGCGATCGCCGATCGCGACGAATTACCTTTGGGTGGAGGCGGATGCGATAGAAATATCAACTGTGGTGAATTGTAGATCGGGTCCGCAACCTCATCGGGGGTCATCGGGTTCGCGGTATAATGTTTATGGTGGTGACGGCCGATATCGGACTTGCCGAAAATTGCAAAGGTATATATATATATAAATTGAAGTCCGGTATTTTGATTAGAGTGGGTTTTGTATTGTCCCCATATATTTATATATGTATGTGGGCGCGGTTATAAAATGGGGGTTTTATATATATATGATTCCCATGTATTTATGATGGGTCATTCCCGATTCATGTAATATGGTGCTTGTGAGCTTTAGAGCTCGGGTGGTGGCTTTCGATGGGTGATTAAGAGCGCCGAAAAAAAGGTGGCTTTGATTCCTCATATGTCCATGGTCATAAAAGGCTTAAAGCCTTAAGCGCTTCCGATAAAGCCTGTAGGTTGTTACCACAGGTCAAGGGCCGATTTTTATTTGAAAAGGGGATTTTGGGTAATATCCAAGACTTCCTTTTCATCAATTTTTGGTATCAGAGCTGAAGAGATAGTGTTTACAGTAAAGATGCCGCCAAGGAGAGGAATTGGTCGAGGGAGACCAGAACCAAATGTAGTTTTGATAGAAGAAGTGCGGAGTTTGCGTGCACGAATGGAGGCAATGGAGACAGCCCAAAGAAGAGCGCCTGACGAGGGAGCTGAGAGTCCTGCAGAAGAATCTGATACAGATGTGGAAGCAGAAGACGAGAATGAAAATATCAAAATCCTGAAGATGTTGGCAAAGGTTGGAGGCAAACCTAAAATGGAGATTCCTATGTATGAAGGGAGTCTGAATGCCGAGGAGCTCATGGATTGGATCAGATCCATAGATCAGTACTTCGATTATGAAGAGGTTGAAGAGAACAAGAAGGTAAAATTTGCAGTAACTAGATTGAAAGGTCATGCAGCCATCTGGTGGGACGAGGTACAGACATCAAGAACGAGAAAAGGGAAATCTAAGATCAAGCAGTGGGATAAAATGGTAAGTAAACTGAAAGCCAAGTTTTTGCCGAAAGATTATCATTTGAATTTTTTTAAGCAGATGCAAAATCTGAAACAAAAAGGAATGTCTGTTAAAGAATATACTGAAGAATTTTACAGATTAAGTATCAGAACAGGGCATGTAGAGGATGATTTGGAAAAAGTAGCTAGATATGTTAATGGGCTAAGGTATGAGATCCAAGATGAGATTGGTCTGTTAAGTTTGAAAACTGTTGAGGATGCCTATCAAGCATGATTGAAGGCAGAAGAGAAGATATTAAGAAAACAAAGTCAAAGGAACAGAGGAAAGAGCTCAGCAAGAGGTAGAGGAGCTGACCGATCTAGAGGAACACAACATCAAATTGACAGAGGGAGTTCAAGAAGCAGATCACCACAGATGGGTGAATCTAGTAGACAGAGATTCACGCCCAGAGGAAGAGGGTGAGGAAGAGATGTTAGGTGTTATACCTGTGGAGAATGGGGACATATGTCACGAGACTGTCCTCGTAACAAGTCAGCAAGCCAGAGGGGTGCAAATGTGGCTGAGGCAGAGCCGGAACCACCTCGACTTGTAGAAGAACCACCGGAAGAAGGTGAAGCATTGATGCTTAGAAGAACTTTGTTAAGATCAGAAAAGGAGATTGGAGAACCTGCGCAAAGGAAGAACTTGTTCAGGACTACGTGCAAGTCAAAGGGTAAGTGCTGTAAAGTTATAATTGATAGCGGGAGTACTGATAATCTTGTGTCTACAGAGATGGTGGAAAAGCTCGGATTAACAAGGAAAGCGCATCCTGCACCTTACAAAGTATCTTGGCTACAGAAGGGTCATCAAGTCATTGTGACGGAGCAGTGTAATGTGGAAATTTAGATCGGCACATACAAAGACGTAATCTTATGTGACATAATGCCCATGGATGTATGTCATGTGTTATTGGGAAGACCGTGGCAATTTGACAAGAAGGCGATTCATGATGGGAGAAGGAATACATATACCATAGAGAAGGACGGAGTTAAACATACGTTGCTGCCAGTAAAGAATGATGTTGACAAAGAGCTGCCTGAAAATAGTATTATGTTGATGAGTGGCAAGGAACTGCTACAAGAGGTTGATAAAAGCGAAGAGGTGCATTTCGCTATCGTAGGAAGGCCAAAGGTAATTTTAACCTCCACCAATTTAAATGATTTGCCTAAAGAAATTCAATCTGTGTTAAATAGTTACATGGATATCATTGTGGATGAATTGCCGAATGAATTACCACCGATTAGGAGTATAAGTCACCATATCGACTTAATACCAGGAGCAAGTCTACCTAATAAAGCTGCATATAGATTAACTCCTCAGGAAAATGCAGAGGTTGCAAGACAGGTTCAAGAGTTAATGGACAAGGGACTGATCCGAGAAAGTCTGAGTCCGTGTGCTGTGCCAACGGTGCTTAGTCCGAAAAAGGGAGGAGAATGGCGCATGTGCACCGATTCCAGAGCTATCAATAAGATAACAGTCAGGTATAGATTTCCTTTGCCCAGAATGGATGATTTAATGGACTGTTTAAGTGGATCCAGGTATTTTACAAAGATAGATTTAAAAAGCGGGTATCATCAGATTAGAATTCGGGAAGGCGATGAATGGAAGACAGCGTTCAAAACTAATAGTGGACTGTATGAGTGGTTAGTGATGCCTTTTGGGCTCACTAATGCGCCCATCACATTCATGAGACTAATGAACGAGGTCCTGAAAGAATATACATGTAAATTTGTTGTTGTTTACCTTGATGATATTCTGGTTTTCAGCAAAAGTAAAGAGGAACATTTGGAACATTTGAAGTTAGTCTTGAAAACACTGTAGAAGGAAAAACTACTAATTAATTTGAAGAAATGTAGTTTCATGAAAGAGGAGCTAGTATATTTGGGGTTTGTGATTTCCAGAGAAGGTTTAAAAATGGATCCGGAAAAGGTACAAGCAATCAGAAACTGGCCTACTCCCAGGAGTGTATTCGAGGTAAGAAGTTTCCATGGACTTGCTAATTTTTACAGGAAGTTTATAAAAGGGTTCAGTCAAGTTTGTGCACCAATCCTTGAGACAATCAGGGAGGTCAATCAGCCATTTCAATGGACAAAAGCAGCCGACAGGAATTTTAATTTGTTGAAAAGAAAGATAACAAAAAAGCCTATTCTAGCATTGCCAAATTTCGAGAAAGTCTTTCAAGTGGAAACTGATGCAAGTGGAGAAGCAATTGGGGCGGTGTTGAGCCAAGAGCAAAGACTGATAGCGTATTACAGCGAGAAATTAAATGATGCGAAAAGGAGATATTCTTCATATGACAAAGAATTCTACGCTATTGTGCAGGCGTTGAAAAAGTGGAGGCATTACTTATTGCCAAAGGAATTCATTTTATATTCAGATAATCATGCTTTGCAGTTCATTAATAATCAGCCAAAGTTAAATCAGAAGCATGCCAAGTGGGTGGAATTTCTACAAGGTTTCACTTTTGTAATAAAGCACAAAAGCGGTAAGTCTAATAAAGTGGCAGATGGGTTGAGCAGGGTAAGTTTTCTTTTGCAAGAATTTAAAGTGGGTGTTGTAGGTTTTGATGAAATGATAGAAATGTACAAGGAAGATGAGGATTTTAGAGATATCTACACAACAGTGCAGAATCCAGTGAGCCATAACAGAAGTCAGTGGATGGACTACCTTATTCAAGGAGGCCTGTTATTCAAAAACAACAAATTATGCATTCCTAAATGTTCAATGAGAGAAAACATCATTAAAGAAAAGCACAGTGGAGGATTGTCTGGTCATTTTGGACAAGACAAAACCTTCACTCAGGTGAATGCTTTTTATTATTGGCCCAAAATGCAAACTGATGTTAAAAAGTTTGTTGAGAAATGCAGGGTATGTCAGTATGCCAAAGGAAGGAGTCAAAATACAGGTCTATATCAGCCGTTGCCCATACCAGATCGACCATGGGATGCAGTGAGTATGGACTTTGTTCTAGGTTTACCAAAAACTCAGAGAGGAAATGATTCTATATATGTTGTTGTAGACAGATTTTCAAAAATGACCCATTTTATTGCTTGTAAGAAGACTAGTGATGCCACACACATAGCCAATTTGTTCTTTTCTGAGATTGTAAGATTGCATGGTTTACCTGTGAGCATTGTATCAGATCGGGATACAAAATTTGTAGGGCATTTCTGGAGAACACTTTGGAAGAAGCTGGGAACTAAACTTAGTTTTAGTTCAGCCTACCATCCTCAGACCGATGGACAAACTGAAGTTGTGAACAGAAGCTTGGGAAATATATTAAGACCTCTGGTTCATCAGAATCCCAAACAGTGGGATTTGGCATTAGCTCAAGCTGAATTTGCTTACAATGATACACCAAACAGAAGCACATGAATGAGTCCATTCCAGATTGTCTTTGGGATGCATCCGAGAGGAGTATATGAGCTCAGAGATTTGGGAAAACAGGAAGCCAGAAGTGCAAGTGCTGAAGATTTTGCTGAACAAATGCAAAAGCTACAAGAAGAAGTCAAAGATAAATTACAGGAAAGCAGCAGAAGATATAAACAGAGAGCAGATTTGAAAAGGAGAGAAAAAGAACTTCAAGTAGGAGATTTAGTCATGGCATATTTGAGGAAGGAGAGATTTCCTACAAGGACTTATAATAAACTGAAACTGAAGAAAATAGGACCCTGTAAAATCAAAAGGAAATTTTCAGCTAATGCATATGAGATTGAGCTATCAGAAGGGATCAGAATATCCCCCATTTTTAATATCGGAGACTTGTATCCATTCAGAGGGGCAGAAACAGAGTTGCAGAAAGAAGTCATAGGTGATGAAATTCAAACTGTGGATTGGGAGGAACAAGTACCAAAAGCATCTCAAAAAGAAGTTGAAGCGATTTTAGACCGAAGAGTATCTAAGAAAACCAGAGGGCAGACATATTTCCAATATCTAGTCAAGTGGAAGGAGCAGCCAGTGGAAGATTCTAGTTGGTTGACAACAGCTGAACTACAAAAATATGGAGTGAGTCCTGAAGGTTTGAAGGACAAATGTTTTCTTCCCCGGGAGTCTGATGCAGGAGCATCGACATTAGCCAGCAATGTGGAGGATTGTCCACATGTTGTGGCTAATCACAATTAAATTCATTTACTGTTACCGAGAAGGATGACTTCTCAAATTGTTAGTTATTGTAATAAATAAGACATTGTTTTATTTAGATTAGGGATAAGATTTGTTAGCTTAGGTGTGCATGAGAGCTAAGAGATAGAAGATTGCTATTAGATCTCTTAGAAATAGAATATTATTGTTAGAAGTTTGTTAGAGAAATTATTGAGTTAGAAAAAGGAAGAAGAAATGTGATGAGTGGCGGGGAGAGAGTGAGGCTTGGTGTGGAGCGAAAAGCTCAAAGTGTATTTTGGATTGTATCAAAACAGAGGTCATCATTACAGTGTAAATCTGGCAAGGTCGAGACCCTGTATTTTATATATGAAATAATCCAATATTCTGTGCAGTGCTTTGTTTATTCGGCCCGTGGAGGCCTTGTGTGTTTGGTTGCCTTTTTAACTTTATGCAGTTTCGATCTGTCTGGGTTTTATTCATAAACATAAGAATGCTTGTGCTTAAGGCAAGTCTGGCATAACTAAAGTTCGTAAACGGAAAAGTCCATTTACATAGAGAATCGGCGCCAAAACCCCTTAGCGGAGCACTGAATGGACTTGAAATAATATTAAGGTTACCTTCGGAACTCATCAGGTCCGTGTAGTTCCATCGCATCGGAACTTCGGCGAAATCCCATCGCATCGGAGCATCAGCGGAACGATATCGCATCAGAAACCTTAGAAATGAAAGTGGACGTGATATTTTATATATCGGGTTGAATTCCCAAGCCGGGTCCGGTTCTATATCGGCGGATGCATATATGTGTATAGCGCATCGAGCGATCGCCGATCGCGACGAATTACCTTTGGGCGGAGGCGGATGCGATAGAAATATCAACTGTGGTGAATTGTAGATCGGGTCCGCAACCTCATCGGGGGTCATCGGGTCCGCGGTATAATGTTTATGGTGGTGACGGCCGATATCGGACTTGCCGAAAATTGCAAAGATATATATATATATAAATTGAAGTCCGGTATTTTGATTAGAGTGGGTTTTGTATTGTCCCTATATATTTATATATGTATGTGGGCGCGGTTATAAAACGGGGGTTTTATATATATGATTCCCATGTATTTATGATGGGTCATTCCCGAGTTATGTAATATGGTGCTTGCGAGCTTTAGAGCTCGGGTGGTGGCTTCCGATGGGTGATTAAGAGAGCCGACAAAAAGGTGGCTTTGATTCCTCATATGTCCATGGTCATAAAAGGCTTAAAGCCTTAAGCGCTTCCGATAAAGCCTGTAGGTTGTTACCACAGGTCAAGGGCTAATTTTTATGTGAAAAGGGGATTTTGGGTAATATCCAAGACTTCCTTTTCATCAACCATTAACGCAATGGCCTACAAATCCTTGGAAGTGGATTACATAATAAAAAAAACTTTGAGATTGGAACAGGTATAACCGCCTGCAATTTGATGCATTCGACATTAGCATTAGAAAAAAAATTATGGGCCAGGATTTGTGAACATTAGCATTATCGTACATGGAGCGCGATGGATTGTAGTGAACATTGAATATTGGCATTCATTTTGAAACAAATGCCTGGATAGATGAGATGTTGGTGCCATACTTATTTTTCTTTTTGCTTTCCTGTGACATAATATCCAGTTGTCACAGTGATCCTGCTTTCATTTACTGTCTGCTTGGTTTGAATCAAGAAGAGCTCATTCTATCTAGATTCGGGCATTGAGTAATTGCGTGTGTTTGTTTTTAAATCTTTCAAGCTTTTGAGATCGCCAGTTAAATATCCTGCGAGGTTTTCTTTTTGCAGCTACTGCTCCTTTAATCGGCAGTTTTCATAGAAAAATATTGATTCACTGCAGGAATATCTCAAGCAAGAACTGGAAAAGACAAATTGGTAGACAAAAATCAGAACGATTCTAGAACTATTGTTTTGGGTACGCACCGGGAACTAGCTATTGTAATGCAGATTTGCTATTTAAATTAGCGGGTTAAAATTCTCTATCTTTGGAGGTGGTATTTCTCTATGTTTTTAGTTTCGTCTTTGAAATTGTGATTGATTTCCATGTTCTCCGGAAAATGGACGTAGCAGCGTACAGGAAGGTTGGGTCAAATGATTTTTATTTCATGCCAGAAACAATGTTAAGCATTTAAAGTTTGTGTATAAGATATTTGGTTGGGAAACAGCAAAGCATAAACAAGTAAGAATCTAAAATTTCCCCCATCCCAAAATTGCCCGACGACCTATCTATCACGAAAACTTAAAAATGCAGCAGTTCAGTGGAAGGAATTTAAAAATTTGTTTTAACAACAACATTCACAAAAAAGTATGGCTTGCTTGCACTATTTTGCTATTTGTGACTTCAATATTATTTTCAGGCAGATTGATGCCTTACTCTCCGTTGATTACATCGTTGTGAAGGTTGCAACGCTGAGCCCTCCTACGTTTTCATACGATATTACCATACCCTTAAGTAATGCCTATACTCGATCATGTCAGAACTGACGTCGTTTGAGGTTTAAATCAAATTTTCACCTATGGCGTCATATCAGGCGTATTTATTTGATTTACATGATTTAATATTCAAATTGCATTATCTACAATATGCAATCTTTCTTACCCGGATGCGGGTGTTAATAAATGATAATTATGAGGGGCCGCGCAAGGCAGGCAACTGGCCCTGCACCTGGCTGGCGGACGACCTCCATGGCATGCATATTTGGCTGGCGGACAATTTCCATGGCATGCGTATTTAATCATCTGCAGAACGGAATGTTGGTCGCACAAATCGGCATTTATGAGCGCCTGGTTCAAGAGCTCTTGCTTAAGGTTTTATGTATGGATCCATATCTGATTCACGCCATTGTCACTGGTTCGTTTTACCTCCGCTCGTGGTTCTTCCCGCACCCCTGCCTGGCTCAACTTGTTTGGAAGCTCGCCTGGTTAACTGGTGTTGTTGGGCTCCTCTATGCTCAGATTCTCTCCCATCAGTTCCGCCATCTTCCCTTTCTCAGTTGGTCTGTCATTTTGAGAATGCCTCGCCGTCGAGGAGTCCCGCGCCGAGGAGGTAACACTAGGAACAGAGGAAGAACCTCTCGGCCTGCTCCGCAGAATGTCATACCCATTGCTTCGGCCTCCCCATCCTCACCGCCCTCTGGTCAAGCTGGGCCTCTTCCGCACAATTCCTTTCAGACTACCAGGTTCACCTTCTACAGTAGGCTCAACAGGCCTGTGTTGTCTGCTAGCATCACAGTCATTCTTGCTGAGGAAGAGAGTAATCTTACCAGCTCGGCCCACACTACCCCCTCGCAATCTCAGGAAGATAGTGTCCTTCAGGGGGAAATGGCTGGGGTGGTGTCTAACGCTGACAACATGCAGGATGACACCCCTGTTTCTGAAGCGCCTCTGCATCCGGCCGACTCAACACAGAACGAGATTCTTGCCTGTGGACCGACTCATCGTGCAGGCAGCATTCTCAACCTGGTAACTACTCCTGAAGGCGGCATTGAAGGAATTGATGACAATGGTTTCGTCACTTGGGTCGCTTCGTCTAGCCAGGGGGATAAGGACATGCCCTACTCTCCGCAGCATGCAGACTAAGGCTAGTTCATCACCGACGGGTGGCATTCTTGCCTTTGCTCTGTGTATTTTTTGCTATGTGTCTTCGTTTCTAGGTCTCTGGTCCTGTGTCTGGTTTAAGTTCTTGTTTAAGCTCTTGGCGCTAGCCAACTCGTTCTCTGTTTGCAGCCACAACTATGGGTTTGATGGGTACTATTTTGTCTTTTTTGTTCATGGCGGGCATGATAGCATGCGTCTTAGTAAAGCCTATGAAGGTGTTAGCTATGTCATGTTAAAATCAGAACATAAATATTTCAGTGGGTCATGGTCTAACACAAAATCTTTTGAAGTCTGTAATCTGGAAACGGCAGAAAACATGAAATGTATGTCTCTGAATCTCTCGCTGAGGGCTGGCATCTGCCCCCTCTGAGGTCTCGACTTCCATGTACATAATTTTCTCTTTTTAATAGAATTAGTATTTACGCAGAGAAAAAAAAATATGCAATCTTCCTTCTAACCTTTTTGTTTGGTATTATTTTTGTATAGAAAGTGTTAGTGTTTTTTGTTTTTTCTGTTTGTTTTTGTTGTTTTTTTTTGGATATGATTATATTTCTTTATAAAATATATATTCTTGTTCTATGTGAAACTTCTAGATTGCTTTTTCCGTACATTTCTTGTTTCTTGTTTCATTTTTGATTTCTTGTTTTTGGTAACTTAGGGTAATTGAGATTTACTCTAATTTTTGTTTTTCCTTAAAAAAAAAAATAAACATTTTATATGTGATATGTACAATTCATAAGATTCATATTATATATTGTCCGTAGGATTGTCTTTAAAATAAAACCCTTGTATTTTTGAGGCCTATATATTCTCATTTAACAACATAGCAAAAAAACAAGTTTCTCCCAACATTCTTTTGAAATACGTACCTAAAGAATGTTAATACTATTCGCAAATTTTCTAAATTGCATAGTCAAGCATATTCAAATTAGAAATGTTCTCGCAAACTTAGAAATCAACCCAAAAAAAGACCCATGTCAAGGCACTCAACCTCTTTGAAAACATCAACAATATAGAAACTATTATGCCCCCAAACACTAGCCATGTCCATTCACATTAAAATTGCGATCTATGAATCTCTTGATTATCCCTGAGAAATTCTCCAGCAATAGTCCCTTTTTAGATAAGACATCTGCTATTGAGTTTGACTCTTGATAAATATGATGGAAAGAGATTATGTGAAAGGGTGTTACCATTATTGGTATTTTATGTCATTTGTAATAAGAGCTCATAGGTTGATCTCGTTGACACTGTTATTGTTCATGCATAGAATTGTGCTTAAAATTCTCTATGCAATTTTGAGTCTTTTTAGCCCCTCAACTGATTAAGGCCAACCTTATCATTCAATTTGAATGGCCCCTGTCACCTGGGGGACTATTTCTCCATCCTTTAAAACTCCTCACGAGAGTTCATCGGGATCCTATTGTTAGAACCTATTCCTAGCCCTACTGTGCACAAAATAAGTATAAATTAAGTTGCCTTATGGAATTCATGTGCCCAAAAAATCAAGTCCCTGCTTCTGCATCATTAAAATATATTGGCTATATGAGCAAATTGACCCTGTTCAGTCTATGTCAATTCACAAGAGAATGTGAGTAGACAACCTCTGTTCTCCTGTATTAGATCATAATCATGACGCATCAGCGCTTGAATGTTGCATTATCCATAATTGAAGAGTGCATAGAAATATCATAGAAAACCACATATGGCTTGACACATCGCATTACGATCATTGCTATTTGAATTATTCAATGTATCCTCAAATTCATTTAGTCCTTAGACTAGGACCACGTGTTTCTAGAAGTAACACTTGCAAATTAGTTGAAAATCAAGACTTGTTTCCTTTTGCTATTTGCTTGATGTAATGTCCTTGAAAATATTTTGCCATTTGAGAAATTAATTGTTCACTATGGTTGTGCATTTTTTACATTGCAATATCAAGATTCCCATTTGCATTGTTCATTGTATTAATAAAACATTTTCTCAGTTCAAAGACTTTAATCACACAAATTAGTTGTGTGTTGTTTAAGAGAATAATGTTTACACTCAATTTTTGGTGCTTTGTTTCCCTTGATAGTTGTTTGATGTAATTTGTTCAATCTTTTGTCAATAGAGGGATTAGTTACTTGAGGTAACAATGATTTTGCATTTTACCATACCATGAATTGCATTCAGATTCTTTGATGTGGTTTTAGAATTTTCAGTGCATTCATGGAGCAATTTTCCACAATCATAACATTTATCTCTCTATTTGCATTTTGAAATTACATTCACACAAAAGACACTTTCTTTGATTGCACTGCCTTATCGCATCATTTGACGCACATTTTATTGAATTGCTTTGGGTCCTTGAAAACACATTGGCATATAAGGCACTTGCATTTGCCTACTCTGCCTCAACAAACTTGACAGAGATCCTATTCAACTGCTTTCTGGCGTGGGCTAATAGATCACATTCATGATTCAACCAATGAATAGATACATTACATGATAGTTCAGAGCATACATCACACACAACAAATTTATACTCAGAGACGTAGACGGCGATAGCAAAGAATAATTTCAGAGACAGACAAATGGAGAAACAACAAGATTACTCAATCAAAAACAACGGAATAGATAAAACAATCACTGGAGAACAGAAATCACTTAGCATTACGAAACAGGGCTGGACCTTGGCTTGCATTCCTTGGCAAGAGAAATTACAAATTTATAGAGGCTGAAGAAAGGATCTAGAATCTAGCATGTGACTTAGAATGTGATTTAGATGGAGATATAGAAGCTAATGGCGGTGTAGAAGGATCTAGAATCCTGCATGTGATTTAGATGGATATCTAGAAACTAATGGTGGTGTAGAAAGATCTAGAATCCTGCATGAATTTGGATTCACACTTAACATTCCCCCACTCGAAGCCAAATAAGAGTCATGAATCAAGTCACACCGAGTCCTACCATGCCTCTACATAACTCATGTTTATTTCGTGGTAGAATCTTAGTGAGCATATCAGCAGGGTTCCTATCTGTATGGATCTTTTCCAAGGATAATTGTTCTTCCTCCAACACATGCCGGATCCAATGGTACCTTAAATCAATGTGCTTGGTTTTTGAATGAAATGCTGGGTTTTTCGCCAAGTGAATGGCACTCTAACTATCACAATATAACACATACTTGTCCTGCTTTATTCCTATCTCGCCTAGGAATTGCTGCATCCATAACATCTCTTTACAAGCTTCTGTTGCAGCTATGTACTTTGCTTCTATTGTAAAGAGGGCTACTATTCTTTGTAGCCTTGACACCCAAGATACCACTGCACCTCAATAGGTTGAACTCTTTGCAAAGAGTTCATTTCTTCTTCCATTGCTTTCTTCCATTCTTCACTATGCTCAACTTTACAAGCTTCTTGAAAACAATTAGGCTCACCTTCATCAGTCAACAAAATATAGTTTGAAGGAGGATACCTTTGTGAAGGCTTATGAGGCCCAGAAGATCTACGAACCAACTGTGGTGGCACATTATCAGGTTGAATCTCCTGTAAGGGATCCCGCAAGATTCCTTTTTCTTGTTGTTCATCATTTTCCACTTGTTGTTCTTCATGGTCCTGAATTTGCTGTTCATTTTCTTGTATTGGTGGTATGTTTTCCTGCTGCTCTTCAAACCTGTCAATAACCTTCTTGACCTCCAACTCACCTACAATCCTCTTGAACATTTCTGACTCATTAAATATAACATCCCTTCTTCTAATAATTTTATGTTTGACTGGATCCCATAGACGATAACCAAAATCTTCATCCGCATATCCCAAAAAAATGCATTTCATAAATTTATTATCTAGCTTAGTTCTATTTTCTTTGGGAATATGTACAAATGCTTCACATCCAAAGATTTTCAAGTGAGAATAATTCAAATTCTTACCAGTCCAAACTTCTTCAGGGATACCACCATCCAAGGCTGTAGTTGGAGATCTATTTATGAGGTAGCAAGTGGTCTTGATTGCTTTAGCCCAAAAATTCTTCTCCAAACGGGAATTGGACAACATACTTCACACCTTTTCCATAATGGTGCGATTCATCCTTTCTCCAACACCATTCTGTTGAGGAGTACCAGGGACAGTCTTCTCATGCTTTATGCCAAGCCTGTTACAATATTCCTTACATGCATTTGAACAATATTCTCCACCATTATCTGTTCTTAAACACTTGAGCAATTTGTTAGTCTCTCTTTCAACAACAACATGAAATTTTTGAAATATTTCAAACACTTCACTTTTACTTTTCATAGGATATGCCCAAACCTTCTTAGATGCATCATCTATAAATGTTACAAAATATGATGCTCCTCCTAATGATTTGATGTTAATAGGCCCAAACACATCTGAGTGTACCAATTCTAACACGTTTTTCTTTCTTTCATGGCCACCTCTAAGGAATGAAACCCTTCTTTGTCTACCATATATACAATGCTCACAAAGATCAAGATTGTAGGATTTCAAACCTGGCAATAAATTTTTACCAACAAGGATTTTTAAGCCCTTCTCGCTCATGTGATCCAAACGCTTATGCCACAGATCTGCTGAATTTCCTTCTTTTGTGACAACAACCAAATCTGATTTTTCTATCAGTGTCTTCAATGTGTATAATGTTCCTGTCTTGGGTCCTTTGGCCACGACCAATGCTCCTTTGCTAATTTTCCAGCCTCCTTTTGCAAAGCTTGTGGAATAGACTTCATCATCCAGTCGTCCCGTAGAGATTAAACTCATGCGTATTTCTGGTACATGCCTGACCTGTTTCAACAATATATCTTGTGCATCTTTCATCTTGATCTAGACATCTCCCACTCCAATAATACTGCAAAAATGATTATTCCCCAAATGCACTCTACCATAATCACCAGGATTATATGAAACAAAACTATCTTTGCATGGGGTTACATTGTGAGATGCCCAGAGTCAAGGATCCAATCAAAGCTATTGCTAGATGTATATACACATGCATCCTCTATTGAAACAGTAAACAACACATCACCATCTGTGGCTATAGCAGTAGTCTCACCTTCATTTGTGCTGGATGACTTGTGATTTGTACTGGACAGTCTCTGATCCTTTTGTCCTTTCTTCTAGAATCGACATTCTTTCTTCATGTGACCGGGTTTGCCACAATGAAAGCAGATGATCCTTCCTCTCCTTGATTTTGATTGGCCTCTCGATCTTGATCGCCCTTGCTGGCCTCAATCCATTCTCCTACCACGATCAGCTAGAGCTAGAGCTTCTCCTCCCTGGTTTTCCGCAATTGACTTGCATCGCAGTTCCTCATTCATTAAACTGCTGCTGACATCATCAAACTTCAGGGTCCCTGCAGTTGTTGAAGTGCTCATAGCTACAATTAAATTTTCCCAGCTGTTTGGCATAGAAAACATTAGCAAAATAGCTCTAATTTCATCATCTAAAATGATTTTAACAAAGGGAAGCTGATTAGTGATAATATTAAATGCATTCAAGTGCTCAACAACTGAAGAACCCTTCTTCATTTGGATATTATAAAGCTTCTTCATCAAGAACACTTTGTTTGATGCCGTGTTCTTCTCATATAGATCATGGAGCTTCTTCCATAATCCTTCAGCCATCTTTTCTCCGGACACATTTAAATACACATTCTTTGCTAGATATTGGTGGATTGTTGCAATCGCCTTTCTATTTACTTATTCCATTTTTCATTTGTCATCGATGAGGGTTTCTTTGTTGTGCCCTCAATCAACAAATACTGATCCTTCAAAATCAGTATATCATCCATTTGTGATTTCCATAGGGAAAAATTAGCCCCTCTCAACTTCTCCATATCTGTAACTGCTATCTCCATTTTCAATATATTGATGTCTAGAAACAAAAATTCCACTTAAAAATAAAACTTTAATTCTTACTCTTTAAAATTTAGTAATAATGACCTTCCTCCTTTTAAAATACCATTTTCAAAATTCCTACTCCTTTTTAAAATATACTTTTCAAAATTCCAACATATAATTATATAAATATAAAAAGCATATATAATGTTTTAACCTTTTCACATTTCACACATACATATGTTGGTTTGTATACGTGCAAGCTTGATGAAAAAATTACGAACTCCACGTAAAGCACTTACGCACTCCACGTTTTAGGCTTCATGGCACGTTTCACCATATGCCCATGGCCTTTTTATTTCTTGCAACAACTATCTTAACGTTCCTCAGCTATTTCTTGAACATATCTTTTTCCTGGACTCTCTTCTTTACAACGATTTCCAATTTTTGGACAGATCTTTCAACAGCTCCAGAGGTAACAACCAACTTTTTAATGAACGATGCCAGAATAAGGCGATGGCACTAAGCAGCTTGTACAATGGATATTTGAACCAAGCTCTGATACCAGTTGATAGTTCAGAGCATACATCACACACAACATATTTATACTCAGAGACTTAGACGGCAATAGCAAAGAATAATTTCAGAGACAGACAAATGGAGAAACAACAAGATTACTCAATCAGAAACAACGGAATAGATAAAACAATCACTGGAGAACATAAATCACTTAGCATTACGAAATAGGCCTGGACCTTGGCTTGCATTCCTTGGCCAGAGAAATTACAAATTTATAGAGGCTGAAGAAGGATCTAGAATCCTGCATGTGATTTAGATGGAGATCTAGAAGCTAATGGCGGTGTAGAAGGATCTAGAATCCTGCATGAATTTGGCTTCACACTTAACATTACACAGATCACTGAGTCACTCCAAGGCATCAACCACACTTTTTAGTTGTGCCATGCCTCCCATTTTTTTCCAAATAGTGCAGTCTGGTCAATTACCGCACTCTATCATTTCAAAGTTATAAAAGTTGACTTGAATCTGTTCACGAGCCACTCGACTTGGTAACGATTTTAATCTGAATGTTACTTCCCTTGTCGTATTGTTTCACAACTCTTACATTGGCATTTGTTTCCAATATTCCTGTATTGTTTCCCTAACATATCACGCGTGTCCAGTTTTTGAAAATCTCAATACTGGAACTTCTAACTTCAGAGATATCTATTGTAGTTTCCACTTCATAATGGATTATTTCATAATTGATTATTTCATTTTTAGACATAATTTCAAATTGAAACTTCAAAACTCTCTACAGTAAGCAATGGCATTTGTTAGAGTTGGCCATTATCTAATTGCTTTTCTCTTTTGTAAATTGAAAACAATTTCAACTCTCGAAATTATATGTTAGAAATATTGTATTTGCCCCTAATACACGTTAAATTTTTCGAGTTCATTGTAGAACTAGTGTTCTCTCATATGTTTATCATAAGCTTCACTCGAGTTAAATTTTATATATTTACTAACAACAAAATCTTTTTACTCTAAAATGTTAGACAATATTTCATTTTTTTTGGTACATTTAATCCTTATTGCCATTTTGTATATACCTTAATAGGATTTTTTAACTTTCAATTATCTATATATATAGAAGATAAATGCATTGTGCAAACTTGTCACTGCAAACATTTTTTAACTTTCAATTATCCATATACATAGAAGATAAATGCATTGTGCAACCCTGTCAGTGCAAGAATATAATAGGTGTAGCTATTGTCTTATGAAAAATCTGGGTCTCTAAGCATAAGCTAAAAGTGCATAGATTATGTCCCTAAATTCGCATAAGCTAAAAGTGCATAGACTATGTTCCTAATTCAAAAGTCAAGTCTTCTCATTCATGAAATTATCTCTAATCTCATGTTCTCTTTCAATGTTTGTTTTGGCGCTTTTTGCAATATTGTAAAAAAAACAACAACAATGTTAACATTTACCTCTCAATTATATATATGTTATTTTATTAAAATATTTTGTAATATTATTTTTTAAACAAAAACCACGGGGTAGAAATGTCCACATTTACCTTTCAATTTTATATATATATATATATATATATGCTATTTCATTAAAATATTTTGTAATATTATTTTTTAAATAAAAACCACGTGGTAGAAATGTCCAAAAAAACAAGGACAATGACATTGCCACCACGTGACTCTTATTAATAACACTAGAAAAAAAACTTAATAATAAGATATTTATTATTGATATCGAAAATTTCAATAATGGAACACTTATTGTTGGTATTAAAAACCTCAATAATAGGATATTGAGGTTGGTATTAATAATAAACACAAAGAACAAAGATGTATGAATTTACAAGGTAAGAGATTTTGCATATTTCTTGAAAAAGGAGCTTACACATGTGTCAAGCCCCTTCATTAGATTGATAGGCATGCTGATTTATACCCCAACCCACTTTGTATTTTTATTATTACTACCCTGGTTGAGGATATAACATTTGAAAAATGTTTCATTCTTATTAATCTCATCGTTAACCAAAAATATATCACAACTTACCCGAAGTTTAAATAAATCCAAGTCACTCTCTTGCTAGGGAGAAAAGAAAAAATGAACTCTTCGTAAGGAGGAGAGAGCTAGTTGGAACAAGAGACAGCTAGTTGGAACTTGATAGCAACAAAACTAAAACAAATACTACTACTATGTGAGCTAAGCTAACCAAATGCAAGCGAGACAAAAACTATATGATTAAACATTAAAAACATTAGCCATCATGTTGTGGGTTTCGAATATGATACTGGTATCAGGATTGGAGTTGTTGGGTCATCTAAGTTCTGCTCGGCTATAGTGGGAAGGCTAAGGTGTTGCTTGAGCCACTCCATTCTTTTGTCCAACTTGAATAAATTATTATGGATATGCTCGATAGAGTGTAGGATATCAAGTAATTATTATGGATATGCTCGAGGAGTGTAGGATATCAAATATGACAAACTAGAATGGTACTACCCATGAGAAATTTCATTTACCAATATAGATCGATAGCTTACATGCACTGGTTGTATCTTCATGTGCGTTGCTGATATCTAGAACCTAATTAGCCCATTCGAAAAAAGACTTCAATGTCTTCGAAAAAGACTTCAACGTCATAAATAGATGACCAGGAATAGATTACTTGTGAGAGGAAAATTCCTCCTCCATGCTTGTGATCTCATCTTGAACATAAGGAGGTGTGAGTTCCCTGAAGCAAGAAGAGGATGCTTGAATTCTATAGTGCATGCAAGTTCTTCCCAATAAACTCGCTCCTCGTATGAGGTAACCCCTCATCTAAATCTACCTCGTTGTTGCAACATGGGGAAGATGTCTAGCAAGACCTATACTGACCACTAGTGGGAATATATCTAATGTCCCTAGAGGGAGAGAGATAGGGCGATAAAAAATAGAACTAGAGTCAATTGATATGATACGTGTAGGAATTACTAAAGCTAACCAACAGAGAAAACAATACAATTATGTAATTGTTAAATGCCTTAAGTGCATGAAGCTTCCTGTCCATATAGGATTGTACTATTTTCCTTAGCCATGGGAGGAGGACAGAACCACAGTGGAAGGGAAACAAAAATAATAGTCTCACTGCCCAAAATTATTGGGAAAGGCCAACTTTGGTTCTAAACCTGTAGACCCTCCTTGCTGCTTTATGCCATTAGGGCTTTGAAATACTTTACCTAAAAACAAACAACCAAACCGAAATCCCAACTACAAGACCAAACAAGAGGGTGGATGAATTTACCTTTAGAGTCCATGTCATTGGTGGAGAGAAAGCACTACATGAAATGAGCAAATGAGTTAGTAGTAGAAATTCATAGAACATAGTCATGAGTGCAAGGTAACCAGTAGTCTTTACTTCTAGAAAAATATAGTGAAACAAATCATCGTCAACCCTTTTTATCTAGTAGCTTTTAGAGCACCGATGAAGCATCCAATATCCAACCTGAGATTTCCGTCGAGCATGCAATGATAAAATACTGGAGATGTCCCCCCACTATTAAAAATACACCAAACTGTCTTTCATGTAGAGAAACCTCCCAGAAATCCAGTCGAGGAAAAAAGCACCAACCATGAAGGAGTTGAAAGGGAAATAAAATTACAACAACTAAAGCTCAGGACCCCGATAGAGCAACAATTTACAGTTGATGGAAATTGGAAATTAACGCATACTAGAAATTCAAATGGATATGGAAATGGTCCCTGTTGCCCCCCAAATCTATGGACTGTGAGGATTATGAAATGGATAACCTGGATATAACAACCTGCACGCTTCCTTCGCTGACTTGCCTGGAGAGTTTCCCTAGAAACCTCCTCTTCAAAAATTGAAATAAATTAAGATCATCAGAACAAGGAGCATGTAATTCTTGAGCCACCCACCCAAATCAGAGCATCGTCCGATCCTCTGTTCCCACGAGGTGAAGTGACTTTTCACACAAGGTTACATTAATAGTTGTGGGGGGTGTGTTGCCACTGCCTCCTGCATAATCGCTAGGTGGAGCAGTGGTAACCCACCCCCTTCTTGGCAGGCACTTGTCACCATAGATTCATCCTATGGATCCATATCCTTATCAATTAGTCTTCTATAGTCTTCTGTTAGGGGGGGAGTCATTCATATAGATCCACTGAGAAGAAATTGGATTTTGGGACTCTTTTTATCCATGATTAGCCAACAAATCAACCACTTTATTCCTCGTGTAGTGAACATGAGAAGGAATGGTAATATGGAGTATATTCATGGGGGAGGAGGCTTGACATATTATATCCTCCAATCACTAGCTTATTGATATTTTAGAAACAGAGGTGACATTCTATTTTATTTTAGCATGTTAATAATTAATTGAGATTATCCCTCCACCACAAGATTAGTGAGTATTTTAAGCCTAGCTAATTGTAGCCCTGCAACCAAACCATAAACTTCGCAACATTATTGTTATTTATGCCCAAGGAGCTGCAAAGAGGTGAGGGGGGAATCCATGGTTATCTTTGATTATACCATTATAGCCAGAACGACCTGGGTTTCCATTTGATGCAAATATAAAAATGTTTTATTTATTTACCATACCTCTAATTTATTTATATTTTTATTAATTTACCATACCTCTTTTATAAATATGGTATTTGGCCCATAGGATTCACTTAAATAAAACCTATTCTTGAAAATTAGGGCGAATGGAAGGTTGTAACTCCTAATTTCAAGGGCTAAATTTACCTTTTTTACCCTCTCCCTTAAAATAAGGCGGGCTATTTGAGGTGATTTGTAGAAATGTACTATGATACAAAATATTCGCCCACTAAAAATTTAAAACCCCTTAATTTCGCCAAAGGGCGAACATTCACCCCTAAAATTTTCCATGTTCTCTATCTTGAGTGACTGTCATTCGAATTATCATTTTCCCATTAGCACATCCAATGGAAGTTGCTTCGCTCTCTAATATTCATTGCTTAACATCTCTCTCTTCATATTTTCTTCAAACAATTGAGGCACTTCAGCCTTTGCTAATGGTTATGGCAGGTCCTCGCTGTCTTGGCATGACCGTCGAGGATGATTAGATCTATTTTTGTTGACAAGATTCCCATTATTTGTGATCTCATCTTGAACATAAGGAGGTGTGAGTTCCCTGAAGCAAGAAGAGGATGCTTGAATTCTATAGTGCATGCAAGTTCTTCCCAATAAACTCGCTCCTCGTATGAGGTAACCCCTCATCTAAATCTACCTCGTTGTTGCAACATGGGGAAGATGTCTAGCAAGACCTATACTGACCACTAGTGGGAATATATCTAATGTCCCTAGAGGGAGAGAGATAGGGCGATAAAAAATAGAACTAGAGTCAATTGATATGATACGTGTAGGAATTACTAAAGCTAACCAACAGAGAAAACAATACAATTATGTAATTGTTAAATGCCTTAAGTGCATGAAGCTTCCTGTCCATATAGGATTGTACTATTTTCCTTAGCCATGGGAGGAGGACAGAACCACAGTGGAAGGGAAACAAAAATAATAGTCTCACTGCCCAAAATTATTGGGAAAGGCCAACTTTGGTTCTAAACCTGTAGACCCTCCTTGCTGCTTTATGCCATTAGGGCTTTGAAATACTTTACCTAAAAACAAACAACCAAACCGAAATCCCAACTACAAGACCAAACAAGAGGGTGGATGAATTTACCTTTAGAGTCCATGTCATTGGTGGAGAGAAAGCACTACATGAAATGAGCAAATGAGTTAGTAGTAGAAATTCATAGAACATAGTCATGAGTGCAAGGTAACCAGTAGTCTTTACTTCTAGAAAAATATAGTGAAACAAATCATCGTCAACCCTTTTTATCTAGTAGCTTTTAGAGCACCGATGAAGCATCCAATATCCAACCTGAGATTTCCGTCGAGCATGCAATGATAAAATACTGGAGATGTCCCCCCACTATTAAAAATACACCAAACTGTCTTTCATGTAGAGAAACCTCCCAGAAATCCAGTCGAGGAAAAAAGCACCAACCATGAAGGAGTTGAAAGGGAAATAAAATTACAACAACTAAAGCTCAGGACCCCGATAGAGCAACAATTTACAGTTGATGGAAATTGGAAATTAACGCATACTAGAAATTCAAATGGATATGGAAATGGTCCCTGTTGCCCCCCAAATCTATGGACTGTGAGGATTATGAAATGGATAACCTGGATATAACAACCTGCACGCTTCCTTCGCTGACTTGCCTGGAGAGTTTCCCTAGAAACCTCCTCTTCAAAAATTGAAATAAATTAAGATCATCAGAACAAGGAGCATGTAATTCTTGAGCCACCCACCCAAATCAGAGCATCGTCCGATCCTCTGTTCCCACGAGGTGAAGTGACTTTTCACACAAGGTTACATTAATAGTTGTGGGGGGTGTGTTGCCACTGCCTCCTGCATAATCGCTAGGTGGAGCAGTGGTAACCCACCCCCTTCTTGGCAGGCACTTGTCACCATAGATTCATCCTATGGATCCATATCCTTATCAATTAGTCTTCTATAGTCTTCTGTTAGGGGGGGAGTCATTCATATAGATCCACTGAGAAGAAATTGGATTTTGGGACTCTTTTTATCCATGATTAGCCAACAAATCAACCACTTTATTCCTCGTGTAGTGAACATGAGAAGGAATGGTAATATGGAGTATATTCATGGGGGAGGAGGCTTGACATATTATATCCTCCAATCACTAGCTTATTGATATTTTAGAAACAGAGGTGACATTCTATTTTATTTTAGCATGTTAATAATTAATTGAGATTATCCCTCCACCACAAGATTAGTGAGTATTTTAAGCCTAGCTAATTGTAGCCCTGCAACCAAACCATAAACTTCGCAACATTATTGTTATTTATACCCAAGGAGCTGCAAAGAGGTGAGGGGGGAATCCATGGTTATCTTTGATTATACCATTATAGCCAGAACGACCTGGGTTTCCATTTGATGCACAGTTGAAGTTGAGCTTTAAGAAATATGGAGGAGGGGACCAATGATATGGGTTGATGGCATCGAGGGAAGGGGAGAAGGGAGGAAGCGGGAGAAGAGAGACAGGATTAAGGTGCCAACATTGCCAAGAATAACAGTTTCAGAACCCTGAGCTTGGCAATCGGATAAAGACCACGATGAAGCAATAATTCATTCCTTGATATTAGTCTAGATGAGAGTTCGAGAGCATCTTTTGACAGAGAGGAATTTTTAAAAACCTGAAAATTCCTTTCTTTCCATACAACCTAAAAGGGGAATCTAGGAGAACGAATCCAAATGTGATTTAAAATAGGATTGGAAAATACACCTTTATGATAATTTTCTATAGTATTAGGGATGCTAAGATGGTCTTTGTCAGAGTTTGATAGGGTTAGGCCAAGGCAATGCCATATCTCAAGGGAATAGGAGTAGTTGTTGAAAAGGTGTTCCGTATCCTCCAAGTGTTGGAGACATAAGGGACAGTGGGAAGGACCTAAAAAATTTCTTTTGATAAGATTGTCCTAATTCAGGGTTTTATTTTGAAAGAGCAACCAGAGGAAGAAAGCTACCTTTGGTCATGCATGCTGCTTCCAAATTTTAACCCATACTTTGTAACAACCTTGGTCAAAATTCCATATAATAAAGTTAATAAAGGAAAAATAATAACCAAGGTCATGGGACACATATTCCAAGATGAATGTTGGGCAAAACATCCTAGTGTGGGTGTTCATTTGGTTTATTATGGCTAAGGAAATTGGTAAAGGCTTTGGAAAGACATGAGGCATTACTTAGCATTTAATTTAAGAAAATAATGGAAATTAGGAGAAAGGGAAGGTGATAGGTCATAGGTTGCATGTGAGGAGGAAAATTAAGGAAAATAATTGAAAATTGAAGAAAATAGAGGCCTCATTAATAAAAAGGCTTATGAGGATTAGTTGGTACTTTTTTTATTTGTTCAGTTTAGTTTTGGAGCTCTCTCTATTCTCTATCTCTCACACTCTTTGACACTTAGAACATTCTTCACACAAGGGTACATTAGTAGTTGTTGGGAGTGTGTTGCCACTGCCTCCTGCATAATCTCTAGGTGGAGCACTGGCAACCCACCCCCTTCTTGGAAGCACATGTCACCAAAGATTCATCCTAGAGATCCATATCCTTATTGATTAGTCTTCTGTAGTATTTTGTTAGCGGGGGAGTCACTCATACAGATCCATTGAGAAAAAATTGGCATTTGGGACTCTTCGTATCCATGATTAGCCAACAAATCAACCACTTTATTCCTCGTGCAGTGAACATGAGAAGGAATGGTAATATGGAGTATATTCGTGGGGGAGGAGGCTTGACATATTAGATCCTCCAATCACTAGCTTATTGATATTTTAGAAACAAAGGTTTCATTCTAAATTTTGTTGAGCATGTTAATAATTAATTGAGATTATCCCTCCACCACAAAATTAGTGAGTTTTTGAGGCCTAACTAATTGTAGCCCTGCAACCAAACCATAAAATTTGCAACATTATTGTTATTTATGCCCAAGGGTTTTATTCTGAAAGAGCAACCAGAGGAAGAAAGCTACATTTGGCCATACATGCTGCTTCTAAATTTTAACCCATACTTTGTAACAACCTTGGTCAAAATTCCATGTAATAAAGTTAATAAAGGAAAAATAATAACCAAGGTCATGGGACACGTATTCCAAGCTGAATGTTGGGAAAAAATCCTAGTGTGGGTGTTCATTTGGTTTGTTATGGCTAAGGAAATTGGCAAAGGATTTGGAAAGGCATGAGGCATTAATTGGCATTTTATTTAAGAAAATAATGGAAAATAGGAGAAAGGGAAGGTGATAGGTCATAAGTTGCATGTGAGGAGGAAAATGAAGGAAAATAATGGAAAATTGAAGAAAATAAAGGCCTAATTAATAAAAAGGCTTATGAGGATCAGTTGGTGCCCTTTTTTCAGTTCAATTTGGAGCTCTCTTTATTCTCTTTCTCTCTCACACTCTTGGCCACTTAGAACATTCTCAGAGCACTCTAGCATTGGATCTAGGAAAGCAAAGGAAGGACAAAGAAAGCAAAGGGAAACAAAGATCAAGCAAGGAAAAGCAGGATCAAGCGACGATAGCAGGATTACTTGCAGGTATCGATTTTCATGTGTGATTTCCTTTTCCTAGATTTGGCATGCATGGTACATGCATATGTGTATTTGGTTCTCTTTTTGTCATTGGTAGGGGTTTTTCGAGCTGTGACAATGATTTTCAAACTTGCTTTTCCATTTCTGGATAGCCATGGCGTGATGGGTTCTGTTTTATTTGGTTAAGTTGGATTGTCAGATGGTTCCGAAACTGAGTGAGGTGGTCTCTAAAGAAGTACACAAGGCCTAGGAATCCCTAGACCGGAGAAGGCGAGATTGTGGTAAAGTCGGATTTTGTGTACCTTGGTGGGCCTAAGAATCCCCGAATGGTTAATGGCGGGATATACAGTAAATCCTATAGTTGTGTACCATCGATCAGGCCTAGGAATCCTCAATTAGTGAATGGCCGAATATATGGTAAAGCCTGGAGGATGGAGTCTTGATTAGGCCTAGGAATCCTCGGTTGGTGAATGTTGGGATATACAATAAATCATAGAGACTAGGAGATAGGAAAATTCCTCACGGTGTAGGTGGAGAGATCCAGAGGCATCCATGCTTGTTTAGGGCCTAGTGATCTGGTGGGGATTGCGGTAAAGCCTGAGGAAACCTAGATTGGTCTTGTTGTGAGTCCCACATTCATGCTTGGAATATGGCACGAGGGTGATTGGATGAGATTTGGTTTAGCCCAATCTACGGTCAAGTGGTTTGTGGAAGTCCCAGACCTCGTTAGCTTATGCATTCATTAATAAGAGCTCCTTCTCCTTGGTATTTCATGTGTAAATGTACTGGTTCATATGTCGTTTTTATGGATTTTGTAGCCCTGTTATTTTTGTTGGTTATGTGTTGGTTATGAGTATGTTTTATGACATACTTGATGTATGGCTCTCATCGTGTTTTGATTAGAAAATGAATGTACAATGAATACATGACCTAATAGAAGATAATGCAACTATTGTGATAAGGCAAGAATGTTTCTTTACGAATCTCATATAATTATGACACCCCTATGCTCAAATTTGTTATTATGACCTGTAGATTACATATTTGTGACATGTTTGACGAAATGCCTGTCATGGCTAGTAGGGGTCAAATCAAATAATTGTACCAGTGATTGCATTAGTAGCCTTATTCCATTGTTATTTATCATTTCTTAAAGTTTCATGATGTTATGGTAGTGGCATGAGACCTAACACTAAAAAAGTGGCTCATAATTCGGGGTCGCTAGCATAGAACTGCCTGAAAAAGTCCACATTCATGGCATGCCTTCCTATGGGAGTGAATGGAAGGCCTCATTTGTTATGGGAGCAACTGAGGGTCCATATAAGTGAAATGTCAAGTTGTCTCAGGGGTTGGTCACCTTGAAGGGTTGGTTGCCTCCTGAAGGTTATCTAGCATGTGTGGATGGTCATAATGGTTTTGTTTTGTCGGATCCACTTCCTTAACTGTACATGGGGAGTTGAATCACATCATAGTAGCCCCTCATCACATGTTTACCCTAGTGGAGCAGTTAGCTTGGGTAAAAGTGGGAGGAGGGTGTTACAAAGTTGTATTAGAGCGTGGTTCACCCCTTGGACTGAATGGGCAATGTGTTGTTCATGCATACATGCCAGTTGCATATGTGTTTTTTATACTTGTTGTCTATGTGCTTGTGGTGTATGCATGGTGTTGGTCATGGTCACAGTCGTGGTGCCATGTGAAAGTTGATGGTGTTGCTATTGGGTGTGTTTGTCGTGAGTGTGTGTCGGTTATGCATGTCCATGTCTATATTTTGTTATGCATACATTGACATGGTTATAATTGTCATGCATGAGATCATGGTATGTGGTTGGTATGGTAAGGCATGGTAATTGGATGATGGTTGAAATGATGTTTATGTATTGATATGACTATGTTTATACATGAATTGCACTAATCTGGTTAATCTTGCAAACAAGATGTCCTCCCGTGAACTATACTGAGGTATGTTGATTATGTTATGTTTTGGTTTAAGATTGTGTGGTATACTTGTAGGAAGAAGATCAAAGATGACTAACAAGATGGTAGACTATAGTTCACGAGACTCTTACTATGGATCAAATGAGCAATGTGGTGTTGGTGGGCACTCTTCTATAACTCAGAAAACACATTGATAAGCTTGAAGGTAGAAATAAGAAGTTGTAGAGTAGATAATGACAAAATCATTTAGGCACAGGAGAAACAAGCAGAAGTTAATGCAATCATTCTTCAAAGCTTGTCAAAATTGAAAATATAGGGACCACTTAGGATCAACCATGGACAAGAGGACAAGACTAATGGGGCATATGTTAGTAGATCTCATAGTGGGCACAAGTCGGATAGGGATGACATGATCTAAGATGACAGGCTCTTAGATACTCTGGATTAGAGAGGTGATGGATACAAGTTCTATTATAGTTCTGATTCTAACAGTCACTGTGATTGTCATTATTATCATCCATATAGGACGAGTGACAGGGGATATGTTCCAGATGAGTTCAAGAAAGCCAAGCCACCTACCTTTGATGGGGATTTGAAGAAGCCAGAGGATGTAGAGGCATGGCTAATTGGGATGAAGAAGTTATTTGAGTTGCATGATTACATGAAGAACATGAAGGCCAAAATAATTATCTTCAGCCTCAAAGGGAAAGCAGAGATCTGGTAGGAAGATGTGAAGCGGGTTAGAGACATCAGGATAGAAGAGTTGAGTTGGCATGAATTCAAGAGACTTTTCAGGAAGAAGTACTTGTCAGAGAGGTAATACGAAAACAAAGCCAAGGAATTCTAGGAGCTAAAGATGGGAACAATGACAGATGAGGAGTACACGACTAATTTCCTGGAGTTATTGAGGTATGTATCGTATCTTAAGGATGAGAAGGCCAAAGTTCAAAGATTTGTCAGTTGATTGCCATTAGGATTAGAGATCGGTTTGAGTATGATGAACATTGGTCACTTGAATAAGTCATTGGGAAATTGAAGCATTGTTATGAGCAATCAAAGTGCAAGAAAAAATACCAACAAGGTTTGATAGGGAAAGATAAAGCTAAAGGTAAATGGTAGTTGAAAAGAACAAGTCTTCAGTATGCATGTGAGAAAGAAAATGTTGCACCTTACAAGAATTTTAATGGGTCACAACATAGAGGGCAGAAGAATAAAGGTGATGGTATAGGAGGGTTGCAATGTTGGACATGTGGTAAGGATCATCTTAAGAGGGATTGTCTGCAAAATCAGGGTGGTAGGCCTCAGATCTACAATGCACAGGAGGCGTAGACAGTTGGGGATGTTGGGTATATCATTCCTCATATCTATGCAACATTGGATAACAGGAAGGGAAATCACCATACATCTATTATCGAGATGGACGGTAAGCTTTGTGATCAAGTTGTTTCTATTTTGATTGACCCTGGATCTAATTATAGTTATGTTAGTCCTGACATGGTGGATAAATATGATTTGAATAAGAAAGTGCATGCAAAATCTTGGTTAGTGTAGTTGGCTACATGTACAAAGAAATGAGTTCATCATTGGGTAAGAGCTTATGCATTCAAGCTTAATGGTATGCCAACATTGGCACATTTGAATGTGTTATCGTTGGGATGATATAATATGATTTTGGTTATGGACTGGTTGTATCTTCATAGGACTAAGGTGGATTGTTATGACAAATCTATTGAGTGTTTGGATGACATTGGAGAATAGAGGATCTTTCAGGGTAAGAAGAAGGCAACATCAGTTAGAATGGTGACACCTATGCAGGAAAAACACGATCGCAGGAAAGGGTGTGTGTTATTTGCGCTGCATATTTCTAGTGATAAAGGTTAGAATGTTGAGGATGCAGAGGTATTAAGCAGGTACCTGATCTTACAACAGTTTTAGGATGTGTGTCCCGTAGGGATTTCATAGTTTCCGCTTCACAGAGAAGTGGACTTTTCCATTGACTTGGTACCAGGGGAAACACTTGCATTGAAGGTACCATATAGGATGATCACTCAAGTGTTAGTAGAGCTGAAGTTGCAGTTGAAGGAAATGTTTGACAAAGGATAAATTAGGTCAAGTGTATCACCTTTGGGGTGCACCAATGTTGTTTGTAAATAAGAAGGATAATATGCTTAGGCCATGCATTGATTACATGCAGTTGAACAAGGTAACCAACAAGAACAAGTATCTGTTGTCGAGGATTGATGACTTGGGTGTGTTGAATTTCCATGATCTTGGGTATAGGATAGAATCTTAATATCTCTAATGCTACCAAACCAAGAATCTCAACGATACTAATTTTCACAGCGGAATATAAACAACTGTAAATCACAGATGCATATAATATAGACAATTTTTTACAATTTTGTATAGTAACCCAACTTCTTATATTAATCCACTTGATATAATACAACAGTCTAGGGCTCCCGTACCAAAGATAATGGCCCTCATACATCCACTAGTACAAGATACAAAATTGGGGTTTGGTGTCAGTCCATCGACAACAAATCTTCCCTCAACAAGATACTCTGACCATCTAGCTGTTGCATGATCTCTCAGATCCTCTCATTCGTACCCTGTACCTGCTTAGTCTTTCGGCTCCCGATTTGCATCACTTGCCTCTATCGATGCTCCAAGTCCATTTGGCCACTGATTCTCGACTGTCAATCTGCTCTCTGGTTGTGCTTTAGTCCATTAAGGCCACAACACATTGAGACTCCTGTCGAGTTGTTCACAAATCCACTTGTGAACAACTCTTAATCTATCCACTGCTGCTCCTCAACTACTCAGGGACTTCAACCCACTATGGTCTTCCTACGCTGCTCCGATGAAGACTGACATAGGGCCTGAAGGGCTACCACCTATAATTGTAAGATGTCCATATCCCACAATGAACACGAGCTAGGAGTACTTCCCATTATTTGTTGTAGAATTCATTCTCCACATACAATTCTCAAGCTCCACAAACTTCTCCTCTGGCTCATCAACCCTTGAGCTCGACAACTGTCACTCTAGAAGCTACCTTTGTCCACAAGGTGTTGTACACTGGGTTCCAAATTGGACACTATCACGTTGTCCTCCAACAGACCATAAGTGCCCAATCACATCCACACTTGGTCAACTCTCACGTTGCCCTACAATAGTCCACGACTGACAAAGTCCACGCTATAGCATCTGCTCCTAGTTTGGGCATCCTCACACCTAGGAGACCCTTACACATGACTGCCCACAGACTTCTCCACATCTGCCCTTTGTTCTGTAATAGAGGAGCTATTGCACAAATTTAGGCTCCAAACTTCACTGTGAAACTGCCCATTGGTTAGGGTTTCTAACATGCCACGTCAACCCTACCTCCTTGGCTTCCACAAGTTGCAAAAACTCTGTCCACACTAGGATACCTACATCACTCCATAGTGGGATCTACTACTAGTTGGAGTTCCTTCATGCCCAAGGCAACTCCAAAAAATGACTCTCAACAACTTACAATGTAGACTAATCCAAATTGATCCTTCAAACATGGATCCAACACCAACAAGATGCATCAACATGCATACCTACAGCTCACCGTTTGCAGTCTGATTTTTCTGTAGTCCTTCTAGGCCTAGTTAGGGCAACTTTACAGTCATTACGACCCTTCAATGCTACCCATATTTATTCCTTAAGGACTGTGGTTGTCCTTCAATAGGAGCCTGCTCCTTCACGTTGCAAGTTTAGAGTATTTTCAAACCCTTAACACGAACTTGACCTCCCTTAGTTACAATGACATCCGACAGGACTTTAGACAAGCTTGTGACAACCCCGTGACAACCCATTTTGAGGATTGTCCACCCTCAACAAGACCCTCAAAAAAGTCCTCCATTTCTTGGCTGTATTGCAAAGTCCCACGACCCTCTAACACAACCTCGGCCTCCTAAAATAAGCTTCAGACAACCCTATTTCTCCACATTGGTCTATACTTCTTTGCTGCGGCCCAAGATAATGATCTTCTTCCTCCAACAAGCTATCCTTCTTGTGTATGTGTTGCACAATGGATGATCAAATGAATGTTCCCTCACCTTGTATTTATACCAAATCCAATGGCTCGTCATTACGACCCTTCAATGCTACCCATATTTCTTCCTTAAGGACTGTGGTTGTCCTTCAATAGGAGCCTGCTCCTTCACGTTGCAAGTTTAGGGTAGTTTCAAACCCTTAACACGAACCTGACCTCCCTTAGTTACAATGACATCCTACAGGACTTTAGACAAGCTTGTGACAACCCCGTGACAACCCCTTTTGAGGATTGTCCACCCTCAACAAGACCCTCAAATAAGTCCTCCATTTCTTGGTTGTATTGCAAAGTCCCACGACCCTCTAACACAACCTCAGCCTCCTAAAATAAGCTTCAGACAACCCTATTTCTCCACATTGGTCTATACTTCTTTGCTGCGGCCCAAGATAATGATCTTCTTCCTCCAACAAGCTATCCTTCTTGTGTATGTGTTGCACAATGGATGATCAAATGAATGCTCCCTCACCTTGTATTTATACCAAATCCAAGGGCTCGTCATTACGACCCTTCAATGCTACCCATATTTCTTCCTTAAGGACTGTGGTTGTCCTTCAATAGGAGCCTGCTCCTTCACGTTGCAAGTTTAGGGTAGTTTCAAAACCTTAACACGAACCTGACCTCCCTTAGTTACAATGACATCCTACAGGACTTTAGACAAGCTTGTGACAACCCCTTTCGAGGATTGTCCACCCTCAACTAGACCCTCAAACAAGTCCTCCATTTCTTGGCTGTATTGCAAAGTCCCACGACCCTCTAACACAACCTCGACCTCCTAAAATAAGCTTCAGACAACCCTATTTCTCCACATTGGTCTATACTTCTTTGCTGCGACCCAAGATAATGATCTTCTTCCTGCAACAAGCTATCCTTCTTGTGTATGTGTTGCACAATGGATGATCAAATGAATGCTCCCTCACCTTGTATTTATACCAAATCCAAGGGCTCCAATGAGTTCCTTGAAGAGACATGTCTCTTGGACAAAGCGTACATGGCTTGACTATCCATAATTAATTGTCAACTTCAAAAATTCATATCTCAAGTTCTAGAGTTCCAATTTGGGTGATATTTGAAGCGTTGGAATTAACACGCCAAGTTATATCAAAATTTTCTTATGCTCAAATTATTCATGGCTTTGGCCTAAATCCCAATGGGTGAAAAACCCCATGCTTGGGTTCCAAGCCCACAAGCCTACTTGGTGGTGCTTTTCCCTCCAAACCATGAACACTAGGGCTTGGAGTACCTCCCAAGCTACAAAAAAAATCAACATTCCCTCTTAGTGAGGGAGGTACTTCCAAGACTAGGAAGTAACCATCATCGTCCAACGACACTAGCCCATTTAGCATCCATCACTGCAACATGCCTTGTAGAATGAACCCGAAAATATCGGTAGTGCCTCTGCCTTATCACATCCGAACCTAAAGATTCCGAACCTCCATAGGGCTACTCCCTCTGAGGCCAGACTCCCTCTAAGGCTACACAATCTTCACTTGCTTAGTCCTGCAAGTATTCATCCTCTTGGATCAAATACACTTGTGAAAATCCCTCCAATCTAGGATATGCAACATCATGATCTGATGAAGACTCTAGTCTGCCAACTTGTATTCCATCACATGAAACCATCTCGATCAACTTGATCTCTTCCGAGCTAAAGAAACCCTCGAGTTGTCCCAACCATCCATGGAAAATCAACAGAAGTCCATAATCAACAATCTGCCCTACAACAAATTGTTGTTCTCTAGGCTCACCACCAATCCAACAGAACTCCCAACCAATCTCGCTACCAAGACAATCAAGACCACATCTCCATGTCTTCAACTGAACCCTTTGTTCCATGATCTAAACACCCACAACTCCATCTGAGTTTCTTCGCTGTGCACAGTCTGATTCACTAAATTTCCATGATCTTGGGTCTATGATAGAATCTTAAAATATCTGATGCTACCAAACCAAGAATATCAATGATACTACTTTTCACAACAGAATATAAACAACAGTAAATCACACGTGCACAAAATATCGACAACTTTTTACAATTTTGTAGAATAACCCAACTTCCCTATATTAATCGAACTGATATAATACAATATTCTAGGGCTCATGTACTAGATAATTGCCCTCATACATCCACTAGTACAAGATACAAAACTAGGGCTTGGTTTCAGTCCATCGAAAACCAATCTGACCTCAACAAGATACTATTACCATCTAGCTATTTCATGCTCTCTCAACTCCTCTTGGTTGTACCATGTACCTTCTCAGTCCTTCGGCTCTCGGTCTACAACACTTGCCTCTATCAATGCTCCAAGCCCATTTGGCCAATGAATCTCGACTATCAATCTACTCTCTACTTGTGCCTCAGTCCATCAAGGCCATGACACATTGCGACTCCTGTTGAGTTGTTCACAAGCAACTCCACTTGTGAACAACTCTTAATCTACCCACTGTTGCTCCTCAGTTACTCAGGGACTTCAACCCACTATGGTCTTCTTGCGCTACTTTGATGAAGACCAACACAGGGCCCAAAGGGCTTCCACCTATCACTGCAAGATGTCCATCTCCCACAATGAACATGGGCTAGGAGGACTACCCATCATCTGTTGTAGAAGTCCTTCTCCACACACAAGTCTCGGGCTCCATAAACTGCTTCTTTGGTTTTTCAACCCTTGAGATCGACAACTGCCACTCTAGAAACTACCTTTGTCCACTAAGGTGTTTCACATCGAGTTCCAACTTAGACACTATCAGGATGTCTTCTAGTAGAACATAAGTGCCCAATCACGTCCACCCTTGGTCCACTCTCACGCTTCCCTCCAACAATCCACGAGTGACCAAGTCCATGTTGTAGCATCTACTCCTAGTTAGGGCATCCTTAGACCAAGGATACCCTTATGCACGACTTCCCAAAAAATTCTCCACATACACCCTTTGCTATGAAATAGAGGAGCTATTACACAAATTTAGGCTCCAAACTTCACTGTGAAACTACCCATTGGTTAGGGCTTCTAACATGTCACGTCAACCCTACCTCCTTGGATTCCATAGGTTGCAATAATTCTATCCACATTAGGACACCTACATCACTCCATAACAGGAAATACTCCTAATTGGAGTTCCTTCATGCCCAAGGCAACTCCAACAAATGGCTCACAACAACCTGCAATGTAGATTGATCCAAATTAATCCTTCAAACACGGATCCAACATCCACAAGATGCATCAACATGCATACCTCTAGCTCAACGTTTGAGGTCTGATTTTTCTGTAGTCCTTATAGCCTTGGTTAGGGCAACTTTATAGTCATTAAGACCCTCCAATAATGCCCATATTTATTCCTTAAGGACCGCAGTTGTCCTTCAACAGGAGGTTCCCCCTTCACATTGCAAGTTTAGGGCAAGTTTAGGACTGTCCATCTTCAACAAGACCCTCAAACAAATCCTACCTGTCTTAGTCCTCTTGCAAAGTCCCACGACCCTCTAACACAACCCTGACCTCCTGAAATAGGCTCTAGAAAACCCTATTTATCCACGGTAGTCTGTACTTCTTTTTTGCGGCCCAAGACATTGATCTTCATCCTCCACCAAGCTAGTATTCTTGTTTATGTGTTGCACAATGGATGATCAAATCTATGCTCCCTCACCTTGTATTCATACCAAATCCAAGGGATTTGTTGTAGCGATTGCAACACCCTCCAAAGTTTTGGCCTATACTTAAATTTCACAGCCTACTTTGGGTCTTGTGACTAGTCTTTCCTTAGTCACTTATTGGTAAGCTAATGATCTCAAGCTCCCCTCTTTGATCGTAAGAGTTGTTCACGCTTTTATCTTTATATAGTACATGTCATGTTTGGGCATGAGGATTATCGCCTGTCATGCAAAGGGAAGTTTTTATTGCTTCAATAGGTTAGTTTTGTGAGAATGTGTTGTCCTCACCACATAGACATGTTTCACACTCATTTCACACACTCTTGCACAAGTGTCACCTTTATCCTCTTAAAGTCTATCATCAGAGCCACACTTATCGTAAGCTACCACAAATGTTGTTGAATTAACTGAATTATGTGTTATATGTTCCGGATGGTCTATGTTGTATCACTAATATTTCAAGTGTGCGATCATAGTCAAGTTCTATCACTGTTCACATCAGTTCCACTAATCCCACAATTAGCCAAATTGTGGAGTTTCCTTAGCAACCTAGCCTCATCCAGCTTTCTTGAATTGCTCACTTCACATCTGCAACCCTCAAACTTTTCCCTTGCCTGTTGGAACTGTGCAATGTGCAGAAAGCTAAACCTCCCTTAGCATTCAAAACTACGCAGTGGTTTCCTCTAGTGTCCTTCCCTCTGTCGGAACCCAGTGTCTCCAAAAACTGCGCAGCTTTGTCCCTTAGTTTCCCAGTCTACCTTGCATCCTGAAACTGTGCATATGTGTCCTCCAAAGGCCTCATCTCACAACAATCCCTTGCATCCTAAAACTTGTAGTTTTTCCCTTAGCTACCCAGTGTACTTTTCATCTTGAAGCTGCGTAGATGTGTCCTCCCAAGGTCTCATCCCGCAACAATCATTACACGCTAAAACTGTGCAATTGTGTCTCTCGGGGTCCACAAAGAAGGATGGCATGCTATATGACTCTCAAGGAGCTAAGGATAAAGCTAAGCATTCCAAGGAACCCAAGGTATGATGGAAGATCAAAACTGCATGAAGACCCCATCTGATGCATTACCCTTTGGAGGGTAGGTATGAAAAAAAAAGCACATATTTTGAAATACACCTCTTAGTGTAGCTTGAAGGACTGCTTCTCATTGTCATATCATTTTGTCTTCAATGAGATGCATGGTTGTACGCACTGCAAGTTATTGGAAATGTTTTTCCTCTACGTGTCTTGCTCCCTTTCACTTGTTGGATCAAGTGTCATCTTTTGACATGTTTGGTTGTTATATCATGTTTGCGAGCCGTTTGGTGACCTTGAAGGTTGGTATTTGTGTATACAAGTTTTCCTAGCCATGTAAACACCTATCACACTCATACACAAAGATGTAAGCACTGTCACACAAGTGACGTCACGATCATCCAAAGGTCTATCCCAAGTGTCGTACTTGTCGCTTTTAACTCTAGACAATATCACAGAGTGAAATGCTTTGTCTTGTTGTCTCGGTGGTCTATGTTGTCATGTTGTTGAAGTGTGTGATCAGAATGTCGAGTTCTCACATTTTCACTTGCCTCCCACATTTAGCCATTTTCCTGAAAAATCCTTCTGACTAAACAACTCCATTTCACTGGACCCCGACTAAGCTTCACTGCATAGTATTAGCCCTCAATGATGTTTTTCTGCTACCTGGAAATGCGCAATGTTTGAGGTTGTCCCCCCAGGATAGTTTCATTGCGAAATCCCAGAGGGGAGCAGTCTGCCTTCCTTCCTAGAATTGCGCAAAAACTGCCTCAAAGCCCGACCTGAACTGCGTAATTCACAAGTTTTTTCGTTAAGCCTCCTCCCTGCCTTCTGGAACTATGTAATGCAAAGAAACCCGATCCTTATTTTCCTCCTAGAACTATGCAGAGACATCCTCCCAATGACCTCCCGTAGCCGGGACTCACTGCTCCCAGAAACTGCGCAAAACTATCCTATCTGGTCCCTTTGTTGCTCTGTCTTGTCTTCCCTCATAAAAATGCATAGAGGTGCCTCCTAGGGTCCCACCTTGCAGTTGTCACTCGTGAGCTCAACTGCGAAATCCTGCTTCCCGGTGGCCACTGTACAGTTTTCCCCGATAATGAAGATTGTGCCCCGAAGTTCCTCAACCAAGCCTGAGTTTCACATTGCGCAATATCAGTGACCAATATTCCTCCATGTCACCTGGAACTGCTCAATGCATAGTTACTGATACCTCTTCCCAACCTGTCATCTGTCCCAGGCCTAGTCCATGGAAAACAATGCATCATCTTAGACTAGGAGGTTTTGGATTTGATGTCGTCTCGTCATGCGTGAATTGTAGGAACAAGTACACTAACAGATCATAGTGAGATGACGAACGGGATAAAGAAGGAGCGAACATGCTAGAAGGCTCACTTGCAATTGGATGGACGAAAGAAGCTCAAGCTAGAGCGAAAGGAACACGTGCATGTAACCATCTTAGAAGACCAATACCATTAGAGACCTTGCAACATCAAGCCATGCAGAGGTGAAGACAAAGCACATCCAAGAACAAATCCATCACTCAACAACAACAATAGCTTGACATTTCCACCACAGTCAGCCAGTCCATGTCTACAGTTTCATGTCAAGTTGTGTAATGAGTTGTCAAGGCCACATCACTACTATGGGCCATATCTGTTGTAACTGAATGTAATGTAAAGTGAAATTCCAACGGACACACAATGAAGATGAAGAGTCATGTCAATTGAAAAGTCATAGGAAGTTGAACGGTCATGAGGGTACTCCAATAGTCGTAAGGGTCAAGCATCACCCTTGGTTATTTATGGCCTTCCCATTGTATGAGCAAGGAATTTTCACCTTGGCTCCTCCCACGAAGCATAGAGAGTTTTCAATCATTTCTTTGAGAAGCGAGGAGTGGTTCCAATGTCCCACTAGTGGGGCTAGTGATGTATGATGTACATTTGTATCTTGGAACTTTTTCTTAATTCAGAAGTTTGTTTAGGCCAACATGTTTTCATGCATGTTTTGTAGATATTTGTGAGACTATTCTTTCAACATTTGTAATTCATGTTTGTTTCACATGTACTAAGATATTTGAACTATTTTGGTTATTTTATACTCACCTTGTTGGGAATGTGTTGTATTGGTTACCACTACCGTCTCATCCTTATGGACTACTCCACAGGATATTAGACAACCCTTCCTCACTTACAGGTTATAATGACCGTCACATTCGTTGTGGACTACTCTATTGGATGGTGGATGGGTCTTCCCTTGCACTTTGGTTTTAATGACTGCCACGTCTGCTGTGGACTATTCTGCTGGATGCTGGACAGACCAGTCCTGGTTCACGTGTGTCTCTTCGTGGGTAGTACTATTACCTCTCACTTAGAGGCTCACTTTTCTCCCCCGTTTGCAGTTAGAGAACCTTGACACAGTTATGTTATGCACTCACTAGGTACACTTACCTTGCTATTTGAAGATCTCAGTGTAATACTCTCATGTGCTGACAGCTAGAGCCAAGGCAGATCTTTGAGTATTTGGCGATTGGGCCTTTATATCGGATGGGACTCCTACACCAAACAATGTGAGGTCTAGTTGGGAATTCATATCAGGGAGATCCCGTTGGTTGATGGATTTCCATCACCGTCAACAAAATGGCACTAAAAGGAGGGCTAGGCGATAAGCGGTGCCCGTAGAGTCTGGTTTGAATCTCTTATTTAAAATGGCTCTTCCTAAAATCATAATCCCGAGATGTTTTTCTAAAAATCCTAACTGTACCATCCATGCGAAAGTTATTCATGACCTGTCCAAGTTGAAGTTCAATGGTGAGGGTGAAACATCTTTTCGTGTGCATGTGCTTCAAGTTATGACTCTTTTCCATCGTCACCAAATAAAGTCTAAAGATGTCTGGGATATATTACTCACCCTCACATTCAAAGGTCATGTTGAACGTTGGTGTCATACATTACCCATTGCTTCTATCGATTCATTCAGTCAGCTTGCCGAGATGATGATGAAATATTTTGATAAGTATATCCACTAGGATGTCTGTGAAAAAATTGTTGTTTAAGAATGGACCATGACGAAACAGTTGAGGACTTTGTTTATCGGTTCCTTCACCTTTGTTGCGAAATTCTTGACAAACTTTTGAACTTAGATTTCTTAAGATAAGTGTTTAGACGCTTGGTTCATGTCTCCCAATACGGTGAAACTCCTTCTTTCCATTCCTCCCCAACTCTTGCGGATCATGACACACCTCAGGTTGCAGAGGAGGATCCCACTACCCCATTTCTTCCTTGTCCTCCTCCTTTTCTCTTCTCGATGTGGGTACCCCCTTGTGGTGATCATGAAGATGAGAAGTATGCGCATCAAGTCCCCAACCCATATTCTCATCCATCTCTTACTTCAATGGAGGAAATTCCAGAATGGCTCATGAATCCTACTATGAAGACTCACTCCTCCATTTCGCAAGAGGACGTCACCATTCATAACTCAAGTCTCAAATCTGATTTGCATCTCTGCCATCCTCTATCATCTACAAGCCATGACTCCTTTTACCATGACTTGCTTGATCAATCTGCTTCACCAGGTAGTTGTTTGCATTCTTTTGATTCTCAAGCTGCTAGCTGAAATTGCGATAAGGTGCAAGGCAGTCACATTACACAGGTAGAGGAGAAGAAAGGTGAGGACACTATCAATCTTCCCTCTCCATTTCAAAAGTGTCCGCATTAAAACAATGAGCTTAAATTATTTAACGATTCTCAATTTACTAATCTCGGTGAAACATCCTATATAATCAATTCTTTCGATTAACCCCTAGTCTTGGGTAGTAATCACTCCCATGCTTCCATATGTCGTGACGAAAGCCCAAGCATATCATGTGTTCTTCTGGTTTCTCATGAAGATTCTAATTGAGATCTAGAATGTGCTTCGTTCAAATAAGACGTCCATATCGAAACTTCCTCTTCACCTCACTTTCCCTTGTGTCCTACTGTTCGCAACGCATCTACATGTGGTGGAGACACTCCATATTCTCTTTCTTGTTCATCCGATGAGTTATCTCCTCGATTGACAAAAGGCGGTGAGGTTATCCATGATAAAATTGAAAAAAATATAATTGCACAGGACTCTTCCCACCCCTTGTTGTCTCTCCTTTTGCGCGAAGACAACTCATCAAATCAGCTTGCTCATGCAATCTCACCAATTCATTTATCTTTGGATGTACCATCAAAGAGTGTCTTCAATTGAGAAATCTGATTGTTGTTGAAGCTGAAAAATCTGGTGAAATCTATAACAAAGATGGTTGCCATTTGGAGAGCAGTTTTGAAATTAGCAGCAACAACCACCCTCAAGCCATGCATGATCTAGTTCAAGATTCAAAATGTGATTCTGTAATTCTGGAAAGTTCAGGGGTCTGCCAGGGAGTCAAGGTAGTTCAACGCCCATTGATGGTTATGTTAGGACTTCGCGACTCTAATAAGCCCCCTGAACCAAATCAGAACTAATTTCTCACACACAATCCGTCTATCTGCATGGCTGCACTCGATGTGAATTCATGTGTAAAAAATGTTTGTTATTCCGAGTGTGATCTCTCAAATTTTCATTTATGATCGAATTCATGAATATGTTACAACAAATTTGTCTTCATGCACACCTCTCACATCAAACTTGGGTGGGGAATGTTCATCTCTCACGAAGTCATGGAATCGTGAAGTTGATCATCTCAAAGAATATCTTTGCCTGCAATCATACTTATCGAATTTCAACCTTCATGGTCAGTTCCTCGGTCTTCTTACAAATCTTGTACTGCAAATATGTCCACTCATCACACTAGAAATCTCCTTGGGTGATGATGAACGCACAAGCTTTCATACGAATCAAGTTCCTCTCCACTCACCATGCTTCAACTGGTTTCACACATTCACAGTGCTAGCATCCTTTTAAAATTCCTGTGATGACTATGATGCTTGCGTAATTGGTCACCAGTTGCTGGAAGGTAGTCTGTCATATCTATCTCACAACGAACTTGGTTCGATTATTCAGAGTGTTCACAAGATTTTTCAAATGGGTTTTTCTTTGTTCATTACAAACTGGGAATATTACGTCTCAACTAGCTCATCTAATCATTTCTCTATCAAGGAAAATTTGAAGAACCCCTGCTAAATTTATATGTATAATAAATGGGCGAATCTCCATGGTATATAGGAAAAATGGAAGGCGATTTTATCAATAATATAATATGTATATATAATATTTTGGTGAATCTCTCACCAAGCATGGCGAATATTTTACTCAATTATAAAATCTTGTAAGATCTTGGCGAGTCTTTCACTAAATAATAAAACTTTGTAAAGTCCTAGTGAATCTTAGCATTGTGAACTCTTAGAGAATTTTTTGAAAAAGTATAAAACCATATATGACAAGAGCCACATGGTGGCAATATCACTGTTTTTTTTTCACATTTCCACGACATGGAACTTGTTTATAAAATTATAAAAAAGCCAACCAAGTCCCTTATAATATGCAGGTAAGCTTATAACAGAGTCTGATACCTTTACTATGCTTGTCTTCATTCAAGTGTCATAGCTGCTATACTTAACACTGTGAATCACAACTCTCTCAGAACTCAACTCTATATTGTAATTAAAACCTTTGGAAATTGAATCTGACAACTCTATAAAAAGGATTAGTGAAATAGAATCTTTTGTGAATGAGCCCACTAACTATCACTACTAAACAATCAATCTAGACTATGAAGTCTTCCATCTTGATCACAATCGTGCTCACGATCAAGGGAGTGCGACCACCTGCGCTGACATAATGGCCATCATAGCTTCCAATAATCAACAACCACCTTGCAAGGACATCCTAGCTCATGTCTCATGAATTTTATTCATCAATCTTAACTGATATAAGTATTATAAAGATAATATTAGAATCCTCTCCAGATTCATTGTTAATACAAGGGTAAAGGAAATTTTCTAGCACAAGGCACTAGCCAATACCAACTTTGGTATTTGTGACCCCTTTGTGGGGATGCACCTACCCTGCCCCATTGGGTTTCTGCCTTGTAACATAGTTCAAGGATCACATGACTTTCCAATCTTCCTACTCCATTAGACACACTTTATATGCTATACATAGTGAATGGAAAAGAAGCATTATAGAACACACAATTTCACATAAGGAAGAAAAATCTTAGCCAGTTCAATATCAAAATCTTAACCACTATTTAATAAAGAATAACAAGTAGTGTAAAGAATTGTTCCGAATTATTTATTTACAAGCTATAAAGAATGTAGTGGAATGGAAAATATTACTTAGGTAACCCTTCAATTTTTTCTATTAATATGTCTGTGCATGTACATATGAAATTAAGAGCATTGTTGAATACAAAGTTTCCTTTTCTCTTGCCTCCATTTTGACAAATCAGTGTGAAATCAATGTCACTTTGAATCTCCTTTCCTGTGTGGATGTTTTGACAAATCAATGTCAAATCAAAGTCACTTTGAATTTCCTTTCCTGCGAGGGATCACATCCACATTTGATTAGTAAAAGATACTCTACTATATATTATGTTCAAGAAACTGACTGCAATCTACAGTGGAAACGAGACCTCAATTCTTATTCTGAATTTGAATATCTTAGGACAACATAAGAGATAAAACTGCATATGGCCTTAGTAGCTAGAAAACAATCACTCCATCATTACATGACCACCTAGATTTTGGCACTTAATCTAAATAATGGCACTAGTTGCAATGCTTATTTGCATTAACACCATGGAAAAGCAACAACAATGTTTCAAAGCATACTTACTGGAAAAATTGTAACGTTTAGAGAATATTTAATGATAGCATCTGAACCTCGTAGCTATGGTGGGGAAACTAGGGAACCCAAATCTTGGAAGATATCTCATACCAAATCTGAGAAAAAAATAAAAAAAGGGAAAAATCAAAATATATAAATCAAGCAATGAATTGTTTACAAATAAAATACAATTCCTTTAACTAACAGTTAAATTGTGGTGATATATTTAAATATTTAGTAAGAGGGGAACTTCAAACCATGGAATATTACCTTTGTCATTACTGTCATCCCTCAGTGACTGAGATTACAAATCAACACTTATGGAAAGATTGTAAGAAATTTTGTGAAATAGTAAAGCATAACCTCTATTTTCAAGCAACAAAATCAAGACATTGTTACATCAAGAGCCATAATTGATACATAATCAATGAATCAAGTCCTTGTATGGCACAAGCTTGTTTCACAACCTCTATTTTCTCAATAACAAAATCAAGACATTGTATGTGGTTATTGCCAAAAGGAAACTGCGTTCTAATTTGGAAGAGGATCTTATCAAAATACATGGATTTATTCAAAGCTACAAAGCCTAATGGGTTACTGAAAAATAAGTTGGAATATGGGATCATGATACTTAAATTGAAAAAATATGCTTTCCTTTTAGAAACATTACAGTTATACAATGTTTTTTGAAAGCATTAGAATTTGAAATTGGGCCTTTCTATCAAGACAAATTTTCATTAACAGAATGTACTTTCCTACCTGAAACATTGTAGATATCCAAGAAAAACTTGAAAAGCATAAGAGAACTTAGCATAATGTACTTTCTTTCCTTCCTTAACATTCTTAAAGAGTTGAGGTTCCCCAAGTCATCAGGTAACTTTCAAAGGAAATGACAGTTAGTAATAGTCCAATTCACAACTAAAGATGTGTCACAAATACAAGGGGGCATCTCCTCCAAATCACAAAAGTGCTCCAGGTTAAAATCTAGCATTATTGGAAGCTTAATGCTCGACCGGGTGTTATTGAACCCAGAAATTTTTCCAATCTTCACTAAAATCTTAAAGAGAGCTTCTCTAAGTTCTACATGACTTTACTATGCTCTTGAAGTGGGGGCACATGCAACCTCTCCAAGTGAATAGTCTTAAACTAAGTGAAGATAAGGCCGATAGATGATTCAGTGTGGATCTCTTTAACCCATACTTGAATACTATGTCTCTCTTGAACCCATAATTGAATACTATTAGGACTTTCAAATTTTTCATGGAACTCAAAAATGTTGGAAGAAAGTATTTGCTTCCAGAAAAGAATAAAACTAAAGCCTCTGCTTGAGGACAATTGATGTCACACCACTAATACTTCTCCATGGAATCTGTATAGGTAAACCACAAATTCAAAATTCCATTAAAATATTGTGTTTGTTGAATACACAAATGAAATCATTGCATTTCTTTAAAATATCTTTTGAAATCAAAATTACCGAAATTACATATCGATAACCTAGTGGGTGTAGGATAAAATTCACCTGTGTCATTCACAGAAAGCATGAGAAAAAACCTAATACTATATATAAAACCAAGAAAAATTCAAATTCATCACTTCTAGGGACCTCGTAACCACCCTGCTAATACACAAGTATGTTCCTGTTTGCAGTTAGAAAAATTACCCAAATTACAATATGTTTACTCGAGCCTATGTTGGAAAGTTATAGAAGGATGACTTGTGCAATCAATCCATTCCTTTTAGCCCTGGATTTGTTTCAGTTTAAAACAGAAGTATACAAATATACTTGTCCAATGTCTATGCTTTAACCATTCACCTTAAGATGTTTTTACAATATAATTTCGTAAGTCTATTTAATATCTTCATTATCATAAAAACCAACCTATATCCATCTTAACTCCACATCTACCACTCTTAGGGGGATGAAATCTATTTATCCCTCTGAGCACTTGGTAGACCCGGAATTAAGATGCATCTAAGATGATAGAATTTCCCCTCTAAATAGTCTATGCTCACATGAATACCATGGTATTACCATGGGTCAATACCATGGGTTATCATAACCCTGGAGCTTAAAAATTACTATTAGTAATTTATAAAAATTAATAAAATTAATAGTTGATTTTTATTTTATTTTTTATTTTAACCAAGCTAAAATGTTTAACATACATTAAATTACAACATCCATTTTTACTCTTGATCCACTAAGCCCCGAGAGAGATCAAATATTTTTTCACTCTATGATAGTTTGCATATCACGATATTTGATACCTCTCGGGGTTAGTAGATCCAGAGTAAAGATGGATCTATGCTGGTTTAATTCCCCCATTTAAATAGGCTACATTCCACGTGAATACCATGGGTCAATACCATGTTCCATTTTGGTGAATACCATGGGTCAATACCATGTGCCATTTTTATTTTTATTAATACTAATATTAGGGTTAATAATGTTTTTTGGATGGTATTAATAATAATCTAGCCCATGGTATTTGTCCCATAGTATTTTGCCCATAGGTTTCACCTAAATATAACGCATTTTTTGAGTGTTAGTAAATATAAGGTGACTTATGGAGTAAATATAAAAAAATGTTTTATTTGTTTACCATACCTCTCGTTTATTTATATTTTTATTAATTTACAATACCTCTTTTACAAATATGGTATTTGGCCCATAGGATTCACTTAAATAAAACCTCTTTTTTGAGCCTTCATAAATAAAACGAGGGTTATGGACTAAATATAAAAAGAGGTTTTATTTATTTACCATACGCCTAGTTTATTTATATTTATATTTATTTACCATACCTTTTGAGTAAGTATAAAAATACGTTTTATTTATTTACCATACCTCCACTTTACTTATATTTTTATTTGTTTACACCCTTGCATGTATATAAGGTGACTTATGGAGTAAATATAAAAATGTTTTATTTATTTACCATACCTCTAATTTATTTATATTTTTATTAATTTACCATACCTCTTTTATAAATATGGTATTTGGCCCATAGGATTCACTTAAATAAAACCTATTCTTGAAAATTAGGGCGAATGGAAGGTTGTAACTCCTAATTTCAAGGGCTAAATTTACCTTTTTTACCCTCTCCCTTAAAATAAGGCGGGCTATTTGAGGTGATTTGTAGAAATGTACTATGATACAAAATATTCGCCCACTAAAAATTTAAAACCCCTTAATTTCGCCAAAGGGCGAACATTCACCCCTAAAATTTTCCATGTTCTCTATCTTGAGTGACTGTCATTCGAATTATCATTTTCCCATTAGCACATCCAATGGAAGTTGCTTCGCTCTCTAATATTCATTGCTTAACATCTCTCTCTTCATATTTTCTTCAAACAATTGAGGCACTTCAGCCTTTGCTAATGGTTATGGCAGGTCCTCGCTGTCTTGGCATGACCGTCGAGGATGATTAGATCTATTTTTGTTGACAAGATTCCCATTATGATCCTACTTCTCGAATAAAAAATTCATCTTTTTAGAGATCACGAGGCTTTCAAGATGATCGTCATGAATTTTACAATCCAATCGCTGAATGATTGGAACAATCTTACCTGGAAAGCTCTATTACAGGCAACAAGTTTAAATCCTTCCTCACTCTTGTTAAGAAGCTCCGTGTAGATGAAGACACACTCGTAAGAGGCTTCCAAGTCTTGTTGAAAAGTGGTATCTATCAAACAGGTAAGCATGTGGATTGGGTAAAAGTAGTGGCTGTGACACATCTTTCTGCCCACAGGCAAAACCTTCCTTCCCATGTGCAAGTTTTTCAAGTTTTTGTATTTTCTATTGCACATCACTTTTTATCTGTTTTAATCGTTCATATCTTTGTGGATGCAAGTCGGGAACGACTACGGTGGTTTCACTGGAAATTTCATTTTACGTAACCCCGACTATCTAGATATTAGGATAGGAGTAGCATTAGTTGCATCTTAGTTTTCCTTTCCTTGCACTCATCTTGCACTCGTTCTCGGTAGTTCTTCTTGGTTTTCTTATTCTAATTTTATATCATGTTTGATTTAGTTATTTTTTTATCTTGTATTTCGATTTTGGTTTCTTGGTTATGTTCTTTATTTCTTTTGCTTTGTTTCCTTCCTTGTCTAGTTTTCTGTTTGTTTTCACTATGCGAATAAGTGTTGTGCCTGGACCTGTTGTGGCTTCTGAGTGTGTATGTGGCTGAGCTTCAAAGAGTCTTGTGACACTTCAACATTTGACCAGTCCTGTGTCCAGATTCCTTGTAATTGGTTGTAACTTTTGGCCGATGAAGTCTTGACGAAAAATACGATCCATCCATAAGGAGAGCTTTGGTCCAACCATGAACCTGTGTCTAGTTTGGGAACCTTATGCATGTACTCAATTTTCTGCTTTGGTGTGTTCAAGCTTATCCAACTAGTAGAAATGGAGAAGGGTAAAAATTTAAATGAGCAAACCTAAATCAGGGGTCTTTATATGCTTCTCTGAAGGAACAACCTCCTCTGCTCTCAATAAGTCGACATCCATCTTCCGCCCCAAAAATAAATAAGTGCCTATGCACAATTCTCTTTCAAAGATAACAAATACGAAAGAAGAGAAAGGCTTCCTACGTAGAGACGTGAAGTAGACAACTCCACAGGGGTACTGTCCAGGCTCGCTAGCAGTGGAGAAATGATTGTGTTCTTGCGTGACTCCACTGGGGTATTGTCTAGGTCTATTGTTAGCGAAGAAAAACCAAAGATGAAAAAATATACTCTGAAAATCTTAAGCTCGCGAGCCAAACTACCCTTCCTAGTTCAAAACACTGTGATCTGGCTGAATCTCATGTGCTCAACCAAGTAGGTACAAAGGGGACCTTTTCTACCCATGGGGTAAGTGGGTAAGCCAAATCAATCTGAAAGATGAATCAATACTCTCTAATGGAACACGACCATGCACTAAAATGAACAAAGACAGAGAAGCTGGACTTCTACCATTGTGTCGCCAAGTGTTGTAGCGACTGCGACACCCTCCAAAATTTTGGCCTGTAGTCAAATTTCAGAGCCTAATGTGGATCCTGTTACCAATTGTTCCTTAGTCATTTATTGGTAAGATGATGATCTCAAGCTACCCTCTTCGATATTAAGATTCGTTCACACTTTTATCTTTATATAGTACGTGTCATCTTTAGGTTTGAGGGTTATCGCCTGTCACACAAAGGGAAGTTTATCTTGCTTCAAGGGGAAAGTTTTGTGAGAATGGGTTGTCCTCACCACATAGACATGTTTTGCACTCATTTCACATACTCTTGCACAAGCGTCCCCTTTATTCTCTTAAAGTCTATCATTAGAGCCACACTTGTCGTAATCTGCCACAAAGGTTGTTGCATTAAGCGAAGTATGTGTTATATGTTCTGGATGGTCTATGTTGTATTACTAAGTGTTCAAGTGTGTGATCGTAGTCAATTTCTATCACTATTCACATCAGTTTCACTGATCCCACACTTAGCCCAATTTTGGAGTTTCCTTAGCAACCTAGCCTCATCCAGATTTCTTGAACTACGCACTTTGCATCTACAACCCTCAAACTTTTCCCTTGCCTGTTGGAACTACGCAATGCGTAGAAAGCCCAAAATCCCGTAGCATTCAAAATTGCGCAATGGTTTCCTCTAGTGTCCTTCCCTCAGCTGGAACCCAATGTCTCCAGAAAATGTGCAGTTTTGTCCCTCAAATGACCAGTCTGCCTTGCATCTTGAAACTGCACAAATGTGTCCTCCCAGGGCCTCATCCCGCAACAGTACCATGCATCCTAAAACTATGTAGTTTTGTCCCTCAACTGCCCAGTCTGCTTTACATCCCAAAACAACACAGATGTGTCCTCCTAGGGTCTCATCCCGTAGAAGTCGCTGCCTGCTGAAACTGCGCAATTGTGTCTATCAGGGGCCACAAAGAAGGATGACATGTTAGATGACTCTCAAGGAGTTGATGAGAAAGATAAGCAGACCGAGGAACCCAAGGTATGATGGAAAATCGGGATCGCATGAAGATTCCATCTGATGCATAACCCTTTGGAAGATAGGTATGGAAAACAAAGCACATCTTTTGAAATACACCTCTTAGTGTAGCTTGAAGGACTTCTTATCATTGTCATATCATTCCGTCTTCGATGACATGGTTTGCAAGCACTGAAAGTTATTCCATTTTTTCATCTACGTGTGTTGCTCCCTTTCGCTTGTTGGATAAAGTTTCGTATTTTGACATGTTTGGTTGTTATCTCATGTTTTCAAACCATTATGGTGACCTTGAAGGTTGGTATTTGTGTATACAAGTTGTCCTAGCCATGTAAACACCTATCACACTCATACACAAAGTTGTAAGCACTATCGCACAAGTGTCGTCACAATCGTCCAAAGGTCTATCCCAAGTGTTGCACTTGTCGCTTTTAACTCTAGACAGTCTCACAGAGGGAAATGATTTGTCTTGTTGTCTTGGTGGTCTATGTTGTCATGTTGTCGAAGTATTCTAAGTGTGTGATCACAATGTCGAGTTCTCATAAGTTCACTTGCCTCCAAAACTTAGCCATTTTCTTGAAAATCCTTTTGACTGAACAACTCCACTTCACCGGACCCCAACTGAGCTGCATTGCACAGTCTTAGCCCTCAGTGATTCTGCTCTGCTGCTTGGAACTGCACATTGTTTGAGGTTGTACCCCCAGGATAGTTGCACTGCGCAATCCTAGAGGGGAGTAGTCTGCCTTCCTTCCCAGAATTGCGCAGAAATTGCCTCAAAGCCAGACTTGAACTGCGCACTTTGCAACTTTAGTCACCAAGCCTCGTCCCTACCTTTTGGAACCCCGAAATGCACAGAGATCTGAGCCTAATTTTCCTCCCAAAATTGTGCAGAGATGTCCTCCTAGTGACCTCCCACAGCCGGGACTCACTGCTCCTAGAAACTGCGCAGAACTATCCTCTCTAGTCCCTCTACTGCCCTATCTTGCCTTCCCTCATAAAATTGTGCAGAGGTGCCTCCCATGGCCCCACCTTGTAGCTGCCACTGGTGACCTCAACTATGCAATCATTCCTCCCAGTTGTCACTGTACAATTTTCCCCGAAAGTGAAGACTGTGCCCCATAGATCCTCAACCAAGCTTGAGCTGTGCACTGCGCAGTCTCAGTGACCAGTCTCCCTCCATGTCACCTGGAATTGCACAATGCGTAGTTTCTGGACCCTCTTCCTAGCCTGTCATATGTCCTAGGCCCGGTCCATGGTGAATAATGAATCATCTTAGTTTAGGAAGTTTTGGATTTGATTTCATCCTTTCATGAGTGAATTGCAAGAACATGTACACTAACAGATCATGGCGAGATGACGAACAGGATGAAGGAGCGAACATGCTAGAAGACTTACTTACAGTTGGATGGACGAAAGAAGCTCAAGTGAAAGGAACACATGCATGTAACCATCTTACAAGACCAAGACCATTGAAGACCCCGTAGCATCAAGCCATGCAGAGGTGAAGACAAAGCACATCCAAGAACACATCCATCACTCAACAACAACAACAACTTGACATTGCCACCACAACCAACCAGTCCATGTCAGCAGTGTCATGTCAAGTTGTGTCATGAGTTGTCAAGGCCACATCACTACTATGGGCCATATCTGTTGTAACCAAATGTAATGTAAAGTGAAAGTCCAATGGACACACAATGAAGATGAAGAGTCATGTCAGTTGAAAAGTCATAGGAAGTTGAACGATCATGAGGGTAGTCAAAGAGTCACAAGGAGTAAGCATCACCTTTGGCTATATATACCCCACCCATTGTATGAGAAAGGACTTTCTATCTTGGCTCCTCCCACGAATCATAGAGAGTTTTCAGTCAGTTCTTTGAGGAGCAAGGAGTGGCTCCAATTTCCCACTATTTGGGCTAGTGATGTATGATGTACATAAGTGTCTTGGAACTTTTGCTTAATTCAGAATCCTATTCAGGCCAACACGTTTTTATGCATGTTTTGTAGATGTTTCTAAGGCTATTATTTTGGCATTTGTAATTCATGTTAGTTTCATATGTATTAAGATAGTTGAACTATTTCGGTCGTTTTAATACTTACCTTGTTTGGAATGTGTTGTATTGGTTATCACTATTGTCTCATCCTTATAGACCACTCCACAAGATATTAGACATATATTGCTCGCCTACTAGTTATAACGACTGTCACATCCATTGTGGACTAATCCAATGGATGGTGGATGAGTCTTCCCTTGTACTTTGGTTTTAATGACTATTGCGTCTATTGTGGACTATTCTGCTAGATGCTGGACAAACCATTCCTTGTTCACGTGTCTCTTCTTGGGTAGTACTATTACCTCTCACTAGAGGCTCACTTTTCTCCCCCCTTTTGCAGTAAGAGAACCTTGACATAGTTATGTCACGCTCTCACTAGGCACACTTACCTTGTTGTTTGAAGATACCAACGTAATATTGTCAAGTGCTGACAGCTAGATCCAAGGTAGATATTTGAGTGTTTGGCAACCGAGCCTTTATATCGGATGGGACTCCTACACCAAACAATGTGAGGTCTAGTTGGGACTTCATATCGGGGAGATCTCCTTGGTTGATGGATTTCTAACATCATCGACAAGATCCAACGAATTCCTTGAAGAGACATGTCTCTTGGACCAAGCGTACATGACTTGGCTATCCATAATTAATTGTCAACTTCAGAAATTCATATCTCAAGTTCTATAGCTCTAATTTGGGTGATTTTTGCAACGTTGGAATTGGCACACCAAGCTCTATCACCTCAAATTTTCTCATGCTCAAATTATTCATGGTTTTGGCCCAAATCCTTTTCTCATGCTCAAATTATTCATGGTTTTGGCCCAAATCCTGATGGGTGCAAAACCCCATGCTTGGGTTCCAATCCCACAAGCCTACTTGGTGGCGATTTTCACTCCAAACCCCCAACACTAGTGCTTGGAGTACCTCCTGAGCTACACAAAAAATCAACAATCCCTCTTAGCGAGGGAGGTACTTGAAATACTAGGAAGTAACCATCATCATCTGACAACACTAGCCCATCTGACATCCATCACTATAACATACCCTGTAGAATGAACTCAGCTATCTCGGTAGTGCCTCTGCTTAATCACATCCAAACCTGAAGATTATAAACCTCCATAGGGCTGCTCCCTTTGAAGCTAGACTCCCTCTGAGCCTACATAATATTCAATGGTTGAGTCCTGCAAGTATTCATCCTCTTGGATCAAATATCACTCATGCAAATCCCTCCAATCTCGGATATGAAACATCACGATCCGATGAAGACTCTAGCCTACCAGCCTGTAGTCCATCACATGAAGCCATCTCGATCAACCTAATCTCTTCCAAGCCAAAGAAACCCTCGAGCTGTCCCAACCATCCATGGAAAATCAACGGAAGTCCATGATCAACAATCTACCCTACAACAAACAATTTTTCTCTAGGCTCACCACCAATCCACTAGAACTCCCAACGAATCTCGCCGCGAAGCCAGTCAAGACCAGATCTCCATGTCTTTAACTGAACCCTCTGCTCCATGATCTAGACACCCACAACTCCATCTGAGTTACTTCCCTGTGCACACTTTGACTCACTGTCCCTCAAAGTAGCTCAGATACGCTATGATACCATGTTGAATTTCCACAATATTGGGTTTAAGATAGAATCTTAAAATCTCTGACGCTACCAAACCAAGAATCTCAATGATACTACTTTGCAGAATGGAATATAAACAATAGAAAATCACACATGCACATAATATAGACAAGTTTTTACAATTTTGTAAAATACCCCAACTTCGTTATATTAATCCAACTGATATAATACAACAGTCTAGGGATCCCGTACCAGGGATAATGGCCCTCATACATCCACTAGTACAAGATACAAAACTAGGGCTTGGTATCAGTCCATCGACAACTAATCTGCCCTCAATAAGATAATCTGACCATCTGGTTGTCGCATTCTCTCTCATCTCCTCTAAGTCGTACCTTGTACCTGCCTTATCCTTCGGCTATCGATCTGCAACACTTGCCTCTATGAATTATCCAATTCCATCTGGCCATTGAATCTCGTCTATCAATCTGCTCCCTAGTTGTGCCTTAGTCTGTCAAGGCCACAACACATCGAGTCTCCTTTCGAGTAGTTCACATCTCCACTTTGGAACAACTCTAATTCCACCCACTGCTACTCCTTAGCTATTCAGGGACTTCAACCCACTATGGTCTTCGTGTGCTGCTCCAATGAAGACCAACATAGGGCCCAAAGGGTTACCACCTATTGCTGCAAGATGTCCATCTCCCACAATGAATACAGGCTAGGAGGAATTCTCATCATCTACTGTAGAAGTGCTTCTCCACACACAAGTCTCGGGATCCACAAACTTTTCCTTTGGTTCGTCAACCGTTGAGCTGGACAACTGCCACTCTAGCAACTACCTTTGTCCACCAAGTTGTTGAACACCAGGTTCTAACTTGGACACTATCACGCTATCCTCCAACAAACCATAAGTGCCCAATCACATCCACACTTGGTCCACTCTCACGCTGCCCTCCAATAGTCCACAAGTGACCAAGTCCATGTTGTAGCATCTGCTCCTAGTTAGGACATCCTCACACCTATGAGACCCTTACACATGGTTTCCCACAGAATCATCTACGTCCACCTTTTGCTATGTAATAGAGAAGTTATTGCACAAATTTAGGCTCCAAAATTCACTATGAAAATGCCCATTGGTTTTTTATTCTAACATGCCACGTCATCCCTACCTCCTTGGCTTCCATAGGCTGCAACAACTCTGTCCACACTAGGACACCTACATCACTCCATAGCGGGATATGCTCCTAGTTGGATTTCATCCATGCCTAAGGAAACTCCAATAAATGGCTCCCAACAACCAACAATGTAGACTGATCCAAACTGATCCTTCAAACATAGATCCAACACCAATAAGATGCATCAACATGCATACCTCCAACTCACTGTTTGAGGTCTAATTTTTTTGCAGTCCTTCTAGGCCTCATTAGGGAAACTTTACAATCATTATGACCCTCCAATACTGCCCAGATTTCTTCCTTAAGCACTGTGGTTGTCCTTCAACATGAGTCTTCCACTTCACGCTGCAAGTTTAGGGCACTTTCAAGCATTTAACATAGACCTGACCTCCCTTAGTTACAATGGCACCCTACAGGACTTTAGACAAGCCTGCAACAACCCCTTTTGAGGGTTCTCCACACTCAACAAGACCCTCAAGCAAGTACTCTCTGTCTTGGTCCTCTTGCAAAGTCCCACGACCCTCTAACGCAACCTCAACCTCCTGAAATAGGCTTCAGACAACCTTATTTCTCCACGCTGGTCTGTACTTCTTTGTTGTGGCTCAGTACAGTGATCTTCCTCCTCCAATGAGCTAGTCTTCTTGTGTATGTGTTGCACAATGGACGATAAAATTAATGCTCCCTCACCTTGTTTTTATACCATATCCAAGGGCTCCAACGAATTCCTTAAAGAGACATGTCTCTTGGACCAAGCCTACAAGACTTGACTGTCCATAATTAATTGTCGACTTCAAAAATTCATATCTCAAGTTTTGGATCTCTGATTTGGGTTATTTTGGAAGCGTTGGAATCAACACGCCAAGCTCTATCACCTCAAATTTTTTCATGCTCAAATTCTTCATGGTTTGGCTCAAATCCCGATGGGTGCAAATACCTATGCTTGGGTTCAAAGCCCACAAGCCTACTTGTGGCGCTTTGCCCTCCAAATCCCAAACACTAGGGCTTGGAGTACCTCCCAAGCTACAGAAAAAATCAACAGTTTGATCAGTTGAAGGGAGTAGCGGTGTTTTCAAAGACTGATCTGAGATCAGGATACCATTAGGTACACATTAAAGAATAGGACATCTACAAGACTAATTTCAGGACCAGGTATGGGCATTATGAGTTTGTTGTAGTTCCATTTGGTTTGACTAATGCTCAAGCTACTTTTATGTGCTTGATGAATAGTGTATTGCGTCTTTATCTGGGAAATTTTCTTATTGTATTTATTGATGACATATTGATATATTACAGAAATGAGGAAGAGCATGTCGAGCACTTAGAAGCAATGTTCAGATTACTAAGAGAGCATTAGTTTTATGTAAAGCTTAGGAAATTCATTTTACTTCAAACAAAGGTACATTACTTGGGACATGTTGTTTCCAAGGAAGGCATAATAGTAGATCTAGAGAAGATAAGGACTATCATGGAGTGGGAAACTTCAAAGAATGTGGATGAGGTAAGGTAATTCATTGGGTTAGCAAGTTACTATAGGAGGTTCATCAGGAATTTCTCTCGAATTGCATATTCTATTACATCACAACAAAGGCAAGGTAATAAATTTGAATGGATAGAGGAAAGTGCAACAAGTTTTGAGCAATTGAAGAAGTTGTTGATAAATTCTCTAGTCTTAAAGATTGGAGATCCATTTTTTTTGGTGTGTACAAATGTCTACAAGAAAGGATTTGGTGGAGTCTTAATGTAGGAAGGACATGCAGTGTACTATGAGTCATGGAAATTAAATGAGCATGAGAAGAATTATCCGACACATGATCTTGATTTGGCAACGATCACCCATGCATTGCAGATGTGGAGACACTGTATTCTTGGCAGGAGGTTTACATTGATGAGTGATGACAGTGGATTGAGGTATCTATTTGACCAACCAAATTTGAATTTCAGACAAGCCAGATGGTTGGCCACGATTAGTGAGTTTGACTTTGAGATCAAGTACATCAAGGGTAAGGAGAACAGGGTTGTAGATGCTCTTAATAGGAGGGTATAGGTGAATCACATAACAACTATGAGTGATTATGGGACAAACTTACAAGATCGTATCTTACAGGTAGGACAATAGGATGACAAGTGCATGGAGCTTATGCACATGTTACAGTAGGGTACAGGTGATTAGGATGTGGACTATTGTCTTACAATAGATGGTTTGGTCAGATTTAGGGACATGATCTATGTGTCAAATGAGAGTGATCTCAAGAAGAATATATTGCGATAATTTCATGCTAAATCGTATTTAGGTCACCCAGGATACCATAAGACATTGACAACAATGAAGAAGTTTTATCACTGGCCGAATCTGAAAAAGGAAGTGGCATAGTTTGTGGCTAGATGCTTAAACTATTAGTAGGTGAAAGCATAGTATAAGCATCGAGGTGGACTACTACAACCTATTCCGATTCCAGAGTGGAAGTGGGTGGTCATTTCCATGGAGTTCATCATAGGTTTGTCAAGGACATCTAAACAACATGATTCCATCATGGTTGTGGTGGACATGTTGACAAAGGTAGCGCACTTCATTCCCGTGAAGTCTACTTATTTAGATAATGATTTAGCATAGGTATTCATTAAAGATGTAGTGAGGTTGCATGGTGTTCCAAGGAATATTGTGTCAGACAAGGATGCTAAGTTAACTTCCAAGTTTTGGAAGGAGCTGTTTGTTGGTTTGGGGGTAGAGTTGGCCTTTACACAGCTTATCATTCACAGACAGATGAACAGACAGAGAGGGTCCACAGGATATTGGAGGACATGTTGAGGATGTATGTGATGAGATGGGATGAGTAACTTTCATTGGTTGAGTTTGCTTATAATAATGGGTATCAGAAGTAACTGAAGATGAGTCCATCTGAGGCACTATATGGGCGGATTGTAATACTCCCATCAGTTGTAGTGATCTAGTGAACATGGTATTGATAGGACTGGACATGTTGGCAGAGATGGAACAAGAAATGTAGGTCATAAAGAAGAATCTAAAGGCATCACTGGACAAACAGAAAATTTATGCAGATCAGAACAAGTTGTTTAAGGAGTTTCAAGTTGGGGAACATGTGTACTTGCGCATCAAGCTGAAGAAGAGCTCCTTTAGGATTTGATGGAATCTGCCAAGCTGTCACCTCGATATCGTGGACCTTTCAAGATTATTAAAAGGATTGGACCAGTAGACTATCGACTCACACTACCTCCGATAATGAAATTCCATGATGTTTTCCATGTGCATTGCTTAAGAGGTATGTTAAATATGTTGATCACGTGATTGACTGGATTGTATTGTAGGTGGATCCAGATGGAGAATTCTAGTTATAACCCCAATGTATATTGCAGAAAAATATACTCAAGCTTTAGAACCGAGCAATCGAGAAGGGTAAAGTGACGTTAAATCAGTTTGGGCTCGATGAAGCTACATGGGAGATGGCAGATCAGATGCGGGCTATGTCTCCTTCTCTATTCGTTGGGTGAGTGAATGTTTTGGTATATGTATTGTTAGCCTTGTTGGCATTTGCCCCAAAAAATGGATCCAAAATACTCTTGAAGTCTTCAAGAGTTGACTAAGATCCTCCCAAGATCGAAGCAATCATATGCCAAAATCCCTCAGAAGGGCGGAAAGACGTTATCGAGAGGCTAAAATACTCCAAAACAGTGAAAAAAGTAGAATCAACCTAGATCTAACCAGCTAAATCGCAATCAGCCAAGCTGAAGGGACAGTTAATCGGTGAGTCACATCGACAGTCGTGGTGGTGGAGAGCATAATCTATAAAGCCCCGACGTTGAGTGATTAGCGATTGCGATCGGATCGCATCGCTACATTGCAACGCAACATTACGAAGGGCCGGGGGGCCCACATCGCATTGTAGGTTCGCAATCGGCAGGAACATACACCGTGTTATATGAAGACCGTTGGCTAGAGCGATATGCAATCACGATTAGATCGCATCGCAAGATCGCATTAGAGTATTGCAAAGGAGTAGGGCCTCTATGTAGGTGGTAACACTGATTGCGATGAGTCCCGGACCCGAAAGGGTTTGGGAATGAAATCCATAAGATTTGAAGTCTGGAGGGAGGCCAATTTTCATGTATTTCCTGTGTTTTTAAGTATTTCAAAATACAAGGGGAACAAAGGGACCAGGCCAGCTGCAATAGATGACAGTGACCCAAGGGGCGGAACCAATGAGAGAATAGGCCATGTTTAAGGAATTTTGAGGTCTGAAAAGAACAGAGAAGGGCGGGATTTACATAGTTGCAGCGTTTTATGTATGAAATAGAAAAAATTCATGGTTATCATTTGAAAGGGACTATTGCAGGGATTTCATAGGCTCGATAGCCACTCCATTTGCAAGATCAGGTGGCCAACCATCCTTAGAAGTGTTGTGCAGAAATGTTTACATGCCAGAAGAAGGATTCGGTCGGGATACAACGGCCGACGGACAAATCCCGGAAAGGGAAAGAGAGGGGCCACAACATGCTGCAACCCAAATCAAATGAGATCATGGAGCATCGACGGTCTTTCCAGTGTAGCAGCCATCATAACAAACATTATGGGGCATCTCTAGCACGGGAGAGCTCCCAGGCATCACAACAGGCTGCCCAAAATATCTGAATATGGTTATTCCTCTGTCAGGAAAGGAAAACCATCGAGCCATGCCTGCCAATTGAGGGAATCAAACGGTTAAGGGACATGTCAGACAATATTAAGACTCTGAGCCTTCTAGAGAGCTTAGGAGCATTGTAAAGGGCCTATAAAAGGCATAAAACTAGATGTAACAAGGGTTCAACTTTTGGATATTATTCCTCCTCTGTTCCTTCAAGCTTCTCATTTGCATTCTTTAGTAGTACAAGCTTATTTTGCTGTTATATGTTCAATGTCCATTTCTCTTCTGTTTTATGCTTGCACTTGAACAATTTGTTCAGGTTTTCTTTGTGTTTAAGGCTAGATAACTGTCATCTTATCTCTGCTTTGATATATTATATTTGCAAGCTTCTTTGTTGCCTGTAGCTAGCCATTTATATGTGTTATTATATATGCATCTGCCAGTATAGTCAGTAAGTTCATTTGCTTCCTGTAGCTAGCCATTCATATATGTTCATGTATGCAATCTGCTAGTATTGTCAGCATTCACCATCTATCCATTAAATCTAAAAACTATTGAGCATTTGTGGTCTAAAGCCTTGTGTTATTAGGGTGTTCATGCATGTCTTGAGTGAGAGTAGAGCTGACATGGTTATCTGACTTGATCCAAACCATCATTTATTCCTATAGTTCAGAGAACAATATTGAAGATTACATGTTACTAGGCATATCCAATCTACAACCTAGGAGAGTTTCCTGGAGTGATAACATAATTAGCGCCGCTGCTGGGGAGAGGAAACTGAAGCTCAGCTTCCCTAGGAAATGACACAGACCCAGCTTTGATGATAGACAAATTCTGGGCACATTTTTGGTTGTAATAATCTATCTGACGACTCTACTGGAGGCCGAACCTCTTGGCGACTCCACTTCATAGTTCTGGCTTAGTTTGTGAGGCACACTCGGAGAAATCCTTAGAAATCACAAGCTGATCCAATACCTGACCCTGGAAAGACCTTCAAAGAAAGAAAGACATTGCAGAAAGGAGCATTAGGTTTAGGTAAACCTAAACAATGTTCTATATCTCTTCAAGGAAATCCTGCAATAGAACAAATACATGTTGAGAGTACAGATTCTAATACTAGCAGTGAAGAAAAACTCTCAGAAATTCATAAAGCTCCTTATTCTTTAGTTTCTCCTTTTGTTGTCAGCCCAAAGGGAACCTCACTTCCTATCCATCATACTCCTTTGGTCTCATCAGTCACTCCTCAGCCTTCTGTCATTCAGACTTCTAGCACTCTTTTAGTCACCACAGTTATGGCAGGTCCACAAGCACCCACAAAAATGGAAAGAATCATAGCTGCTAGGTATGGACATCTAATACTGCCCACTCCTTTGAATGCTATGCTCACTGGAGAATATCATAAGTATATGCCTAAGTTCACTGGGACCGAAGGTGTTACCGCTGAAGAACACCTTGAGTCATTTTATAGCTATGTTGATAATCTAGACATCAGTGAAAATGATTTGTGGATGAGAGTCTTTGTCCAAAGCTTAGATGGTGAGGCTAGAAAATGTTTCAGAGAACAAGCCCCAAGATCTATAGTAGATATCAAAGCATTAGATGATGTATTCCTAAAACATTTGGCGGATAAGAAGGATCTCCTCTACTACCACACTGAGTTTGGAAACTTGAAGAGGGAAAATGGGGAGCTACTGTCCAATTTTAATAAGAGATTTAACCGTATGTACAACAAGATTCTAGCGGAAGTAAAACCCACTAATACCTCTGCTAAACTCACCTATGCTAATGCTTTTGATTCTGACTTCTGCCTACTGTTGAGAGAGAGGCGATGTGCTACTTTGGCTGACATGCAGGATGCAGCCTTGGAAGTAGAATCAAACATCATGGCTGCAGAAAAACTCAAGGGAAATGCTAATAGAAGAAGACAAAGGGGCGAGTCTTCATCATCCTCTAATCCTAAGATAGATAAAATGACCAAAATGATCGAGTCATTAGCCTTTGAAATTTCCAAATTAAAGGTTGAACAACACCCTGGGAAAGGGAGGGTTCCCAATACCTTTGCTCTTAGAAATCCAAATCCATATAGAAGAGCTAATGAACAGTTGTAGATATTGCAAAGAAGCAAAGATGCCAATGAAGACCAAAGGGTGAAGACCCCTTTCCAGAATGTAGTCATGGAGGAAGAGCAGTTCGAAGAAGATGATGAGATCCATTGCCTTGAAGACAAAGGCAATGCTTCCTTTTTGACCGTAGCTGCCTATGAAAAGTCATTATGCAATGACCAGACTAACCAAGAATGGGATGATGAAGCTATCCTACAAACTGAAGATCAGCGCAGATATAATCTGCGATCAAAGATGAATAATGCCAAGGAAACTCCTGTTCAAAGAACTGTTGCCCCTGCATCACAGCAAGATTATAAGCAGAAATAGTCGGCAGTTGATCCTATCATCCTCAAAGCTCCATCTCATGAGGTAAGAGGCCTTGACAAGTTCCCTTCTCCTTTCAATTTTCAATTAGAAATTCAAAAGCTAAGAATACCTACACCTTTGATTGAACTAGTGAAAAGTGAGTCCTTCAAAAGATCCATCCCGAAGCCCTTGAGCCTAAAGCCATCCAAGCCTCCACCGACTGTGTAAATCTACAAGATGACAAGCCATCTGTTATCCTCAACCCAATCATTGAAAATGGTGAGGAAAGCTCCCCATCATTCTATGTCTCTCTGAACATTCATGAGAAAATCCTCCACAACTACCTTTTGGACACTGGAGCTAGCCATAACTTAATGCCCAAGGTTGTCATGGACGAGTTGGGTCTCGACATCACTAAGCCTTATCATGACTTGTTCTCTTTTGACTCTAGAAAAGTGAAATGTCTAGGATTAATCAAGGACCTAGCCATCACTTTGTCTCAGCTGCCCATGAAAAGCATGATGATTTACTACTACTAGATGCATGGCTATCTCTATCTTCAAGTGATTCACATGAACATCTAGATAATGAATGACCTATTTCTTTACATTCATCACAAGGAAATAACTTACCTTCAGAGCAGTCTAGTCTCTCCTCTACTTTTTCATCATCATCCCAAGAGTGATGAGAAGCAACTTTACCATTAATAAGAAGATCTTTTATCTTCTCAGCAACTCTTTTCTAGGATGCTTTGTTCTTCCTTCTTCCTTCTCTTCTTCTATTTATCATTTCCAACACCAACATCTTCATGTTCTGGTTCACTGATTGAGAAAAAAGGCTCTTCAGCCTTCTCTTGATCCACCTGGCCATCTCCTCCACACAGACATTGCAGTATCTCTATCATTTCCCTCGCTATCTCACAATTCCTTACTTTATCAGCATCCGTCTTAGACATCCCTTCCATGATAACCTCCTTGTCTTTCTCATTCTTCTCACTCTTTTTTCCATTCAATACAGAGTGCCATATATCAACATCTAAAGTTGTTAAACAGGTTTCCATTCTAACCTTCCAGAGTACATAGTTTGACGTGTTTAAAAATGGAACTCCTACTACTGTTAGCCAAAATCAATTAGCCATTGTTTCCCTTTGATCTACCTTCTAGCGATTAAGCTATTCTTGAAGGAACCGTCTATGATACCAATTGTTAGAAACGATGTTATCACTGAGAGGGGGGTGAATAAGTATTAAGGCTAATTTTAACTTTATGCCAATCTATATTTATTCATTCGAAATTGGCATCCATTATATGTGAGAAACCATTAACAACCATAACAACAGCCATATCACAACACAGTCATGCACATCATGAGCAAAAAACACATGAACACAAAGTTTTTATGTGGAAACCCTTTCAGGAAAAAACCACCAAAGCTTGTTGTTGTTATTGATGTAAAATAAGAGCACCTACTCTATTTCATCAATATGCTTTGTGGGCCACCACTAACAGGAAACACCAACTCCCTTTGATTGTTTGCTAGCACCCACTAGCAAGAAGCACCAACTCCCTTCATTTATAGACACTTGTCCAGCTTACCAGAAGCACCATGTGAAGCACCAAACTCACGGATTTGTTGTAAGCACCAACTTGTAGGAGGCACCAACCCCCAAGCCTTCTCAAGCACACACTAGAGATGGAAGCACCAACTCCCTGTTTGCAGGCTCCAACCCACATTCAACTAGGAACTCAATGTTCATTATTATTGACAGCCACTCTGCCTAATATCAGCTCTGTTCTCTTCAGCCCTTTGCCCATGTAGGACTTTGTCTCAGCTTGTAACAACTCTGGTCAAAATTCCATATAATAAAAGTAAATAAAGGAAAAATAATAACCATGGATGAGGGGACACTTATTCCAAGCTAAATGTTGGGCAAAATACTAGTGATGGGGATCACTTGTGATTGCTTATGGCTAAGGAAATTGGCAAAGGCATGGCTAAGGATTTGGAAAGGCAAAATGGAATTTTTTGAACATTTATTTATGAAAATAATGGAAATTAGGAGAAAATGGAGGTGAAAGGTCACAGGTTGCATGTGAAGAGGAAAATGAAGAAAATAGAGGCCTCATTCATAAAAAGGCTTCTGAGGATAAGATGGTAACATTTTGTCACTTCAATTTTGGAGCTCTCTCATTATTCTCTCTCTCTCATACTCTTGGAGACTTAGAGTTTTCTTGGAGCACTCTTGGTGGGTGTGGCATACTTGGATTCTTGGAGCAAGAAGGAAAAGGAAGAGTAGGAAAGCGCAAGAAGGCATCGGTATCAGCAACTACATTAGATTTTCTTGCAGGTACCGAGTTACATGTATGTTTCCTTCACTAGTTTTGGCATGGATGGCACATGCATGTGGTTTCTTTGTTGTGATTTGTCATTGGCATGGAGGACTGCCTGGATTGACAGTGGATTGCCTAGCCTTGCCATTTCCTATATAGCCATGGTGATTTCGAGTTTAATTTCATTTTTTTTCTTGGTTGGCTCTCATGTTTCCTTAGCTTGGGTTGATTTATTAGTTTTTGGAAGCCCTGGTTGGACAAGCGCTCTAGAAGCCCTGTAACAACTTGGGTTGAGTTACTAGTCCTAGAAGCCTTGGTTGGAAAAATGCTCTGGAATCCCTTGGTGGGTTTAGTTACTAGTCCTGCAAGCCTTGGTTGTACAACTTCTCTAGAAGCCCGACAACAGCTGTGGGTTGATTTACTAGTCCTGCAAGCCTTGGTTGGAACAAACGCTCTAGAAGCCCTGGAAGGCTTGGATGGAGACAAATCTGATGATGGTTTTGTGATGTCTGACCATAAGGTGGAATCATTGCTTGATGGGTTGAGGTGGATGGCCTCTAGAAGCCTTGGATGAGTTTTGATTGATGTGTTCTATGATATCCCACATTCATGCTTGGAATATGGCACGAGGCTGAATGGCCGAAGAGAGATTTGGTTCAACCATTTTATGGTCGGGTGGAATGTGGAAGTCCCATCCCGGGTTTGGATTTGGATCATTAATGGAAGGTTATTTCTCCTTGTATTTCTATGAGAATTTTGATGGATTATATGTGGTCTATATGAATGTACTTTCATGAGTATTTTATGTTGCTATTATGCTGGTTATGTATGTGTTTTATGATAGCAACCATGTGTGGCTCTCATCATGTTTTTACTTGTAATTGAATGATCAATGTATCTATGACCTAATGGATGGAATGGTAGTTGATGTGTTGAGGCATCAATGGTTCTTAGCAATTCTCAGCTAAGTATGAGACCCCTATGCTCAGAACTGTTATTTACAGCTGTAGATTACTATTTGTGATATGTTTGACTAAATGCTTGTTGTGGCTAGTAGGGGTCCAGTCAAGGTCTTGAACAAGTATTTGCTTTAGTACTATAATTTCCATGTTACTTTATTGATTTGAAGAGATGGTTCAATTATGCATAGTGACCTGGGCTCTAGGCCTGAAAAATTGGCTCAAATCCCAGAGTCGTTGGCATAGCACTGACATTTTTGGTCTCTTGTCGCTGCAGGTAAGCCTGTGAGAGCGACTTTGGGTTTCTGGTCGCCCTCATGCTGATAGCATGGGAGCGACTGAGGCTTAAGTTGTTCAAAATTTCAGTGGTACGCCAAGGCAAGTTGTCTAAAGTATTGGACTTGTTCTTGAGGGTCATGTAGTTGATAAATAATGTCTGTATGGTGTGTTTCTGTCGGTTCCACTTCCTTAACGTGAGTTAGGAGGTCAAATCATATCGTAGTGGCCTCTCGTTGCATGTTTACCCCAGCTAGCCGATTGCTTGGGTAGGTGTGGGAGGAGGGTGTTCAAAGTGGTATCAGAGCATGGTTCACCCCTTGGACTAGATGGGCTATGCATTGGTAATGCATGCATGTCAGTTGCTTGTGTGCCTCTCACACTTTCATTCCATGTGCTTGTTGAATTTGCATGATGTTGTTCATGGTTGTAGTGGTGTCGTCATGTGAAACTTGAGGTTGTTGTGGTGGAATGGAGCGTTGTGAGTGTATGGCTAGTTACATGTCGATTTATGTCGCTTCCATGTATCATTGTAGTATTTTGATTGCAATCTTGCTTGATTGGTTACATTTTGGTATGCTTGGTTGCATGTATCATTCTTGCAGGTTTGATTTCAAGTATCGTTCATTCACGCTTGATCATACATGCTTATGCATATGTGTGGATGGTTATGCATCACTTATTCATGTTCATGGTTGCATGTGGTCAATTGTATAGTGACGTAATGATGGTGGTTGTCATGTATGAGGTTGTGGTGTGTGTTATTATTGAGGTCATGCATTGATGACTAGACCCTAGCTAGTATGACGATTACATGGTCATATTCTTATGTTTTATGTTTCATGTTTCTATATGCTATCATGATTATGTTATACATGTATCGTTCTGATTTGTTGATCTTGCAGACAAGGTCCCCGAGATATACTAAGGTACACTGGTTTATTGTGATTTGGTTAGCTGACGTGATATACCTTGCAGGGAGAAATATAAAATCCCTATGAATCTGAAGAGCAGTATGGTGTTGGGAACCCTTCCGATTTGGTAGTTACACTGAGAATCTTAAAGGAAGAAATAAGTAGTTATAAGGAAGATAATGACAGAATTGTACAAGCACATGAGAAACAAGCAGAGGTAAATGTAGTAATACTTCAGAGTTTGTCAGATTTGCAATGACATGGACCACGTCGGTTTAGCTATGAGCAGGAGGATAAAACTAATGGGGCATATGGTATGCAGTCGCATGGTGGGTCACAGGTCAGATAGAGATGACACAATTAGAGATGGCAGATGGTTGGACACTCTGGATAGGAGAAGGGATAGACACATGTATGATTCTAGTTTTGATTCAGATAAGCACCATGATCGTCATCGGTATCATCCTTACAAGAGAAGTGATATGGGATATTTTTCGGATGAGTTTAAGAAAGCGAAGCCACCAACATTTGATGGAGAGATGATGAAACCACAGGATGTAGAGGCATGGTTGCTTCGCATGAGGATATTGCTCAAGTTGCATGACTATTCAGAGAACATGAAAGCTAGAGTGGCTACATTTAGTCTCAAAGGTAAAGAAAACATTTGGTGGGAATATGTGAAGAATTGTAGATGTATTCATGAGGAGGATTTGACTTATAGTGAGTTTGAGTAGCTATTCAAGAAGAAGCACTTGTTAGAGAGATACTTCGATGACAGAGCAAAATAATTTTATGAGCTAAAGATGGGTTCCATGACAGATGATGAGTACACTAGAAGGTTCTTAGAGTTACTAAGGTATGTGTCTTATCTCACAGAGGAAAAGGCCAAGATTCAGAGGTTCATTAATTGGTTAGAGTTTGTAGGTTTATGTGGTGAGGATTTTGAGGTTATCGATTGCATTTAAAGATAGAATTGAGTTCGATGAGCCTAGATCATTGGAGGAGGCCATTTGGAAGCTAAGGCATTTCTATGAACAATCGAAGCACACAACCAAGACTAAGCCAGAATGGAGAGGTAATGCAAAGAACAAATGTAAATGGGACAAAAAAAGAGCAAGACCTCAAGATATGGGTAACACAGAGAATGTCACACCACCTAAGAAGCTCAATGCATTATATAGAGGACAGGGATTCCGATCAGGAGAACAAAACGAGGAGATAGGCTGGAAGCCTATAGAGTGTTGGATTTGTGGCAAGGATCATCGTAGGAGAGATTGCCCGCAGAATCAGGGTGGCATACCTCAAATATATAGTGCACAGGAGGCACATACTATTGGGGACGTTGGTCATAGTATTCTGCATATCTATGCAGCATTGGATAACAAACAGGCAGAGCATCAGGTATCTATCATTGAGATGGATGGTAAGATTTGTGATCAAGTTATTTCTATTTTGATTGACCATGGATCTAATTATAGCTATGTTAGTCCTAACTTGGTGGAAAAGTGTGGTTTGAGTAAGGAATTGCATGCAGAGCCTTGGTTAGTACAGTTGGCTACAGGTACAAATAAACGAGTTCATCATTGGGTAAGAGCTTATGAATTTGATTTGAATGGTATGCCTACTGCAGCACATTTGAATGTATTACCGTTGGGTTCATACAGTATGTTGTTGGGCATGGACTGGATGTATCTTCATAGAACCAAGGTAGACTATTATGATAAAGCCAATGAGTGTGTTGATGACAATGGAGAACCAAGAGTCTTATAGGGTAAGAAGAAAGGTACATCAGTTAGGATGGTGAAAACTATGAAAGCAAAGCGTAGTCACTGGAAAGGGTGAAAGTTATTCACAATGCACATTTCTAGTGATAAGGGTAAGGAAGTTGAGGATATAGATGTGTTGAGAAGGTACCTAGTTTTATAGCAGTTCAAGTATGTATTTCCTAAGGACATTACAGAGTTTCCACGTCACAGGGAAGTAGAATTTTCGATTGAGTTAGTGCCAGGGGTATCTTCGGCATCAAAAGCACATTATAGGATGAGCACAGCTGAGTTGGTTGGGTTAAAGTTGCAGTTGAAGGAAATGTCGGACAAGGGATACATTAGGTCGAGTGTATCACCATGGGGCGCGTCGGTCTTGTTTGTGAAGAAGAAAGATGGAACCCTCAGATTATGCATTGACTACAGGTAGTTGAACAGAGTGACTATTAAGAACAGGTATCCTTTGTCGAGGATTGATGACTTGTTCGATCAGCTAAAGGGAGCAACAATGTTCTCGAAGATTGACTTGAGATCCAAATATCATCAGGTACGCATCAAAGAGGAAGACATTTACATGACCGCTTTTCGGACCAAGTACAAGCATTATGAGTTTGTCGTTGTTCCATTTGGCTTAACTAATGCTCCAACTACATTTATGTGTTTGATGAATAATGTGTTGCGTCCATATTTTGATAAGTTTGTTATTGTGTCCATTGATGATATACTGGTATATTCTAAAAATGCAAAAGAGCATGCCAAACATTTAGTAGTAGTGTTGATGTTGTTGAGAGAGAATCAGTTGTACGCTAAGCTCAACAAGTGTAGTTTCTTTCAGACTGAGGTACACTACTTGGGGCATGTTGTCTCCAAGGAGGGAATTGTAGTAGATCCAGAGAAGATAAGGGCCATCATGGAGTGGGTAACTCCTAAGAGTGTGGATGAGATGATATATTTCATGGGTTTGGTAGGCTACTATAGGAGGTTCATCAGGAACTTCTCACACATTGCTTATCCTATCACATCATTGCAAAGGAAAGGTAAGAAGTTCAAATAGACTAAGGAGTGTGAGGCTAACTTTGAGCAACTTAAGCAGTTGTTTACACATGCACCAGTGCTACAAAAAATTTCAGATCCGGACAAAGAGTTTGTGGTATGCACATATGCTTGTAAGAGAGGACTTGGTGGATTCCTTATGCAGGATGGACATGTGGTATGTTATGAGTACTGGAAACTAAACGAGCACGAGCAGAACTACCCGACACATGATTTAGAGTTAGCAACAATCATACATGCATTGAAGATGTAGAGACACTATCTTGTTGGCAGAATGTTTGTACTTATGAGTGATCACATTGGGTTGAGGTATTTGTTTGACTAGACGAATCTGAATGCTAGGTAGGCTAGATGGTTGGCCATGATCAGTGAGTTTTATTTTGAGTTCAGTTACATCAAAGGTAAAGAGAACAAGGTGGCAGATGCTCTTAGAAGTCGGTACAAGTAAATCACTTGGTAGCTATGAGATCATATGGGACAAACTTACAGGATACGATCTTGCAGTAAGGTCAGCAAGATGTCAGATACATGGATATTGTGCACAGGTTGCGACAGGATGCAGGTATAGGTGATGGTACATGTACAAGTACAGGTAGTGGTACAGGTGTAGGTACACAAGGTATGGATTATTGTCTTACAATAGATGGGATGGTCAGGTTCTGAGACAGGATATATGTATCGGATAACAGTGAGCTCAAGAAGGTGATTTTGAGGGAGTTTCATGTGAAACTTTATTCAGGTCACCTAGGTTATCAGAATACATTAACTACAGTGAAGAGATTTTACTATTGGTCAAATTTGAAGAGGGATGTGGCTAGATGTTTTTATTTTCAGTGAATGAAAGTAGAATGTAAGCATCTGGGTGAACTACTATAGAAAATTGTGATTCTACAGTGGAAATGGGAAGTCATTTCCATGGACATCATCACAGGGTTGCCGAAGACAGTGAGACAACATTATTCCATTATGGTTATTATGGACAGGTTGACGAAGGCTGCAAATTTCATTTTGGTGAAGTCCACATTCTTAGCTAGAGATGTAGCACAGGTATTCATCTGAGATGTGGTCATACTACATGGTGTTCCGAAGAATATTGGGTCAGACAAGGATGTAAAGTTCACTTCTAAGTTTTGGAAGGAGTTGTTTGCAGGTTTGGGCATAAAGTTGGTCTTCAGTACAACTTATCATTCGCATACAAATGGACAGATAGAGAGGGTCAATAGGATATTGGAGGACATGTTGAGGATGTATGTGATGCATCAGCAGTGAAAGTGGGAAGAGTATCTTCCATTTGTAGAGTTTGTTTACAACAACGAGTATCAGGAAAATTTGAAGATGAGTCTGTTTGAGGCATTGTATGGGCAGAGTTGCAATATTCCTATCAGTTGGAGTGATCCGATTAACAGGGTGTTGATTGGACCAGACATGTTGGCAGACATGGAACAGGAAATGCAGGCTATAAATAAGAATATAAAGGTAGCACAGGATAGGAAAAAGAGTTATGTATATAGGAATAGGTTGTTCAAGGAGTTCCAAGTTGGGGAATAGTTGTACTTCCGCATCAAACCGAAGAAGAGCTCCTTACGGATTGGATCATGTGCCAAGTTGGCACCACGGTTTTTTGGACCCTTCAGCATCGTCGAGAGGATTGGGCTATTATCCTATCGACTTGCACTGCCTCCGACAGTGAAATTCCATGATGCTTTCCATGTATATTTTCTTAAGAAGTATGTTAAGGATGTTTATCATGTGATTGATTGGTATATATTGCAGGTGGAACCAGATGGAGAATTCCAGCTAGCGCCTTAGTGTATATTGCAGAGAAAAGTTGCTCGTTCTTCGAAACCGAGCAATCGAGAAAGTTAAGGTGCAGTGGAAGCACTTTGGGCCTGATGAAGCTACATGGGAGATGGCGGACCAGATGCGGTCTATGTATCCTTCCTTGTTTGTCGATTGAGGCAAAGCAGTTTTGTCTTAGTGTTTTGGTATATGTTTTGATGATGTTGGTTTATGTACATATGTATAAGGATGTAAATACCACCATGAGATATGTTATAAATATCCACTATGCAGTATGATGTTATGATGTCATGTTATTATGTTGGTTTGCTTTTCAGTAGGTTGATCATTGTAAATATTGCATCGAGCTAAGTTATAAAGCTCCATTGGAAGTATATATTTTGTTTACAACATTTTTGTGGTTATAGGTGTTGTTGAACACCGAGGACGGTGTTCCCCCAAGGGGGGAGGGTTCTGTAACAATCCCAGTGCAAATTTCATATAATAAAAGTAAATAAAGGCAAAATAATAACCACGGATGATGGGACACTTATTCCAAGTTGAATGTTGGGAAGAATCCTAGTGATGGGGATCACTTGTGATTTTTATGGCTAAGGAAACTAGCAAAGGCATGGATAAGGATTTGGAAAGGCAAAATGGAATTTTTGGCACATTTATTTATGAAAATGATGGAAATTAGGAGAAAAGGGAGGTGAAAGGTCACAGGTTGCATGTGGGGAGGAAAATGAAGGAAATAATGGAAAATGAACAAATAGAGGCCTCATTCATAAAAAGGCTTCTGAGGATCAGTTGGTAACCTTTTGTCAGTTCAGTTTTCGAGCTATCTCATTCTTCTCTCTCTCATACTCTTGGAGAGTTAGAGTTTTCTTGGAGCACTCTTGGTGGGTATGGCATACTTGGATTCTTAGGGAAAGAAGGCAAAGGAAGTGTTGGAAATCGCAAGAAGGCATCAGTATCAACAACTACATCAGATTTGCTTACAGGTACCGAGTTGCATGTATGTTTCCTTCACTAGATTTGGCATGCATGGCACATGCATGTCATTTCTTCATTGTGATCTATCATTGGCATGGAGGATTGCATGGATTGACAGTGGATTGCTTAGCCTTGCCATTTCCTAGATAAATATGGTGATTATGGGTTTACTTTCATTGTTTGTTTTTGGTTGGTTCTCATGTTTCCATAGCTTGGGTTGAGTTATTAGTTCCTGGAAGCCCTGGTTGGACAAACGCTCTAGAATCCCTGTAACAACTTGGGTTGAGTTACTAGTCCTGGAAGCCATGGTTGGAAAAATTTTCTAGAAGCCCTTGGTGGGTTGAGTTACTAGTCCTGGAAGCCTTGGTTGTACAAACGCTTTGGAAGCCTGACGGCAGTTGTGGGTTGAGTTACTAGTCCTGGAAGCCTTGGTTGTACAAACGCTTTAGAAGCCCGACGACAGCTGTGGGTTGAGTTACTAGTCCTGGAAGCCTTGGCTGGAACAAATACTTTAGAAGCCCTGGAAGGCTTGGATGGAGACCAATCTGATGATGGTTTTGTGATGTCCGACCATGAGGTGGAATCATTTCTTAATGGGTTGAGGTGGATGGCCTTTGGAAGCCATGGATGAGTTTTGATTGATGTGTTCTATGAGATCCCACATTCATGCTTGGAATATGGCACAATGGTGAATGGCTGAAGAGAGATTTGGTTAAGCCATTCTACGATCGAGTGGAACGTGGAAGTCCCATCCCGGGTTGGGATTTTGCATCATTAATGAAATGTTATTTCTCCTTGTATTTCTATGATAATTTTGATGGATTATATGCGGTCTATATGAGTGTACTTTCATGAGTATCTTTTGTTGTTATTATGTTGGTTATGTATGTGTTTTATGACAGCAGCCATGTGTGGCTCTCATCATGTTTTTACTTGTAATTGAATGATCAGTGTATCTATGACCTAATGGATGGAATGGTAGTTTATGTGTTGAGGAATCAATGGTTCTTAGCGATTCTTAGCTAAGTATAAGACCCCTATGCTCAGAACTTTTATTTACACCTGTAGATTACATATTCGTGATATGTTTGACAAAATGCCTTTTGTGGCTAGTAGGGGTCTAGTTAAGGTCCTGAACAAGTATTTTCTTTAGTACTATCATTTCCATGTTATTTTACTGATTTGAAGAGATAGTTCAATTATGGGCAGTGACCTAGGCTCTCGGCCTGAAAAATTGGCTCAAATCCCAGAGTCACTAGCATAACACTGATAGTTTTGGTCTCTGGTCGTTGGCAAGAAATCCTATGAGAGTGACTTTGGGTTTCTGGCCGCCCTCATGCCTATAGCATAGAGCGAATGAGGCTTAAGTTGTCCAAAAGTTCAATGGGACCCCAAGGAAAGTTGTCTAAAGTATTGGGCTAGTTCCTGAGGGTCTTGTAGCTAATAATTAATGTATGTATGGTGTGTTTCCATCTGTTCCACTTCCTTAACATGACTTACGAGGTCGAATCATATCATAGTAGTCTCTCATCATATGTTTACACATGCTAGTCGGTTGTTTGGGTAGATGTGGGAGGAGGGCGTTACACTACCCACTCTTCTCACCCTACAACAGCCTATTGTCACCACCACAACATCATACTGCTCTCAGCCCTCTGTCCACTGCACACAACATCACACTCTTCTCTTCCTTCTTCCTCTGCAGAGTCACCTTCGGCCTTTCGTACAGTAGCACAAGATCTCTCTCGAGGTCTCTTTCTTCTACTTAGGCACTCTCAACACAGAGCTCTCCACATGAATCTTCTCTACACAATGCTACTTTCCCCCACTTTTCTCATCTGATCTCCTAAGTTGTGTTCCTCTGTTGCACTAAACTCGATGTTCCCTCTGCTGCCAGTTTCCACACTGCCCGAGTTTACCTTTGCATGGAACTCCATCCTATTGTTGCATCTGAATTTGTCTCTTCAAATGCATTAAACATGAGGAATGGGCTCCAGAGCATTCTCCTTACTTGAGAATTAAATCTTTAGTCCATCTGCACACTCCAATGAGAGTAATCATGAAGTTTGTCTGCACACATAACATGGCTCTCCATCCTTCTTAACTGCTCACAGAGATCAGGGTGTACTTCTGGCATGGTTCTCCTGTACTGTGATCAACACTTCTACACTTAGCCATATTTTACATTTAATTCTTCATTAACATGCCAAAAAGCTCAAGCATGGTTGTTCTAGAGTCAACTGATACCTCTACAAATCATGGTCCTCTTTGTCTTGACCCAACGATTTCTGTAGCCGCCATTACTCCGGCGACACAAACATTCTGTAATAATTTACTTAGTTGTCAACCCATTCATCCCCATATGCCTTCATATACCTTTGTACAAAATATCAAAGCTTTTCATTTCGTAAATTATTAGTAAAAAGATCCTACAAAATCTCACAGTTTTAATGCCTATAGCCCCTTAGTGCTTAGCCTCCTTATTTTTTTCTTTCTCATATGGCCACTGCCTATGACCACCAGTATAGCCCTTAGGTGCTACAATATCGAAGCTCCTACATGCCATAAATTTCATTATAATGATCTTCCGAAATCGGGAGCTTTTGATTTTACATTTAGCTCCTTTTGCTCAACTCCTTCTTGTTTTACACCATGGAACTGAGAGATGTGACCACCGGCTTACTGCTAAGGTGCTAAGGCCTTCAGATCCTATCAGGGGCCTATCTTCCTTTGTTTGCTTCTCTTGCTCTTGGCTCTTTTGTGTTTCTATGTCCAGATGCCAACATATATTGGAGCTCCCTGTATCGAAACTTCCTTCTTATTTCAATTTTGGGGGCGTTCTGAAATTCTGACCTCCGAAATACTTCATAGCACTTGGGTGCTAGACCTGTTCCATGTCCTTGGTTCTTTAAACACCATGACAAAGTTCCAATACGACATCAGAGCCCCTAGTATCGGAACTTTTCTTCAAATGCAATTGCGAGGGAGATACGAAAACTACAACGTATGAATTTCTGACCTCTGAGATGACAACATGCTTATGTCATCAAATCCACATGGCATCTCCTTAGTGGTGACATGTGTCACCTGTATTTTCCCTATTAAACCACCCAATTTTTTCGAATCTAACTACCACGTGTCCATATCAAAGTCATGTCATGCTGATGTCATATGCCTCGGTAGCTTCTAAGGACCAATCAACTGCAACAATTTCCTTTGTAATTATTATTCTCCGCATCCTCAATGCTTTTTAAAGAATTGCATTCACAAGAAATTATGAGGTTCCAAAAACCTGAAGTTTCGAACCTTCGAGATTCTACTTCCCTCATGCCATTTCAAGTCCTTTTTTAAAAAATAAACCGTTGAGGTCCCAAGGTTCTGAAATGATGCCATATGTCCTGTCTTGCCGAGGTTTTGATGTGCATAACCTACCAAAAATTGTCTCTGATATTCATCCCAATGTTTTGTGCTTCCAAGGCTCCAGCCTGCTCCGACTCAATTTTGACCTCTGATATTTCTGCCTCCCGAAACTCTGAGGTTTCGATATGACCATCCTTCCAGAATTTAAGGTATGAAATTCAACCTGTTGAGGACTTGAAGACCCTAACTTCGACACTCAATAAATTTTGATCCCGATGGCCATTCATGGACTTCCACATATTGTTGAAAATATCTTTCAAAGAAATTTATAGTGAAGAAGGTCTAATGCAGTCTTTGGGCCCATCTACTACCTGAAAATGGCTGCAAACTCTCTGCCATTATTTCCACCTTGGCTCTTCTTTTGTTGCATAGAACCTGCTCTTCGAAGGCATTTTGCAAGGTTCCACATACTATTGGAGAGATATTTCAAAGCATTAACCCACTCTACAACTCCAAGAATATCTGAGCTGATCTCTTGAGGCAAAACCTCCTCCAAAGTATGGGACTCCCAGACATCATAGTCATCTTTTTATTGCTTCTCCAATGTCTTATATTGTGATGATTCTCTACAAGAGACTGCAGCAACCATGGGATGGATTCTAAACCACCATAGTCATCATTTTATCGCTTCTCCAATAAGCCAGCTACTATGATGATTCTCTACAAAGAACTACAACAAACATGGGACTCCCCCTAAGCTTGACACATCAAGCACATCAAACTAGCCCAATTACCATCACAACTAGGCTAGGGAACATCAAAGCCAACATCTGTTGCCACAAACATCCATGCTATTTGGTTGACATCAATGCCAACAGTTGGATAATGCCAACTTCCCAACACATCTCCCAGTAGGATTGTTGACATCAATATCAACACACTTACAACCACTAGCCATCGATATAATGCTAACTGTCCAAAATTTTTATCAATTTTATCATTATATATTAGGAAACCTAAATCCCTCTTTAAATCCTTTAAGAAGAGATCTATTTTATTTTTGTTAAAATGAGTGTGCCTTTGACTCTCACAATTCTTTTATATGTGGCTGGTGTGCATGATAAGATTTAGAGTTAAGGAAAAAGGTTTGTGGTCAGAGTCAAGCTTGTGTTCATATAGGAGTTCAAAATTTGCAATATGGTTGAGAACATGGGTGTCAGATATTGCATAATCCACAACACTACAGCCCAGCCCATGAATACAATTCATCTAGCTAGAGGTAAGCCACTTATTAATTCCATTACATAATATCAGGTCTTGGGAACTACAAAGCTTGAGAGGATCCGTACCAAATAGGTTCTTGGTTATGTCTTCAGAATTTATTTTGAATCTATTAGCTAAGTCACCGTCCTCATCTAGCCATAGTAGTTATTACGTAGGAGAGTAGTTTGGTTAGTAGAAGTTCTAGAGTTGAATTCCCCAAGCAAATGGATATTACCTGCATTCCTTAGGTTGTGGATGTCATGTTCTAAGGTATTAAAGGGGTTGTTCTTATCCAAGTTTTTTTTCTTATAGGAGGTAGAGTTGATAGGAGTGAAATAAAAAATTGCAAGAAAAATTATATTGGTATTAAAGTCAAATATTTCAATCTAAATTCATTGATTGAGGGAGTCAATTTTATGAAGCCAAATGTGAGAAGAAACTTTATTCTTTATATAACAAATTATACCACCAAAACCTCTACGAGAGGATTTCTTGTTCTAAGCTGACTAGAGAATGAAACCGTCAATGTGGGGGACCCTAGATTCATCATGATCCCATATTTCAACTAAGAAGATAAGATCAATATCACTCAAGGTACAACTTAACATACGACCTTTAAACCATGGAAAATCATGAAAATTTCAAAAAAGGATTTGGAGTGATCCTAACTCCTATTTATCACTCTTATTTTGGACTCTATCTCTAATAATGGATTTCCTATTCCTAATTATTTCTCATTTCCCTTCCTTTCCTGCCTCCTTGAACTTTTGGACCTCTTTCCTTAGTTCAACTCGGTCTTCTAGAATAAGACATTAATGTAGGTTTTAACACCGTACAGAAATTACCTACATTCGAATTCTAAAACACAGAAAATAAGCAATGCGAGAGCATAACATATAAAACACATATACACAGAGATTTTCCCCTAGATCCCAAAACCAGGACTACCAGATTGATTTTTCATTATGTTCCTTTCAATGTTACAATACATATATATACGTGTCGAAGCATCCAATACCATGGACAAAAAAACCATCGCGTCCAAACCATGCAGAAAACCATAGGTAGGTCAGCCCAACCTAATATAAGGTCCAAAAAAATATTCCCCGGGTGCTGCCCCGCCCCCCTCAAACCCCCTGTGAACCCCCCGCTGCGCAATCGGTGCAACAAAGGGGGGGGAGCCAATCATGGAAAGAATATAACACAACCCAACATTCTCCCACTTGTTGTTTTCTTTCCATAGGGGGCCACAAGAGAGTTTAGTCATTTATCCAACCCTGCAATGCCCATTGTTTCTCTACACTAAGAGAACTTCTCAAAGCTTACATATTTTGTCAATGCATCTGCAGTATTCTTCAAAATGTCCACCTTTACTAGCAACACCTTTTTGTCTTCTTTCATATCCCTCATAAAGTGATATTGAACATCAATGTGCTTTGTCTTTGAATGGTAAGCAGGGTTCTTTGCCAAGAAAATTGCACTTTAGCTATCACATTCTATCCTTATAGCTCCCTGTACTAACCCCATACTTGAACACGATCTCTGTAACCAAACTGCTTCCTTGCTTGCATGAGTGGCTGCCATGTATTCTGCCTGTGTAGTTGATAGTGCCACTACAGATTGTTTCTTACTCATCCAACTGACTACACCTCCAAATAGGTTAAACACATACCCACTTGTAGATCTTCTCTGATCTAGATCTCCAGCCCAGTCTACATCAACAAAGCCACAAATATCCAAAACTTTGTCCAATCCTGGTCTTCCTTGGTAGCACAAACCATAATCACTAGTGCCACGCAAATACCTAAAGACCTGCTTCACTGTTGTCCATTGCTCCTTCCCTGATTTTGACATAAACCTGCTCAATACTCCCACTGCATGTGCAATGTCTAGTCTAGTACAGACCATCGCATACATAAGGCTACCAACTGCACTTGCATATGGAACACGGGACATGTCCTCTTCCTCTTCTTGTGTCTTGGGACATTGTTCAACAAATAACTTTACACCTACAGGAATAGGAACCTTCACCAGTTTACTATCCTGCATATTAAACCTCTACAGTATCATCTCGACATACTTCCTCTGGTTTAACCAGAGCTTCCTCTTTGCCCGATCTATTTTAATTTCCATGCCCAAAATATAGCTTGCAGCACCAAGATATTTCATGTCGAATTTGGAAGACAATTGGGTCTTCAAATCCTGGATAATTTCTTTTTCATTTCCAACCAATAATATATCATCCACATACAAGACTACATAGATAACATGGTCACCATTTAATTTAAAATACACACAGTGATCTTCTTTGCTTCTGGTGAAGCCAGGTCCTCGTATAAATGTATCAAATTTTTGATACCACATCCTTGGTGATTGTTTTAACCCATACATGGACTTCTTTAACTTGCATACTAGTTATTTCTTACCCTTCACCGCAAAGCCTTTAGGTTGCTTCATGTAGATCTCCTCTTCCAGATCCCCGTGAAGAAATTTTGTCTTCACATCCATCTGTTCTACCTCAAAATCAAAATCAGCAGCAACAGATAACAGTAATCTAATAGAAGCTACCTTGGCAACAGGAGAAAAATATCACCAAAATCAATTCCCGACACCTGGGAATAACCTTTTGCTACCAGCCGAGCTTTGTATTTCTCCTCCTTTCCTTCTGCATTTGTCTTCTTCTTGAACACCCATTTGTTGCCAATGGGTTTCCTTCTAGCCGGCAACTCCACCAGATCCCAAGCCTCATTTTTGTGCAAAGATGACATTTCATCAACCATGGCCTCTTTCCAGAGTTTTCCATCCTCTGAATCTACTGCTTCCTTCACAATTCTGGGATCATCATTAGTAATAGATAAAGCAAAATTTGAATAGAAAGCAGATGGACTATACATTTCTGGATGCCTTCTTTCTCGAATTGATCTTCTCATGACCGGAGTTTGTTTCTCTTCATCTTCTGATTCCTCTTCTGTTGTAGAGTCTGATTCTTCCTCCTTAAGCTCAAACTCTATCTTCTCAAGTTCCTTTAATGGGACTTCATGTTTAATAACATCTTTCACCTCTATGAACACCACATCTCGACTATACACAACCTTCTTTGTTATTGGGTTCCAAAGCTTATAACCCTTTAAACCATCCTTATACCCAACAAAGATGCACTTTTCAGATTTACTATCCAACTTTATTCTTTTCTCCTTTGGAACATGTACATATGCATCACATCCAAATACCCTCAGATGTGAAAGAGAGGGTTTCTTACCAGTCCATACCTCTTGTGGAGTCTTATCCTCCAACGCTGATGAAGGTGACCTGTTGACCAAGTAACATGTTGTCTCCACCACCTCTGCCCAGAATTAATGTCCTAACGCGACACCACTAAGCATGCTTCTTGCCCTTTCCATCAATGTCTTGTTCATTCTTTCTGCATCTCCATTTTTCTCAGGTGTGTATGGAGTATTCTTCTGTCGTGCTATACCACACTTCTTACAGAATTCTTCAAATTCCTTCCTGCAAAACTCTCCATCGTTATCTATCCTCAGCACCTTTATCTTCTTCTCTATCTGGTTTTCCACCAGAGCCTTAAATTCTTTAAACCTGTCAAGGACTTTAGATTTCTTCTTGAGGAAATATATCCATGTATTCCTTGAGAAGTCATCTATAATTGATACATAGTACACAAACTTACCCAGTGAAGGAACCTTCATAGGTCCAAACACATCACTATTCACAAGCTCTAATATTTGTTTCGCCCTCTTACCACTAGAGGGTAAACCCACCCGATTTTGCTTCCCATATACACACTTTTCACAGAAATCAAAATCCAGAGAGCTATTAGTCATACCTTCTACCATACCTTTACCATGAAGTATTCGAAGGCCCTTCTCTCCAATATGTCCAAGCCTTTGATGCCATAGGATGGTCTTTTCTCCAGATACCGCTAGATTTTTTGTTCCATTTTCAAGAACCACAGAACTATTGCACCCATCAATAACAGTGCTACCTTGCAGCTTGTACAGAGTTCCAATCTGAACTCCCCGCATCAATACTAGTGCTCATCGAACCATCTTGCAGGTATCTTTCTTGAACACTATTTTTACACCTGCATCATCCAGCTTGCTTACAGAAATCAAATTTTTGGCCAATGCAAGAATATGCAAAACACCCGGAAGTGTTCTAACCCTTCCACCTTTCAACTTCATCTTCACTTTTCCGCGACCAATGATTCTAGCCTTCCTATCATCCCCTACGAAGACATCACCACCATCATATTTCTCATACTCGCAGAACCACTCTCTATGGGGAGTAAAGTGAAAGGATGCACCTAAGTCAGTCAACCATGCCTCATGATCTACATGTGTACTTGAAGAAGCCAAGTATACATCCCCACTTTCATCTAAGGTGGTTTTTGCCTCTGTAGAAGGAGCATCATCAGATCCCTTTCCTTTGTCAGGAGCTTTAGATTTACAGTCCCTTTTGTAGTGCCCTTCCTTTCCGCATTTCCAGCACACCACCTTTACAGGTTTTCCTGGAGATTTAGATCTCCCTCTAGATTTAGATCTCCCACTCGATGACTTATTTTTGTTTCTGTTTGGGACCATCCTCGTACAGACAAGGCATCACCATTCTGGCTCTCCATATTTTTCCGTCTCATCTCCTCCGTCAGCAAGGATGAGACTTTCATCAAACAACAAGGCATTTGCATTGCTACCTATTGCAATAACCAGACTATCCCACAAATCTGGTAGAGAACACAACAAACTGATGCACTTATCTTCATCTGAAATTTTAATATCAACAGATAATAACTTACTTACCACAGTATTAAATGTGTTCAGATGCTCTGTCACCGAGTCTCCATCTTTCATCCTCGGGTTATACAACTTTTCCGTAGGAACAGTTTATTCACCAGAGACTTAGATTGGTACAAAGTCCCTAACTTGTCCCACAAAGCCTTCGTCATAACTTCCCCTGATACATTCAGTAATACTGAATCTGATACACACAATCGTATTGTGCTCTTTCCCTTTTGATCCAACTTCTTCCATTCTTCATCAGACACTCTTGTTGGTTTAGTACTCAAATTTACTGTGATCCATTGATCTTTATCTACCAACAGATCCTCCATCTTGAGTTTCCATAACTCAAAACTCTGACCATTAAATTTCTCGATCTCTATCTTTCCACTACTCAGCATCTTCTTTCACCACCAGAATCGATCCCACAGATCTTCCACTAAACAGGGTCTACCACAGGCCCGAGCGAAACCCCTCAGCAACAAAGGCGTCCCCTTGAAGCCAAAACAACTCTGATACCAAATGTAGGTTTTAACCACATACAATAATTACTTGCATATGAATTCTAAAACACAGAAAATAAACAATGCTAGAGCATAACACATAAAACACATATACACAAAGATTTTCCCCTGGACCCCAAAACCGTGACTACCAGATTGATTTTTCAATATGTTCCTTTCAATGTTACAATACATATATATACATGCCGAAGCATCCAATATCATGGACCGAAAAAACATCACGTCCAAAACCATGTGCGAAAACCATGCACAAAACCATAGGTAGGTCCGCCCAACCTAATATAGGGTCCAAAAAAATTTCCCCGGGGCACTTCCCTGGACCCCATAGAGGGGGGCTACATGCCCCCCTCAAACCCCCTGGATAGGGGGCCTGCTGCCCCCCCCGCTGCGCAATCGGCACAATGAAGGGGGGGCTCCACTCCACCCCCCTCTAACCCCTCGGTTAACTAGGGGAGCTAGTTGTGGAAAGAATATAACACAACCCAACAATTAATTTATAAATATTCCTTACCCTTTTAGGCTTGGGGATTCCTAAGTATATCTAATTTATGGTCATTACAACTTACCTTAACACAAATTAGTCTTTGTTTATGTTCAAGTATCTTTTCCACCCTTTTTACTTCTTTGAGATAAGTTGCTTGAATTTATGACTATTTTCAATTGTTCTTTTACTATTTCTATTGTGTCCTCATCATCTTGCTCTTCTATACTAACGATTATAAGGTTCAAGGGTCTTTTGTGGTGCTCATGATCTAGTTTAATTAGTTTGTTAATTTCCTCTTTTATGAGTTTGATATATAATTTATTCTCTATGCTATTTAGCGCTAAGTTATTATTTAGTTGTTCTTTTAGATCTTTAATTTCATCTCTTAAGGTGTAATTTAATTTAGAGCTGAGATATTAATCTCTAAGTTTGCAGAGGCTAGCTGTACAGATATATGTATTAAAACTATGAGTTCGCAGAGATGAGCCGCCACGGTTCGATATTGCTATATATTAATCCTCGGAGTTGAGAGATGAACCTCAGAGTTGCAGTATATATTAATCCTTTAGTGAGAGACAAATTTTAGAGTTGCAGTACTATATTAAAAGTCCATCAATACCATAACGTATAATCTATAATGAGATGTTGCAGACAAAAGAGTTCTAGACACAGAGATGAAGTATATATATTAAAAACCCACTAAGGCTCAGTAATAATGGTCGCAGAGTACTTGTGGGAATAATAATACAAAGATGAAATAAATTAATGTCATATTCAAATATATGACATTATCTCACTTTCATAGCCTTGTTTCAACTTCCTCCCAAAAACAAGGATGGGTTTACTGAAAATTGTCACACAACAACATCGACTACCTTCATTGCATAATAATGTGAACATGTAACCATACAAATTGATTACACTTATGGTAATATTGTAACATTTTGAATTGTATTTGAAGTTCAGTGAGAGGACCAGAATCTTAACAATAGCTACTCTCCCTGTTTGAAATGTAAACTTTACCAAATAGTTATCGGGATAGAAGAATGGATAATCCAAATCAGTTTTACAAAAGATCCAACTATTGTCATCCTAATATGGATCAGAGTGATTGCGATCTTATCGAAATAGAAGTTGTGGATAAAGTATGTTTAAAAAAAATATTTATACATATAAAACATACACATGGATTTTTGGGTTTCCATTTAGAAGGTAAAGGAAGATGTGAAATGTGTGGGCCATTGGATATACTTCATTTCATTTTTATTGATATGCTTTATGATAGAAACTACTGAATGCATTAAATTTTATTTCAAGTATGTGAAAATAGCAGTGTTGTTTAAAGAAAGTGATATTTTGGGTTTATGATATTAGATAAAAATATTAAATGAAATAAAATATATAAATATGTTAGTCATAGTTTGGGCCAAGTGGTATTAGTTAAACGAGATAAAGTATATAAATATGTTAGGAGTGTTCATTTGTAATTGAAGAGTATAGTGAATATGTGAGGGGTGAAAAAATTTATGTAGAGTTGAGGTGAAACTTATGTATTTAACTATTACATCAAAGAAATTAATGTCATGTATTATTGGTATCTTTTATCATTTATTCTCTTTTATTTTGAATTTATATTTTCTTATGCTACTTTTATTATTAACAATTGTGTTCGAGCCATAGGTTCTTGTTGTTATTGTATAAGCTATGTATAAGCTATGTGTGTTAAGTTGTATGGGAACAACTGCAATGACTGTTATGGATAAGTTGAATGGAGTCAATTTCGCCCTATGGAAATCATAATGGAGGATATACTAATTTTGAAGTATCAATATTTGCCAATTGAGGGAGTGGCCAAGAAACCCTCATTGATGATAGATGAAGCCTAAAAATCACTAGACAAAAAGTTCATTGCTACAATCTGATAATACCTAGCAAAGAATGTGTACTTCGATGTGGCTAGTAATAAGACATCAAAAGGACTATAGAAAAAGTTGCATGATTTGTATGAAGAAAACACAACATCAAACAAAGTTTTCTTGATGAAAAAACTATATAATCTAAAGATGAAGGAGGATGTTTTAGTTGTAGAGCATTTAAATGAATTAATATGATTCCATTCGATTTCTCTCTATTAAAATCCCTCTATATGATGAAATTGGACCCATTCTACTCATGAGCTCCATGCCAAACAATTGGTAGAATTTGATAATAGCTGTGAGCACTACAACACTTGTAGGGAACGTAAAGTTTGATGACGTTAGCAAAAATTTAATGAATGAGGAGTTGTGGTACAAGTCAATTACAAAAACCTTGGGAGGAAAAGCTCTAGCCTTAAGTAATCATGGAAGGAAAATTGAATATAATAGACAAGGCGGTTCAAGAACAAGAGATAGATCAAAATCAAGAACAAGAAGACTTACTTGTTTTCACTGAGGAAAACTAGCACACAAGAAAATAGATTGTTTGGTTTAGAAGAAATAACAAAAGGAACAAAATTAGACTAGAACGAATAAAAAATCAAGTAGCATAACGAAGGTGAGACTATTGTTGTGGTTTCAAAAGGTGATGTTTTATCTACTATTTCATTAGAAGAGGCCTGTTTATATACTTCTAGATAGAGAAATGATTGGTACTTGACTCTGGGGCATCTTACCATGTAACTCCACGCAAAAACAATTTTGCTGCATATGAAGCATGTGATGATCATAGAGTACATTTGGGAAACAATCACTTATGTAATATAATGGAGTGGGAGATGTTTGAATCAAGACATAGGATGGAAAAAGATATTTTGCTAAAACAAGTTAAACATGTCTTGAAATGTGTATGATCTTGATCTCTATGAGACGATTAGATGATGAAGGTTGCTCCACAAGCTTTGGTGAAGATGGTTGGAAAATTAGTAAAGGGTCATTGGTCATGGCTAGAGGATTCAAGACAAAAACCTTGTATACATTGAGGGAAACAAGAGAAATATTAGATGTGGTTTTTGTTTCAAAAGAAGGAAACTTGATGGATTTATGGCATAAGTATTTGGGTCACATGAGAAAAAAGGGTCTAAAAATTCTTGTTGGTAAAAGTTTGCTTCCAAATTTGAAATCCTGTGATCTTGACTTGTGAACTTTGTATATGTTATAGGCAATGAAGAGTTTAATTTATGAAAGGTGGTCATGAAAGGAAAGAAAAAAAATCTATTAGAATTGATACACTCTAATGTGTTTGGGCTAGTTGCTATTAAGTCTTTAGGAGGAGATCCATATTTTGTCAAATTCATAAATGTTGCACTCAAAGGTTTGGGCCTACCCCATGAAAATAAAAGGTGAGGTGTTTGAGATATTTGAAAGGTTTCATGTTGTTATTGAAAGAGAAATTGTTAGTTGTTTGAAGACAAATAACGATGGAGAGTATTTCTCAAATGCATTCAAGGAATATTGTAATAAGTTTGGCATAAAACATGTGAAGACTATCCTTGGTACTCCTCAACAGAATGGTACTACAAAAAGGATGAATCAAATTATCATGGTGAAGGTGAGGATTCTGTTGTCAAATTCCTAATTGGAGAAACATTTTTTAGGAGAAGCAGTAGAGATAACTTGTTACCTCATTAATTGATCACCTACTACAACCCTGGATGATGGCGTTCCTAAAGAAGTTTGGACTGATAAGAAGGTAAACTGTTCTCACCTAAAAATTTTCGAATGTGAAACATTTATGCATATTCCCAAAGAACATAAAATGAAATTAGATGATAAATTCATGAAATGTAATTTTATAATATATGTGGATAATAAATTTGGTTACCGTCTATGGGATCCAGATAAAAATAACATTGGTAGAAACAAGGATGTTATATTTTATGAAATAGATATATAACAGGTCTATAGGTAATATGGAGGTGAAGAAAATTGTTGACATGTTTGTAAAAAAACAATAAAATATCCTACCATTGCAAGAAACTAGGTAGCCAATTCAAGTACATGATGGACAATAAGTGGAAAATGATGGACATTAGGAAAAGGAAACATTGTAGTAGTTGCTACAAGAGATCTAAATGAAAAACACACCAATATAATTGGTTCGCAGGTCTATTATTCCTCATAAGTCCTCACAAAGGTATCCACCCTTGAATTATATTATGTTCATCGATGAAGGTGAACGTCATTGTCTTTATGAGGCTTGTAAAGTGGAGACTAGCAAAGGGTGGAATAAACCAATGGAGCAAGAAATGGACTCCTTCTTAAAAATAAGAATTGGGAGTTGGTAAGGCTTACAAAAGGAATAAATCCCTACAAAACAAATGGGAATACAAGATTAAACATGATGTGAAGGGAAGAAGGAAATATACAAGGCAATATTGGTGGTGAAGGGATTTCCCCAAAAGAAATGCATTGATGTCACTAAAAAATTTCACCTGTTGTTAAGATGTCATTCATAAGAGTTATTCTTGGTCTTCATGTTGCTTTAGATTTGTAATGTGAATTGTTAGAAGTAAAGATATCCTTCCTTCACCAAAAATTGAAGGAGGATATTTATATGGAGCAATTTAAAGAATCAAAGTAAAACGTAAGGGAACATGGCTTAAGGATTGAAGAAGAACATGTATGGGTTGAAACAAGCACACTTCCAATGGTATAAGAAATTTGATTAATTTATGTTTGAGCGTGATTTTAAAAGACTAGAGGTTGATCATTGTGTCTACATCAGGAAGTGTGATGAAGAAAAGTATATTATGCTACTATTATATGTGGATGACATGTTAATTGTCGGGCATGATAAGAACATTGATCAATAGGTTAAAAAAGGATTTGGGTAGTCAATTTGCAATGAAATATTTGGGTCCAACCCAACAAATATTAGGCATGAGGATCATACACGACAAAAAGAACAAAAAAAATGCAACCATCACAATAAAATATATTGAGAAGGCGTTAAACATGATATTCAACATGAAGGATGCCAAACCAGTTGGTACACCCCTAGCATCCTACTTCAAACTTAGTGTTGATTTGTTCCCTTGTTATGACAAAAAGGAGGAGGAATCATTGATACACCATGGTACATCTCAATTAGATATTGCACACATAGTGGGCATTGTGAGCAGATTTTGTGCAAATCCATATAAACAACATTGAGAAGTAGTAAAGTGGATTTCAAGATATGTGACGAGAACTAGCCATTATTGTTTATGTTTTGGTAATAATAATGTTACGCTTAAAGGTTATACAGATGTAAGTATGGTTGGAGATGTAGAGACTAAAAGGTCCACCACTAGTTATTTGTATACTATTGCAGGTGCAACAATGTCTTGGGTGTCTAGGTTGCAAAAAGTAGTATCCCTCTCCACAATAATGACATAATACATAGCTAATATAGAATCCTACACAGAAATGTTGTGGATGTAATGATTCTTAGGATAATTGTAAATAAAACAAGACAAAATATGTGTTAGATTGTGATAATGGGAGCACCATTCATTTAGCAAAAAACCCAACATATCATTATGAGACAAAGAACATTGATGTGAGATATCATTGGATTTGCCAAGTGCTAGATGATGGGCTACTACATTTAGAGAAAATACACACTAAAGATAATCCAATTGATATGTTAACAAATATCTTTCCAAGCTATAATTAAGAGTTTTGCGTAACCTTAATTAGGCTAATGAAAATGTGATGAAAGACATCTTAAAAAAGAATCAATAGTAAAGAGATAGGAACAATAGAAAAATACCCACTAAACATAAAAGTAATAAAAGTAATATTGTTACATGCAAGACCATATAATTATGCTCGTAGGCATTTTATTGTGAGGTTCTTGTTGGTGACACTGTTGAGATTCGTCCTCCTCAACAAGTTTTGCGAATCTCAACAATGTCGTCCCCTCCTTTTTGATCAACGTCAAACTTCGCCCCCTACTTTCTGATCGATGTCAAACTTCAAATCATTCCTGTTATATATATTCATGGTGCCTGTAGAAATTTCGCCTGTAGAACAAACCGATATATGCAATGTCCTAAAGCGTAATACTTGTTCTACTTCTACAAAATATTAAGCGGAAGCATAATCGAATTCATGAGCAACATCAAGTAGAAACATGCATAACTGATCAGGAGAAATAATCACACATAACACAAGATATATCCAGGGGAAAGCACCAGCATAAAACCCCAACCATGTATTATCAATCAAGTGGAAATCCTCTTCACAATACAAAAAGAATTAGCTCTCAAGCTATTCAGTTCTCAATGAACTATGAAGATATGAAGATATATCTCATGAACCAACCAAGCCCTGTTTATATAGGCTTTACCTATGGTCCTTGCGTAGTTTGCTTAGGAAATAATAGCAAAAGCATATGCTATTAATTCAAAACATACCAAATTAACCAATGGTCCAACTACGCAATCCTTTAGGACACTAGTTCCTCAACCATGCAAAAACTACTTACTAGAAATAGTCGAGCATCCGATAGTACATTGTCCCACATCTGATCTCAACTGGGTCTCTGACAGAACTGACATGCAACACTTATCCATGAGTGAATCCTCAGTTATCTAAAATAATGTTGTCACATGCATGCAAGCATTAACAAACTATATTTTATTATTTTAACAACTTGTTAAAATAATCTAACTGGACTTGACTAGTTAGAACTAAGTCAACTGATTATCTCATTATAGAACTCATACTTATTGCCTTAATCAGTGGAGGAAATTAAGGATAAATTCCTCCATCAGTGGGACAACTCATGTGCATGCTCACAAAGACTTCAAATTCGAATTTCCTTAACTAATTAACTCAAATGAATTAATTAATTAATATTTCCAACTGCTGTTAAGACCAAAATTAATTTTACTTCCTATAGATAGACTAGGTACTGCTATAAATAGGAAGGGACCCAAAAATGCTATTTTTAGAACTTTCTATTTTTAGCAGTTTCACCTCTCACCCAATGTGGCCAATGACCTCACTGGCCAAACTGCTATTTTTAGCAGGTCTATTTTTAGCACATTCTAAATTTAACATTTCTTGTTGCACATTTTTCAACACTCCCTCTCAACAAGAAAGGCTTCCTCTCGAACCCGATCCTGTAACTCTGGAATGTTCTGCATGCAACACATCTACCCAGTCCACTTGCTCCAACAACACTTGGAACAAAAACACTCCCAACTGACCACTCTATTGGGCTAGGAACATACTCTGATGCTGAAGCTCTACCTGCTGCTGACAAGTGCTCCCTCTCTGACATCTGCGCTACTGCAACAACTCCATGCATCTCGCACCATTGCACACCTCTTTGTGCCACCTAGCACTATGCAAAACACTTGTGCCTCTCGCATTGCTAGAGCCTGCTAGCTATGCACTACCCTGGATTCCCTTCACTATCGCTCTCTCTGCCACTCTATTTGCATCTGTCTCTACCCAGTCAATCAATTCCTGCTACTCCACATCAGGGCTCCCGTAGCAAGGTCTCATCCAAGAGGTTGGGTACCTCAAGGATCCTACCCCTCCTCCTTGGGACGATCACTCTATATCGCCCCACCTCCTACCTGGAGGTATGGCTACATGTGATCCCTCAACCCACCTGGCTCGAAGTTTCCCCCTACTGGAGGTCTCTGCATGAGTAGATGTCTCTACTCGATCTCCTCTCAGCTTCCCCTGTTGTGGCTGCTCCACAACCTCCTGAAGTTGCTGCACCAATTGTGGCTCCTCCACAATCGTCTGAGACTTCTTCTGGCTCTGCATGTTGAGAAGTAATATACCCTCCCTCTCAACCACCAAGTCTCCATCAGTTGCCTTGCTGCTCAAGGCTTTGCATGCATCTTGAACCTCAAGAGCATACAGGTTCTTGACCCGTGAACCAATCTACTTCACCTATCTAGTGGTGATGTGTCTAAGGAAAACCTTTCCCTTACTGAAGACTACACCATAGCCTCTGTCTTCCAACATCGCGATCGACACCAAGTTTCTCTTCAATCCTGGTACATACTTGACATCAGTCAAGGTAAGGCGAGCTCCATGCTCCCTCTGAAAAATAACCATGCCTACACCTGAGACATTATACTTCTCATCATTACCCATCACTATGAGTATCTGGAGATCTTTCTCCTCCAAAGTACTGAACAAACTCTTGTCGCCGGTCATGTGGAAAGAAGCTCCACTGTCAAGAAACCAACCACTTCCTACCATGGATGAAACCATGCATGCGAAGAGTGTGAAATCCAACTCAAACTATGAAGCAAGTGCCTCACCTTCAGATCCTTCCCCGGATCTCTTCTTGGATTTCCTCCGTGGACAATTTTCAGCATAATGGCCCACCTCATGACAACGAAAGCATCGCACTTTCGATTTGTCAACCTTATTCCCATCATTGGAAGAACTGGATTCGAAAAGAGAAACCTTCTCCTTCCCCTTCTTTGCCTTACTCACTAAGGCACAGTTCTCCTCATCATGCATGGATGAAGAACTGTCTCTGGTGCTCTGTCTGATCTCCTCCTGCATCAAATCTGACCATAGTCGTTCCCAATCTAGCAATTTCTCCTTTCCATTCACCGAGTCCTGGTAGCTATGCCAGCTCTTAGGAAGGCCAAGGAGTGCTAGACTCACCATATCCTCATCCGATGTCACAACCCCTACACTTGCAAGCTCATCCCTGCATGTGATGAGCTTGGTTAGATACATATAGATCGTCTCATCCCTTTCACACTTTATCTTTCGAAGTTTGTCCTTCAGTGCCAACTTCCTCTAATCACTACTATTCTGATATAAATCTTTCAATGTTTTCCACATTGCATGCGGAGTCTCCTTCCCATGGAGGCTTGAGACAATGTGATCTCGCACTCCCTCCAAGAGAATTCTCCTAGCTCTAGCCACACACTTCCTCCATTCCACCTGCTCAATCTTGTCATTAGGCTTAGGGATTTGTTGATCAAAGAAATCCTTAAGGCCATTATCTTCCAAAATTGCCTCCATGCGATCCTTCCAAGCTATATAGTTTGAGCTGCCATCAAGGGCATACTCAAGCCTCAAACCATAGAATGCCATCGATGAAATAGATGTGATAAGAACTTGAGATCTATATCCCGAATAATAAACTTCGAATTTATCCTGCTAGTATATTGTTCTTGCTTGATCACCTGTGCTCTGATACCATGTAGAAATTTCACCTGTAGAACAAACCAATATATGCAATGTCCTAAACCATAATACTTGTTCTAATTCTACAAAACATTAAGCGGAAGCATAATCGAATTCATGAGCAACATCAAGTAGAAACATGCATAACTGATCAAGAGAAATAATCACACATAACACAAGATATATCCAGGGGAAAGCACCAGCATAAAACCCCAACCATGTATTATCAATCAAGTGGAAATCCTCTTCACAATACAAAAAGAATTAGCTCTCAAGCTATTCAGTTCTCAATGAACTATGAAGATATGAAGATATATCTCATGAACCAACCAAGCCCTGTTTATATAGGCTTTACCTATGGTCCTTGCGTAGTTTTCTTAGGAAATAATAGCAAAAGCATATGCTATTAATTCCAAACATACCAAATTAACCAATGGTCCAACTACGCAATCCTTGAGGACACTAGTTCCTCAACCATGCAAAAACTACTTACTAGAAATAGTCAAGCATCTGATAGTACACTGTCCCACATCTGATCTCAACTGGGTCTCTGACAGAACTGACATGCAACAGTTATCCATGAGTGAATCCTCAGTTATCTAAAATAATAGTTGTCACATGCATGCAAACATTAACAAACTATATTTTATTATTTTAACAACTTGTTAAAATAATCTAACTGGACTTGACTAGTTAGAACTAAGTCAACTAATTCTCTCATTATAGAACTCATACTTATTCCCTCAATTAGTGGAGGAAATTAAGGATAAATTCCTCAATCAGTGGGACAACTCATGTGCATGCTCACAAAGACTTCAAATTCGAATTTCCTTAACTAATTAACTCAACTGAATTAATTAATTAATATTTACAACTGCTATTAAGACCAAAATTAATTTTACTTCCTATAGATAGACTAGGGATTGTTATAAATAGGAAGGGACCCAGAAATGCTATTTTTAGAACTTTCTATTTTTAGCAGTTTCACCTCTCACCCAATGTGGCAAATGACCTCACTGGCCAAACTACTATTTTTATACATGCTATTTTTAGCAGGTCTATTTTTAGCACATTCTAAATTTAACATTTCTTTTTGCACATTTTTCAACAGTGCCAAAAGCCTCACTAAACCCTGAAGATCAGTCCTCTCAACTGTCTGCCCACTCTAAGTTCCACAACAACAACATATACTCATTTCACTTCATAAATTCCTTCAAGTTAAAAGGATTGGCTGGAATCCATCTGCAATCTTCCTCAGGGGGGATAACAATAGTGTCGGCCATTGAAAGGCCAGTGCACTTCAGTTATCAGAGCCCTTAGAGGTAAGGATGACGTTTCACGGTCAATTCTCACTTTCTTCAACTCTCTTGGAAAAACGCAGCTGATTACATCTCATCCCACCTCTGCCCCTGCAATTCCTCAACCTATGCAGTCATCCCATCAATCCACACAGTTACATGTGTTCATTCATATTTTCTTCTCAGGTGACCTTTCGAAGCTCGAGATGGAAATGGCCAGAAAAGGATGACGGTACAAAGCTTCCCTCTGTTACTAATGAATATAATAAAGACGACCACCTTGGGGTAAATCTTAAGGATCCCCCTATCACTGCTAAAACTATGTTTGGAAAATTTCCCCTCTGCTACTGCTAAGCCTGTGTCCAATGATATCGATGAATATAATGACAACAAAATCTTAGGGGCGATTTCTAAGGTTCCTAAACCATGAGAAGGACCATCGTTGTTTTTGCATGCCCTCTCCATACATAACTCCTTCACGTGCATCAATAGTTGGGGTGCCCCACTGAAGGAGGAGAAGAAAGGATATGCCTAGGTTCACCCATTTAAGAGCCAGTCTCGTAGTGATCAGAGGGGATAAGACACCCATTGCTTTTTCTTTCTTCGTTACTGTGAAGGATAGATAGATATTTGGAGCAGGAGTGTGAAGGTGGGAAGACGACGTGGATCCTAATGTTGTCTTTATGGAAGCATGGGGAAGAAGTATCCTTGTACAAACATAAAAGTACATAACAACACAACACGAAGAAGAGTTTGAGTGTTGAGACGAACACATGTAGCGCATGCTTGATCAGGTGCTCAAAATTATGCTCAAAAATCAAAGTGTCATAATTTTGTTAAACTTATCTTCAGATCGAAGAGCTCGTCATTCTAAATCCAACAGTGTGAACGTCACTCAAATCCGAGCTCGTATGTAGAAGTTAGGGCAAGTCAAAGTTTAAGTTTGACTTGCTCACATGGCAGGATTGGATGATGTGGCAAGGCCCTTCAGCGAATGAGGAGGTGCCAAGTGGTCGGCCACCATTGGCCCCTGCACACTGCAAATTGCAAGTTGTAAGCAGAACATGTTAAAGAATCGGCCCCCAAGCAGAGAAGGGTTGCGATGAAATAAATCGAAATCGCACTTCGTAAAAGATAGGTGGAAAGGTGTTAAAGAATCAGCCTCGACAGGTACTAGGTTGCGAAGTGATCACACATCGCATATCGTACGACACTATAAAATCAGCCCCGGTAGGTTCGGGTTGAGATGCGATATCACAATCGCCAATGGCAATAGGGCAAAGTCCCGCAGACCTTAAGACCACCGGAACTCCGCTGAGTGCGATATCCCAGATGCGATAAAGTTATGAGCCGCAATTTAATTTCCCCTCGGGTCCACCAATATCACAATCGTACATCACTCGCTTTTTTCACAGACCGTAAGCTCAATGGACCTCACCGATTGCGATTTGCGATAAGACTCAGCCGACAGAATATGGCTCGCCGTGCGGCGAAATTTTCACCCAGTTACCGCGTGTTTGGGGCTAATTTGTAGGATCATGCCAGTAATGGGGAAATTTGTGGAGTGAATACTGGGAAAACTAGGAAGAGTCATAACTTCTTCAATTTTCCACCAAATTGGCTGCAAAAAGAGGCTAGATAGCCATTTTTTAGTATTTTGGATTGATTGGAGCAATTTTTAGAAGCATTTGAGCATTGTAAACACATATTTTTACACTTTTGAGCATAATAGAGAGGCCCAAGCCATTGGAAGTTGGACCAAGGAGACATAGCCCAGGAGGGGTGAACTCCTTTATCATGTGCTTGTTGTAATGTGTTTTTGATGATGTTCTGTACATGTTTATGTTGTTTTTCAATTTCTGATTTATGTTAAATTACTCATAAAATTAACATAAAAACTCTTCACAAGCATCTTCATTTATCAGGTGCTTAGTATTTAGATCAAAAATCAAAGTTCTCAAAATGGCTCGAAACCTGAACAACCACGTCCATCTTAGAAAAACAATCCTAACAAAACTTGTTTTTCCGAAAACCGAGTTCATATGAGAAATTTATTGTATTTTGATTGATTTGCTAAACACGCAAAATTTGCAAAAAAAAAGCCCAGTCACTGCACAGTGAGCAATCCGTACTTCTAACGTGACAAGTGACTAGGCAAGGTCAATGGTGGTCAATGACGAATCACAGATGGACAAGTGGCATCATTTCATTGGGTTTCAAGTGGTGCGTTGGGATGATTCTATTGGTTCATTTTTGGGCCAATAAAAGAATGCCACGTGGAAAGCCTGGAGGTCGCCATGTGGCACCTCCCAACAGCCTAGTCTCAACAGTGGAGCAAAATTATTATGGAGGCGTTGGGGCTCGACCCCGCAACCTCCCCTCCGCAGTCCAAGCCACATACCAACTCTGCTACATTATGTTTCTTACCATATGTAGTTCTCTGCATTATTTTGAAGGCTAATGGTTAGGAGTTTGGTGGTTAGGGGAGGGCCAACCTACAGGCTAGCCCTCCCCGTGTGAACACGCTACAACTTAACCGCAAACAGTTATATATACCGACACATTCCAAAACCGCAAGGTAACCACAACATGTGAACGCGCTCTACCACCGGCGGTTACCGTTAGTGTTATCCCCAGTGGATAAGTTCAAAAATCGTTAACATTTAATATGGCATGTGACCAATACACCGAAACCGTTGGGTTTTTGGTTAATGAAACCGTGGGATTAACGCTAATTGCGGATTTATCGTTACTCAATCAAGATTAACTTAATTAACATTATGTTTAAAATGGAGGAAGTTTGGTGGTGCCCCCAAATTCGGGCCTGCCTCCACATTTAGCGGCGGTAACTAGAGCTTCTCTAGATTTGGAGGAGAAATTGTAGGAAAATACTATCTAAGTCATAGAGAAGGCAATTCTCAACCAAAATGAGCTCAGGAAGAGGTGTTCTTAGCTAATTTGGACATTATGAACACATTGGTGCAAGTATCATGAACCATAGAGCTTTGTAAAACAACATTTTTCCATATTGAGCTAATACAGAGGCCCAAGCCATGGAAGCTGGACCAAGGAGATGTAGCCCAGGAGGGGTGAACTCCTTCATCAAAACTCTGTGTTAAAGTGTCTCTTTGATGGTTTGTTGTACTTTGAATGGTTGTTGTTCAGTATTTGTTTTTGAATCTATTTTGCTCGTGAATGTCATTTATAACTTAAGGAAATTTACCTAATTACATACACAAACAGCTAATGAAACCTCGGTACAAGAAGCAATAAGAAAGAACAATTTTGTAAATCTGTAATTGATATTAGCACAAGAAATACTAACAATAAAAAACAGACCATTCACACTCTTCCACTAATACAACCCTTACTCATACTCATCATCATTCTTCGAAGGAATTAGTAAATCACCTTTTTTAAAACTTGATGTTGAATTTGAGTTTCCCATGTATAATGGTGAAGTGAATGCAGAAAATATTGATAATTCGATTCGTCAATTGGAGGTCTATTGCAGGATTCAAAACCTTCAAGAGGATGACATAACCTTCAAGAGGATGACATAAATATTCAGTTAGCTTCCTTGAGAATGGAGGGTGCAACACTTGTATGGTGGGAATCAAAGACCCAAAAGGAGAATAAAAAAACACGCTAATATCTCAATTCCTTGGAATGATTTCATTGTTGCAATTAAAAGACAATTCTACTCTCTAGCTTATATGCAGAAAGCCATTATGAATTGGTTAAACTTTAGACAACTTAAAGGTCAAAATGTGCAAGATTACACCCAAGAATTTAGAAAAAGTTCTCTGATGTTAGATGTAGATTTGCAGTCACATGACACTTTGTTGAAGTACATAGGAAGTTTACACAATTACCTTAGGCATACTATCTTAATGTTTAATCCCAATAATCTAGATGATGTGTGTGTGCAAGCCACTCATCTTGAGGCAAGAGGGAAAAAAAACCTCAGAAGAAGATAGTAAAAAGTCGTTTAAGGGTAAAGAGAAAGAAAAGGGTTTCAAGGGAAAGAAAAGTGCATCCGTTAAAAAGGAAGGAAAGAAAACAATTTGTAAACATTGTTCTAGAGAGGGTCATGATGAATCTCATTGTTGGAAGCTTCATCCCGAAATGAAACCAAATAAATTCAACAACAAAGGAAAAGAAAAGACAGTTGCAATCACTCAAGAAGAGGATTTGGGATCCGAATCGGGTGATGAAACAAAATCCACAGCCATGGGGTTTCAAGGGAAGGAATCCATTGCCAACACTAGTTCTTCAAACTCACATCATGAAACTCCAAAAGAAAAGAGGAGAATAGAATTGTTTCACATAAGGGTGATATGGAAACATAACAAGATTGATACGTTGTTTGATAGCGGCTCTCAAGCCAATCTTATCTCAGAAAACATTGTCAAGAGTTTAATCTGGAAACTGTTCCACATCATAAACTGTATCCACTTGGATGGGTATGTGACAATGCGCAATTGCAGGTTACTTGAAAGTGTAAGCTAAGATTCACAATCACTGCGAAATTCATAGATGAAGTGGAGCTTGATGTTGTGGGGTTAGATATCTGTGGCATCGTTTGGGCAGCCAATAACTTTATGACAGAAAAGCTATTTTCCATCGACATGAAAACAAATATCACATATTCAAAAATGGAGCAGAATATATTGTGAGAGCTCATAACAAGAAAACAAATCTTTCGCTTGTTAATGCAGGGCACATGAAAATACTAGTGAATTCGAGCAAGAATTTTATGCTTCTCATGATCAAACCTAGGAATGATATTGATTATGAAGCATTTGATGGTTGTAATTCGAATTTGAAAACTGATTTGGTTGATGTTGTTAACCAATCTGATGAAATGTTTCAGGAATCAAAGGGATTACTTCCCAAGAGGGGAATCCAACCTGAGTTACAGTTGTAGCAAAAGTGTCTTCTTCCTAACATTGGCATGTACAGGATGTCAGTGATGGAAAGCGCAGAAATTAAGATGCAAATCCAGGGATTGTTGAATAAAAGGATCATTCGACCTACTCCTTTACCATGGTGCACCTCTTGTTTTAGCGCCTGAGAAGAATGGTAAGAATTTCCTTGAATGGGATTCAAAGAGTGGTTTTCATCACAGTAGAGTTGTTGAAGGAGACATAGGGAAGACGAAATTCAAAACCATGAAAGGTCTTTTTGAATGGCTTGTTATTATTTTCGGTCTTTGCCATGCTCCTACTACTTTTACACATATGAACAAAGATGTGTTAAAGCCATTTCTAGACAGGATAGTATATTTGGATGACATTTTCATTTTCATAAAATTTCATTGACATGTCATGTGTGAGAAAAAAATACTTGATGTTGTATGTCAAGAACATTTGTTTATGAAGATGTCAAAGTATATGTTGGATAAAACTTCTTTGATGTACTTGAGCCGTGAAATTGGTTCTTCCAAGCGTGTTCAGGTTCCCAAAGGATTTTTGGCAGTCTGCGTGGGACGTGGAGAAGGTGAGATGAAGCTAGACCTCTCCAAGATTGATGTTATAACAGTCTATGGTGGTATTGACTCCATTCCTACAGACACAGATGAAAGAATCATACATCCCCGTGAAGCCGTAGACGCCTTTGCTCTGCTCGCAATTTATGCAGGTAGGCTCAAGATAGTCATTTGCATAAGAGGTTTTTTTGGAGCAGCCCAATGTTGGAGGAGATATTTTTTTATTTTTTCTTCTATTGTAGTTCATTTGCATTTGTTGGCAGTTGTGAAAAAGGTATTCCAATGGGGAGGCAAACAAAGAGAGGCATTTGATGTTTTAAAACAAAATATCATTATAGCTCCAATACTTTATTTTCCATACTTGAGACAATCATTGAAGTTTCAGGTTGTTGTATGTGACGATGCCATGGGCAAAATCTTTTTGAAATGTGGTAAGCCCATTTCTTTTCATTCAGAAAATTTTCAATGATAAAGTGTTTAAGTTGCAGCGACAAAGGCACTTCCATTGGATGGGTTTTCTTCTTCTATTCCACTCAATCAAAAGGTATAAGAAAGGTATAAGCGACAAGTTTGTTGATGTACTTTATAGGCATATAGTTTGTATAACTACTTTTCTCAAGCATCATTTTGTTTTACATGAAAGTTATGTTCAGAAAAATACATACTTTCAAGATGTATATTCAAGCTTGAGTCAAAGGAATCGAGTGGAGGAATTTGTTTACCATTTGCATCATAATGTATTGTATCATTTTGGTAAGAAGGATGTTGCTACTGATAGTAACATGGACAATGCCAAAGAGTTCATTGAATGACTCCAAATGGTACATCAAATAGTGAAAGAATAACTTGAAAAGCTTAAAGGCAAGTACATAGAAAGGCACAATAAGAATTGTGGAGATCACAAGTTCCAATTTAGTGATCAATGGATCGATGTTGGAAAGGTGAGGGAATTGTACTGTTGGGCAGCGAATCCCCCCCATAGCATGTTTTTGGGGCTTGAAGCCCGAATTTTGGTCAATTATAATGTAAAGACCCCACGAAATGCAGGTGCGGAGCGCAAAGTAAATGGTCAAGTCAAAGAGTTGTCTGCCCTTGAAAATATAAATTAATATATTGTAAGGTCGGCCTACCCATGGTCCACGAACCATGGGAAATTATAAATAGATTGCAGCTCTAAGATGTAAGAGATATGTTTTTCTTGGATGATGATGTTGAGAATGCAACAAGATGATGGAGCTTAGTGAAAAGAAGTCGCCTTTACTAAGTGGGCCCGTAGGCTATTTTTGGCGCAAAATCTATTTTTAGACTATGTCTATTTTTAGACATATGGATCATGGTCTATGAGTTGCAGGATGCTATTTGTGGATGATTGGTCATGTTGGTAAAAATAGATGGACTTATATTTTTAGACATATGGGTAGTTTCTATTTTTAGACTGCCAGGCTAAAAATAGAACAGTCGAATATTATTAGCTCATAATATTATTTGGACTATAAACATTATCTTATCCTCTTGGAGCACTTCATTTTGAGCTACGGATGTGGCACATGCAGCTGTCAGAAGGAAATACGCTTTTCTTATGGGTCAGTTGAGCTATTGCATGATGGACTTTAGTTAGAACTCAAGTGGTTGAGTTTGGTGGAGTTGATTAAGGAGTTGATGGAGTTGTGTTCAGTTTGACTTGGTTGAACTAGTTGTATTTAGTCTAACTGCAGAATACACTAGTGATGAGTCATGTGAATTAATTATTAATTAATTCACTAATTATTAACTCATAAAGCAACTAAAGAATACATCAGTTAACTCAGTGCATGGACAGTTCAGTGGAGACAGGTGTTAGAGGTTGAGATTGCTATCAGTTGTGACTATAGTTGTGCATGAGATTTGCACAAATCAATGGATTGAGTAATGCCAATGAGGATTGCGTGGTTCAGCCAAGGAAATATGAGTTTGGATCAGCCATTCTCATCTATTCTCATGCAGGATTGCGCAGTGGAGGCAGGCAAGCAGCAGAGGAGATTTGAACCTGTGATTGATTCAGATCTGAGCTAGTTTGTGTGTAACAGGTGGAGATAGTACTGAGTACTTGTGAGGAGTATTGTACTATGTATTGTTACATGTTCTCAATCATTATAATATACAGATAGTTGGGGGTTTTCAGCTGTATGCTTTCCCCAGTTACATATTGTGTTAATGTGTGCATGCGATTGATGTTTCATTGTTTTTAATTCCGCAAAATTGATGATCAACGTAGAGGAGGTTATGTATTATGCATGCATTCCACAATAGTGTATAATCAAGATAATCTCTGTGAATAAGTTTCATATTATTCAAAATTTCTACATGGTATCAGAGCAGAGTTGATCATCAGATCTATTATTCAGAAGGTGTTTACATTTTTTTTCTTCAGGCAGAGTCTGTAATCGGGCCAAGTAGCCTTTGGATTCATCCTTCCTTTGGAAGGTGATATATCCTGTAAAATCCAATATAGTCAATATCTGTATGAGAAATACTTTGTTCTCACGAATTTTAGATCAGAAGCGGTTGAGTTTTGATCTGGTGGAATTCGAATTTGCAGCAGTGTTTTCTTGGTGTCAAAGTTGAAATGTCTTTCAACAGATTGCGATTGGAGTATGCTCTTGAGGGCAGCTCGAATTATTTTGCATGGAAAGACAGGATGGAGGTGGTGTTAGATGATAATGGGCTAAAGGAGTTCATAGAGGCTGAGGTCCCAAAGCCTACTGATACTGCTCAAGTTGAGGCTTGGCAAAAGAAGACAGCAAAGTGTCGAAGGATTCTGTTGGAGGGCGTGAAGGATCACATTGTGTCCAGCCTGCATGGAAAGGCTTCTCCATACTTGATGTGGAAAGCATTGACAGATCTATTCCAAAGCAAGAGCGACCAGAGGAAGTTGGCGCTCAAGGATAAACTCAGAAACATTAAGTGTGAGAAAGGAGACAGTATGCCCAAGTATCTCACGAAGTTCACTCAATGTCGGGATGAGCTGGGAAGTGTGGGGGTGACTGTCGATGATGAGGACTTGGTGAGCTTGGCTCTCCTTGGTCTTCCGAAGAGTTGGCATTCCTATCAGGACTCTGCCAATGGTCAGGAGAAATTGCCATGATGGGAGAGACTTTGGTCAAATCTTGTGCAGGAGGAGATCAGGCAGAATACCAGGGAAGGATCTTCATCAAAGGCAACTGATGAAGAAAATTTTGCTTTGGCTGCCAAAGCAAAGAAGGGGAAGAACAAGAAAGCTTCTCATTCTGGTGCGAAAGGCAAGAAGCAAGACATGTCCAAGGTGAAGTGCTTTCACTGTCACCAGCACGGACACTATGCCACAAATTGTCCGCAGAAGAAGAAAAATAAGCAAGCTGTTGGATCTGCAGCAGGAGAGGCCTTAGCCTCGCAGTTTGAGCTTGATTTTTCGTTGATCGCATGCTTGGTATCAAGTGTGATGGGATCGGTTTGGTTCTTGGACAGTGGTGCGTCTTTTCACATGACAGGAGATCGAGATTTGTTTTCTGATCTGGAGGAGAAAGATCTTGGAGTGCACATCGAGATGGGCGATGATGGTAGATACAGTGCGACTGGTATCGGTACCATTTCCTTTGAGAGGGAGTCTGGTAAACCCTTCGTATTGAAGGAAGTGATGCATGTTCCAAGATTGAAGAAGAATCTTATCTCTGTGGCGATGTTAGAAGACAAGGGATATGATGTTGTTTTCAGCGAGGGAAAGGCTTTCCTGCGCAGTAAGACAACTAGAGAAACCCGGAAGATAGGGGTTCGAGTCAGGAACCTTTATCAGTTGCATGTAGATGGCTGTGCAGCAATGGCATGCAAGGTAGAAGGATTGGTGAGCCGAGATGATGGCGAGATGTGGCACAGGAGATTGGGCCACCTTCACCATGTAGCCTTGAAGATACTGCAGCAGATTACTACTGGGCTTCCTAAAGGCACTCTTGCGCAGTCAGATCAGTGCAAGGGGTGTACTTTGGGAAAATTTGTGAAAGCCACCTTTCACGAGAAGGATAGTCACGCCACGACGATCCTTGAGAGAATTCACACAGACGTGTGTGGACCTTTCTCAGTAGCTTCAACAGCAAAGCACAGGTACTACGTGATCTTTGTTGATGATTTCTCTCGGAAGTGTTGGATCTTCTTCATGCAGAAGAAGAGTGAGACATACTCAAAGTTCTGTGAGTTCAAAGCACTGGTGGAGAAGGAATCGGGGAAGAAGGTGAAGGCTCTTAGGAGCGACAATGGTGGTGAATTTATCTCTAGCGAGTTCAAGGATTTTTGCAGCGCAAAAGGGATTTGAACAGAGCTCATAGCTCCCCATAACCCACAGTAGAACGGGGTTGCTGAGCAGAAGAACAGAACGATCGTGGGTGCTGCACGGGCGATGTTGCATGATTAGGGCCTACCCCTTCACTTGTGGGCGGAAGCATGCAATACTGCAGTATATGTGCAGAACCATTGTCCTCACAGGATACTTGGCATGAGTACACCCGAGGAGGCTTATTCTGGTAAGAGGCCTGATATTTCTCATTTGAGGATTTTTGGTTCTAATGTTTACATGCATGTGACGAAGGATGCCAGGAAGAAGCTGGAGCCGACCGCAGAGGTTGGGATATTTGTGGGGTACACTGATACGCCCCACAACTATCGTGTGTATTTGCCAGACAGTCGCAAGACTGTTGTGCGATGGGATATAAAATTTCAAGAGGAGAAAGCCATGAAGTGTTCGCTTGAGAGGGAGCCACACTTGCATGCAGATGAGGAGCTATTAGTTCCTAAGGATGAGCTTCAGGACGTGGATCAGCCACAGGACAAAGTTCATGGAGTGGAAGAGACCACTCATGCAGCGCCAACCATCAGAGGGCGAAAGCGCATTACAGAAGCTGAGCGACTGGCTCAAGATGCAGAGAAGGTTGTAGGACCACCTACAGCTCAACGTAGACAGAGACAGTCACCTGATCGGTACACTGGATACATGGCTCTTGTGAGAAAATGTGTTGTGACTGAGCGATCCTCTTTCGAGGAAGCTGTGAGGATCCCACATGGGTAGATGCCATGGTGGAAGAGTATGATTCGATTGTCAAAACAGTGCATGGGAGATTGTCCCAAGACCGGAGGTGAAATCAGTGGTGGGTTTGAGATGGATCTACAAAGTGAAGCAGGTAGCTGACGGGAGTGTGGAAAAGTACAAGGCAAGATTTGTTGCCCGAGGCTTTTCGCAGATAGAAGGGATCGATTATGAGGAGAACTTTGCACCTATTGCAAGGTATTCTTCCATACGGACGATTCTTGCTCTCTCAGCGCAGATGGGGTGGCACATTCATCAGATGGATGTGAAGACTGCGTTCCTCAAAGGAGTCATTGAGGAGGAGGTGTACATAGAGCAGCCCAAAGGTTTCAAGATCTTTAGCAATGAGTCGCATGTGTGCAGGCTCAAGAGAGCGTTGTATGGGTTGAAACAAGCACCACATGCTTGGTACACACGGATAGACAGTTATTTCACCAGACTTGGATTCTACAAGAGTGAGGCGGATCCTAACCTATACCAGATTGTGGTGGAGGGTAAGTTGCTTATCATTGTACTTTATGTAGATGATTTGATTCTAACAGGTGATGAGCTGTTAATACTTTCATGCAAGGATGATCTTGCTAAGGAGTTTGAGATGAAGGACTTGGGCCTCCTTTATTATTTCCTAGGATTGGAAATATGGCAGCGCAGTGATGGACTATTTGTTTCTCAGGGTAAGTATGCTCAGGAGATACTGGAGAATTTCAACATGCATGGCTGCAAGCCTGTTGATACTCCTCTTCCTGGAGGTTGGAGGAAGGAGGATGCTACTTCAGCGAAGGTAGTGGATGCCACTGTTTATCGACAGTTGGTGGGGTCGCTTATGTATCTGGTCAATACATGACCCGATATATGCTATGCTGTTAACCAGCTTTCACAAGCTACGGTTAAGCCAACCAAGCTCTTCTGGAAGGCAGGCAAGCATGTATTGCGTTATCTCAGAGGCACATCAGGATATGGTTTGTGGTACAGACAGGAGGATGAGGTGAAGCTATGTGGCTTCACGGATGCAGATTGGGCAGGGAGCCCAACGGACAGAAAGAGCACATCAGGAGGGGTCTTCAGTATCGGGTCGACAGCAGTTTCTTGGTACAACAGGAAGCAGAGATCCATGGCACTGAGTTCAGCAGAGGCCGAGTATATGGCAGCAAGTTTGGCTGCATGCGAGGCTATATGGATGAGGAAGAACCTAGTCGGGTTGTTCAATTCATACTTGGAGCCTACAGTGATTTATTGTGATAACCAGAGTTGCATTAAACTCTCGGCTAATCCAGTATTTCATGATAGATCCAATCACATTGACATCAGGTACCATCATATCAGAGATTGTGTGCAGCAGAGAATCATGTTACTTTCATACATTCCAACGGAGGATCAGGATGCTGATATCTTGACGAAGGCGCTCACCAGGAGAAAATTCGAATACCACCGAGGCAGGATATGGGTTGCTAATAATCCATATCTTGTTGAGAGGGAGTGTTGAGAATGCAACAAGATGATGGAGCTAAGTAGGCCCGCAAGCTATTTTTGGTGCAAAGTCTATTTTTAGACTATGTCTATTCTTAGACATATGGATCATGGTCTATGAGTTGCAGGATGCTATTTGTGGATGATTGGTCATGTTGGTAAAAATAGATGGACTTCTATTTTTAGACATATGGGCAGTTTCTATTTTTAGACTGCCAGGCTAAAAATAGAACAGTCGAATATTATTAGCTCATAATAATATTTGGACTATAAACATTATCTTATCCTCTTGGAGCACTTCAGTTTGAGCTACAGATGTGGCACATGCAGCTGTCAGGAGGAAATACGCTTTTATTATGGGTCAGTTGAGCTATTACATGATGGACTTCAGTTATAACTCAAGTGGTTGAGTTTGGTGGAGTTGATTGAGGCGTTGATGGAGTTGTGTTCAGTTTGACTTGGTTGAACTAGTTGTATTTAGTCTAACTGCATAATACACTAGTGATGAGTGATGTGAATTAATTATTAAACTCATAAAGCAACTAAAGAATACATCAGTTAACTCAGTGCATGGACAGTTCAGTGGAGACAGGTGTTAGAGGTTGAGATTGCTATCAGTTGTGACTATAGTTGTGCACGAGATTTGCACAAATCAATGGATTGAGTAATGCCAATGAGGTTTGCGTGGTTCAGCCAAGGAAATATGAGTTTGGATCAGCGATTCTCATCTATTCTCATGCAGGATTGCGCAGTGGAGGCAGGCAAGCAGCAGAGGAGATTTGAACCTGTGATTGATTTAGATCTGAGCTAGTTTGTGTGTAACAGGTGGAGATAGTACTGAGTACTTGTGAGGAGTATTGTACTATGTATAGTTACATGTTCTCAATCATTATAATATACAAATAGTTGGGGGTTTTCAGCTGTATGCTTTCCCCGGTTACATACTGTGTTAATGTGCGCATGTGATTGATGTTTCATTGTTTTTAATTCCGCAAAATTGATGATCAATGTAGAGGAGGTTATGTATTATGCATGCATTCCGCAATAGTGTATAATCAGGATAATCTCTGTGAATAAGTGTCATATTATTCAAAATTTCTACAGATGAATTAGCTCTGAGTTTTTCAGTCCAAGTCTGGGGTTGTAGTAGTAGGAAGAGGCTCTGCAGCTGAGTGCACAGAGGCCTGGTAGAGTCCACAGCTGTGTGCGCGAACCCCTACAGCTGAGTGCGCAGGGCGAAGTTTGGATTGTACTTTGACAAAGAATTAATAAAATATAAGTTGATTCTGAAATATTGTGTATCTATGCTTCTGTTACATTTATGCATCTCTTTACAATTTTATGATTGCGCGCACTTGTTATGAACGTTAAATGATTAATGAGAACATTGGGCCCACACAATTAAGTTAAGATCTATAATAATAGCGCAGTAAGAATAAAGGATCTAGACAGCACCTCTTCGCGCTCTTTACAAAGCTGCGCAGAAACAGTTGCGAAGGACAGACGGTTGTGCGAAGCAGCACAAGTGCACAAGTTTGGGTTTGCGAACTTTCTAGACTTCATCAAGACATCCCTAAGGTGCGGAAACCTGGTTCCTGTTATCACCCCAAGAAACTCTCCTAGGTTGTATCTCAGAGATGCTCGGGAACATTACAAACTCAACAAAAATGTTGGAAATGGGTGGATGAATGGAAGGAATGATGCATATTCAAGCCAGATAACCACTTCTACTATGCTTAACTCCAGACATGGGTGAACACCCCCAGACTACAAGGCTTTAGACCACCAATCACTCACAGTTTAAGGAATAGGTGAAGATGGAGAATACTGACCACACCAGCAGATGCACAAGACCATGTGATGGCTGGCTGCAACCAGTAAAAAGGTCTGCAAATCTATTTCCTAATGCACAGACAGGATGACAGCTCTCTGGCACTAAAATAACAGAAACCTACATAACACATTCAATGATACATACTAGATTCTAACACAGAGGTGGGATGACAACCCCTCAAATGCTAAATATCAAGAGCACATGAAAAATGCATAACAGGCACAGCCTAGAACAGAGAAGAAGTGGAAAGTGAGCAATTAATAGCAAAAGAAGCTTGTATTAGCTGAAAATGAAGACCAGACGCTGCAAGTATCAAAGTAGTTACAGTCTCCAGAAGTTGAACCTTACATCAAAACAACAACCATCAACCCTGATTACATCTGTGTTCTGGGTATATATAGAGTTTGTTTACAAAGATATTCTGTTGTTCTATGCATGGAGGGGTCATAATGGGCCACCAACCACATTAACTGTCTAAAATGGGCCTCTACTATGATTTGCTTCTTCAATGAATGAATTTGACATTCTCTGGTACTCTGTTGTACTCCTCGAGCAGGTGGAATTTCGTATGGAAGAAGTTCCATAACTGGTAAATGTGTTTATCTGCTCGGGGTTGTCCTTCTCGTCCTTCGGCCATACTGATCTTGAATGCAGAGGTTGAGGATTAACTACGCAGAGTGCTGAATACTAGCCGCCTTCTTCCTTCAGATGCACGGGACAAGCCAAAGACACGAAAACTGCATGGGGAATGAATGGAGGGCAGGGAATAAATGTTAGCCGTTGGATCACATGGATGGACGGTGGAGATCTATCGGCGGGAGACATTGGGAGGAAGCAGGGCGAAGTGATTATGAGCCGTCGGATCACATGGATGGACGGCGGAGATTGATTTGCAGGAGCTACCGGGAGATACGGGAGCGGGACGATCACAGGCCGTTGGATCTCGGGTGGGAAGATCCAACGGTGATCGGGCGGAGGACGTGCACGAGGGTTAGCGAGCGGGGAGGGCAGTTTTGGCAGTGAGCGGTATTCCCCGCACCGCTTTCGGAGGATGGTGGTAAAGGTACAACGGTCAGTGATCACATTCATTGCGTGACACATGGCAGATGTGACAGGGGGAAAACCGCTTTCCCCGCGGGTTAACGAGTGGTTAGGTTATGGCAGCAGGAGGTGCGAATGCCGTTGGATCTTACAGCAGATGATAGAACGATGGAGGAAGTAAACGGGGGTTATCAGCCGAGGAAAGCTATGCAATATGGCAAAAACACTATCGGCGGTGGAAGGCGGACTTGAAAATATATACATCATGCTTCTTAAACCCATCGGGTCTGAGTCTTATTGCATTGCGCACATATATGTGTAAAGGTTGTGCCCCTTAGTTTCCCCGATTACGATATAGTGATGCGTTGTGGGCCGTCGATCCGCGCGTGCGATCGATGGTCCACATTGCATCGCTGATCGCAATCGCAATGCTCCTTCTATCCACGTCGATTACTACTGCCTGCTTGTGCCGATTGCGATCCGCCGATTAGATCTGGACCATTGATCGACCAGATCAAACAGCTGTCATGCATTGGACTGTTAAGCTTGAGATTTTGGTTTTTTCCTGGTTTTGGAATGTTTTTGGCTCCCGATAGTGTATTGCCGACCTTCCAAGGGCTTTCCAACTGCAACTATTTCAGTTGACAGATGACCCTTTGCCAAAAATTGGAGATTTTAATAGCATGAATGGATCCCTTGGCATGATTTCAAGCAGATTTGCAGACTTCGGGAGTGTTTTGGTTCCATTTTTTATTCTTTTGTGCACCACCAAGAAGACCAAGCCTGTCTCTGACCATAAATAATCCTCGTTGTATAGCAGAGCTAACACTGGCTCCTTCTGGGGATGAGATCCTCCTTGTGAGGTCTCAAGAACTTGCAGATCAATGCCTTTCCTGTGAAAAACAAATTAGCAAAATTTCCTAGTATTCCATTGGGCATGGAGTCTACTTTGCTTACACTAAACTGATACAACAAAATATTTACAACTTTAAGGCCAAAAGACCTTAAACAACATAAATTTTCAGAAAATGCCCATTAACTGGGCCATCAAAAACTGCCTCTCCTCCCATATTTTTCAGGATGAAGGTGTTGTTCCCTTGAATTTGAGAAATGATAAAAGGCCCTATCCAAAAAGCATCAAACTTCCCATGATTGCCTTTCTTTTCCTTTAGTGCATCCCACTTCAGAACCAAGTCTCCAACCTAAAAATTATCTGCTTTTGTCTTCCTATCAAAAGCATCCCTGATCTTTTTCTGATGTGCTACAGCCTTTTCAACCAACTGTTCCCTGACTTGGTGTACCTCTGCCAAATCGGTGATCCTTTTTGTCATGTCTTCTTCCTCATTTTGTTCTTGTTCAATCAGAGGAAGGGGCAGAGGGTTTATTGGCCTCAGCTTCTGTTTGAAAGGGATGGTGTCTTTCTGCAAAGGAATTTTGTGCGGGATGATTTTCTTCTCATACGTTTTCAGGTCACTATATTCCCAGGCAAAGACATCAGCAAACTGCCTCATTAAATTGCAGTATTCAGAACATTGGTCAGCAGACAGATGAGTGGACAGATTTACGTATCTAGGCTGACCGGGACTCCCTATATCATGCTTACAGACTGCAGACTGATCTTCATTTTGGGCAGCTTTATAAGGCACGTCATTCTGGTCAAACAGTCTTTCAAGAGAAATTAAACCCTTAGGTATATGATTGCTGGGAAGCTGGACAATACTATCTTTGCCAATTTTGTTTCTAAGCTGGAATTGGGGGTCTTCTTCTAAAGCTTCATTTTCTTGGTCAATTTGCATTTCAGAGAACTCATCAATGACTTGAAGAAACCTATTCACTTCATCATCATCATCAATCTGCTCCTCCTCAGCCTGAACAATTGGTTTCTTGAGCTGCAACGAGGCCTTCTGAGACGCTTCAATTTGGAGGACACGTGCTCCAAAATCAGTGTCCACAGCATAAATAGGATGATTAGAAGGATTCTTCTCATCACTGATGATGTGTGCCAGCTGTGCTTCTCTGTATAATCTCCTGCTTTCTCCTCCAAAAACTGGGACAGTGGCATAAGATAAATCATTTTGTAATGTCCCACCTAGTCTTTTAATCCATCCTCTTGACAACAACATGCCAAATTTGGGAGGGACATCTGCTACCACAATGTCCATCACCATGCTCTTCATGGGCAGCTGGGTTAGGGTAATGGCTAAATCTTTGATCAATCCTAGACACTTTACTTTCCTTGAATCAAATGAGAATAGATCATGGTATGGTCTGGTGATATCAAGGCCTAACTCTTCCATGACAGCTTTTGGCATCAGATTGTGGCTAGCCCCTGTGTCTAGCAGGAAATTGTGGAGGATTTTGTCATGAATAGTCAAGGAGACATAAAAGGATGGAGAATTATCATCAGCAGGTTCAGTCATTGGGCTAAGCACAACTGCAGGCTTATCATCTTGCAAATTGACAGAGTCAGTGGAGGTTTGTGTGGCTTTTAGCTCAAGAGCTTCAAGGATAGGCTTTCTAAACACTTCACTCTTTACAAGTTCTAACAGAGGCACAGATATTTTTAACTTCTGGACTTCTGCTTCAAAGCTAAAAGGGGAAGGTGACTTGTCAGGACCTCTTACCTCTTGAGCTGGAGCTTTAAGGATGACTGGATCAGCTGCCGGCCCTTTCTTTCCAGTATTCTATGACTCTGTTTGGACAACAGCTCTTTGGGCAGGATTCTCCTTGACATTGTTTGCTTTTGACCTCAGATTGTATCTTTGTTGTGCCTCAGTTTGTAGAACAGCCTCTCTGTCCCACCTTTGACTGTCTTGTTCCTGCAGCAAAGATTCTTTGTATGCAGCCAAAGTCAAAAAGGGAACACTACCTTTATCTTCTATACAATGAAATTCATCCTCATCTTCAATCTATTCCTCCTCCATGACTACATTCTGGAAAGGAGCTTTAACTTTCTGTTCTTCAATTGTTTCTTTACCCCTCTGAATTATTTGTAACTGTTCATTTGCTCTTTTGAATGGATTTGGATTTCTTGGAGCAAATGTGTTCTGCTGCCTTGTCTTTCCTGAATTCTGCTCAACCTTCAGCTTAGATATTTCTGCAGCCAATGACTCTATCATTCTAGTCATTTTATCTAATTTAGGCTCTGAAGATGAGGCAGAGGAAGAAGAAGCCTCACCTCTCTGCCTCCTTCTATCAGCATGACTTTTAAGCTTTTCTGCAGCCATAATATTAGATTCCACCTCTAGTGTTGCATCCTGCATGTCAGCTAGAGTGGCACATCTTCTTTCTCTCAACAACAGGCAGAAATCAAAGTCAAAAGCATTGGCATAAGTGAGTTTGGCAGAAGTGGGGGTAGGCTTTACCTCAGCTGGTATCTTACTATACATACGGTTAAATCTTTTATTAAAATCAGGCAAAGATTCCCCATTCTCCCTCTTTAGGTTTCCAAACTCTGTATGGTAGTAAAGCAGATCCTTTCTATCTCCCCATTGCTTCAAAAATGCATCATCCAATGCTTCAATGTCGGTTATGGACCTCTGGGGTAACTCTCTGAACCACTTCCTAGCCTCACCATCAAGGCTCTGAACAAAAACTCTCATCCACACATCATCTTCACTGATATCTAGGTTATCAGCATAACTATAAAAAGCTTCAAGGTGTTCTTCAGCTGTTACCCCCTCTGTACCAGTGAATTTAGGCATATATTTCTGATATTCTCCAGCAGGCATGGCATTCAAAGGAACAGGCAAAACTAACGGCCCATACCTAGCGGCTATGATTCTTTCCATCTTGGTGGGAGCTTGTTGGCCTGCCATGACTGGGATATGTGGGAGAATACTAGCAGATTCAACGGTGGGAAACAACGGAACAGATGACAAAGACACAAGGATATGATGGACTGTATGGGAGAATTTCTTTGGACTGAGATCCAAAGGGGAACTAACTGAACAAGGGGTTGTATTAATCTCTGAAGGAATTTCCTTACTAACAGTGTTGGACTCTAAATCTTCAAACAATATATCTTCAGCTATAACTTTATCTTTCAGAGATGCATGAGTTTTCTTAGGCTTACCTGATCCTAATGCCCCTTTCTGTGATGTTTTCTTTGGTTTAACAATCCTCTCAGGGTCAGGCACTAGAACAACTGGTGATTTCTGAGGATTTCTTCGAGAATGCCTCACAAATTGAGCCAGGACTATATTGTGGAGTTGCCAAAGGTTGGTCTTCCTCCAGTGGAGTCACCAGATAGATGATTATAACCAAAAATGTGTCTAGGCCTTTTCTATCATCAAAACTTAGAACTGTGTCGTTCTCCCAGTGAAGCTGAGCTTCAATCTCCTCTCCCCGGCAACAGCACCAATTAATGTTATCAAAATCTGGAAACTCTCCTAGGTTGTATCTCAGAGATGCTCAGGAACATTACAAACTCAACAAAAATGTTGGAAATGGGTGGATGAATGGAAGGAATGACGCATATTCAAGCCAGATAACCACTTCTCCTATGCTTAAATTCAGACATGGGTGAACACCCCCAGACTACAAGGCTTTAGACCACCAATCACTCACAGTTTAAGGAATAGGTGAAGATGGAGAATACTGACCACACCAGTAGATGCACAAGACCATGTGATGGTCGGCTGCAACTAGTAAAAAGGTCTGCAAATCTATTTCCTAATGCACAGACAGGATGATAGCTCTCTGGCACTAAAATAACAGAAACCTGCATAACACATTCAATGATACATACTAGATTCTAACACAGAGGTGGGATGACAGCCCCTCAAATGCTAAATATCAAGAGCACATGAAAAATGCATAACAGGCACAGCCTAGAACAAAGAAGAAGTGGAAAGTGAGCAATTAACAGCAAAAGAAGCTTGTATTAGCTGAAAATGAAGACCAGACGCTGCAAGTATCAAAGTAGTTACAGTCTCCAGAAGTTGAACCTTACATCAAAACAACAACCATCAACCCTGATTACACTTGTGTTCTGGGTATATATATAGAGTTTGTTTACAAAGATATTTTGTTGTTCTATGCATGGAGGGGTCATAATGGGCCACCAACCACATTAACTATCTAAAATGGGCCTCTGTTATGATTTGTTGCTTCAATGAATGAATTTGACATTCTCTGGTACTCTATTGTACTCCTCGAGGAGGTGGAATGCCGTATGGAAGAAGTTCCATAACTGGTAAATGTGTTTATCTGCTCGAGGCTATCCTTCTCGTCCTTCGGCCATACTGCTCTTGAATGCAGAGGTTGAGGATTAACTGCACAGAGTGCCAAATACTGGCCGCCTTCTTCCTTCAAATGCACGGGACAAGCCAAAGACACGAAAACTACATGGGGAATGAATGGAGGGCAGGGAATAAATGTTAGCCGTTGGATCACATGGATGGACGGCGGAGATTGATTTGCAGGAGCTACCGGGAGATACGGGAGTGGGACGATCACAGGCCGTTGGATCTCAGGTGGGAAGATCCAATGGTGATCGGGCGGAGGACATGCACGAGGGTTAGCGAGCGGGGAGGGCAGTTTTGGCAGTGAGCGGTATTCCCTGCACTGCTTTCGGAGGATGGCGGTAAAGGTACAACGGTCAGTGATCACAGTCATTGCGCGACACGTGGCGGATGTGACAGGGGGGAACCGCTTTCCCCGTGGGTTAACGAGTGGTTAGGTTATGGCAGCGGGAGGTGCGAATGCCGTTGGATCTTACGGCAGATGATAGAACGATGGAGGAAGTAAACGGGGGTTATCGGCCAGGGAAAGCTATGCAATATGGCAAAAAACACTATCGGCAGTGGAAGGTGGACTTGAAAATATATACATCATGCTTTTGAAACCCATCAGGTCTGGGTCTTATCGCATTGCGCACATATATGTGTAAAGGTTGTGCCCCTTGGTTTCCCCGATTGCGATATAGCAATGCGTTGTGGGCCATCGATCCGTGCACGCGATCGACGGTCCACATTGCATTGCTGATCGCAATCGCAATGCTCCTTCTATCCGCGCCGATTACTACTGCCTACCTGTGCCGATTGTGATCCGCCGATTAGATCTGGACCATTGATCAGCCAGATCGAATGACTGTCATGCATTGGACTGTTAAGCTTGAGATTTTGGTTTTTTCCTGGTTTTGGAGTGTTTTTGCCTCCTGATAGTGTATTGCCGACCTTCCAAGGGCTTTCCAGCTGCAACTATTTCAGTCAACGAATGACCCTTTTCCAAAAATTGGAGATTTCAATAGCATGAATGGATCCCTTGGCATGATTTTAAGCAGATCTGCAGACTTCAGGAGTGTTTTGGATCCATTTTTTATCCTTTTGTGCACCACCAAGCAGACCAAGCCTGTCTTTGACCATAGAGAATCCTCGTTTTATAGCAGAGCTAACAGTTCCAACGCCCTCCCATACTACCTCGGGTGAGACCTCAGTCCGCCCACCGCGGAATGTTGCCGAAAGGGTCAGTAGCTTCAGGATTTGTTTGGCTAAATCACTTTTGAACCTGGGTCAGGCCCTAACAAGCCAACAAATGGTTCTGTTGCCAGGACCGGGATTTGCCTAAGGGATGTCTGATGTCGTGCCACTGGAACTCAACAAAGAAGGAAATTGAAGAGTGGTTGGACAAGAAGATTCATGAGTTCGTGACACAGGAAAACAGAACTCCGCAGGTATCCAAGAAAAGGTGGCTGGATCGCTACGTATATACGGAAATCCACGAGATCTTCTTCACGTCCTTTCCTTTTGAACTGTATGAGTGGATCGTAAGGTTAGTCGATAGCCAGGGAAGGTGCAAGCTCGACCAACCGATAGTGTGGACTCTGGAATTAGTGCACAGACTAGAGGCATCAGAAGATAAGATTGTGCGAGCTGTGGACCATTGGTTTGACCGAATAATAGGGGGATTTATCACTGAGTTTGCGATAGACACGACCATGAGCTACAGCGAAGCAGAACGACGGTTTCTCAAGGGACCACAAGGTAAGTACATTAAATCTATGAATACCTGGATTAAGATGTTGTTATGTGAAAAGCGGGTTATGCGAATACATTAATGTTTGGAACGACATGGATCGGAAAGATCTACAAAGGTAGCGGGGAAGTAGGAAACAGTCCCTTAATTTCACCTTCGCGAGAGAGCGAGGAAGAGCTTGCTCGGGTCTCTCCGAGAAGTGTGGCCTGTTTGATAAGGCAGCACATTTCGCAGTTACCACCTCTGCCCACGCCACCACCCATTTCACCTCCTTCACCTCCATCTCCACCCACTCCACCTCCACCAACCCCGCAGTTCAGCATGGCGATCGCAATCAAGCTACCCGTATTCAGATGAGTAGGGAATGAGGATCCGGAACAATTCTAGTTTGTGGTAAGAGCAGTGTGGGAAGCACAAGGGGTCACGGATGATAACATTAAGAAGGCCACATTGGTGAGCACACTGCAGGATCGCGCATTGACATGGTATATCAAGCACTCCAATGACCACCCTAATGCAGGGATAGCAAAGATCCATAATGCGTTGAACAGAGAATTTAGCTGGCCAAAATCAGAGACATAGTCAATCACCAGATTTAAAGAGATCGTGATGCTTCCAGGCGAGACCCCTTGGGATCTGGATCAGCGGCTAAAGAGTATGATCCGTGAGGCTAATATGACGCTAATGGATACGCATCACCGCGCATGGTTTGTGGCGTCTTTGACACCACACCTGAGGACAACGCTATCACAACAGAAGCTTTTAACCCAGGCAGAAGCATTGGAAATGGCGATGAGGTTGCATGAAACACCGATAAAAGATCCGGGGTTGGGATTTCAACAAATCCACATGCAACTACAGAATCTCTACTTGGAAATACAGAGCTTGAAGTATGATAAGGCACTGCGGCCATAGGCATGCGAGGAAGTATGGTGCGTAAAATGCAAAGGCCAGGGCCATGACAAGGATCACTGTCCAGTATTCGCGAACTACTTGGCATGAGGGGGACTAATGCCGTTGAGACCAGAGGCACAGGTAGGGCTGAGTGAGACAACTGCGCTATGGTGCGCGATCTGTCAGATAGGAGGAAACCACATGACGGATAATTATCATTTGTTGCAGAAGTATACACAGACTCCCAAGCAGTTATTTTGTAATTTCTGTAGGTCAGTGGGCCACGACGAGTATACTTGTCGCAGTTATGAGTTAATGATGGATCGGACCCCAGCCTATAGGATGCAGACAAAAACGTGAGCCCTCAACCCAGCTGCAGGGATGGCGCGCGCTGGATTTCAGGGGCGAGGCCGAGGACGAGGAGGAATGGGGCCAAGAAAGGGCCGCGGACAGTTAATTTGTTACAATTGTGGAGGACCAAGGCACTACGCCCGCGATTGTAGCAACCCGACAAGAATATCCTGTTCATATTGTGCTCAGTTTGATAATGAAATGATAGATTGTCCTACGTTGATCTCACATATGTGCGAGAAAGAGGTACTCCAGCCTCCACTGATGCAGAATATCCAAATGATGAGGTCTGAACCGCGCGAAGAAGACCCAAATGTGAACATGATGCTCAGAAGCAGTGCGACCACAGGGGAGGATAAGGGGAAGCAGCCTAAGGAAGATACATGGGTTCGCAAGGCTCCTACAAAGGAACCTGAGTTTGATTTATAACGTGCAAAGGAAACGTTCATGGAAGCTGAGAAGAGCTTCGCGGAGGCCTCTACTTTAGGTAGTAAGGATCAACCAGAGCCAGGGATGGATCCTTCTATGCTTACTACATTTTTGGAGACATGCATGAAACTGTTGTGCGAAAATAAGGCAGTTAAGGGACTACAGGAGTTGATCACCAGGTGCACGGGGTCAACGGCACTGCGTCTAGTCCGGAAATTGGGGAAGCATACATTGTGCATCGAGAGGGAAATGAGATTGACGGCGCAGATTGACGAGTATGAAATGGAACAGATAATCATAGACCTGGGTTCAGACGCAAATGTATTACCGAAGTAGACATGGGAACGCATGGGTAGGTCCACGTTACAGTGGTACCCTATTCAATTACGAATGGCGAACCAATAGAAGATTTTTCCCATGGGGAGGTTGCAAGGGGTAATAGTTGATATCGAAGGCGCGAGCACACAAACGAACTTTGAAGTAATAGAGATTGTCGATGATAACAATCCTTATCCCGCGTTGCTAGGAATAGACTGGGCCACTGATATGAATGGAGTCATTAACCTGAAGAAGTGGAAGATGATATTCGAGAAAAAGTCCCTACACGTAGTAGTTCTGTTAGACCCAGCTGAGGGAGTGCATTACACTGAACCAGTGCGCGACGATGAGCTAGATTGTATTTACTAGATAACGGCATGAGACCAGGATCAGGTGAACCTGACTGCAAATAGGAGAATCTCATGGGAGAGCAACAATTCCTATACGTCGAGTTCAGACGAAGAAGTAGAACGCTGGCAAAACCAGTTGCACGAAGTGACAAAGCTAAATTACAACATGATGATTAGATCACTGCATCGCATGACGACAGAGGCAAGGGAACTACCAACCTATGATGGGGTGACGACGGTGGATGACTTCTTGGAAAATTTTGAAAGCAAAATACCGAAACAGCAGCGGTACGGTGCACTGGAATGGGCGTTGCACACAACACCCGCACGATGGTGGAGTACACATCAAAAGACCATTATAAACTAGCGCGAATGTAAGAGGTGGATGCGCTTACGGTTTGGAAACCCCCAGCAGCGAATGAGAGCCAGGCAGCCAGGACGAATCAGCTTATGCACCCACCAGTGTCGATGGGTGCAGACAAGTGTTGTGCAAGCACGCCCCAGACTAACGATTGAAAATCAAAACCAGACACGGCAGCAGGAAAAGCGATGTGCACCACAAATATTCCACGTCGGAGCATTCAAAAAGATATGCGGAATCATGAACATAGTTTACCAGGCGAGACGAACTGACTAGGACCTGCACGTACCAGCGGTTTGATGGGCCTACAGGGCCATAAGCGAAAACTGGAGCGTGGAAGTGATCCCAACACTGACAAGAAGAGATGAAACCATAAGAGCAGAGAAGAATCCCCCTAAAACAGCTCCCACAGTTGGGACAGTACGCGAGGACCCAGGTAAAGGAATTATGCAGTTATAGGAAGCCATTCGGCGAGGGAACTTGAAACTTCGCGAACTCGAAGACGATTGGCTACGGCTAAGAAAGAACAACATGATGTTCGACAAAGAAATCAGCACACTAGAAACCAAAGTCCCCCAAGCATGTTGCGCCAAGAAACTAAGCACGATGGGGCAAGGTATAGCTAGCCATACTACTGCATTAGAAGAATCTGTGACCCTGCTACCATGGCTACAACCGCACCTTACTAGACAAAGTAAACAGGGGAGCGCACCATACAAGGAAGAATGCGATGCACTGAAATATGCGAGGGAAATTGAGGGATGCCCGCGGACCGGGCTAGCAGGTAAATTGAAGCCTCGCATCGGTGGTGCGACCACCTGACTATCTGTAGGAAGCACAATCTCAGCGCTCCAAGCAGTTGAAAGAGAGCACAAGACTTTAAAAGAGTCTATATGGGAGCTGCATGACAAGGAGGTTGTGTGCAGGATCAGTATGTCACAGGGGTCACGGCCACACATAGGCGGTTGCGCTGCTGCGCAGGTAGGCTAGGAGGTGACCGTTGATGTCACTATTCATGACAAGAGGTCCACTTTAAGGCAAAAAGGAGCAGGCGGCGGGCAATTAAGACACGAATTAAGACCTAGATTTGGGACGATTTGCCTCCAAGAAAGCATTAATGATGCAGAAGTGGGGGGGAAGGTCGAATTCAAACTCAAAAGACGCTATAAAACCCCCAGGGCTAGCTCCAAGGCAACACTTGGTTGTTTGAGAATTAAGCAAGTACAAAGCATTGAGCGCCACGTACTCTTACCATCCTCAAGTGTAGACACAATGATAGCTGTTAGAATAAGAGTGCAATTCGCCGAAGTTACCGCAGAGCTGCGTATGACCCATGAGGAGCCTGGAGAGGCAGAAGCTATGCTAGAAGTTCCAAAATCACCACGCACGCCGCAGCCACAGAAATATAAGCAAACAATGGGGCCCGTCCGTGTATCCCCAAGAAACCCACGGTTTGGAAAATTGTCAATGGGGGAGAAGGGAAAAGTCGTCACCATTGAAACAGAGGAGGAGGAGGAAGACTTGTAGGCCCTGATCGCCCAAATTGAGGCGCAAGGTGATGAGGCAGAGGATGCCTCCCAAAGCATTCCGCAACAAAGTTACCTCCCTACATCCCCCCTGTGGAAGGGGAAAGCCAAGGTACCAAAGGACCTGGAGGCCACGAAGAGTGCACTCCAAACCCCGCTCCTCCCTGATGATATAAGGTTTGAAGGTCCGCCATTGGGACAAATACCTATTATGAAGTTCAAATATTGGGACCTCGCAGATAGTGAGAAGTTCCCATAGTTGGCCGCAAAGAAGTTAATAAAGCAGAAATGGTTGCACGGCGTGGAGAAGGTTGGGTTACTCTATCTGCGATGGATACCCCACTACCATCGCGCGCCCATCACCATTTTGTCATCAGGCAGCTGTTGTGCCTGGCACATGATGGGTATCTCTGGTTGGAGGAACCTATTCCAATCTCGGCCAATTTGATTCATCGAATTTCTCGACTGCCAGTCAAAGGAAATGACCCCGTGGCCATAGCAGGAAAAAGCAGTGACTTGGCCCTCGCAGAAGCTATGAAGACCAAGTATAAACTATAAAAGAGAAATCGGGGGTACGTAATAGCAAGTATTAAAGAGCAAGGGGTGCACCTAGCCACCCAGTTGTTGGCCGACAAGCTAATGAGAAAATGTCGCATCGACGAAGTACGAACGTCTGTGATTGCATTGGTAAAGAAATGCAGAGAGGGGGTCAGTTCAACTGGGCGCAGTTCCTATGTGACGAATTCTTGACGACCTGCAGGGAGGCCCAAGAGCAAGTTAAGACCTTCCACTATGCGTGGTTGCTCTTATCCATCTTATTGGTTGCAGGGGAGCTGTCGACGGACAGCCAATTTCCCACTACTAAGGGTGACCTGCCCGAAGCCACGAGGTACACCTCACTCTGGGCTACAAGAGACGTGAACAGGATTCACGAGATAAAGGTGTTCTGGGTGTTCGTGGATGCGAGCCTCCGAACATGGCTCAACTGTAGGCCGTGCTTGTCCCCTACAATTCATAACAGCTTGCAAAGTGCGGCAGAATTCATGGCGGATATGCATAAATTGTATATCAGGGCGCGCAAAGATCCAACACGAAAATGGGTGAAGCTTCCGTTCATTGCAATGGATGATGCGATCTTCGTCGTGATGGAGTCATGGCCTCCAGAGTGGCACGCCCCGGACTTGGCGGAAATGGAGAAGATCGCAGCTCAGCGACGAAAGGAGGACACCAAGCTGTGCCTCGCGTAACTGGCTGAGAGGAAGCGCTAGGAATAGGAAGCAGCTACACGGCAGAAGGTGGCCGATGCAGCAGCAGCAGCACAGATGGTAGAGACCACAGCCGCGCCAACCCGAGAGACCGAGGAAGGTCAAGAGATGTCCTCGGGGCAGCAAACCGGGGAAGTGGACAAGGAGGAGGACCGCGCAGACCCCAGTACAACATCAACACAACTCAAGCGGCCGCGCGACTCAGAGAAAACCGTCCCCAGTGTAGAAATTTTGAATAATATGACACATATTCAACAGAGATTATCCTGATCATACAATTTAAGCGGAACATGTATAATACATAATCTCCTCTACGTTGGTCATCAAATTACAGAAGCAGAAACATCCACAGGCACACATAGAAGCATCAATCAAACTCATAAACATAGTATGTATCCCGGGGAAAGCATCTCGCTAAAAACCCCACACTATCTGTATATTATATTGATTGAATCATGTAACAATACAAAGCATAATACTTCTCACAAGTATCTCCACCTGTTACACACAATACAGCTCAGATTTGATCTCCAAATCTCTCCCGCTGCTTGCCTGCCTCCACTGCTCAAACCTGCTCGAGAACTGATGAGAATTGCTTCCCAAACTCGATTTTACACTGCAAAATAGTCACCCACACTATGTTGGACGTGAGCAACAGCTATAATATCATGAAGATACGTGAGCAAACTCATTGGCATACTCAATCCTTTGATTGTGCAAATCATCATGCACAGCTATAGTCACAACTGATAGCAATCTGATCCTCTAACACCTGTCCCTGCTGAACTGAACATGCACTGACATGCAACTGAGTTAACTGATGTATTCTATAGTTGCATTATGAGTTAATAACTTGTGAATTAATTAATAACTAATTCACCCAACTCATCTTTAGTCTATTGATCAGTTAGACTAAATACAACCAGTTTAACAAAGCTAAACTGAACACAACTCCATCAACTGTACCTCCAGTCCACTAAACTCAACTCACTTGAGTTCTAACTCAAGTCATGCATGCAACAACTCCACTGACTCATAAGAAAAACGAATTTCCTTCTGACAGCTGCATGTGCCACTTCCGTAGCTCAAACTGAAGTGCTCCAAGAGAATAAGATTAAGTTTATAGTCCAAATATTATTGTGAGATAATAATATTTGACTTTTCTATTTTTGACTTTGATCACTCACACTGTGATCACTCACACTGTAATCACTCACACTGTGATCACTCACACTTTCATCAAAAATAGAAGTCCATCTATTTTTCCCAACTTGATCAATCATCCATAGACATGATCCATATGTCTAAAAATAGACATAGTCTAAAAATAGACTTGCGCCAAAAATAGCCTGCGGGCCCACTTAGTGAAGGCGACTCTTTTCACTAAGCTCCATCATCTTGTTGCACTCTCAACAAGCATTTCTTGTTGCACACTTTTCAACACCCAGGAAGAAAGGGAAAGCCACAAAGACATCCGAAAACCCAATCATGCTCACAGAAGGTGATCTATTGGATATTAGCAAAACGATTCGGGAAGTCGCGAAGAGCACACTCTAGGGATTACGGATGGAGCAGAACATTGTGTTAGGGGTGCTAAGCATGCAGCTACAAGGTTTACAGGTACAACACCCCCAAACAGGCACAATGGGTTAGTATGTCACAGCAGGAACCGTTGAGGCCGAACAGTCGTTGCACGCCCGTATGGGTAACACTTTCATCTTGCCTGAAGGTGGGTTAGCAGCAACAAGCAAGGATGACTGAGCTGTGATGAGTAGCATGAAAGGTATCAGCTTGAACTTGGCCGTCCTGCCACGCAAAATACTGTACCAACTGCAAGATGGGGTCATCACTGAACTCCACGCCCGAGAAGGCCGAGCGATCCAGGTCCTAAATGAGCAAAAAATCAACATGGACCAGCTCAGCATCCAGAGGGATGCGTTGGTTGCACAGGCTAGCGGATTGGAGCAAGCCATAGAGGATGCATGCAGGAGCGTTCCAGATTTGGCCATGCTGACAAAACTACCAGCAGTAGAGTGGGTCCATAGATTGGCGGCCGAAGTCTGCGAGGCCCGGGAGGAAACGACAAAGGTTCAGTTGGAGCTGAACCTACAAATCGCCGAGCTGCAATTAAAGGCGCAACCCTCCACACCCCCAGAAGTCAGAGAGCAGCGCGCCCACGCTATCCAGATGGGGTTGGAACAAATTGGCCAGGTGACACAGGGGTGCACCGGGATGTTGGAGCAAGCACTCACCATACTTACACATCTGCAGGAAGACCCGAACCTATAATGCTTAGAGACAAAGGTGCGCGAGTTGCAGCAGGAGTACGATAGTGTCTGGGGCACCGTGTAGATGGTTTCCCTTACTCAACGACTCGCCAGACTACAGTAGGCAAGGGCACTGAAGGACCAATTAGACATCACGCACCAAAAGGAAGCCCTGTTTAAAGCACGCATCCAGCCATGGATCGATGAAGCATTCACAATCACAGCTACCATTGAAGGGAAGCTGGCACAAATGCAGGAATTGTACATGGTTGGACAAGAATGTGACCTGGCACACAAAAGTTCAGAGATACGCGCGTAACAAGTACAACAAGCGGCAGAATAGTGTGTTGCAGACACCCAAGCTGCGCAAGACGTGCTGCATGGACTTCGCGAAAAAATCGTTGCACCAGCAGAGTGACTCAGGACGAGTCACAATGATTGTGTTGGGGGCCTGTTGGGTAGCGGATCCCCCCCATAACATGTTTTTGGGGCTTGAAGCCCGAATTTTGGTCAAGTATAATGTAAAGACCCCGTGAAATGCGGACGCGAAGCGCCAAGTAAATGGTCAAGTCAAAGGGTTGTCCGCCCTTGAAAATATAAATTAATATATTGTAAGGTCAGCCTACCCATGGTCCGCGAACCATGGGATTATATAAATAGAGCGCGGCTCTAAGATGTAAGAGATATGTTTTTCTTGGATGATGAATTAGCTCTGAGTCTTTAAGTCCGAGTCTTGGGTTGTAGTAGTAGGAAGAGGCTCTGCAACTGAGTGCACAGAGGCCTGGTAGAGTCCGCAGTTGTGTGCGCAGACCCCTGCAGCTGAGTGCGCAGGGCGGAGTTGGGATTGTACTTGGACAAAGAATTAATAAAAGATAAGTTGATTCTGAAATATTGTGTATCTATGCTTCTGTTACATTTATGCATCTCTTTACAGTTTTATGATTGCGCGCACTTGTTATGAACGTTAAATGATTAATGAGAACATTGGGCCCACACAATTAAGTTAAGATCTATAATAATAGCAAAGTAAGGATAAAGGATCTAGACAGCACCTCTTCGCTCTCTTTACAGAGCTGCGCGGAAACAGTCGCACAAGTTGCGAAGGATAGACGGCTACACGAAGTAGTACAAGCGTGCAGGGTTGGGTTCGTGAACTTCCTAGACTTCATCAAGACATCCCTAGGGTGTAGAAACCTAGTTCCAGCACCCTCCCATACTATCTCGGGTGAGACCTTAGTCCGCGCACCGTAGACTATTGCCGAAAGGGCCTGTAGCTTTGGGATTTGTTTGGCTAAATCACTTCTGAACTTGGGTCAAGCCCCAAAAGCTTCTAGGCCTATAGTTTGTATAACTACTTTTCTCAAGTATCACTTTGTTTTACATGAAAATTATGTTCAGAAAAATCCATACTTTCAAGATGTATATTCAAGCTTGAGTCAAAGGAATCGAGTGGAGGAATTTGTTTACCATTTGCATCATAATGTATTATATCATTTTTGTAAGAAGGATGTTGCTACTGATAGTAACATGGACAACGCCAAAGAGTTCGTTGAATGACTCCAAATGGTACATCAAACAGTGAAAGAATAACTTGAAAAGGTTAAAGGCAAGTACACAGAAAGGCACGATAAGAATTGTGGAGATCACAAGTTCCAATTCAGTGATCAATGGATCGATGTTGGAAAGGTGAGGGAACTATACCCTCACCTACTAAATAATTGAAAGTGATCCTTTTGGGGTCCAAAAGGTTTCCAGTGGGGAGGAGTGATCAAGTGCTCAAATTTATGCTCAAAAATCAAGTGTCAGAATTTTGTTAAACTTAGCTTCAGATCAAAGAGCTTGTCATTCTGAATCCAAATTAGAGCAAGTCAAAGTTTAGGTTTGACCTACTCACATGGGAGGATTGGATGATGTGGCAAGGCCCTTCAACGAATGAGGCGACGCCAAGTGGCCCCTACATATTGCAAATCATAAGTCGCAGGCGGATCACGTTAAAGAATCGGTCCCCGAGCAGGGAAGGGTTGCAATGCGATAAATCGCAATCGCACTTCGCAAAAGATAGGCAGAAAGGTGTTAAAGAATCGGCCCCGGCAGGTACTGGGTTGCGATGTGATCACACATCGCATATCACACGGCACTATAAAATCGGCCTTGGCAGGTTCGGGTTGCGATTCGATATCGCAATCGCCAATCGCAATAGGGTAGAGTCACGCATACCTTAAGACCATAGGAACTCTATCGATTGCGATATCCTAGATGCGATAAAGTTATGAGCCGCAGTTTAATTTCCCGTCGGGTCCGCTGATATCGCAATCGCACATCCCCTGCTTTTTTCACAGACCGTAAGCCCGATGGACCTCGCTGATTGCGATTTGTGATAAGACTTGGCCAAATAATATGGTCCGCCGCACGGCGAAATTTTCGCCCAGTTAGCGCGTTTTTGGGGCTATTTTGTAGAATCATGTCGGTAATGGGGCAATTTGTGGAGCGAATAGTGGGAAATCTAGGAGAAGCCATAACTTCTTCAGTTTTCCACCAAATTGGTTTCAAAAGAGGCTAGATAGCCATTTTTTAGTATTCTGGACTAATTGGAGTAGTTTTCAAAAGCATTTGAGCATTGTAAACATAGATTTTTACACTTTTGAGCATAATAGAGAGGCCAAAGCCATTGGAAGCTGGACCAAGGAGACGTAGCCCATGAGGGGTGAACTCCTTTATCATGTGCTTGTTGTAATGTGTATTTTGATGATGTTCTGTACATGTTTATGCTGTTGTTCAATTTCTGATTTATGTTAAATTACTCATAAAATTTAACATAAATACTCTTCATTTTATTTGCAAAAAATTGATGAATCCTTAAGCACAATGAAAGCATTTTGCTTATAATCTGAGGAAGATCTTAACACTACAAACTAATATTCTAAATCAAACCAATGCCCCATTTCACACTCCACATCCCAAATCAACTAATAAAAATATCTAACGTCTACCTCTATTTCCAATTATCTGTCTTTCATTTCAGTTCAATTAATTCTAAGAAAAGAATAATTTTCCAGGTGTGTAGAATCTCTGAGTGCGCAAAGAACACTACCAGCAATGTGACATACAAAAGATTATCGCAATTTAGAAAATTTAAACTCGGTCATGAGAAACTGCCTTAATCTAAGGGTATTGATTTTTCACATTGAAATCGGTGGCTAACACCGTCAAGGTTAACACAACCACCCTCCTCCGACGTCGTGCGCTTAATCATGAAAAGTTCCAAACATTAGAAGCTTTATTAACAATGACATGCGAAAATATTCCCTACCGAGTGAATCAGTCACTATGAATTTATATTGCAATATAGGTTTCTTAGCAAAGATGAATTAGACTAAAAGAATGGTATCACGCCCTTGTCCTTTTGGAGTTATTGTAGAATTTCCCACTGTAGATCACCTGATAATGCAATATACTAAAGCAAAATACTTGATCTAATTCTACAAACAAACTTGTGGAAGCTTAATCAATTTTTGAGCAAGATCAATTAGAACACATATAACAAAGAATGAGAAATCAATCAAACATGAACACAGAAGAATACTCTGGGGAAAGCCTCAGCTAAAAGCCCTGATATTTGTATTATCATACAAGTGGAAATATCTCTGGATTACATAAAGCTTTAGCTCACAAGATATCCAACTCTCAGTAAAATCCCTCAATGATGCTCATAGACTGAATAGACACAACATATGCCTTCCTCCAGTCCTCCAAGCCTCCTATTTCCTTGCGCAGTTTCTCCTAGGTCCTCTAGTTGCCACCTGTGTGAATTCACCTCTCACACAACTCACCAAACTCAGAAGTAACTGCGCAATCTCCAAGGAATGAATTCCTTCTGCATGCAAGAGATATCCTCAATGGAATATTCTTGCAACTGATAGTACACTGTTCCATCATCTGATCTCAACTAGGTCTCTGATTGAACTAACATGCATGAATTATTTATGAGAGAATATTCAATTATCTGAAGTACAGTAGTTACATGCATGCATGCATTAACTAACTGAACTCACAATCAGTTCCACAAACTATTGGAACTAATCTAACTAGACTTAACTCAGTTAACTGAGCTAACTAATTACAACTCAAAGTACAACTCATCCTGATCACTTTAATTAAGGGATAACTTCCTCAATCAAAGGGAAAATTGTTGCATGTCTTCACAGATTTCATGTTTGATTTTCTCCAACTAATTAACTCAAGATGAATTAATTAATTATTTTTCAAACAGCTGCTAAAATCAAATTCAAATTTTAATTCTCAATTTTAGTTCAGGGACTAACTAAAATTGGAATTTATCCTGAAATGCTATTTATAGCAATGCTATTTTTAGCACTTCTATATTTAGCATTTCTTGTTGCTATTTCAATAGTTATAAAACCGAACACACGAGAAGATATGGAACAACGTAATATATTTTCATTAATGGTCAATGTTGTTTTCTAGAAGTGAAATGTATAAATACTATTACAATTAAAGATGTACATACATTTTATGTTTTGAAGTAATTATGTTATCTACATGTACCCATTTTTTCCATTCAAAAATGCTATATTAATTTATAACATTAAGAGCATGTGTTTCCTCGTAAGAGGTCACAAGTTCAAAACGAGAGGGGAGTAGAGTATGTATGTCTTCGTAGACTTAGCAGTGAAATCATTGCGGAAAGGTGGGTCCCTCCCACAAACAAGGGGGTCTCATACACCAATTTGGTATCTGGCTTGACCATGACCTTAAAATTAGATAATAATAACAATAATAACATTATTAATTAGAAAAAACGCGCGCGCTCTGTAATGCGTTCTGCTAGGTCTGCGTCCAGCTGCCGCCGCCATGGCTGCTCCAGGGGGTGCGGAGCCCTCTCCCACCCCTCCGATTTCGCCAGCAGAAGCCTTCAGGAAGATACTTTCGCAGAGAGGAAAAAAACGAATGCAGCCTGAAGCCCCGAAGTTTATCAAAAAACTAGAAGAAATCCCAGAAATTGCTCTGCCAGAAGACCAAACAATCAAAATCGCCCTTGCCCTGGCTGACAGAGGTTTAGTAGGGCAGTTTATGGGTCGATGGCCAACAACAAAATCGACTGATGAATGGGTGCAAAGAAACTGGAGACCCCTGCTTCCAAACAATGTGATCAGCTACGCGGTTGGAAGGGGCTATTTCATCTTTGAATTCACTACCAAGGAAGACCGAGATCTGGTGTTCAGAAATGGCCCATATTTCATGGGAAACCAAGGTCTCTTTCTGAATAAATGGACACCCGACTTTGACCCCTCAGTCGATGTCCCAAAGGAGGTCCCTGTTTGGGTTCGGCTCCCCAATCTGCCAATACACTGTTGGAGCTATCAAGCACTGCAAAAGATAGGAAATGGACTGGGAAGATTCATCGACAAAGCTGATAACAAGGGCCAATACACCTGCGCCAGAATATGCGTGGAAGTTGATCTAGAAGCTGGACTACCGGAAGCTATCAAGCTGTCAGTGGGAGATTGGCACCACTACCAGAAGCTGGACTACGAGCAACTTCCATTTAAATGCAGGATCTGCCATGAACACGGCCATTTTCAACGAAACTGCCCTAAAGCACCATCAGGGGACAAAGAGGAAGAAGAAGGATGGAAGGAAATAAAAAAGGGAAAGGTAGTCTCAAAGCCAAACGAGAAGAAGCAGACAGGACCAAAGGGAAATCCCCAGCCCAACGACAAAACCAAACCAGTCTCAAACGAAGGCCCACCCACAGCTGAAAAGGGGGAGGCCTCAGAGAAACATGAAGAAACTGAAGGTCAGCCGAAGAAAAGGAAAGATTCCGAAGAAGAATCAAATGCCCAACTAGCCAAGGCAGATCAAGGGGGAAAAGCAGGCAATGACGAGCACATTAGTCTTGCCTCTGACTCAGGAGAAGAATCAGAAGAAAGAGAATCCGAATCAGACAGTTCACAAATCTCCCCTATCAAATCAACCAGGGGCCGAAAATCCAAGAAGAAACAAAGAGAGGAGAAAACCTACATGGATGTTCTCCAAGGTTCCCAGAAAACCCTCAAGGGAATGATGAATACCAGATCCGGGCGCAAGAATAACAAGGCTCCAAAAGGAGCCACTCCCCCCCACTCCAGTAAATAATGAAATACGTCTCCTGGAATTGCAGAGGATTAGGTAGCAGGCTGAAAGAAGAGGCCCTGAAAGACATTGTAAGGTTGCATATGCCTGAAATCTTTCTCATCCAGGAGACAAAGATGGAGGACACTCTTCTCCTCCAAACCAGCAAAACATTATGGCGCAAAGGCCCTGGTAGAGCTGTCAGTGCTAGAGGTGCCTCTGGTGGGATCGCCTCCTTCTGGGACAGCTCCAAATACGACTTGATTCAAGAAGAAAGTTGCCAGCACTGGATTTTCACTCAGCTCCTTCACAAAGACTCTGGTCAACAAGTAAGTTTATTTAACCTTTATGCTCCAGTCTTGCCATCGGAGAAAAAAATTTGCTGGGACTCGCTCCAGTCCTTTCTTGTTTTGCACAATCCAGAAAATATCATTATTGCAGGGGATCTGAACGTTACTCTAGCTGCTGAAGAGAAAAAAGGTGGTTCACCTGTAAGGGACCCTGCCAGAGAATGGGTAGAAGACATCATGATCGGCTGGGATTTGGAGGACATCAAACCTTCAGCTGGGAAATACACTTGGTCTAATAAAAGATTAGGCCCCAGCCATATAGCTGCTCGCTTGGACAGATTCCTTGTCCAAACCTCCTTCCTCACTAGCGGACTAATGACCTCATCCAAAATTCTGCCCAACTGCACCTCTGATCACAAACCCATAAGTCTCGAGCTCTCCATGGATGGTTTTCTTGGACCCATTCCATTTAGATTTAGCCCATTATGGATTCAGCAAGAGGGGTTCAATGAGGTGGTTGCTGAAGTCTGGAACCGGAAAATTCAGGGATCCCCTTTCTTCGTGTGGGAAGAAAAGTTGCGGGCTCTTAAGAGAAGGCTCAAGGAGTGGGCTAAAGCTTTGAAAACACCTGCTGCCAAGAGAAAAGAGTCTATAGAAAATCTTGCTGCCCTCCAATCTTCAATGGAGAATTCAGTTATTACCCAAAGTCTGCTCCAAAAAGAAGTTGAGTTACAAAAAGCCCTTCATAAAGCCAGTAGGGACGAAGAAGAGTATTGGAGACAAAAATCTAGAAATTTATGGTTACAAGCCGGCGACAAAAATACTAGTTTCTTCCACAAGCATGCCGAAGCTCGAAAGCAATACAAAAATGTTTCAGAAATCCGATTCCAAGATACAGTGGTTAATGATTTTGAAGGCAACAAGAGAGCAGCATTCTCCTTTTTTAAAGATCTCTATTCAGCTCCTAATGACCAGCCTATAGATCCCCAAGCACATCCGTATAATCTAATCCCCTTCTGTGTGCATGACCCTGTCAATAATATGCTGACTGCCCCGATTAGCATAGACGAGCTCAAGAAAGCCTTGGATTGCATGGAACCGGATAAAGAGCCAGGGCCTGATGGGTTCACTGCTAGGTTCTTTCAGTCTTGCTGGTCAATTATCAACAAAGACCTTCTGAGAATGGTAAGGAAGTCCCAATTATGCGCTAAGATAGGAGGCAGCACCAATTCAGCCTTCCTGGAATTGCTTCCGAAAGAGAAAGGAGCTTCAGATTTCAGTAGATTTCGCCCCATCTCGTTGTGCAATACTAGCTATAAACTGATTACCAAAATAATATCCATCCGCCTCAAGAATATTTTACCGGACATCATACCGGAGAACCAAGGAGGCTTCATCAAAGGGAGAAAGATACTGGATAATATTGTGCTGGTTCAAGAGGCAGTTCATTCAAGTGGCCAGAGAAAAGAGAAAGGAATGGTAATAAAACTCGATTTGGCTAATGCCTTTGATAGGGTGAGGCATGACTTCCTGTTTGTTGTTATGACAAAAATGGGCTTCTCAACAAAATTCACAAATTGGGTGAAAGCCTGCATTGCCTCTCCTTGGATTGCCCCGCTGGTAAATGGAAGATCAACTGAATTTTTTACAGCTTCCAGGGGATTAAGACAAGGATGTCCGCTGTCCCCTCTTCTCTATGCTATACAAGCCTCAGTGCTGAGTTTCCAGCTCGACTACTGTCAGCAAATCCAAATTCTGCCAGGTCTCAGAATGGTGCAAAATGTCAAAGAAATAAACCATGCTCAATTTGCCGACGATACTCTGCTTCTAGGTGGAGCGAGCATTAATTCGGCCAGTTCTTTCAAAAAGGAACTGGACATCTATAAGGAAGCATCCGGCAGCAAGATTAACTATTCAAAAAGCACAATCTATGGCTGGAATTGCTCAGCTAAAAATCTTGCTGACATAGCTAGGCTACTTGAAATGAAAATCTGTCAGGACTGGGAATCATTCAAATATCTTGGGATCCCAATTTTCAGATCCATCCCCAAAGTTTCCCATTGGATGCCCCTTTTGGACAAGCTTAAACTCAGAATTCATGCCTGGGGAGCCTCCTGGCTGAACACTGCTGGGAAAATTATCCTTATAAAATCTGTCTTAACAAGCATGCCTCTGTTTCAGCACTCCATTCTCCTTGCTCCCAAAACCTTTCTCAGTAAAATGGATGGTATGCTGAGGAGATTCCTGTGGGAAGGGGGGAAAAACAATGAAAGAAGGCTTCATTTAGTAAATTGGGATACCATTAAGAGACCATTCATAGAAGGAGGTCTGCAAATGAGAGACTTGGCTGCCCAAAATCTCGCTCTTGGCTCAAAAATTTTGTGGAATATTGTGGCAGGGAAAATAAGCTGGAGCAAGAAAGTGTTGTGGAAGAAATACTTTCAAGGTCAACGTTTGAGATGTTTGGATCTTCCTCCAAAAAACTCCAAAGGTTCCCCAATATCCAAGCTTTGTATCGCGGCTCTGGACAACTTCAGCCCCAACCTCTACTGGATCCCAGGTAATGGGAAAAAAATAAGAATTTGGAATGATCAGATTCTTGGAGACCAGCCACTACATCATATAAAAGGCCTGGCAAATATTAAACTATGGCTGCATTCCAACAACAAGGAAACACTTTGGGACATATCCAACTGGACGGAGGATGCTGACAGAAGATGGGACAGCTGGAATCTTGGAGAGGTACCACACCATTTGCAATCTGAAGCTTCTTTACTGTTAGACAATCTGCAAGGAAAATCCCCATTGTCAGCAACAGCCAAGGACAAAAGAGGGTGGGGCTCCCATACTGGTTCCTTCTCGGTTGCTGAAGGATACAAAAGTTTAATTGCTGTCCCGAATGTTCCTCCAGACCCAACGCAATGGAAATTCATATGGAGCTTTCCTTCTCTCCCAAAAATAGACTTCTTCTGCTGGACGCTTGCTCATAACAGTATTCTCACAGGAGACAACCTGAGAAAACGGGGAATGGAAGGGCCTTCCAGATGCCCATTATGTATTTCAGAGGAAGAAACAGCTGATCACCTGTTGCTGTTGTGCCCCTTTGCCAAGGCAGTCTGGAAAGGGGTTCTGAGTTCAAGGGCGGACAAGATTGAGCTACCAAGAAATGTGCCATCCCTGCTCCACGAGTGGGCCAAGCTATCTTCACACTGCACCAATAAAAAAAACCTTCTTAAGACTGCTTGGATGTGGACCCCTAAATACATCTACTGGAAGTTATGGCTGGAAAGGAATAACAGAATCTTCAGAGGAGAAATATGCACTTCAAACAACGTTGTATCCAAAACTAAAGCTTTATTGGGAGAGACTTTGGAAGCTAAGCCAGCCTTAAGGAATGAAGCAAAGCTGGACAATGAGGAGGAGCTGTGGCTGAAAGATATCGCTCCGAATAATCAACCCATCCCTACTACTCCAACCACTTGCCATGCTAAGTGGGAAATTCGCCTGGAAGAACAGGAATTTCTAAAGTGGAGATCGGCACTAGATGACCATTGTCTATTCTTCGACGGGGCCTCTAAAGGCAATCCAGGAGCTGCGGGTGGAGGTGGAGTTCTGCTGAATCCCGATGGTTCTACTTTACTCAAGTATCATTGGGGTCTGGGAATCGAATCAAATAATAGAGCTGAGGCTCTAGCTTTGTGGCAGGGGCTGACTCTGGCTCTAAAACGGAATATTCAAACACTGACGGTCTTCGGAGACTCTCGGCTCATCATTCAAGCAATGAACTCTCCCTCGAATCCGTTGCAGATCCACTTAGGCCGAATTCTCAAGAAAATAAGACCCATGCTGGCTAAGTTTCGGAAAATCTCCTTCTTCCACATTATGAGGCAGCTAAATTCTCAAGCTGATTCGGAAGCCAATCTTGGCTCAGCCAGAAGCCAAAGAACCCTATCAGTCAACTTGGAGGAATCTCTCTGCATCATCCCATAATTGGATTAACCAGGAATTCTGTTATTTATGATGTTTTGGGGATCAGCTACTGAACCAGCTATCTCGGAAACCATTCAGGCTCCTTTAGGCTTTCGCTGTTCTAGTTACAGGAATCAGTTACACCAAGCTCCAAGGACAGGCAACTAAGAAATGTTAGATGCATTGGATTCTCTGTTTCTGGCTGCCCTATACACTCTGTGCCAAGCAGGATCCAGCTTGAGCGCTGTGTGTTTGATTGGATGATTGCTCTGTACAGGTGTGTTTAAGGTAGAAATAAAAGAGTTTTCACTGGTTCCCCAACCTCATTTCTGAAGTAAACCAAGAATGACAGCAAAAAGTCTGGACCTTTTCCGTCTTTTAACTCTCAAGCTTGTGGAGACTGGTAGCAGCATAACCCTTTCTAGGCGCTTCGTTTAACTACAGAAAGATGATCTAGTGTCAGGCTACTCCATACCCATCGGTGCCATCGACTCGCTCCTTCAAAGGGAAATATGAAATTAGCATTAGCGCAAGCTGATCCTTGCATTGTACCTGTTAGTGCACCGATTTTTGTTAACGACAGCAAGTTGTTATCCCAGGGAAAAGGCAAAAATCGTCCTTAACCTGTGGATTACAGTTGAAAACCATAGTTGGAAAATCAAGGCGCTGGAAGGTTTAGATTGAAGATCAGAGATGGAAGACGGCATTCAAATCCCCAAGTTGAAATAGCTCAGATCCGAAATGTCCCACTGGCAACAGAGATAGAGGACGACTTCTCACTTCCCAGGTTGAAGAAAGGCAAACTCAGATTTCTACCAGAGACAACAGGTAAAATCCAAAGTTTGTGAGGACAAACGATCCGCAATCGATGTAAAGAACCTTTAGGCAGAGACTCTGCGTTTCTACTCCACAAAAGGCGACTCTGTGTCAAAGAATGCCCATGGATCCATTGGGTAACATGAACTCAGAGAGAAAAGAAATTGAGGAATTTATTCCACTGTAAAAAGCATGCGGTAGCTGTTTTGCCGCCTTTTAAAAAAAAAAAAACTAACCGTTAAAGTAAAAAAAAAAAACATTATTAATTAGATATTAATTCATAATACTATTAATTAGCCCAAATAAATATTTTAAATGGCTTATAATAAATATTTTAAATGGCTTATATCAAAGAGCTTTAGAACAGTTGGTGAAGGAGCGCGTTGTTAAGGCGCTCCCTATGCAAAGGTCACCAGTTCTAGTCTCGCCGATACCAAAAAATCCAGCATGGTTTCCACTGGTGCGGCTCAGGCCGGGTGCGATCCCCGGGTGACTTTGATGGTTTAGATGCCCCTGAGTCGTGGCCTCTCAGCCACAGGGTAAGAGTGATTTTCAGGATTCACCCACTTATCAACAAAAAAAATAATTTAAATGGCTTATGATATATCTTACCTAATCAAGATTTTAATTTTTTAATTTTTAAAAATGATCAAAATTAACTAAATTATTGCATCACGTGGTAATATATGACTCGACATCCTTCCTCCTTTTTGAATCAAAACGATTTCTCTCTTAAACAACTATTTACCGTGGGGATTGACCAGTGTATGGTAAGATGGTAAAAGTAAGATTCCAAAAATTTTAGCGCGGGGTTTATTGGGTAATTTCAAAAACAATTTCGTAATTTCGAAAACCATTCCGATGATAAAAAAATCGGCGATCATTTTAGATATCCGGGATATACCGTATTTAATTGAATGCAAGTGTTGTAATGTTTAAATTTTCGCTTATTATTACGACTCTGCTGGAATTGGTAAAATGTCTGTCGAATTCAAGGTAGGTTTATTTAGAGATAATAAATAAATAAAAGTGTTTTAGGAAAATGTATGAATTGTAGTTGGTTGATTTTTTTGGGTTGGCTTGACTCATTACATAATACTAACACTGCCAATTACACTGTCTTTTGTGGATTTTATTTAAATATATTATTTAAATAAATAAACATGAACTTTTTATTTAAATATATTGGTTAAATAAATAAAAATGATTTTTTGATAATTAAAAAAAATTATTATTACTTTTTATGATAATTATTAAAAATAAAATGATAAATATAATTATAAATTACAAATAATATTATAAGATAATTTTTTTGGTAAATCATTTTTTTTTTCTATCAAAATCACTATATGTGATTAATCAACCTAGAGGAAAATAATAAAATTTGAGAACTTAACGTTCCAATTAATTTTTTTTTCAATGTAATTAATTTTTGTTATTGTTTTATATATATATATATATATATATATGAAATTTTCTTAATTATAGAGATTTATTAATAGATTTTAATTTATAGTACTATGGATTAATATCATAGTTTACTAATACCATATGCCCAAAAACTCATAACTTATTTTCATATAACATTGTCTGGAATATGGATTCTCTTATGGCAAATTTGAACTCTTTATTTGCATGACATTTTCTTTTTAGTTAAACAATTTAATAAAAATGGTAGAAAGAGCATAGCTATTTTTATAGAAGACTTCTTATTTTAACTTAAGGTGGATGAGGATCTCTTGACTTTTTATTTTTATTTTTTAATTGAGGGCCTAGATTGATTATTAAGGGAACATGCTCAACATATGCTTAGTCTTAATGCTTATCAATGGTAGTAGTGTATTACAAAGTTTGTTAGGTTGCGTTCGCTTTTAATAAATTAAAAAAAAATAGATTCATGCCATGTGGCTCCCCGCCCACCAATTCCCTAGGGATTTGAGATTAGTCCAATTCTAATAAGTTGCTCCATGATAAGATTCTCATTATGTAATTTGCTCACATGGTTTGTGTGAGAAAATGGAAGAAGTTTTGGTTGGAGATAAGCTGTGGGATTTGAAATCAGATCACAAGCCAATTTATTTATGTTTCTCTTGGATTGGAAAAAAACAATTAGAGTAAAAAATTTAGCATGTCCAACAAAATCTCCCACAGGGCAGAATTCTTTTGACCCCAGAAAATTGTAATACCTTCAAAATGACGCTAAAGAGGCTCTTTGAGAAGGAGAAAATTACAATTCATAGCCTTCATAGTCATGAATTAACACATTTAATTCATTGCGCACTTGCAAAGTGCAAAAGAACAAAAATTAAGAAGTCTCAAACAAATTGCTTTCCAGTTAATGCTTGGTTTGACGAGGAATGCAAAAAGGCAAGGAGAATGTGGAAAGAGTCAAGCAAGGATAACATAAAGCTCAAATCGTACAAGCAGTTATTAAGCAAGAAAAAGGTTGATTTCATGGTTTCAAGGAGGGAAGAACTAACCTTCCTTGGGAAAAATAATCCCAAATTATTTTGGAAGGAGCTCCAACCGAAAAAAGATACAAATTGGAAATAATATTACAGCTTATAAATGGTTTGACTATGCAAGACAACTCCATGAGCAGATTCCCAAGGTTGACCCTCCCCCCTTGGTCAACATTGATACTGAACTCTTCACGGTACAAGAGGTAGAGATGGATATCAAGAAGTTGGGTGTTGGAAAAGCAAAAGACTTAGCTGAACTCCAAGCAGAATATCTAACTGGGGCTCAAATATTCTTGCACCTCACATTACAAAAATCTTCAACAACATCATACAACAAGGCCTCCCCACAATTTGGTCAACTAGTCTAACAATACCTCTTTTCAAGAGCGGTGACGTCAATAATCCCTCCAATTATAGGACCATCATGATAAAGTCTTTGTTTGCAAAGCTATTTGGAAGCATGCTAGAAAACAAAATTAGCAAGTGGGCGGAAGAAAGAGATAAGCATGCTAAAGGGCAAGCAAGTTTTAGACCTAAACATTCCACAGTTGATCATTGCATAACTTTAAGGCACGTCATTGAAAAAGTTAGGGAGAAAAAGGAAGAAGTCTTGTGTTGCTTTGTTGATTTCAGAAAAGCGTTTGACTCAGTGCCTAGGGATAAACTTTGGCAGAGAATGGAGGAACGTGGGGTTCCTAAACATTTGAGACCAGCGGTGCATAGGCTGTATGAAGATGTGAAAGTCAAAATTAGAACTTTAGTAGGCATTTCTGAAAGTGTTAGAAGCGATATCGGGGTCAAACAAGGTTGCCCACTGTCTCCTACCCTTTTTGGTTTATATATTGACAAGCTTGAGGAGTGGTTAAATTCGCAAGGGGGTGATGGTATCTATTTGTGCAAGTTTGTTATAAGGCTTGTTTTGTATGTAGATGACCTTATTGTGATTGCTAAATCGACTCTTGGTTTGCAAGAGCACTTACTATCCCTTGAGCATTTTTGTAGAAGTGTGGGGATGCAAGTCAATATCAGCAAAACGAAAGTAGTGGTCTTCTCTAAGAAAAGAAAACATAACCAGCATAAGTTCTACTTTGAAGGCAACATTCTGGAAGAAGTGGATTACAAATACCTCGGGATTGACTTCAACAAAAATCTAAGCTGGAATGGTTGTAGAAAGAAAATAACTCTGGGGGGTTGGAAATCATTTTATGTTTTTCAAAATAGGTGTAGAGAGGCAAAGTTATGGGACTGGAAGACCACTCAGACTCTTTTTGGGCTTCTAGTGATTCTGGTGATTCTCTATGGTTGTGAACTGTGGGCTAGCAGTACCTCCGACATGTAGTGGAGACAAATTGAGAAAATTCAGAAGCGTTTGATTACAAACAAATTTAAGATTAAAAGTGCAGTTCCTTATGATATCTTGTTAAGTGAAACAGGGATTGCTCCTATTGAAGCAATTGATATGGTGCGAGTCATAAGGTAAATGGAAGAGGGTAGATGGCCTAAGGTTGTATTTAATGATAGATTGTGCAAGAGCAAAAAAACTTGGATGCAGCAAAATAAAAAATGGTTTAGTAATTGGGGTATTTGCTTGAACGCGTGTCCCATAAGCAGCAAAGAGATAAAAGCTTTTGTTATGTAAAAGTTCCACAAACGTACTTGGGATAAGGAGCTAGGAAGAAAGAAAAATTACTATATTGAAGTGTTTAATCCCACTCATAATCATCAACCAAAAGCATACATAGAGTCCAATATCTCTTGGAGAGCCAAAATTCTTATTGCTCAGTTAAGGACTAATTCTCATCAACTTCGTTATGAAACAGGGCACTGGAAAAGCCCAAAGGAAGTGTGGGAGGAAAGGGTATGCATTTTTTGTTCTTCTGGAAAAGTGGAAATAGAAAATCATTTCATTTTAGAATGTGAGGCCTTCAAAGACAACAGGCAAAGTTATGCAGATATGTTGGCAGCTAGCTCTTGGGATAATCTATTTAGCGAGGGGTTTGTCGAGAAGCTAGGAGCATTTATTGTGAAGCTTCACAGAAAAAGGGCCGAATACATCAAGCAAATGAAGAAGCAATTTGTCCCATAGGCTATCTTTAGCCTCATGGTAATTTCTTTTTTTCTTTTTTCTTTCTTATTATTTATAACATTCATTTATATATAAACAAATTTTATTTAGCAAAATGGTCCATTACTTTTAATAAATTTAAAAAATTAGATTCGTGCCACTTGGCTCCCGCCCACCAATTTCCTAGGTATTTGAGATTAGTCCAATTCTAATAAGTTCCTTGATGATAAGTTTCTCATTATTATTTATAACATGTCCACCAATTTCCTATGTATTTGAGATTAGTCCAATTCTAATAAGTTCCTTGATGATAAGTTTCTCATTATTATTTATAACATTCATTTATATATAAGCAAATTTTATTTAGCAAAATGGTTTATTTTACAATAAGATGTGTAATTCCTTTTTTTCTTCACGTAAAGTTGACCCATAACCTTTTTATACATGGTTAATTAGGAAATGTGTGCATTATTAAAGCATTCTTCCTGTTGCAATAGTATTTTTGGTTATATTCATGAAGCAACTATATCAACCACATTAATATTTTTAATGTGGTTGTACTAGTTAAAATAAATCTCAACCTTTGATTTGTGACTACTATTAAGAATACTCTAGAATACTCCATGGAGACTAAATCCATACCATCCACCTAATAATTATTGAAAAATAGATTAATATTCAACTGTAAAAACAATAATAATAGTAATAAATTATTTTTAGTATAGAAATATGATTGTTAAAAGTAATAATTATTATGGTTAGTCATATTTGATTATGTTTATTTAAGCCCTTCAACATCTTTTATAATGGTTGATTGCACTTGAGAATGACACATAATAGTTTACTATGGTTAACCATGTTTAACGATGATTGACTATGATTTAATATGGATTATTGTGATTGACTATGGTTGACCATGTTTGACCATTCCTAATCATGGTTGATGTAACCACCCTTTCACCCCTTCAGATACCTAATTGTGGAAGGAGTTACTCATTTGACTCAATGGTGTAGCGTGGCATTGTCTCTTCTTTTCCTTCAAAAAAAACCCAAAAAAAAAACTTCAAAAGAGTTTTTTCCTTCCCACTTTAGGTGCAATCCCTTTTTGACCTCTTTTTCTTTTTTTATAAAATAAAACAAATATTAATTATATGTCTACACTCCTATCGACATGTCTTTGCACTTTTTGATATAAATACTATCAACATATCTTTACACTTTTTTTATACAACATTAATATATTATTCATAAAATTGACCCATAATCAAACAAAATCCATAAATATGTTGGCATTCATCTTCCCCACTCCTTTTTTTGGACACGGAAAGAATAATAGTATAGCAGTAAGTTGGACAATATCACCACCATACGAGTAGCTTGGATATGGACAGCTGTCTCGTCCATGTGCAGATCAAAAGAGCATTTTGCACAAATATTCCAAAAGCCATGATCCTGAGATCTGAATCGTACAACACCCCTTCAGTCTTTTTACGTTGATAAACGTACTTCCTGTCAAATACATTTTGTGCTTTATGGCATTATCCCTGAGATGGAAGAGTCAATAGGAACGCTGTCAAGATCTCATGGAGCGTTCGTTTCCAACAGAGCTTCGGCCTTGTAGAATGGTATCATATTACACAGTGGTTTCACCCTCCAAAATGCTGCAACCACTGATGCTGCCAAAGGATTCCACTGGGCCATCAAACATCCATTCAATGGCAAATGAGGTTGCGACAATTCACACCCGTACCAGATCCAATGAACCCACCGAGCGTTCATTTTCTAGTCAGTGGTTTCATCCTCAAAATCGCTGCAACCACTGATACTCCCTAAAGTTCCTACTGGATCATGTCATTCCTACTGGACCATCTGACATCCTTTCAATAGAAAATGAAGCCATCCTTGGTGTCAGGTTTAGTGTCATGAGAATTCCAAAATTTATGATACCAAGTCCTGTAGCGACACCATTGAAAACACTAAGATAGCAAGCTCAAGGATAGACATCTATTTCAAATCAAGTGACTCATTGTCTTCTGTTCACTGCAAATTAGTTGGTTTGTGTTTTTTGAAAAATGGGTCACAGCAAGAAAGTACTAGCCTCTAATTCCTCTAGTTCTCAGATACCTTTTGATTTAGTTTATGATGTCTTTAACCTCCCAATTAAAATTGAAACACCTTATTAGCTTAGATAACAGTTTATGGTAGAGTTAAAGATTAAGAACATGTAGACTTCTATAGTCCATAATCGTAATAATGATATTTATGGAGATTGTTACTGTGTGAATGGTATAAAGATAATTTTTAGAAATAGCATTACTAGAGTTAGAGGATAAAAATTATATTTCTTTAATTTGATTTTATCTTGATTGCAAATTCTAACATGAAATAAGCATGGAGCAAAATCAACTTAATTAAAATCAATTTAATTGATTCTTGTCACACAGAACAAAAGATTGAAATTAAATTATTTTTTAACATTAAACAAATGCATAATCTATAGAGGGAGAAGATTTCATCACTAGCATCATAACTTTATGCTAAAATTGGATATATGTAGGTAGCTAAAAATTGAAAAGAAAATCGAAACTCTAGCCCTCTTTTAAAACCAAGTTGTTTTCTAAATTTTCAAGGAAAAATCATATCAATGTTTTCACTCATATTATTATAGGACCACAATTAGATAGTGGATGTGTGTATTCTAGTTATGATGGAAAGCATTTCTCCTACAAAGTTATCTTACTTTTAATTTAATATGTTACCAACATCTAATTACTAACACATAAGACATGCATTTTTTTATATTAGGTGTGTAGTTTTCATCATGTCTTGTTTTTATGTATTTTTTCCTTTGGGGCATGTACTTTTCACCATGTGGTGTGCACAATTTATTTCAAAGATTGTGTGTTTCATAAGCTTATATATTCCTAATATCATCATACCAATTTCACCATTGGGCACGCATTTCCCTCAAGGTGAAGTGCATTTTAACAAGGTCACTTTAAACAATTTGACCTTTTTGTTTTACAAGACACTTTTTAGCTTTTATGTTGAGAGCCTTTAGCATTTAGAGCATGCATTTTTCACCATGGGGTGTGCATAATTTATTTCAAGAATTGCATCTCATATGGCTATATATTATTGATATCATCTTACTAATTTCACCACTGGGTGTGCATTTTCTCTCAAGTTGAATTGCATTTTAACAAGGTCACTTTAAACAATTTGACCATTTTGTTTTACAAGGCAATTTTTAGCCTTTATGTGCATATCTTTATAGCCTTTAAATATAGAGCTTTATGTTCTTCCAAGACACTGTGAGTATGGCTTTTACTCAAAGGTTCCATGTAAAGCAAGTTGGTCATACATTGTTAGATATGATATGAGAGGAAACCCTGTAAAATATAATGTAGCAAAAGAAGATGATATTGAAGAAGTTGATGGTAAAGGAGCAGATAAATGTGTTAGATGAATAAGTTAAAGAGTTGAGATAGATGTAGATGGCAATGTTCTTAATGATGATATCGACGATGGAATTATCGAAAATGACATTGATGATGATATTGTTATAGCCAATGTTGTCAATGATGATTATGAACTGGATGATATAATGTGGAGTTGGATGAAGAAGAAAACTAATGATATTGAATTGTTGAAATGTAGGAGGTATGTAATTATACATTTTATATGATTTATTCTGAAGTATTTTTATATGGGTTAATTATGTGATGTTAAGTTTTATGCCATTTTGTATATGTCATTGGTTGGTTAGAAGTCATTAACCTTGATTTCTTGAAATGCCCACTACCTTATTTTATTGTGCTACATTAGGTTGTTAACCTAATCGCTTTGATATTCCTTGATGTGATAGACCCTGTTAGTGTTATTAGTATACATACAAGGTATGCTTATGCTAACTACATACCCACACTTCACATGAATACACTAGTATTCTATAGCTTATTATGTTATGATTAATTAGTGCTTAATCTTGATTAATGATCAAGCTTATGATTAGCCTTAAGCTTGATTAGTGATTAATTAATTGATTAACCCTTAATCTTGATTTCTAATTAATTAATTATATTTTATCGTGGTTTAATTAATATTTTAGGATCCTTATAAATTTGTAGGTTTGACTAACATTAAAATATATTAAATTTGTATTCATTAATGAAGGGTAGTTGGGTGAATAGACCACTGAGGTTATAATTAAGGGGCAAAGGAGTAGGTGGAGAGATAAGGGGGTGTGTGGTTCAAGAATGGTGTGGGGGGGATTTGAATGACAAAAGGGGATAAGGGGGCTTGGCATGGAGAAGAGAGAGGGTTTTTTTTTTCACAAAGAAGTGGGGGGTCTCATTTGTGAAGGGAGAGTCGAGGGAAGGTGAGAGGGAACTTAGATAGTGAAGGAGGATATTTCAAAGTTGGGATGGTGTTGGAACCAAGGTCTTGGACACACTTTGACTACGCTTTGGACTTGGGCTCTGAGGGCTAGGTAACATGTAGAGGTTTTCTTATGTAGGAAGCCACATAGGTTTTTCCTAGTTGGTAGTGTAGTATATTCAATCGGGTGATCCTAAGAGGAGCACCACAACTAAACCACCATATCCATGTGTTTCTCTTATTATGTATCAAAATTATATTAACTGCTCGTGTAATAGCCCCGGGTTAAAAGTTCATGTAATAAAGTTAATAAAGGAAAAATAAGACCAAGGTCATGGGACACATATTCCAAGATGAATGTTGGGCAAAACATCCTAGTGGGTGTTCATTTTAGTTTATTATGGCTAAGGAAATTGGCAAAGGCTTTGAAAAGGAAAAGTGGCATTAATTGGTATTTTATTTATGAAAATAAAGGAAAATAGGAGAAAAGGAAGGTGAAAGGTCACAAAATTTGCATGAGGAGGAAATTGAAGGGAAAATAGAGGAAATTGAAGAAAATAGAGGCCTCAATAATAAAAAGACTTCTGAGAATCAGTTGGTAACTTTTTTTCAGTTCAGTTTTGGGAGCTCTCACTATTCTCTCATATTATTCCACACTTAGAGCATTCTTGGAGTACTCTAGCATTGGAGAAAGGAAAGCAAAGGAAGTACAAAGAAAGCAAGGGACAAGAAAGGAAAAGTTGGATCAAGCAACTTCAACAGGAATACTTGCAGGTGACAGGTTGCATGTATGATTTTCTTGTTGGTTTGTGAATGCATGGTACATACATGTGAGTATTTGGTTCTCTTGCTATCTTTGGCATGGGTTTTTCTAGGGAGTGGTTTTAACCTTGCCTTTCCATTTCTGGATAGTCATGGTGTGATGTGGTTCTTTCATTTAGTTGAGATTTATATTTCCAGATGGTTTTGGAATCGGGTGAGGTGGTCTCAGGAAAATTCCCAAGGGCCTAGGAATCCATTCATCGATTTTGGTGGGATTTCGATAAATCTTGAGGGTGAAGATGGGAAAATTCCTCTAGGTATTGGTGAAGAAATTCTGAGACATCCAAGCTTTTTTAGGGCCTAGTGTTTCCTTAACTGGTTTTGGCAGGATTGTAGTAAAGCCTAATGGTTTATGTTCTTGTTTAGGACCTAGTGATCACTTGACCGATTTTGGCGGGATTGCAATAAATCCTAGTGGTTTATGTTCCTTTTTAGGGCTTAGTGATCCCTTGACTAGTTTTGGTGGGATTGTGATAAATCCTAGTTGTTTAGGTGCTTGCTTTGGGCCTAAGAATCCCTTGACCAATTTTGGCTAGATTGTGGTAAAGCCTAAGGGTGGACGTGGTTTAAACTCCGGGAAGCCCTGGGATTTTTTTGTCTTGAGTCCCACATTCATGCTTGGAATATGGCACAGGGGTGATTGGATGAAAGAAAGATTTGATTCAGCTCAATCTATGGTCGAGTGGTATGTGGAAGTCCCTAACTTGGCTGCATTTTGCATATGTTTATAAGAGCTCTTTTCCTCTTGTGTTTCATGAGTACTTATACTTGTCATTATGTGGCTTTGATGGTTGTTCTATCATCATTATTATTTTGGTTATATGATGGTTATAAGCATGATTTCATAAGAGGTTCTAGTTATGGCTCTTGACATGTTTGATTAATTGATGAATGGTTGATGAATGCATGAGCTAAAAAATGTTATTGCAACTATTATGAGAGGGCATTAGACCTTCTTGATGATTCTCAGATAAGTATTAAACCCCTATGTTTAGATATGCATTCATGACTTGTAGATTTGACGAAATGATTGTCATGGTCAGGCTTGGTTAGGTCAAGGCTTTGATCAAGTTTTGTATGAATAGCTTTGTCTTGATGTCATTATTGATTCTGGAAAGTCTCATCGAGTTTTGGGCAGCGTTCTAAAGGCTGACCTAGAATTTACGCTTAGAATATGGAACCATACTCTCTGGCCCAAGGAATTTAGGTCACAGCCGCTACCTGGTAGGCTTACGCATGCGGTTGGAAGCCCTCAACCACATGGAGGTCTTGTCATGCATGCAATTGGGAGCCCAAGTCAGTAAAAGGGCATTTCAACTCAGGGTTTGGGCACTGGGAGTGGTTGTTTGGCTCCTGGGTTCCCTATAGGTCCTGAGGAAGGTCAGTAAGGTTCTAGTTTGTGAATTCCACTTCCATAGCTGTACTTAGGAGTTTGATTCATGTCATAGTAGCCCTTAGCTCATGTCTACCTTGGCGAGCCAATTAAAGTGGGTAAATGTGGGAGGGGTGGTTACATATTGATATCAGAGCATGGTTCAATACTTGGATTGAATGGTCCGAATGTGTTTGTTATGTATGCATGTCAGTTGTCTATATGTTTGTTATGCATGCATTGTATCTAGTCGGTGTTATAGTTTGTGACATCATGCATGGTAACTGGGATGATGATTGAGATGATGTCAATATGTTTATATGATTACGTATATACATGTATCATGCTAATCTAAATTTATTTTGCAGACGAGATAGCCTCCCCTAAACTTCACTGAGGTATGTTGATTATGTTTATATTTGGTTTATCTAACATGGTATGTTTGCAGGAAGAAGAAGATCAAAGATGACTAGCAAAATGGTGGATTATATTTCACGAGACTCCCATTATAGATCAAATGAGCAACCAAGAGATGATTACTCTCCAGACATAACAGACATATTGATAAGTTTAAAGGCATAAATCAAAAGTTTCAAAGTAGATAATGGCAGGATCATTTAGTCACAAGAGAGACTTTCCAGGGCACAGGAGAAAAAAGTAGAGGTTAATGTAGTTATCCTTCAGAGTTTGTCAGAATTTCAAAGATATGGACAACCATACATTAGTTATGGACAAGAGCATAAGACTAATGGGGCATATTGCAGTAGGTCTAATGGTGGTCACAGGCCCGATAGGGATGACATGGTCAAAGATGGCAGGTTCTTGGATACACCTGATAGGAGGGGCAGTGGACATGGGTTCTACTCTAGTTTTGGTTCAAACCCGTATCATGGTCATCATCACTATCATCCTTACACAAGGAGTGACAAGGGATACATACCATATGACTTCAAGAAAGCCAAGCCACCTACATTTGATGGAGAGTTGAAGAAATTGGAAGATGCAAAGGCATGGTTACTTGGGATGAAGAAGTAATTTGAGCTACATGACTACACAGATAACATGAAGACCAAAATATATATTTTCAGTCTTAAAGGGAAAGTAGACATCTGGTGGGAACAAGTGAAGCGTGTCAACGACATCATGATAGAGGAGTTGAGTTGGCATGAATTCAAGAAACTTTTCAGGAAGAAGTACTTTTCAAAGAGATATTATGATGGAAAAGATAAGGAGTTATACAAGCTAAAGATGGAGTCGATGATAGATGAGGAGTACATGACTAAGTTCCTGGAGTTATTGAAGCATGTATCGTATCTTAAGGATGAGAAAACCAAATTTCAAATATTTATCAGTGGAGTACCATTAACATTTAAGGATCAGATTGAGTATGATGAGCCTCGGTCGTTGGAAGAAGCCATTGGAAAGTTGAAACATTGTTATGAGCAATCGAAGCATAAGACCAAATCTAAACAGGGTTAGAAAATGAATGACAATACTAAAGGTAAATGGCCACCAAAGCGAACAAGACCTGAGGATGTAGGTGAGAAAGATAATGTTGCTCCTTATAAGAAGTTTAATGAAGTCAAGAAGGGACATGGGTCTCGACCTGGAGAGCAGCAGAGTGGAGGTGATGATAGGACATAGTTGTAGTGTTGGATATGTGGCAAGGAGCATATCAAGAAGGATTTTCCATCATATTAGGGTGGTAGGCCTAAGATCTACACTACTCAGGATGCGCATGCAGTTCTATGCAGCATTGGATAACAAGCAGGCGGATGACCGGGCATCTATTATTGAAATGGAAGTTAGTTATAGGTACTAATAAAAGAGTTCATCACTGGGTAAGATCTTGTGCATTTGAGCTGAATGGTATGCCTACATTAGTGCATCTAAATGTACTTTCGTTGGGATCGTACAATATGCTTCTAGGTATGGATTGGTTGTACCTTCACAGAACTAAGGTGGATTATTATGAAAATGCTATTAAGTGCTTGGATGATAATGGAGAATAAAGAATCTTGCAGGGTAAGAAGAAGGCAACATCAGTTAGAATTGTTACAACAATGTAGGAAAAGTGCAGTCACAAGAAAGGGTGTGTATTATTTGCAGCGCATGTTTCTAGTGATAAAGCTAAGGATGTTGAGGATGCATAAGTATTGAAGAGGTATCCAATTTTATAGCAGTTTTAGGATGTATTTCTAGTAGATATTTGAGAGTTACTGCCTCGTAGGGAAGTGGAATTTTCTATTGAGTTAGTACCAGCAGCAACATCAGCATCAAAGGCACCGTACAAGATGAGAACTCCAGAGTTAGTGGAGTTGAATTCGCAGTTGAATGAGCACTAGGCCAAGTGTATCATCGTGGAGTGCACCAGTGTTGTTTGTGAAGAAGAAGGATGGTACTCTCAGGTTATGCATTGATTATAGGCAGTTGAACAAGGTGACGATTAAGAACATATATCCATTGCCAAGGATCAATGATTTGTTTGACCAATTGAAGGTAGAAAAAATATTCTTGAAGATTGATTTGAGATTAGGATATCATCAGGTATGCTTCAAAGTAGAGGACATCTACAAGACTACTTTTTGTACCAAGTATGGGCATTATGAGTTTGTTGTGGTTCCTTTTGGTTTGAATAATGTTCCAACTACTTTCATGTGTTTGATGAATAGTTTGTTGTGCCCTTATTTGGACAAGTTTGTGATTGTATTCATTGACAATATATTGATATTTTCTAAGAATGAGGAAGAGCATGCAGAACACTTAGCAACAATATTGATATTGCTAAGAGAGCATCAGTTGTATGTCAATCTTAGTAAATGCATTTTCTTTCAGAAACAGGTACATTACTTGGGACATGTTGTTTCCAAGAAAGGCATAGTAGTGGATCCAGAAAATATCAGAGTTATCATGGAATGGGTATCTCCTAGGAATGTGGATGAGGTCAGATCATTCATGGGGTTAGCATGTTATTATAGGAGGTTCATCAATAACTTTTCACGGATTGCATATACTATCACATCTTTGCAGCGAAAGGGAAATAAATTTGAATAGACAGAGGAATGTGCAACTAATTTTGAGGAGTTGAAACAATTGCTTACAAATTCCCTCTTCCTCAATCATACCATTGAGGAATGTTGTCTTCACATCCATCTAATATATCTTCCATCCCATCTAAGCTGATAGTGCTAGAATAGATTTGATTGAAGAGTACCTTGCTACTGGAGAAAAAGTCTCATCGTAATCAATTCCCTCCACCTAAGAGAATCCTCTGGCCACAAATATGGCCTTGTGTTTCTCCACACTCCCATATTTTTCTTGCTTTACCTTGTAAATCCATCTGGAACTCACCACTGACTTGTCTGTTGGTCTTGTGACCACTTCCCAAACATTGTTTTTGATAATGGAGTCACGCTCCTCAACCATGGCATTAACCCACACTTGTTATTGCACTGCTTCCTTGAATGAGGATGGCTTAACCTCTACACTCTCACTCATCAGAGCCATGTAGCCAGTGTATTGATTTGGTGACCTCCTCTGCCTGCGCTGTGATGTGGGTGCTCCCACATTCTCTCTAGCATCATGCATCAATATTTCAGCCTCTCTGGTGTGCTTCCTTCCATCTCTGGAAGTCTCTGCATGAGTGGGTGCTTCCACTCTCTACTCCTCTGCATGTGGCTGCTCCACATCATCCTGAGGTTCCTCCTTTGGAGCTAAAATATCCTCATCTACATGTAACTAAATCTCCCTCTCAAGGTAACATATCATGGGCTTCTCTTCATTGAAATTCACATCTCTATGAACCACTGTCATCATGTTGGATGGCAGGTACACCCAATAGTTGTGAGGTGCATCAGTGTAGCCCACAAATATGCCCAACTCAACTATTGGCTCGAGATTTTTTTGTGCATCCTTGGTAACATGACAATAGACTGATGAACCAAAGATCCTAAAGTGTGCCACATCTGGTTTCTTACCTGAAAAAGCTTCTTCTGGTGTACTCATCCCCAGAATTCAATGAGGGCTTATGTTATGAAATAAACTGTTGTGTTGCATACTTCATCCCACAAGTGTAACGATAGGCCCTGATCGTGTAACATCACCCATGTAGCTCCCACAATACTTTTGTTCTTCCTTTCAGCCACCACATCCTGATGTGGGTTATGAGATGTTATTAATTCCATCTAATGTCTTTTGATGCATAGAAGTTCTTGAGTTCATTCGACACATATTCTCCACCATTATCACTTCTGAGAGCTTTAACTTTCCTGCTAATATCTTTCTCGACAAGTGCTTTAAATTCACAAAATTTAGCGAACATCTGATCTTTCTTCTACATGAAGAAAATCCAACACTTACGAGAAAAATCATAAACAAATATTACATAATAAATGTGCTTGGCTATGGATGCTGTCGAGAATGGTCCACACACATCTGAGTGAACTCTATGAAGGATCGCTCGCGCTCGACTGTATTTATCATAAAAGGAAGCTTTGGTGTACTTCCCCAATGTACACTCATTGCATGTGTCTCTATACTGTAGTGTACCCTTGGGAAGTCTTATAGAAATTTGTTGCATGATCTTCGAAGCTTCATGGTGCAAGTGACCCAATCTTTTATGCCAAAACTCACTAATGTCTCGACTCTGCACCTTCTCTACTTCTGTGCTCAAAGAAGCACAGTCTTCTACATCCAATTTGTAGAGATTCTTCAACCAAACCCCAATCCGCTTCACCTGTTCTGAGGCTATGTGACGAAGGAAAGCCTTTCCCTTACTAAATATCACATCCTAGCCACGATCCTCCTACATGGAAACTGAAACCAAATTCTTCCTCAAACCCAGAACATACATGATATCTTTTAATGTGAGAGGAGAACCAAACTCCCTCTAAAATGTAACTGTACCAATGTCAGTCATGCTATACCTCCCATCATTTCCCATCTTGATGTGCATCTAGAGGTCCTTCTCCTCCAATTCATTGAAGAACTCTTTGTTGTCAGTCATATGGAATGAGGCTCCACTATCCAAGTACCACACACTACCCATCACCAATGTCACCATGCAAGCGATGAGGGTGAAATCTAGTTCGAATTGTGAAGCAAGAGCTTCACCTGCCGCTCCTTCTGAAGGGTTCTTATCAGCCTTCTTGTGTAGACACTTTATGGCATAGTGTCCCAACTCATGACAGTGAAAACATTTAATCTTCGACATGTCCTTCTTCTTGCCGCCCTGACTAGAATTTGATTTGGAATAGCATGACATCGCATTCCCTTTCTTCACCTTTCCGGCTAAGGCATAATTCTCCTCATCATCATGCTTGGATGAGGATTCATCTCTAGTGTTCTGCCAAATCTCTTCTTGCACCAAGTCAGACCACAATCGCTCCCACTCCGATAGCTTCTCCCTCCCATTAACTGAGTCTTGGTAGCTATGCTAGCTCTTGGGAAGTCCTAGAAGTGCTAGGTTCACCAAATCGTCTTCAGCAACTATAACACCGACACTTCCATGCTCATCCTGACATTGGGTGAACTTGGTCAACTACTTCAGTATTGAGTTTCCCTTCTCCATCTTGATCTTTATGAGCTTGTCCTTCAGTGCCAACTTCCTATGGTCACTACTGTTTTGAAACAGGTATGTTAAAGCCTTCCACATTGCAAACGAAGTTTCCTTACAGTGGAGGTCCGAGACAATCCTTCTAGGATAATCCTTCTCGCCTTTGCCACACACTTTCTCCACTCTCCCAAATCCTTAGCATCAGTTGGATTAGGAATATCTTTGTCTATGGATTCCTTAAGACTGTTGTCTTCCAACATTGCCTCCATCCTGTCCTTCCAAGCAACATAGTTTAAACTACCCTCAAGGGCATATTCAAGCCTCAATCTGTAGAACGACATCCTACTGGCTCTGAAATATGATACTGCAAATTCAATTTCTCCTGCAAAAGACAGACTCGTATTCTCATCTTTTATAGTGATTTCAACTCTAATACCATGTAGAAATTCTTGTAGATTCAAACTGCAGATTGCAATATGCTAAACCAATTGATTTGAATCTACTCTACTCATCAGCGAAAACAATAAACATTCGATGAAATCACAAAGCATAAAAGAGAAAGAATTTAATCACACATGACACAATAATTTTTTGGGGAAAGCCACAACTAAAAACCCCTGGTATCTATATATTGCGTTAATAAGAAAATATGAGAAGATTACAATGTTTTTCTCAAACCCGAGAAACCTCTGCACTATCTCTATCTATCTCACTGCTTCACAAAGCAGCTCAAGCCAATACTTAGCCAATTCTGTTGCCTGCCAAGCTCTTATTTCCTTGCGTTGTTCCTTTGGGAATTATCCCATATTTAATTTGGAAATTCCAAAAATATGAATTGCACAATCCTCATAGGCCTTCCTTTGATTGCATGCACCACCTATACAATCATTAGGGGAATTTTGAGGTCTAAAATGGGCCTCCTAAGAAAAATGTACAACCAAAATAAACTTTATAAGAACCAATAGGATTCAAGATGATGATGTCAACCATGGGGGATGATTCACCATTTTTTGAGTAAAAAAGTAAAAAGATTAAAAAATAATAAAATAATAAAACTATTTTTTCAACTCATATTTTTAACTTATCTCCTTAAGGTTTTACTCAAATTTTGAGCGGGAGTACTCGTTGGATGCAAAATTCAATTCCTCATCCAAGGAGTACCCATGTTGCATACTTTTGATGGACCCTGCTACAAGAAAAATGAGAAATACATGAAAAAACATGATTGCAATAATGTTTTTTCATGTATTTCCCATTTTTCTTTTTTCTTGTAGCAGGGTCCATCAAAAGTATGCAACATGGGTACTCATTTTTCTTGTAGCAGGGTCCATCAAAAGTATGCAACATGGGTACTCCTGCAATCATGTTTTTTCATGTATTTCCCATTTTTCTTGTAGCAGGGTCCATCAAAAGTATGCAACATGGGTACTCCTTGGATGAGGAATCAAATTTTGCATCCAACGAGTGTTTCTGCTTGAAATTTGAGTAAACCCATAGGGAGATAAGTTGAAAAAATAGTTTTTTTTTTTTTTTTTCCTCTAAAATTTGATGATGTAATCAAATCTTATTTTATTATTTCCACTATTATTTTATAATTTCCTTAGGAGGCCCATTTTAGACCTCAAAATTCCCCTAATGTCAGATTATTATACAACTGATAGTACATGGTCCCTGAACTCCAATATCAACCAGGGTTTTCTTTGATTTGACATGCATGAGTTAATTATGAGTGAATCTTTAGTTTACTTGTTGATCAATGTTGGTTACACCCCACTACTGGATCTCCCACTAATTCATCCATCAGTTGGAACTAGTTTAACTGAATTAAATAATCACAACTCAAAATAAACTCAATAGGGCTCCTAAAAAATAGGAGACACTTTGCATCACTCTAGTTAGACTCCCAACTCGAATTAACTGAGCCAACTAAATCAAATTAACTTAGTTAACTATTACAAGTTGTTATGAGAATTGGAATTACAATTTAATTCCTAATTTAATTTTGTCATTGTTGCATTTTTAACACATCCAAGGGAAGCTCTCCTTTTTGCAAATAACATTTTTATAGCCATGATTTGAACTGTCAATGTCTCTTGCCAAATAGGTTAGTTAAGGAAAACTTGTGTAATCTTAAGAAGCTCTATACATCTTTTTGAGCTGGTTTCCCAACAGGGCGACCCATAACACCAGGAAAAACACTTTGTATATTTTTGACACCATAATTTAAGGTCGAACCTTTACACAAAAAATTGAATAAAATATATATTTTGTATGATTATAAATTTTATTTTTGAAAATTTTAATTTAATTAAAAGAAAATAAAAAAATCCTAAAATTTTGAAGAAGAAAGAGAAAACACACCACTTTAACCTCCAAAACACATGAGTGTTTGACGTGATAATTATACCTCGCCGTAGTCTACCCAACCTTCAAATTTGCCCGGAAAATTATGGAAATTCTAGCGAGATTTTGATAAAATCCAGCAATTTTTTTTGTAAATCCAGGTTACGACTGTCAAACTTTAAGATTTTGGGTGCTCTAGGGGTTTTTGATGGTGTTGAATCCATTTCCACCATTAAAAATTCGATTCAAACATTCCTACTATGAAATTTAATTTTTTTTCCCCGGATTCCGACCATTTTTTGTTGTTCGAGAAAATTTGAAGGTTGGGTAGACGATGACTTACACCTTTATTAAATAGTAAAAAACAACAACAAAAAACAATAATAAACAAAATCCACACGGTGGCAATGTGAAAAAAAAGAAGTGACATTGCCACCATGTGACTCATGTTTTATTTTCATCAATATATTTATAAATTTTAGGTTTTTAAATATTTGTATTTTTTAAAAATGATATTTTAAAAAATATTTATATTTTTAAAAATATTTATAATTTTTAAAAATAATTCTCTTTCTTTTTTTGTTAATTAGAGTTTCTATTGCCTTAAAATATCATTTTACAAAACCAAAGATCATTGTTTACACTGAGTCATGTCATAGTCTACCACAAGGAAAACTAGAACTGCTGACAACTGACAAAGGTCTAGGTCTATCAAAATATAAACACTTGTGACTGCGAAATACATAACTATTGAAATAAATTATTCTACTAAAAGTAAAAGGCATAAGCCAAGAGACTGAATGAAATATCAAGTATCTGATAAAGTGATTAGGGCCAAATCCAAGGCACCTGTACCTATTGGGGTTAGAGGCTTCAGGACACATTCAATATGGCCCTCTATGTGGGCTAAATGTGCATCCAGATCGATGAGATATGAGCGTTGGTGGCATTGGACTCATTGAATTTCATTCATAAAGGAGATGATATTGTTACGATCCTCGTGATTTTCCTTCAAGATCCTTCCTAGGAGTGTCTTCATTTGTTAGTGAAGGTAAAAAAATTAAGATATTGGCCCCATCATCCCCTGGGATGTCTGGGGTCAAGGACCCAATTGACTACTTCAACTTGGATTTCAGAATTAGAGCATGCTTGGTGGTCATCAGTAGTCAAGGCTTCTAATTGGTAGAATTCCTCTTGGATCTTCGAGGAATGGAAGAATATAATATGGTCATAGTGTTATGAGCTTGGGATTGAGCTCATGACTAGGCTTGAGGGCCTTTGCCTCCATACCCCTAATGATAATGCATTCACTAGTGGGACATGGTATTATGGGATACAAAAAGCTAAATTGAGGACGACCCCTAATGGATAGAGAAACCAATAAAACAAGATGAAAGGATTCTTAGTAAAATGGACACAAATTTAACACTCAACTACTAGGAAAGTCTATAGCGAACTCTAGCAAGTTGTAACAAAGGAAAAATAGAGAGGGAAGAACTCTAGGAAGAGTCTTACAACCATAGGAATCCAATGACACAAATAATAGTGCATACCACCAAGGCACTTTATAAACTATGAACTAATGTCCACCATGCAAAAATTATCGAACTGAAAGAGTTGTAGAAGTTGGACATAGAACGAATTACCGAGAAATGACCACCCTACAAGGCATGGAAATGCTTTAGAATGAGGACAAGACTTTGTTGGTCGACTCTCACCCATGTTCTAGCTTCTGTTGTTGTCGTTGCCAATGTCCCAGAGGTCACCTCTTTGACTGTTGTCACCTTACTCCTCATGCGAAAAGTCGACACTAGGTGTATGCGCTAAAGGCTATTGTTCCAGGTGTTAAAGCCACCATGTAATACAATTCTCTCAGAACTAGTAACATGGAAGAGATCCTCCCCCTATACCAGAGATGAGCCATAAGGAAAGCTGTAGCTCACGAAGCTGTGACAGGCAGATTTAGACTCCACAAAGCTAACGTCACAAGGGAAATTTCCCACCTGTGGTGGGGGAATGTCACAAGAGCTACATAAGAACACAGAGCTAAGGTTACCCAACCAAGATCTCGTAGACAGAATACAAACTTCCATTTTAATGTGGAGAGAATGAATGCTAACATGTGTGGTTGCATGGGGTGGGGTAGCCACACCATCCCCCCTCTTAAATGCGATGGGAGGTGGTAGGCTTCCCCCTTCCTCTGTTGACACAACTTCCAACACCCCGATTGGGGATTTTAAAATAATTCTTTATTTAAAAAAAAAACTCTCTTTAATTTTCAAAACTCCAATTAAAAACAATTAACTTACCATACTTGAAATAAAAGGCTCCAATTAAAAAATAGTTAACATATCTTGATGAACTCGAATGATTCAACCAAAAAACAATTATAACTTATCACCATGAAGCAAAACGCTTTAACTAAAAAACAATTAGTTATAATTTATATTTTTTTTTAATATATTTTTTCAGTTTTGTCTAAAATTTGATGGAATTTTTAGGAATCATTCGTTTTAAGTTGTTTTATTTATATATCACCAAATTCTAGCAATTTTTTTTATTAATTTATTAACATCTAAACACTTACTTCATGATACATCCCACATTGCCAAAATTAAAAAAAAAAAAATCATAATAATTAACTAAATTATAACTTTAACTAAAATTATTATTATTATTATTATAAAAAAATTAATATATGAGCTAAACCTCGTATATACATTTTAAAAAACATGTAATAAGATTTTTAACCATGGAGATTCACACTACTTTATCATGGAGATTCTAAACTTCTAAATAAACTTTGTTACAATATTGTGGACCAATAACATGGCAAACTAATATCACATGCCCAAAAGTCATAATTCATAATCATAAGACAATTTTTTTAATTAATCAATTTAATTAAAAATGATAGAAAAAACATAACTACTTTTGAGATAAATTGAACCTTTGATTTGAGACTACTATTAATATTAACTCCTTACCTTCCACCTAATAATTATTGATAACTAAATTAAATTTTTGGAAGCCTTACACCAAAATAGACAATCAGACCAAAGTTAATGCCTTTATCTCAAATGTCCATACACTAATCGGATATATACGCAAAGTTTTATTGAACAATACTTCATTATGCAGTACATGATGCCATAATAATAGTAAATTCTTATTAGATCATATGGTCTGATAATGTATTATGCTATTATATCTCCTTAATATAATATCATGTCGATTTTCTCTCTGAAAAAAAAAATAGTAAATTCCAAGTGAAGTAGAAAGCCCAAAGTTAATGTCTTTATCCCAAATGTCCATATACTAATCGGATATATACAAAAAAATTTATTGAACAATACTTCATTATGCAATACATTATGCGATAATAATAGTAAATTCCAAGTGAAGTAGAAAAACCTAATAAGTTAACTGAAACCATCAAGAGAATGCAGAAATATCAATAGCACATAGAATGACTAAATTGACTAGAGGTGCAAGATTCATTTTCTTCCACCCAAACGAGGTAAATGCATATATGTTTTGCTCATATAAATTCTTTTATAATTAAAGGTTTTGGGTAAAGGATTAAATTTTGCCTTAGCCCCTAAGAAGATTCCAGTAGGTGATATTATTTGTGACATAGAGTTTGGGATTAGAGGTTTACCTAATAGGATTAAGAACACTATTAGGCAAGATTGTGTCGTTGTCTTAAGAAATGCAAAGCCCCCTAAGAGCAACCTTAGCAGGGATGAATCTTTAGCCCTCAGATCCTTAAACCAGAACAAAGATATCATTGTTCTAAAAGCTGAGAAAGGTGGAGCTGTCGTCATTCTTAACAGAGTAGATTACCGCAATAAGATGTTGGATCATCTTCATAATAGTGGAAGCTATAAAAAGCTTCCCAAAAACCCATTAAAAAAGATTTCTAGGAATGTGGCTCTTGCCATTAAATCCAGTAGCTCAATGAGTTCCCTGCATCATAAACTCATTGAGAGCAACCCCATCACTCCTAGGATCTATGGGCTCCCTAAAATTCACAAGGAAGGAGCTCCCCTAAGGCCCATTGTCAACACCATTGGAGGTCCTACCTACCTTCTTGCAAAGTTCCTTGCGTTAAGGCTTAAGCCCTTAGTTGGTCGTACGAAGTCCTTCGTCAAAGACTCTGCTTCCTTTATTGAGGAGCTCAAGGACATTAAGCTTGACTCTGGGGACATTCTTGTTAGTTTTGATGTAGTTTCCCTGTACACTTGCATCCCTATAAATGAGGCCATGGAGGTAATCAACCGCCTAACAGATCCTGATACTGCTCGGTTAGTTGAGATCTACCTCACTTCCACCTTTTTCAGTTTTGAAGGAGAGTTCTTTGAGCAAACCTGTGGGGTTGCCATGGGCTCACCCCTATCCCCTGTCGTTGCAAATCTTTTTATGGAAGATTTTGAATCCAAGGCTCTAAACTCAGCCCGCCTCCTGCCTAAGCTTTGGAAAAGGTATGTAGATGACACCAATGTCATCTGGTCTCACGGCCAAGAGGAGTTATATCTCTTCTTCGATCATCTCAACAATCAATCCTTAGCCATTAAGTTCACTAAGGAATAAGAAGTCAATGGTTGCCTCCCTTTCCTTGATATTCTTATTTCTAAGAATAGTGATGGTTCCCTCTCCCACCAGGTGTTTCGAAAGAAAACACATATGGAGCAGTATCTTCATGCTAGTTCCCACCATTTCCCGGCTCAGAAGATGGGTGTTCTCAACACCCTTGCTACTCGTGCCCTAAGGATATCTGATGAAAAGAGCTTCGAGAGGGAGAAATCCCATCTCCTTAATGTCTTTGTTGAGAATGGTTATAGTAGATACATGGGTCAGAAAGCTTTCCTCAAAACTGCCAATAATTCGTTATCTAAAAGAGAACCGAAGGAGTGGATTCCAGGTGTCCATCTTCCGTTTGTTCAGGGGACCACTGATAAGATTGCGAGGATTCTTAAGAAGCATAATGTCCCCGTGACCTTTAGGCCCCTTAACACCATTCGTAAGTCCCTCAGATTAGTGAAGGATCCTATCGACCCTAAGGACATGAAAGGGGTATATATTATCCCTTGTTCCTGTGGGACCCCCTATATTGGTGAGACTAGTCGCTCCATTAATCAAAGGATTAGTGAGCACGCAACTGACCTTAAACATAGGAGAACCAAGTCTTCTACTTTAGCAGAGCATGCGGAGAAAACCAAACATCATGTTTGTATTGAGGAGGCTAGTGTTATTGCTAGAGTTTCGCAGTTCCATCATCGGAAATTTAGGGAAGCCCTTGAGATTGAAAAAAGGCCGAGCAATCTCAATAGAGAGGATGGCTGAAAGATTAGTAGTTGTTGGGTCTCAGCACTCTCTTCCTAGTCATTTTCTTCCCTTCCTCCTCTCCCTCATTTATAGCTTATTCTTGTTATCCCGTATCCTCTGGCCTTTGTTCTTTGTTGAGTTGTTGATATAGTATGAGGTTTTTTAATAACATTTAGTTTATGCTTTTAGTTATATACTAATAATTTTAACTAACAATTAGATATACAATTAATTAAATCTGAATATTTAAAATATTATAGTTTTATTCTTTCTAACACTTGAATTATTCTAATATTTATATTTTTATATATATTTATTAAATAGTTAATACCTTTTATAACTAACTATTAATTTAATAGTCATTTAAATTAAATATATATATATTAATATATATATATATGATTAAATTTTATAAAATAGTTAAAACCTCTATGTAAATTCATATGTCCCTTTGACTTTTAATTTAATAATAATATAACTAACTATCAATTTAATAATCAATTAAATTAACTTATTTTTATGCCTCAGGTCCAGTCCAACTAACTGTTTCCCAGTCAAATTTAGCTGTTAGTCAATATAGCCGTTGCCTGGTCAAGAATTATAGCCGTTGGAGGTTCTGCTCTGACTATTTAACATGCAAAGCTGGATCTGATTCTTCAACTTGTCCTGACGATGAACCACACTGGTTGGTTCGAAACGCATCGACAAAAGAAATATCATGTGATTTACGCTGAAAAATCTCTCATAAACTTGATATGGATCACAGAAGCCTCAATTCAACGATAATAATAATGTTATAATTTAAATATTTTTTATGATTTATTTTATTTTATTTTTGCAATGTAAGATGTATTAAGTATTTTGATGTCTATTGAAATTTACCAACCATTTAATTTATATAAATACACTAATAACTAACATGATTACAAGACACTTCACCTTCTTAATATTACACTTTATTTTAATGCAAAGAAATGACACTTTTTGTTTTGCTAATCTGCTAGGAAATTACACTTTGTTTAAGTGATCTCTTGCATTCCATTGATATTCATTTATTGGTCATCCTTGAAGATACAATTATGATTTATTATTTTTTTCAATTGTTATCCATGCCGCAGTGAGAGATAATGCAATGGATCATCCCTTTCATCATCAATTATTTTTATATTTGACTAAAAATTAGATTGTATTCTATAAAATTAACATTACAAATAGGTCAAATGAACTTAGCTTGAGTGGTATGACACATGTTTCATGTCCCCTACTGCATGGGTTCAAAGCTTTAGATACATGCTACCCCTATTTGTTGTTCTACTTGGTGAAATAGTGGCAAGAGTGTATACTAAGTTACTTGGTGAAATAGTGGCAGGAGTGTATACGAAGTTACTGATTCGGTCGAAGCAAAATGTACTCATTCCTAAAAAAAATAAAAATATTTTTTAAAATATTTTAGTTATGTTTTTCATGCATTTGATTAGGTGTGGTCTTATTGTATAATGATTACTTTTAGTTAATGTAGTAGATATGATTTCCTTTCTATCATTTTGAAGACCAAAATGCAGAGAATGATGTGGGTACCATACCAGTTTCCCTCTTTTTGAGTTTCGATTTGCCATCTCAATTTCGATTCCATGCTCCACTAATGGGTTTGTGTTGTGTTCCTCATTGAATTGAATTCATGGGGTGTTGTCTACCAAGTCCACAATTTCGCCGAGACGACGAAATTCTGGTTAGATTCTAAGAGTATTTGAATCATTTTTTACGGGGAAATAGATTCAACACCATCAAAAACTCTCACGACACCCAAAATCTTGAAACTTAACAACTGTAACCAGATTTCCAAAAAATTCTACTAAAATTTTTATTATTTCAGTGACTTATTACTACACATTGAACTTTACTTTAATTGAGCACAATAAGTATCCTATAATGAACATTGGTATGCACATTTCCTTTCACTTCGTCGTCTTCACTCACAATGCCATAATGAACATCTGTTGTGACTTCGAGCGTCGTCTTCACTCACAATGCCATAATGAACATCTGTTGTGACTTCGAGTGTTGTCGAATTTCCCAAATTGAAGTCCTTCTACGCGATGGTCTCCTAGACTGACCCAAAATGTTACATGTCTCACTGCAATCACAAAAACCGTTTCTTCCTTCTCGCCGGGTTCACTTGTATCTTCAAGTCTATTTTTGGGTGGAGGGAATAAAATGGCCTTGCGCTAGTTTTAATTACAATTTTACTATTTATAGTTTGGTTTTGTTGGACTTAATCTATAAAAACAAACAAAAATTTAAATAAAAAGTTTTATAAGATTTTATAATGTTTAAGTATTTATAGTATATTTAACATCAACCTTTTTTAAGTTTAAAGTTATATATATAACTAATATATTAAAATATTCATAATATAAAAATAAATAAACAACTTTATAACTTTTTTTTTAGTATATCATGATTATAATAATGCTACTTTGTATAATTAATCTTTATTTTTTAATAATTTTATTCATTATCTTTATTTTTGACAAATTTTTAATTATTATATATCAATATACTAAATATTTGGTATGTTTATTTTTTCAAATGTAATAGTCATTGTTTCTTCACTCACGATGTGTAGACCAATTGATTTGTGTGGGTTTAGTCTAAGAACAAAGTTTTAACATTTCACTTTATATTTGATATTTAAATAATAAACATTAAATATTTTATTTATTTATTTTCAATTTATAAATATTTTTTTAATATAAAGTTATTTATTTTTTTGTGAATTGGTAATCGGGCACTAGCATTTTCATGGTACTTGTCAATGGTGTTGTGCTCCTCGTTAATGGCGGTGTTGATCCAACACTCACGTGTGTTTTGTGGCATATGCTTAACACTAACGATGTGTCTGTTTACTAACACCTGTGGGTTTTGGTGTAACGACAATCGTGACTCCAACAAGTGGTATCAGAGCCAAAGGTCTCGAGTTTGAAACACACCTGGCTCGTTGAGGGGGGAGATTGTTGCGCTCCCCGTTAATGGCGGTGTTGATCCAACACTCCCGTGTTTTCGTGGATCCGTTAACTCTAGTGATGTGTTTGTTTACTAATAATTGCGGGTTTTGGTGTAACGGTTATAACAAATGGAGCTCTGATAGGAGTTGTAGTTATTTAATACTTACAGGTATCATATATTGCATTGATTTTTGTATTGACTAAGTGCTACTTTCCCTTTGACCAAAAAAAAATGAAGCTTATCTAAGTTTAACATTATCAATTGAACTTTCTTATTATTTTTAAATAATATTTAAATTCAGTTATCTATAATACTATTGGTTCAAAGCTTGCACTTCTTATTTTGTAATGATGCCCCTGAGGCCTTTTTTTTACTGGAATCTATATTTTTTTCTTCAAAAAATCAAGATAATTAACAACCATATGATAATTAATTAAAATATATCGCACATGATACTATTTATTATACGAAGTGTAAATAATAATTAAACAAATTAACAATAATAGATTTTTTTAATATACATGAATTAAAACATAATAAACACAAGATAATTAATTAAAACATAGTAATGATAGGAATTTTAACCATAATTAGAAGATAAAAAATAATTAGAACATAACAATTATAAAAATTATTGAACACAATTTTCACATTCTCACAAAATATTACTTATTAAAGAAAGTGTAAATTTTTTGTATTAAAAAAATTAAAATCACTAAAAAAATTTAACATAAATTAATTAAAACATAACAACCACAAGATTACTAACTATAATTACAAGATTATCTTTCATATCAAGGCCAAACATTTAAGAAAACTCATACATATCACATTAAAGTATTTTAAAAGGGTCTCATGAAAGAGTCAAAGTTGAAGCATACAAATCTCATAAGAATTTAACATTAATAAGTTTTTATTATTAACTAGATTAAAAACACTAGAAAACTTCATTATAAATTAGTAAAATATAACAACAATAAGATAGTAAATTAGAATATAATAATCATAGAATTATTGCCCATAATTTAGGATATAAAAATAATTAAAAGATATAATTATGTAATTATTGATCACAATTTTCACATAATATTACTTACTATAGAAAGTATAAAAATAGTTATAAAAGAAATTAAAAGCAGAAAAAACTTTCAACATTAATTAATTATAGCATAACAACCATGCAATCATTAACCATACTATATCATCTTCTATATTCATATCGAACATTTAAAAAGACTCATACGTATCACATTAAACTATCTTAAAGGGGTTTTAGGAGAGAGTCAAAATTAAAGCATAAATATATAATGAGAAAATTTAGTAAAATATAACAACCATAAAATAATTAATTAAAATATAATAATCATAAGATTATTAACCATGATTATAAGATAAAAATAATTAAAACATATAATTATAAAATTATTGACCACAATTTATGAAGAGGTATCTTCTATGTCATAATATACAATATTTTAATAGAAGGAAGACTGATAATTCATTTTATACCTAACATAAAGTGGATATATAACACTTGAAAAAATAACATCCCACTATTAGTACATAACTTATTTAAGATAGGGAATATGAAAAATGGTAACTTGAGAAACAAAATAAATTCACAATACAACTATATCCAATATTATTACAACTACATTCAATGATAGTATGAACAAAGATAATAAATAATAAATGCATTAAAGGCAACTACATTTTCTTAAGTAAATGCAATTGTCCTCTTCTTGCAAAATGAAATATATGCAATTTTAATTCTTTATTATTTTTTATTTCAATTTAGCCATATTTAATCTAACTTTATATTAACCATTATGTAACACTTGTTTATTTTATTTTAAATAAATTTTAAATTTAGCTAATTATTTTGTATAATATTTTAAAATTTTATATTATTAAATTATATTTTTATTTCATTATTTTTTGAAATTTCATTATTTTTTATTAATTTATTTTTGATTTATTTCTTATATTTATACCTATTTCCAATTTAATCGTAGTTATTCACTAATGACTTTTAAGACAATTCTCTTCATCCACCAATAAAATGATACAAAAATTAAATTATAATATATTATAAGGAAAAATATACTCGTTTAACATTTTACGTTAGCAAATAAATAAAAATTATTAATTTTTATTTTTTTCATTATAAGTTTTTGTTTTTCTACCTAATTATATATAAATTTAACTTTTCTTTTTATCTTATTTAATATTTGTTTTCCTATTTTCAATTTAATAAAAACAAAAACAAAATATCATTTTCTTATCATTTATTATAATATTTAATTTTAAAAAGTTTTTTCTTTTTAAATCATATTTATTATGACAAAATAAAAAAGTTATATTAGAAAACTTTATATGTTTTTTTAGGCCTCTTGTTTAGGAGACCAAACCGTACTAAAAAAATGGGTTTTTCGAAGAGTCATGAGTAATTGACAATATTTAATATAATTTGAATTAAACATAAAAATAATAGGAAAGTGAATAGGCTTATAATCACCATAAACATAAATGTAGGACATTCCAAAACAATCATATACTCAAGGGACATGATTAGAGTTTGAGTTATCAACATGAATAAGATTTGCTAGGGTCGTTGGGTGCGTAGGGGCTGCTGGAGGAATACTAAGGTGTCTTTCAATCCACACCAGCCTCTTGTCCATTGTTTCCAATCTACAATCATAGTACCTGAGGTGGCCATTCAAATGGTCCAACGTCTACAATAAGTCCCTCTTTGCTTCTTGACTGTCTAGGAGCCCCCTTCCAAAGAGATATTTCATTTACCAGCAAAGATTGATTGCATTCGCTCTGCCCTGTGTCTGCCTCATATCTGTAATCCAACCTTCCCATTGTGCTCTAACTTCTGCATCATATAGGGAGGTTCTTTGTGAGGAGGCCTCTCTTTCCGATCTCGACAACTCCTCTTGGACACCCATGTTCATGCTACCTGGTTGCAAAAACTTCAACTTTGTTATGAAGGAATTAGTTACCCGACAACCTCTTTCTTCATACTAGGCTGCTACTCTAGAGGCTTGCCTCTCTCTTTCTCGGCACGATGAGAATTCCTCCTACACCGGACCAAACACGTATCCAATGTCCTACATGCTATATTTGTTGTTACGTTGCACACAATTATGAGAAGAAAGAAGCACCCCTATTCCCTATGTTTCATTATAGCACTACTCCCCAAAGGTTACTTTGTCCTGAGACTGTGAGTGCTTTGTTTGATAATTCCCTACTCTAGTATATATCCAAACATTTGAGCCTAGACACAGGGTCCAACCTCTCGTCCACACAGGAAACAACATCCAAGGAGCTATATTTCTACCTTCCTAGCTCCCACATGTGGTTTTTTCTTAACCCCGCACCCAAAAAATGTTCTTGCTATATCCCTACTCCCTCCATTAGTGTTCACTCGTCCTGAACTTGATTCACCTCGACATAGAGAGAAGAAAACCCCCCAACTTCACTAACCCAATAAAGGGTTATATAGTAATATAACTACCACAGAGCAAATCTCCTTCCTCCTCCATATTTTCCTCCTTCTCACTAGGTAAGAATCCACCAATCACCAATAAGAGTCTCCTTCCAACTCCAATTCCCACTCAGAAGAGAAAAAACAATAGTTTTTAAAAGGGAGTTACCATAACCACTTGAACTACCAACAAATTGAAAAGGAAACTATCAACCTATATCATATGAATGAGATGCATGACCCTTTGATGCAGGAGCATCCAGCACCCTTAGACGAAGGGAGGAATCCAAAGCGGAAAAAGAAAGCAGACGTGGACCAGGGGAGCAAAACAGGGAAAAATCTGTTTTAAAACAAATTTAAAGATGGGAAAAGATGGATAAAAGTCTCGAGGAGACTTATCAATATGTATTCTGCCACATATGCATGCATTATAGAGCTTTAAGGCTTTTGTTGGAGCAAATCAAGGAGGGGATGTGATCGGATCCTTCATAGTGATCCAATCCAACACTTCTATTATATATATATGAACCTGCGCGTTCAAAGTAGATAGAGAAGAGTAGGGATATAGAGAGTAGATACCTACAATGTAGTTAATAGGAGCACTACTGCTAAGGCTGAAATGCCTTAGGATTGTAATCATGCTGCATTAATATAATATATGTGTCTGTTCAGTGTCGAAACTCTGCGTTTATGTGTTTGTCTTATGGATAGCTTGAATGTTCTGTGTGCAGGTTTGGTCAACCATCGATTCCTGTAGGATCGATGGCGACCCTATGATATTAAACTACCATTGTATATATGCATGTCGCGTGTGAACGCAGGTGGTAGAGAACTGTGTTTAATATATGCAGAGATTCCATCAAAATGGCGAGAACGCACAGGAACCGTTGGATTTGAAGGATCAACGGTCCAGATCCTTTATTGCATCGGCAGAACTCTTATTGAGTTATCAGAACGGGCAGTTGAATCATAATGATAGTGATACGCAATTAAATCGCAACCATTGAATCGATGGTCCCGATCGACGACTTAAGTGCGATCGGTGATCGCATATTGGGCGACAAAGGACTTGGAGAGTGGAATAGTAAAGGCCGATATGCCGATGGCGATATCGTCGATAAACTAACCGGCGATCGGAGGATCGGGTGTATCGGGAGTTCTGAAGAGCAGCGATTAAGCAGCGGACCCAACGATGTATAGAATCAGGTATATACATTTTAAAGTTCAGTATATTGATTCGGAGCAGGATTTCCATGGTATTCCTGTGTTCTGATAGTTAAACGAGTAGCGGGGTTTAAGGCCAAACGCCCATGTATAAAGCCTCCGATAGTGTAAAGCCTCCGATATATGTGTTGAATGGTCCATGGTTAAAATGCTTAAAGCCTAAAACGCTTCCAATAGGCTTAGTGGGCCATAACCCACAGGCTTCAGGATTGATTTATTAAGGAAAAGGGATTTTGATTAACCCCCAAAATCTCATTCCCATCATTTGGTATCAGAGTAGAAGAAGATTCTGCGTGCAAAAGAAGAAAATGGAGTAGGAGGTAAAGTTGATAAAGCTGGAGAGTTGTGGTCTTACTGTCGCACAGAGAATGACAGCAGAAGGTGAGATGACTTGTAGCAAACCTAAAGCATGGAGTGCTCATATGGTTCCAGAGGAGAGAACATGAAGGATGCCAAAAGACCGAGTGAGGAGAACTTGGTGAGGTATCATGTAGCAGAAGGAGACTGTTACTGCAAAGGTTTGGTTGCAGCTCACAGAAGACCATGAAAGCAGTTCCACTGAAGAAGTATCAGTGGGTAGAATTGCTAAGACAAGGAGAAGCATATGACCAGGAGGTCATAAAATTTTGGGCCTCGGGAGTCTGATGCAGGAGCATCCAGCACCCTTAGATGAAGGGAGGAATCCAAAGCAGAAAAGAAAGCAGATGTGGACCAGGGGAGCAAAACAGGGAAAAATCTGTTTTAAAATAGACTTAAAGATGGGAAAAGATGGATAAAGGTCTCGAGGAGACTTATCAATATGTATTCTACCACATATGCATGCATTATAGAGCTTTAGGGCTTTTGTTGGAGCAAATCAAGGAGGGGATGTGATCGGATCCTTCAAAGTGATCTGATCCAACACTTTTATTATATATATATGAACCTGCGTGTTCAAAGTAGATAGAGAAGAGTAGGGATATAGAGAGTAGATACATACAATGTAGTCGATAGGAGCACTGCTGCTAAGGCTGAAATGCCTTAGGATTGTAATCATGCTGCATTAATATAATATAGGTGTCTGTTCAGTGTCGAAACTGTGTGTTTATGTGTTTGTCTTATGGATAGCTTGAATGTTCTGTGTGCAGGTTTGGTCAACCATCGATTCCTATAGGATCGATAGTGACCCTATGATATTAAACTACCGTTGTATATATGCATGTTGTGTGTGAACGCAGGTGGCAGATAACTGTGTTTAATATATGCAGAGATTCCATCAAAATGGCGAGAACACACAGGAACCGTTGGATTTGAAGGATCAACGGTCTAGATCCTTTATCGCATCGGCAGAACTCTTATTGAGTTATCGGAACGAGCAGTTGAATCATAACGATAGTGATATGAGACTAAATCGCAACCATCAGATTGATGGTCCAAATCGACGGCTTAAGTGTGATCGATGATCGCATATCGGGCGACAAAGGACTTGAACAGTGGAATAGTAAAGGCCGATATGCCGATGGAGATATCGCCGATAAACTAATTGACGATCGAAGGATCCGGTGTATGGGGAGTTTGAAGAGCAGCGCTTAAGCAGCGGACCTGACGATGTATAGAATCGGGTATATACATTTTAAAGTTCAGTATATTGATTCCGAACGTGATTTCCATGGTATTCCCATGTTCCGATATTTAAACGAGTAGCGGGGTTTAAGGTCGAACGCCCACGTATAAAGCCTCCGATAGTGTAAAGCCTCCGATATATGTGTTGAATGGTCCATGGTTAAAAGGCTTAAAGCCTAAAATGCTTCCGATAGGCTTTGTGGGCCATAACCCACAGGCTTCAGGATTGATTTATTAAG